>OU343217.1:229858726-229967248 GCA_910596185.1 Chrysanthemum makinoi | reverse complement strand
TTCGCCGGAGAACCCTACCAGAGGTTTTTTTGAGTCTACCCTTTGCGAGCGTATAGAAGGTTTGAGCTTTAGGAAGCAATGCTCATAGATGATCTCGCAGGAGCTTCCACAATCCATGTATGCTCGGTTTACTTCTTTAACATATTGGATTTCACAAACACATCAAACCATGATCAAGTGGGACGTATAACTTGATGTTTTTAGAGAGAGAAAGTTTAGTGGTATGGGAACTTAGTGAGAGAAAGTAAAAGTATTATTATGAGCTCCAACCCTCTACATTGGGAGGTAGAGGGTATTTATAGTATCTTACATAAACGCCACCTACGGGCTGTGGATCAGGCATACAGTGGGTAAAGACCCGTCCGTCCTCTACGGTGTTACTAAACTAAATACTAACTAACATTAAATAACTGCGACAACGAGCTTTCTAACGATTACATATACTTGAGGTGACTGACACTTTAATAACTGGATTTACTAAATCCTAACAATCTCCCCTTAAGGGAGGTCACCTCAAATTACATTGAATACAAATAGATATAACATTAAGATTGTTCTTGGATTCTTGTTAAAGTTCTTCGCTCTGTAGCACGTAGTCTTTGATTCTTCATGTTTTGCATGTTTGGTTAATCCAATTGGAGGTCTTTAACTGATCCACGTGATAATGAGTTTTGAGCCGGCTTTGAGATCATCAGCTACCATAAATCTCTGACTCTTCCTTTGTAGTGTTGACATTATGTAATGTTGTGACTTTTGGACCGACATGCTCACATTCTGGATCATGAAATCTTCTCATCAGAGTGGCGGAAGCTTTAGTTGATTCATGATATTTGCGGCGTAGCGAAGCATGGAGTGAAAATATCAGAGTCGTTGATGCACTTATCATGATTTCTTTAGAGATGAATGTGTTGTGTGAGCATGCGGCTATGGATTGACCTCTCCATTCTGATCGGTTGCAAGCGTTGGGTGTACCTGCATACAACAGTTAGCAATAAAACACACAAAAGTGTCTTTGATCACTTTCGTTGAATTGAGGTACACGGCCTACGGTTCCCGTTGATCCGGTACAAGTCTTGCACTGTGATCAGGTAGGATTCCTAAGAATCTCATTGGAGGGGTTTAGCGCATTTGCTCTGCTGTGTCGCAACCGAAACATCTCAAAGAAGACAACACGGAGTGAGTGAACCAGCGAAATGAGTTTCACTGATTGATGAAAAATGATTTGAAAAACAATCGTGTATTGCTTAATAAAAAGGGTTTTTGCAATACAACGAAGGTTTTAATGAAAAACAATTATCAATCATAAACATCTTTTATTTTGAAACATTAATACACAGTCGATGTGCTAGTGAAAACTATTTAGAGCACAACGACAGGTTTTTCAAAGGCATCAATCAATCCATAACATGAACCAGGATTGATTCATAATTTTGAATCACCCCATTGTTTCTGTTCAGTTGTCACATGGTTGATCTATTGGATAGATCTCACATGCCACCTACCAAGAGCTTGTTTGATGTTGGCTCTAGAAGGCTTTCCATCTTCATTGTGAATATGTTTGCATATCACTCAGATGTTCTGGCAATACCGCAAGGATTGATAAGGTTTTAAAATGTACCTTTTTGAGGGGTCGTTTAAGCCCTTATTTGATCACTTTTGTATCCGTTATTACTTAATATCGTTCCTTTTCACTTTTTAGGTCTCTTGAAGGCAAATTGCTGGAATGGCACTTATTTGGACGAAAAGGCGCGGATATCTGAAGAAAATGGCCAAAGTCAAGAATCGAGACACTCAAGCTGCTGAAACACAAGGGGACGGCGTCAGGTGTTATCTGCGACGCCGTCGTAGCACATGTTGTAACGATACAGTAGCCAAATTGCTTATTTTCAAGTGACGGTGTCGGGCTTTAAAGAGTTGGTCGTCGCAACTCAGGCGGCCTAGATTTAATCGAACTGGCGTCGAGGCTGAAGAAGACGGCGTCACAAGCATAAGGTGACGCCGTCGCAAGTCTAACGTGGCCAAGATGAAACCCTAATGCGGCGACCCCGGCGTCACAATTATAAGGTGCGCCGTCGCTAATGTAATCTTATATATAGAATCCGAATTTTTCAGTATTCAGTGTGTAGTCTTTTGGAGTAAAAACCTAAACCGAACCAAGGCTGTCTTGTACAGTATTTTAGGGTTCCAAACCCTATCTTACACCAAGATAAGTGCTTTACTTCATTAATTCAATTATGTCTTCAATTATTTGTGTGTATGCTTGCATGTTCTCCATGTCCCGCTAATTTACTTGTGTGTTTGCTTAGGGAATATGAAACTTAACTATTGATTATTGATTGGTTGTCTCTTATCTTAATTGTTAATGATCTAGTAATGCGATAGGTTATTCTTTGTGTAGTTAATGCTTGATTAATCTTTGTGAACCTTAGACTATAACACCTAGAGTAGTTGTAGGCTAAACCATCCAAAGAGTACCTTAGAGTTAGAGTTTATAAATCATAGAGATTTTGTAGACGAGACCCTTTGGTAGTTTCAAAGAGTTAGGGATAAACGCATACCCTACAACCTTAGACACACAACGCAATTAAGAATAAGGACGTGACAATTCAACCATCAATAGGAGATAATTAAGGAGTAATAAAACCTAAGTAAACACATATTTAAATCACATACGAGCACACAATAATTAGACATAGACTACCCTCACCTTAGTTAATTAGATAATTAGATAGTAGAGTAATCGGTATAAATACCAACCCCCCAAATCCAAACCCCGAGATTCGTACCTTTCCATTTCTTAAAAAACATAAAAAGATAAAAAAATAATCTTCCTCAATCCCAACCTTAGCGTAGTAACTTCTCACTAGCATTCCTATTCCCCTAGAGAACGATATCAATTCCCGTGGCTTACCCTAATACTAAACTACAACGATTAGGTTCCTTTGCTTAGGGTGTTGAAAAACTTGTTCGACGAAAAGGAAGTTCCTTTGACCCCGAACGACGCGTGTAGCGTTATCAAGTTTTTGGCGCCGCTGCCGAGGAATAGAATAGCTAGTTAGTAGTCCACCTCGTTTAGGTTTCTTTACTTGATTCCTATCAAGTAAATTTTTTCTCATTTTTAGCTTCCTCGTAGTCTATCCCCCTTCTTCATGACCTTTGTTCATAAAACCCCATCACTTTTCATCATGGAAGGTGATAACCAATCACCATTCATCAACCTACCACCAAATGACCCGCCAAGAGGCCGTACTCTTCGTGAATACTCCAGACCTAGCCACCAAGGTTATAGGAACACCATTGAGCTTCCCGAACAAGCCCAGACTACGGCCCTGCGATCCGACACCATCCGGTTGGTGAAAAACGGATGCGCATTCCATGGAGTTCGTTCCGAAGATCCTAATCAACATCTTAAGGATTTCCTTAAAATTGTCGATTCCATCAACCTTGATGCTACTACTCGGGAGACCACGCGTCTGCGTCTCTTCCAATTCTCTCTACGGGACCAAGCTAGTAATTGGCTTGAGCGACTTCCCGCCGGCTCCATCTCAAGTTGGGATGACCTCACCTCTCGTTTCCTTGCTCAATTTTTCACACCGGGGAGAACCACCAAGCTTAGGAATGATATCTTGATGTTCCAACAACGTCAAGGTGAATCTCTCTACGAAGCATGGACTCGATTCAAGGACTTACTCCATAAAGTCCCTCATCACGGCATTGATCTTTGGCTTCAAGTCCAACTCTTCTATGATCATGTCAACTTCCCCACTAAGCGATCCATTGACCAAGCGGCTGGTGGAAAACTTAGTGATCTCACCGCGGAAGAATCGTGGGGTATAATAGAGGACCTTACTCTCTATGACAACGAAAGTTGGAATGACCCCCGTGAGTTGCCCAAAACCGTTAAGGCAATCTCCTTGCCTCCAACTGACTCACAATCTTCCGACCGTAGGATGCTCGAGCTTGAAGATCAAGTAAAATTCCTAATGAGCTCCTACGAAAATCCTAAGTCTTCACGCCATGTGAACAAAGTTTCTTCCTCGTGTGAGCTGTATAGTGATCCTCATAACACGCGCACTTGCACCCGATTCCCCGAACAAGCTTCCGTTGACTACGCATCCTCACGTATTAATGGAACGGGAGGAAGATTCCCTACAACACCCGGACCTAGGACTTTTAATGGCCGAGAAGCATGGAAGGGCAAGCCCGACTTCTATTGGGGACAAACCAAAGAATTCACTTCCAATGATTTCTCATGGCCCCCATCTCACGACCCTAACCAACAAAACATTGAAGGGATGTTGCAAAACCTAGTTGCATCCCAAGAAGCCCAAATAGCTAAGCTCTCGGACCGCTTTAACCAACAACAAGCCAAAATGGATAGGAAGATAGATAACCTTTTGAAAGCCATGACCAATAGTGATAGGAAGGTTAATGCTATCTCAACTCCCGAAACTTCCGGTGTAGAGATTAAGGACCCAAGTAAGTTAGCTAAGCATGTTCAATTCGTCAATGCCATCGCCTTAGTGAAACCTAATAGAACAAATGACGAAGCGAACCATGAGGTGATACTTGAGGTTAAGGAAACACCGACGAATGAAACAACCGAGGAGGTAAATGAAGTAGACAATTTCAATAAGTTTCCTACGGAAGAAGAACTATCTCGCCACCCTCACTTAGTGCGTGACCTCCGTCACATGTATGTTAGGAAAAGCCCTAGGATCAAGTTTGGGAACCCTTGGAATCTTAATATACCATGTTGCATAGGACACCTTTTCGTGGTAAAGGCCTACATTGATCGCAAGTCCCCAATCAACATAATGACTAGCACCTACTACAATTGGGTAATGAAGCAGCCTATCCTAACTAGGCAAGATCCCGATAATCCTAGGGTTAGTTGCAATTTTCTTGGTAGAGTTAAGGGATTGCCCGTTTATGTAGGTAGTTTCACATTTCCTACGGATTTCATAATAGTGGATGATATTAGTACGGCCATAGATCCTAGCTTGTCCCACGTTATTCTAGGGAAACCTTTCATAGAAAGCACCGGGATGACCTATGATCCCTCGTTAGGAATAGTGCGATTCAAGGATGAGACCGATGATATAGCTTACCAAATGCCATTTAAGATTGAGAAGTTTTCATCACTCTCTAATGATGAAAAGGAACTTAAACTATCGCTCTATTATAGGAATGAGGAGGATAAATAGAAAGGAGTAGATTATGTTATGGCCAAGATTTTCGGTTTCTATAAGGATTGCTTGAACTTAGGACCGAAATATAGAAATGAGTGGGAGAGGACGAACTCTTAGAGAGGTGTATCATAGGGCACTTCTACAACATGGAACCACCCACTAGAGACCGTCATGAGGAAGAAGGTGACGGTAATGAAGTCACGTAGGAGCACGACTACGAGTCTAGCTACAAGACTCATAAATAAAGAAAAGCGCTTCATGGGAGGCAACCCATGCTTAATTGTTTGCTTGTTTATGTCATATATCTTTTATTGATTGCCTATTCTCATGTTTAAATTTGTAAAAATGCTTTATTTTGTTTTTAACTTCATCTTCATTACATATAAAGGTATTTTACACAAAGGATAAGTGTAGGGAGGATTACACATGTTTTCAAAAGAAACGTAAACATGAGAATTTCAATTAATTAAAAGATATATATGTGTGTTTGTTCGAGTCAAATGCTTGTATCGAGTCATAATGGATGTTTTGCAGAAAATTTTTCCAGATTCTAAAGATGTAAGTTTTCGAATTTTTTCCGAAAATCGCAGACCAGTTTTTGTCGGGATAACCAGAGGCGGCGTTAGGATCGCAACTGACGGCGTCAGGAAGGAGCAAAAACAACTGATTACTTTTTCTCGTTTTCTAGAACTGCTTAAAAATTTTTGGAATTTTCCAGGTCTTAATTTTCCAAAAAAATTCTGTAAACATCCATTCTACAAGCATTATATCCTAGTTTAGCAGAGTTTTATATATATTATTATCGCCGATTTTACGCGAAGGTTTCGTTTGTTTTCTTCAAGTGTGCAGGTTTTATTTATCAAGAAGAAGATACATAAGGTTGGAAGGAGCTTTTCACGCATACATTCTTCTTGGAAAGGATTTAACCAATACTTCACAAACGGATCCTACCGAGCTAATCAGGGGAGTATTAGTTTCTTTCGTTTTTTATTACCTTCTATTATCATAACTTTGAAACTTTCGGGGAACATTGAGGACAATGTTCAGTTTAAGTGTAGGGAGAGAAAATAAAACGGGGACTTTGAAACTATGCTTATCCTTGATTATTTGCTTTGTTCAATTGTATTTGTGTAATAAACCATGAGAAAATGTCGGTTAGGGTTATTTTGGCACCAAATTTAAAATTTTTCATGACATATAGGAGTGGGCCATTAGTCTTAACAAAAGCGTCTCACGGATAGGAAGTTACATGACTAGCACAAAAATCCTTTACCACCTAAATTCCACCCAAAATGTGAGGATCGCCCTTAGATTAGTAGGAATTAAAGCATTCATCTTCAATGCTTAGTGTGTGAACCGGTAGTATAATAGATTCTAGAACTTGTTTTGTGATGCATCCCGAGATCGCTAGTAAGACTACACTTGTGTAGTTAGGAATAACTAAATGATAAGAGGCATTAGGATAACCCTTGTTTGATACCCGTAATATAATTACTTCTTCCACCTCGGTTGAGTAATTCCCCCACACCCTTGCGTTGTACTCATCTTTAGTACACGATACCCCTAGTTAACCCTTCTGAGCCTATCCTTTTCGCGGTTCTCTTGATTTTTCGGTTTTCCGGAATATCAATGAAGAGCATTGTTTACACCCCACCCCCAAATGTACACCCAAATCGCCTTAGCCTACCTTGTATGCACTCACTTTTAGTGCATTATTGTTATCACCCTAAAAAACCCTTAGTTCAATTATCTAGTTGCTTGCATAAGTTGCTAAGTCGAGTCATATCCTTTGTATACAGTTTTGGGACGATTGGGACTCATGGGAAAAGTTAAAGTTTATGAAATGACGGGAAGGGAACGTTAAATTCAAATTCCCTTTATTTGCGTAATAATGTACTCCAAGTGTTTTGATCTTTTCAATTCGGGTCAAATTAGTGTTAGAGTAATAAAAACTCAAGTGTAGGGATGTGCCTATAAATCCCTATTATTTTGATGTTACCGTAGAGGATGGTAGAGTAAAAGTGTATATAAAAAAAAAATCGAAAAAAATAGAAAAAAAAGAGAAAAAGAAAAAAAATAGAGTGAAAAAAAAAACATACGGGCTACCATCCTACATCTATCCTTTAAATTTACGTTTGTTTGTTTCAAGTTATCTAGAGTTTAGAGTGTCGAGTCTTGGCTTAGCAACGCCATTCTTCGTATGCTTGTACCATAAAGATTTTTGACTTGCCACCACTAAATAGCCTATCCCACCAAACCCTTTGTTTCCCTACCGTAAGCCTAACATTACAACCCTTTAAAAGACCTCTTGGATAGTCTTTCCTAGGTGCTTACGCCAAAGCGATGGAGGTTTGATCTATTCTCAAGCCTATGGTAATCTATGTACTAGGACCGGTTAATGAGTGTTTATCTTCCATTTCCAACTTGTTATATTTCATATACACCCGAGAGATGTGAGTACCCAAACACCCCATGTGAGGTGCTAGTATGTAATTTCCGTGCTTGTTATGATTTTTGTGGGGCTTATATGTGTTGTGGACTGTTCTAAACCAATGCTTCATGACCCCTAACTTATAAATTAATTGGCCAAAAGCACATTTGCTTGAGGACAAGCAAATACCAAGTGTAGGGATATTTGATAAGGTTTTAAAATGTACCTTTTGAGGGGTCGTTTAAGCCCTTATTTGATCACTTTTGTATCCGTTATTACTTAATATCGTTCCTTTTCACTTTTTAGGTCTCTTGAAGGCAAATTGTTGGAATGGCACTTATTTGGACGAAAAGGCGTGGATATACGAAGAAAATGGCCAAAGTCAAGAAATCGAGACACTCAAGTGCGACACACAAGGGGACGGCGTCAGGTGTTATCTGCGGCGCCGTCGTAGCACATGTTGTGACGATCTGATAGCCAAATTGCTTATTTTCAAGTAGCGGTGTAGGGGCTTTAAAGAGTAGGTCGTCGCAACTTAGACGACCTAGATTTGATCGAGCGCGTCAGAGGCTGAAGAGGACGGCGTCACAAGCATAAGGTGACGCCGTCGCAAGACTAACGTGGCCAAGACGAAACCCTAATGACGTCGACCCGACGGCGTCACAAATTATAAGGTGACGCCGTCGCTAATGTAATCTTATATATAGAATCCGAATTTTTCAGTATTCAGTGTGTAGTCTTTTGGAGTAAAAACCTAAACCGAACCAAGGCTGTCTTGTACAGTATTTTAGGGTTCCAAACCCTATCTTACACCAAGATAAGTTGTTAGGATTTAGAAAATCCAGGTATTAAAGTGTCGGTCACCTCAAGTATTTGTAATCGTTAGAAAGCTCGTGGTCGTAGTTATTTAATGTCAAGTAGTATTTAGTTAAGTAATACCGTGGAGGACGGACGGGTCTTTACCCACTGTATGCCTGATCCACAGCCCGTTAGGTGGCGTTTTGTATAATGACTATAAATACTCTCTACCTCCCAAGGTAGAGAGTTGGAGCTCATAATAAGATTTTTCTTTCTCTCACTAAAGTTCCCAAACCTCTAACTTTCTCTCTCTAGAAAATCATCTATACGCCTACTTGTGTTTGTGTTATGATGTGTATGTGAAATCCAATATGTAACAATTGGTATCAAGAGTCATGGTTAGATCATCTCTTACATATCCTTGGATTTCTAGTGGTTTTAGGTGGTTTTGAGTTTGAAAAAGTTTAGTGGTTTTGCATCATTTGGTTCATTTCTAGTGTTAAAGTTTGAATTTTGATTGTACTTTTGTGTTTAGGATAATCATAAGTGTTTAGGTTTTGATTTGGAAGGCTTGAATCATCGTGGTTGGGTTGTTTTGGATTGAAAAGTGGTGTTTTTGAGTTATTCTAGCTAGCAACTTGAGCCACGGATTTTTTAATCTTGGTAGCGACTTGCTTTGTAAGTTGGTAGCGATTTGTAGTGGAAGTGGTAGCGACTTGGTGCTTAGCGACTTGTCTATTGAGACAAGCCGACAAACAGTACACTTAGTGGATTCTCCACTACGGGTAGCGACTTGGTGAAGGTAGCGACTTTCTTTCAATTTTGTTAGCGACTTGTACTTAAGTTTCTTAGCGACTTGGTGTTAGCGACTTGGACATTAGCGAGTTGCTATTTAGCGACTTGACTACTTAACGACTTGGTGCTTAGGACTTCTTTGTCAAAATTCGTAGCAACTTGGTGTCTTAGCGACTTGACATTATAGCGACTTGGTTTCATAATACTTAGCAACTTGGTGCTTAGCGACACAGCTCAAGGTTTCTTAGCGACTTGGTGAATTATTGTTTGTATCGGTTTTCTCTTGATTAGTAAAATCTGTGAAAGAATCTATTTCCGGTTTAATCATGAGTTTTAAAATCCCGTGTAATCTGTTAACATGTCTACCAACGTACCTACAATCATCTCCACTGTTTCCGAGGATGTTCAAGCAGGGTTCAATACTCGTCCACCTATGCTTGAGAACCGACTACGACTCTTGGGCTCAAAGAATCGATGTATCTGTCTTGGAAAGGAAAATGGGGTCAACATTCTCAAATCCATTGATGAAGAACATTATCGGTTGAGACTACAAGAGATATAATTGATACTGCTGCAGATGGAACCATGATCTTTGGATTGGACGGACCAAAGACGTATGATGAGCTCAGTGATAAGGAGAAAAAGAGATTGATGCTTTGACATCGGGGCTTCAAACATCATACTTCAGGGTCTTCCAAAAGACATCTGATCAATCACAACATTGAAGCCAAGGTAGTTTGGGATAATGTCAAGATGCTTCTCTCAGGTTCTGAATTGACTAAAGAAGACAGAGAATCTCAACTATATGATGAGTTTGAGCACTTTAAGATGAAACCAGAAGAGAGTGTTTATGAATATTACGTGAGATTCCACAAATTGGTGAATGATATGAGGAATATTAAGATGACTATGCCAAATATTCAGTTGAACTCAAAGTTTGTAAACAACATGAATCCGAGAATGGCACAAGTTTGTCACCTCTGTGAAGCTAACCAAAGGATTGAAGAACACAAACTATGAGCAACTGTATGCCTTTCTTCTTGAGAATGAGAGACATGCCATGTTTGAAAAAATGATTCTTGAACAATTCAAAACAAATCAAGGAGAAACAAGCTCACCAAATGATTCTCTGACCTTCTACACCAATGTTGGTATTACCACCAAAGCCTCACAAGTTATTCCCATGGGTGATGGTAATTACAAACTCATCCCGGATCCAGCATATAAGCCACCAGACCCAAATACTTTCATGGAAAACTTCATCAATCAACTATCTCTCATGGTTAGTCAAAACATGAACTCTCTTCCACACACCAACAATAACCTCAGAACAACATCCAATCCACATAATCAAGCAACTGTCAGAGATGGGAAGGTTATGGTGCAACCAGTTCAAGAAAGGCAGTATGAACATGGAAGAGGTGGAGCTGGTAGAGGTTATGCTGCTAATCAAAATCGGGAAGGATTGGGAATCAAGGTCAGGCAAAGCCAATCAAATGCTACAACTGCGGTGGTGAGGGACATATTGCAAGGAACTGTACATCTCCAAAGCGTCCTCGAATGCCGAGAATACTTCAGAGACAAGATGTTGCTTGTGCAAGCTCGGACAACGAGCAACTTTGGATGAAGAGGAGTTGTTGTTTTCTGAAGGGAATGCTAAGACATATGATCTGATGTAGATGAGCAACCGGTCAGGTATGGGTCGAGCAATCAAATGCATTTCAAGTAGCTGATTGTGATGCTTATGATTCGGATGTGGATGATGAACCAAGCCAAAGTCAATCTTCATGGCAAAGCATCTCTCCTATGGTCTCTCCTAAGGTTCCTTCACACGCAACAGCTGGTCCATCCAAAGAATCAATCATCTCGGAGGTATTAAAAGCATGCGACAAGGTTGATGAGCAAAAGATACATAATGAAGTACAATATCTTGAAACTTATGATTCAGATGTTGAAAATATAGGAAATAGTAATATTGTCCCATATAATCAACATGTGGCTCAAAGTGAAAGTGAGATTGTACCAAGTGATGTATCTTTTGCAGTCAATAATGATTGTGTTTTTGATGAATACACTGCATGTGCCCATGATGATTCTGTTACCTCTGAACTCAATGCCTATAAGGAACAAGTTGCTATCTATGAACAACGTGCTAAGTTTGAGTTAACTACCCGTGAGCAGGAAATGGATGACCAAATGCGTGCAATAATTAGAAAAAGTAATTTTAGAGAAGAAGTATTAAAACAAGAGTTAAACTCCTTACAAGAAAAGCTTTCTAAAACTGCTAAGCAAAAACAAGAACTTCAAGAAAATGTTAAAGTGCTTAAGCAAGAATTCAGTGCTAAGGATTCAAAACTTTTGAATGATTTTTCTAATCTAAAGACTTTGAAAAACAAGCTTGAAAATAAGTTTTACGTACAAGGAAACACCATTCAGAATGCTCACATGATCACTAAGCATAGAGTTCTAAGTGACAAACATAGTGTTGCCTTAGTTGATGAACCAAACCACGAGGCTTGTAAAAGGCTAGAGAAGCTCATAAGGTACTGTATGATGGTAATGAGATCCTTAAGCCTAGGCAGAAACCTAGTTGCGTTGAGAACACTAAGGAAGATAGGCTGACTAGAAGAAGTCACTAGAATGAAGTTGGATGAAAAACTTAAGAGATCTTTGCATAGTAAAGAAAAATCGCTATAAAATACCCAATTATGCTAAGGACAATTGGATTTCCTTTAACTAGTTTAGACCTCAAACACGTTGTTAACACCCGGAACTAGTGTTTCGGAAAAGGATATGGACATGAAAAAGGCTGATGAGTTTGTTGCACAGAAACCCCCCATGTAGAAGAATGCCTCCGCCCTGTTTATCCCCCAATACTCCAATTCATTTAGTCCCAAGATCTATTCCCACTAAGAGCAAGACCTTAATCAGTCGATGCGTCATTCATCAACTATTTGTTGATTTGGAGAAAACTTGTAAGAAAAGGATCACACCCACGGGATTGAAGGGAAAGGGGTTTTGAACAAACCAAAGAATGCTATTTAACTGAGGTCATGCCTTTCTTCAAACAATTAAAAGATCAATTTGAGAGTCTTAAAAAAGGGATGGACTTAGATATTAAAAAAATGGAAAAGGAATTTGATGCGATGATTGTTGTGGTTAGTGACTATGAGCGAGAACTAAAATATAATGAGATTGAGAGGAAGAACTTGCATACCTTGAATGAGAATCTTATTTTTGAATGTATTGCTCAAGATGTGTTTTACACTGCTACAAATTGTTCTATTAATGCTTCTCAATTTCATGAATTATCAGTTGCTCTGAAAGTCTCCCATGATCGTGTCATTGAGCTTGAAAAACTAACTCTAAACTGCATGATAAAGTTGAACAGGATGATCATGATAACCTGGTAAAACAGTTTTCTAAATTGGAAGTTGAGCATCTTGCTTTGCAATTAAAATATCAACATCTGAAAGAAAATGTTAAAACCTCAAATATCAAGACATCCTTAGATGCTCCTGAATTTGATGCAGTTTTTGAAATTAGCAAACGTGATGAACAGATTCGAGCTCATTGTAACACGATCAGAAAGTTTTCATCTTCCTTTAGATTCTCAATACTCTCAAACTTTTCATCTTCAAAACTTAGTTAATGCCTTACAAAAGGAAAACGAGAGTTTTCTAGAAGAAAATGAAAAAGTTAAACGACACTTTAAAGAGTTATATGATTCAATGAAAGTCACTCGTGACCAAAACAACGAAAAAATAACATCTTTACAAAAAGAAATTGAGAATCTGAGGAGTCAGGAAAATGGGAAACTGCCACTTGTCTTTAATGAGAATGTTGCATCTAAGTCATCCTCAGTAACTGCAAATACATGTGGTCATTAAATACATTCCTCCTCATCTTAGGAATAATGAACCTGCGTTTCATGACTATTGTGCTCACCTTAAGGATAGTCTAGAAAGTCTCCGTGAGATTGTTGAAGAGGATTTCATTAATAAACCTCTTGATAGAGATATTAGGTTTGCTTGCCTATATGCCAAACGATCTCAAGAAGCTGCTAGAATGTGTAATTGCAACATGTCCTAAATCCTTAGGTGCAAAAGGCAAAGTTAATCCTTGATGCCTTGTTCCATGCCGATTGCCAAGCATACAAATCATTTTATGCCCAACACCTCTAGTTTAAGAAAGGTGAATCACTAATGCCTTCAAAGTAGTTCAGATCCCAAAGACATCTAAAGTTCAGAATACAAAAAGTAGATAAACCAACTAATGTTCCCATAATTCCCTCTACAGGAGTAATCAGTGACATTTAAGCAAGCGGGTCAAAGCCTCCAGGCAATACCAAGCAAGATAGGACCTCGTAAGCTAAGAATTTGCATTGGAAGAGAGTAGAAGATCATCCTAGGAATATTAAGTTTGAGTTGAATAAAACGAATCGTGTTGATTCTAGTATTAGCTATAAGCGTACTGTAATTAATTCAATTCTCTACTATTCGCAAACCATGTAATGATGTACTGCTTGAATTTCTGTTACTAATCATGAATGTGGTGTGAATGTTTTGTCTAATGTTGTCAAATGCCCTGAAAAAATTGTTAATGCTAAAAGTCAAGCTAAGAAGGCTAAAAGGCAAAGGCAAAAGAAAGTTAGAAAACATTGAAGTCCACCGGAGGAAGGAAATTTAGTAAAATAGGTTATCAATGGATACCTACTGGCCGTAAGGATAATGAGCTTTGCCTTAAAGTTGCTAAATCAATGCCCACTAGAAAATGGATGCCCTACTGGTAGAACTATTCCCTTAAGAAGTGAACATACTTTGAATAGGTCTAATATGGACACTAGCATCTGCATCTATTTCTAATGATTCCATTGTTTCTACTTCTGATGTGGGTGTTCCAATCAATGTTACTAACCAAGTGGAACCCATTCTTGCATGGGGATCCCAATTATCCTGTTATCCATTCTTGTTTGTGTTCAACTGCAGATCGTTCAAATCGATTCGTGGTACTGACTCAGGCTCCAAGCATATGATGCGGAGACCGTCGCGGCTCATGAACTTCGTGAGTAAATTTATCGAAGTTAGATTCGGGAATGATCATTTTGGTGCTATTATGGGTTATGGAGATTATGTGCGGTGATAGTGTTATCCTGGTATATTACGTAGAAGGTGTTGGTCATAACTTATTTTACGTGTCAATTCTGTGATTCGATCTAGAAGTGGCCTCGAAAACATACTTTTTTCGTTAAAGAACTTGATGGTAAGGAACTTTTAAGAGGAACACGTGGTTCAAATCTATACACCATCTCTATCGAAGATATGATGAAGTCTTCTCCAATTTGCTTGTTGTCAAAGGCTTCAAAGTCATGGTTATGGCATCGTCGTCAATCACTGAACTTCGGTAATCAATGATCTCTCCGAAAGGACTTAGTTGTAGGTTTACCTAGACTAAAGTATGAAAAGGATCATCTTTGTTTGCCAATTAGGAAAAGCAAGAAGTATGCCCACAAACCCAAACCTACAAACTCGTACATAAGTTCTTCATATAATTCACATGGACTTATGTGGACCCATGAGAGGGCAGAATATCTTTGGGAAGAAATACGTGTTAGTTGTGGTTGATGATTACTCTCGATTCACAGGATAAGTTCCTAAGGACAAAGGATGAAACTCCGGATATCATCATCAAACTTATCAAACAGCTGCAGGTTCGACTTGACAAAACTGTCAGAAATCATGCAAAGTTTGTTAATAAACAACTTAGTGAGTTTTATGAAAGTGTTGGAATCAGTCATCAAAGAAGTGTTCCACGAACTCTACAATAGAACGGTGTAGTTGAAAGACGAAATCGAACTCTTGTGGAAGCCGCAAGAACAATCTGGTTTACTCAAACAATGCAGCCGTTGCATGCATCTTTGCTCAAAATCGATCCCAATGCTCATGGAAAAACTCCATATGAACTTGTCCACAATAGAAAACCTAATCTCTCATTCCTTCGTGTGTTTGGTGCATTGTGTTATCCAACTAATGAGGGTCAAGACTTAGGCAAACTTAAGGCTAAAGCGGACATTGTAGTATTTGTAGGATATGCACCAAACAAAAAGGGATGAATCTACAAAAGAACCCGAAATATCATGGAAACAATTCACGCTACGCTGGGGTCCTATGGCTCTGGACAATCCAGTTACGGACCGCACTTCAAAAGTCCCATTGGTTCATCCCTTGTACCAAACTCCTTTCCAGCAACTCCATATGTACCTCCATCTGAAGATGATTTGAAGAGATTATTTGATCCAATGTTTAATGAACATTATGAGCCAAATGCCAATGATCTGTCAATTCCTGTAGGACCTTATATCTATCAACCTTATCACAAACCCAACACAAATACCACGTTAACACAAACACAAACGTTATGCTTAAGAAGAAAGAAAGAATAGAAAGATGGCGGTGACTTGAATGTATATAAACCGTGTATGATGTGATGATAAGATATGCAACACAATATGATGTTGTATATTTGGAGAAATACACATACACACACTTTCAAGCACACCCCTCAAATGACCATTTGAGGGGTATTTATAGTACAAGACACATGTTGCCCTAAAGGCTTTCCATGGGCTTGGCTTGGGCTTCGTGGGTTGGACATGGGCTTGGGATGCTTAAGCTTATACACGGCTTAGCATACCTTAACATTTAACCAATTAGCTTAGCCCAGTCCACGAGCCCGTTGACTATTCTATCACGATATCTAACACATATTACAAAGTTCCTAAACGTGAATGACCATCACTTCTAATAAAACTATTAAGGCTAACAATCTCCCCCTAAGGGGTGGTCATTCAAATGATGCTCCACTTGATTAGGTCTCTACTTTTCTTGAGCTAGTACTTTGTGTGTAGATATTGAATAGTCTTGATTATTTGTTCCTTCATGCTTTGTGATCAGATAATGTGGTTGTTTGCCGTTGTCAACTTCGTTGGTTAGGTGTCTCCACGTCATTCTCCATCATGCTCACACTTCTATTTGACTTTTGGTTACCAATGATGTAGTTCTCGAGTCTTTAAACTTTGTGTAGCCTTTGATTGTGATGAGAACTTTCATGTGTCGTTGGTATGAGCATGTTGCGATTCTGCACGATCCATCCGCTCCGGAGCTTCCATAAGAAGAAAACATAAAAACAGTTAGTAATAAGCGGATTCCGGCACTTACAAGTTTGAATTTCGAGGGTGTTAACAGCATAGTGTGAAAACACATCTCTAATTATCACAAAGGCCGTTCTCGAACCTGGAGTCCCACAAGTGAGATAACGCGATATACCGAAGTACATCTACAGCTCAGATGAGTCGCTGAGGTACAACGAAGCATCACCCCACGACTGTAGACCGTTTGAGACACACTAAGCGTAATCCACGAGTAGTTACCGAAGTGACTGTGTGGCTGCTTGATGTTGACCACGGCAGAGTTTCCATTCAATCACCGAAGATCACAGATGTGAAACTTCTCATAAATGTTCTGGCAAATTGCTAAGATCTGCGTAGGACTCTATAATATATCACTCGTGTCCTTAATGATGAACAACAAGCGATGTCATGTCATGTGTTCCTATGAGATCTTTTGATGAATCTCGTGGCTCTAGACTCAATTAGTGCATATTGGTTTTCCTGAGCGGAGACTAGGGAGAGGGTCTCCTTCTTCAATACCAACGATCTCTAAGAGAAGGTCAATAGATTATGCAGGGTTCCCAGTGAGAATGAAACAAATCCTTTTAAGAGGAATTGAGTGGTTAAGAAGGTTTAGTGCAGCTGCGCCACCTTTGGGTCCATGACGCCTTTGTCTTCAATACCAGTGTCATCTAGTGACAACCTAGTAGCTATGTATTGAACCGGTTTGCCGCTCTAAGGTTGAATATGGAGGGCTATTTCTTTTCACCCTTTCTCATTACATTTCTTTTAATTCTTCAACCCCTTCTTTCTCCTTTCTCACATTACTCCTTTTTCAATCATACCTAAGGACTTCTAATACTAACTATTGGTGATGTCCTTGGGTAGATCCCTCCCGCTCTGGCGGATCATAGGACGAATTTCCTATCCTTAGTCACCTTATAACTCCATGACTGTCCTATTGTTGCCATAAAACCTTTTCTTGAAAATTTCTCAAAGTGTTTATGATAGAAAACATGTTTGAAACACTCCGCGAGTTTTATATTTTCAGAAACACTCCCCTTCACATGTGCTTATAAGTTTTGACAGAAATCTGCACATAGAGGGTAGAGTTTGCACTTTTGAATTGATCGGCTCATGATAGACAAGACCTATTCCCCACGAGACACGGTTCACGTTGCCTAGTTAAAGATTCCATTGTCGTTTTAGGTGACAACTAGCTCTAATAACTAACTTGAAAGTTGTAACACTCCTTGAAAAGGAGGTTAGACCCATGTCAAGTCATATTTATCACAAGTTTCTCGAGATGGTACATTTACTGACTTTGATTCCCTTCAATTCATTGGTTTCGTCGAGTCGAGCTCATTTTGAGATTCAAACAACGATCATTAAACTTTTTGATCACATTTTAATCACGTCTCCTCCCCCTCAAAAATAGCATATTCGTGATATTTTTGATATCAACGGATTAAAAAACATTTTAGAATCTTTTGGGGAGACAAACGGATTTGATTTAAGCATGAATATGGAACATTTTAGTTTTATACTCCCCCTTTAATAAAGCATAATCAATTAAAGGGTTTTAGAGGGAGTTATCTTGAGCACAAAATATTTTGAAAGATTTTGAAAATCTTTTGAACAATCTTGAAAAGGTGCTCAAGATGATGATGATTTCTCACCATTTTTTTTTAAATGTAGTGCAATCTGAGCGTACATTTGATTTTTCTATAAAAGCACGAGTTTTGATTTGAAAAATAATCAAAAGTCATCATTTTAGTCCGGTTTCGATCAAGTATACGAAAGCCATTTTTGAAGAAATTTTGAGAAACGACATGTTTTAGAAAACAAATAAAGAACTCTCGCTCAAGCATCTGTACATACCTGTATCATTGTTGAATGACATTTCTAGAAACGCATGTAATATCGATTATAATGAGAGACATGTCGTGAGAAGAATATTTTTGGATTTTTGATTTTATATTGTTTTTGTATTTTTGAAAGTTTTATATTTTTATATTTTGCTTTTGTTGGTTTTTCAAATTTTGTATTTTGAATTTCAAAAATATTTACTGTAAGCTTTTGGAAAAATCATTTTCAAGAAGATTCGAGAAGACGTTCTAACTCCTCAGGGTTAGGCTTCGCATTCCAATTCGTCGAACTAAATAGTCAAACCTTTCTTTTGGAAGGGCTTTAGTTAATAGATCGGCGAGTTGGTAATCTGTCTTCACGAAGAATAATTCAACAGTACCATTTTCGACGTACTCTTTGATGAAGTGGTAGCGGACACGGATATGCTTAGTCTTTGAGTGATGAACAGGATTGCATGATATGGCTATGGCACTTTTCGAGTCACAATACATAGGTATTTTATCGAAAGTAAAGCCATAATCTGTGAGTTGTGTTCTCATCCATAGAACTTGAGCACAACACGCAGATAGAGACACATACTCGGCTTCAGCGGTTGACAGTGCAGTGCAATCTTGTTTCTTTGAAGACCAACTTACTAACTTTTCACCCAAAAATTGTGCTCCTCCTGATGTACTTTTTGTTGTAACTTGGTCACCTGCGTGGTCCGTGATCCGAAAAGGCAATTAGATCAAATCCGGATTCCTTCGGATACCAAAGTCCCATGTGAATGGATGTCTTCAGGTACCGAAAGATCCTTTTAACCTCTTTGAGGTGCAATTCTGTAGGCTTTGCCTGAAATCGTGCTAATAAGCAAACAAAGAAAATGAATATCCGTCGACTAGCAAGAAGATACATGAGAGAACCAATCATGCTCCGATATTTCTTCCGATCAATAGGTTTCCCAAACAAATCGGCTCCAATTTTTGGTGAAGTTACCATTGGTGTTCCGACCGAGTCACAATTATCCATACCATGATTTTTCAAAATCTCAGCTGTGTATTTAGCTTGATTTATAAAAATTCCACGAGGGGATTGATGTATTTGTAAACCAAGAAAGAATTTTAGTTCCCCATCATGGACATTTCAAATTTACTTTTCATGAGATTTTCAAAATGTTTTGAAAGATTCGGATTAGTGGACCCAAAGATGATGTCGCCCACATAAATCTGAACAATCAAAATGTCGTTTTGCATTTTTGTGTAAACAAGGTAGGATCAACTGTTCCTTTGGTGAAATTGTTTAGGATAAGGAAAGAGGACAGATCGTCATACCACGCTCTCGGAGCTTGTTTCAATCCATAGATTGCCTTTTTGAGTTTGTAGACGAGTCGGATGATTCATGTCTATGAAGCCTTCTGGCTGACTCACGCACACTTCTTCTTTCAGAGTTCCATTCAAGAACGCGGTCTTAATGTCCATCTGATAAACCGTGATGTTTTTATGAGCGCATAGGCTAAGAAAATGACGCTTCTAGTCTAGCTACCGGCGCGAATGACTCTTCAAAGTCTATCCCTTCCTCTTGTCTGTATCCTTTGGCCACAAGACGAGCTTTGTTGCGAATGACATTCATTTCTTCATCCCGTTTGTTCTTCCATAACCATTTAAGATCAATGACTCGAACGTCAATGGGTCTTGGAACCATTTCCCAAGAGTCATGTAGACGGTATTGGAGAAGTTCCTCCCGCATTGCTTCTATCCATGCGGGTTCTGCCATTGCCTCGCGAATGTTCTTTGGCTCTATATTGCTAATTGAGCAAAGGTAAATGCACAAGTCGTAATCGGTGGCAAGTTGGCGTCTCGTCTGAATTGGCCTTGAAGGTTCACCAATAACTTGTTCAATCGGATTGTCTTTAGTCCACTTCGAGTAGAAGGATACCGTTGGTTTAACGTATGCGAGTTAGATGGTTCTCGTAAGCTTGAAGATGATTCAGTTGATTCCGTAGCAAACGGGTTTTCAAATAAGTCGTCATCTAACGTTGCATCGTTTTGGTTTTGGTTTTGCTCATCAACTGCTGGTAGAATGGGTGCAATAACCAGAGTAGATGTAGATGATGTTGATGGAGTTGGTGCATTGGTTTCGACCGTTGTAGATGCATCTTCTGTTGGTGGTGGAGGATGATGTTGAGCCGGTGCAGCGGAATGATGGTTTGATGCATTTGTCGAAGTTCCACCATAGTATTCATCGAACATTAACTCCAAGAAATTCTCCCATTCTTGTTCTTTAGGATTGTCAAACGAAGTTGATTGAGCTCTTTGAGGTACGAGTCCTGAATGATGTGTCCGAAGTCTGTCGTTTAGTGCGGGTTCTAGAGCGAGTCTCTCCGAAGCCATATGTGAAAGTTCGTCAAACTTCACATTCATCGTCTCCATGATCCTCCTAGTTCTCCTGTTATACACCCTGAATGCCCTCAAGTTATCTGAATATCCAATGAAGATTCCAATATCACCTTTTGCTTTCAGTTTTCCAAGATCTTCTCTGTCATTCGTAGGATAGCACAAAGCGCCAAATACGTGAAAGTAAGAGATATCCGGTTTTCTGTTGTTCACAAGTTCATATGGGGTTTTATTGAATCTTGGATGGATAAGGGATCGGTTCTGAGTGACACAAGCAGTGGCAACAAAGATCGCCCATAGAAATAACGGTGCACTAGAATAGATTAGCATTGTGCGACAGCTTCCACAAGAGTTCTATTTCTTCTTTCAACTACCCCATTCTGCTGTGGAGTTCTAACAACGATGTCCGATGTGTGATTCCAACATCTTCAAAATAAGCTCTTAACTCCTGATTAGTGAATTCTGTGCCGTAGTTTGTTCTTACAACCCTTCTGGAGTTTGAAGAAGTACTTGAATACGCTTCAGAAAGGTGATGATGATGCCTGGTTCTTCGCCTTTTGATCTCGAAACTTAACCCATGTATATCTTGAATAATCATCGACAATGACAAGAATATACTTTTTCCCATTAATGCTTTCAACTCTCATTGGGCCACATAAGTCCATGTGCAACATATGCAACCTTGCTTCCGAACTAGGTACGGATTTGGGTTTATATGATGCTCTTTTGCTTTTTCCTTGTTCGCATGATGGACATAAGTGATCCTTGGTGTATTTGAACTTTGGAAGTCCGTTGACGATGTTGTCTTTGGCAATTTTGTTGATGGTGTCGAAATTGAGATGGGATAACAGTCTGTGCCACAACCGTGACCGTGTTCCGATGCTCGTGTCATAAGACATATTGGTGATGAAGAGGCCATTTGATTGATGTCGATAGCATACAAGTTTGTATCACGATTCCCGGTTAAGAGATCAGTGCCATCCAAGTTTCTAACGAAGCAAGCATTTTTCCTAAAAGCAACCTCTAAATCTGCATCACCGAACTGCCCGACTGAAAACAAATTGTGTCCCAACCCTTCGACATAGTAAACCCGAGTGATCAAATAATTTCCAAAAGGTAGATCTCCATAACCCATGATAGCTGCTACATGATCATTTCCAAAGCGTACGATTCCCATGAATTTCCGTGACGAAATTGATCAGCAGCTTCAGATTCCCAGTCATGTGCTTGGAGCAACCCGAGTCGACGATCCAAAGACATATTTCGATAACCCGCCAATAATGTAAGAAGAAGATTTTGGAAACCGCTTTGATTTTGGTTCCTTTGGGTTAGAGGTAAAATCCTGATCACACTCAAAGAAGTCATCTATTTGTAAGACAGTGCATCACTCATTCTACCATTCTCGAGTGTGAAAGTTCTACCTCTGGGTTTCCAAATGTCATCCCTAAAGTAAACATTATGCTCCCTATCAGTAGTGTAAAGCCTAAGTCTCGCAACTAGTCTTCCTATTCGTTTAGCATAAGTTCTTTTGGGAACATTCTTCTTAACAAGCTTAACAATCTCATTCTTAGAAACACAATCATCATGAACATTAGATAAAGATTTCTTGCCAGTTAAACAAACAGATTCATTAAACTTAGCAGATTTCATAGGTTCATTACATTCAGATGAAGTGTCTTTCTTATTACAAAGCTGTAAATTCCTAGGGTGTTCTTCTACTTTCTTCTCTTTATTCAATCTACTACTCTTAGAGGCAAATGAGACTCTATTGTTCCTTGTATTGCTCTTAGGCTTTAGTCTGCTGCTCCTAGAGGTGCTTCCTAGTCCTGTAGAAGGTAAGGCACACTCATTAGGATTCACATTTTTTTCTAGAGAAGTGGTTTCAGCTATCCTAGTCTCTTTAGAGTGCTTTTCTAAACTTATGTCGCTTGTTCCATATGTTTTAGATGTGGAGGCAGACGCATTAGTGGTACTCATCTTAAAAAGGCAGTGAGCTAAAACTTTTGGTTTCTCGATAACCGCTTTTTCCTTATCAACATTTTGTTTAGGTAGGGCAGGTGGAGTGATTGGTTTTGATGAAACATTTTTCTCATTGACTTTTGGAGGAGGCATAGAAATGTATATTTTGGTTTGGAAACCGGTTTGGGAACATTTGCTTTCTCCGCAGTCAATGGTTTTTAATCACAAGATCCACCTTTGCCTTTCCTTTTGACTTTCCAGTTGAGCCATCAAAAGATCATTTTTCGCTTTCATGTCATTATAGGCACGCTCATACGACAATTTGTCATACTTGCATTCCTCGATTTTTTGATCAAGTTGTTTAAAATATGAGACATTTTTTTTCAAGTTTTTCAAGAGCTTTTTCATATTTTGAAACAATTTCGGAGGTCTCAGATCGAGTCTTTCATGATCTTCAACAGAATATGTTTGCAAAATGATGGACATAATATCAGAGTCGAACATCTTCAAGAGAGAGTCATTTAAAGTTTCCAAAACTTTGATTTGTTTAACACAGTCGTTAGCTTGCTTTACAGTGGATTTATGGTCCTTGACAAAGTCACTAGTTTCTTTCAAAAATGCTTGTTCAAAATGAATTACCCTTGACTGATGGCATTCACTGAGGGGCAATTTGAGTTTCAAAAACTTTTTTGTTCGATGTCAAAACTAGAGAACCAGTTGTTAGGTGTAATAGTGGTTTTAGTTTTAAAGGTCTTGAAGATCCACAATTCTAGTTTTTACATTGTCTAAAATACTTCTCGCATCACTTGAGTTAAAAGGATTGTTTGAAGACATTTGTTCAATGTTCGAAAGAGATTTTGAGACAACGACTGGTTTTGAAACAGATTTTGAAACAGGTGTTGACTCTTTGTTTGAAACATTTGGTGTGATGGAGAACTTTGACTTTTCTTTTTGATTGACAAAAGTAATTCCGTTAATTTTGTTCCATTTGTTATAATCAATTGGTTTGATTTTCGGATTCTTTTGTTTCATTTTTGATCTACTCTCCTCAGATAGTTCTAACGTTTCAAGAGAATCACGAACAATAATGGGTTCATGTAAAGCTTTTCCATTGTTTAACACATTCTGAGATTTCTGAGCTTTCTTGAGGAACGAAGAAGGGTCGTTACCAAGTGCCATTCTATTGTTAGTATGAAAACGCGGATTTACTTGATTAGAAAGCATCTTGATTGTTTGAGCAGAATGACCCGCTGTAAGAAGCAAATTTTCCAAAGTTTTTGGATTTTTCATTTTATCAAGAATTTCATCAAGAAGAGAATCTTCTCGCTTTGAAAAATCAAGAATCAACTGCTTCTTTTCTTTTTCAAGATTAGAAAACATTTCCTTTTGTTTAGAAAGTTGGTTATTTAAATCAGAAATTTCCTTGTTTAAAGATTTAATTTTCAAGTTCAATTCACATCAAGTGTGTTATACTTGATTTGCAATTCTTTTCTTTAGAAACCAAATTTCGATAACCAATTTCTAATTCCGATTCTTTGTTTTTCTGAAATTCAAAAGCTTTTGCGTTCTCCTTGTAACTCTCAAGCTCAACGGTCAATTTGGCATTCGCGGCCTTAACATCGCGATTGACCTTTTTAACTTTCTCAATTTCAATGCCACGGTTGTTGATTAATGATTCAAAATAAGCGCGAAGTTTCCTCATCACCTATTTTGTGCCACACAGCCTCCACTAGGATCCACATCTGGAGTCTCAGAGTTAGTATTGCTACAACTCGGATTGTCCATGTATGTATCATAAGTAGGTGCTGATGTCACAGAATGTTTTTCGTCATGAGTAAACACATCAAATATGACATTGTTATAGCATGGATCAATGATTGGTACCTCGATACGCGTTGGCGCCATAGACAGGAGGTGCGCCAATCAGTGTCGTGACTTAGTCTCCTGAAGATTTGCCATGAAGATGCAGTTTGCATTGAGTTCTTCGAGGTCTTCCAAATCATCCATAATAGCCATGAAGTCATGTTCCTCAACACTCAATTGAAGTCCAGATTGTTCCTTTTGTGCCAACAGTAATAACTTTCTCAAGATACGCAAGATCCTTCTTTTCGGCTTAGTTGGACAATTCCTTGCCATGTGACCCAATCCTTGACAATTATAACACTTAACCGATTACCTCGATTCACATTTCCATAATTCCCAACGACCGGAGCAACATTCCCATTCCGATTACCCACTACTCTATTTCCAACATTCTGACCCATCCGATTACCCCGATTGGAACCGCCTGATTACCCATGCGAAATCTAGTAGCATATCCTTGCTGATTCCCAATAACTCCAACCATTTGACCTTGATTACCCATGTTCACACCCTACCGTGCAATTTGCACATATGCAGTGTTTGATGAAATCCTTTGGTTGTTGTTAGTTGGTGTGGAATAGCGACCACTGAATGCTTTACCCAAGAATACAAATGCTTGTGACAAAGCTTCTTCTAGTTCCATTTCAAGATCGTTGATTCCTTGTTCCCGTAATGTTGTTGTTCATGTGGATAGTTTTGTTGTTGAGGGATGTATTGCCGCAAGTTGTTGTTAGTGGAAGATGATGAAGCTTGTTGTTGTGTATTCACTAAAGTTTGAGTCTTTGCAATGAGTGCCAATGGATCATGATTCTTTGCTAATCTTTCTTGCCTGACTTCATTCACTTCATTTTGGTTTTGTTTCAGAAAATCGTTGAGTTGATCAAAGTTCACCTGATGTAAGTCCTTTGTTTGGTTGAAAATAGTGACATATCGCCCCCATTCTTCCGTAGATTGTTCAAGAACTTGATGTTTTGAACGATAGTTCTCGGTGTCAACTTGTTTCGATCAGCTCATTCATTAAAGTACAAAACCTTCCATAGTAGGATTCAATGGATTCTCCTCGAGTAGATGTAAACTTCTCCCATGCAGTTAGCAACTTGTTCTCCGTGTCTTGTTGACCGATCTGCTCCATGACAAAGTCGCCTAACACGCTCCCACATGTCGAAAGCAGCTTCACAACCGCTCTGCCACAGCAGCAAAGATGTCTCTTGGTAAACCCAGCTTGTATAATATGAATTGCCATGTCATCTCGCTTCGACTTGTTTCTCGATCCTCTTCAGAGTATTCTGTCTTTTGAAGACTAAAAATGGTGGGACGGGAGGTGTTGCATCAGATTTCAGTGGTCTTGGACTTGTCGAGGTATGAAGGGTCCATCCTGAATGGATTTGATCATCAATTTTCCATTAGGTTTTGTCTTGATGTAACTAAGCATTCGACTTGTCCATTGAAGATAACCACCTTTTTCCAACATAGGAGGACGGTTTTCGGCACCGGCCGCATGAATATCTTGTTGAGTTGCCATTGATGAAGGTATGATCCGATAAAGTTGATGTAGGATCGATTCAACGATAAAGGAGTTGTGTTGATGAAGATTAAGCCCGCTTGAGGTGTTCTCGAAGTCGCATCGTGAACCTTGGTTCAAAAAATTTCTACCAAAATTTGAAATTCACTATAAAAATCAATTTAAGGTCGATGAAAATTTTGAGTTATGACAATTTTGACGCCAAATTTGACCCTAAAATTTGAATTTAGGCCCAAAAATTTGAATTTTTGACCAAAATTTTCACAGTAATACCAAAATTTGAATTCTCGCGAAAAATTGAACGCTTAGTCTCCTCAAAATTTAAATTTTACTCAAGTTTCCCCTAATTTTTGAAAAAGAAACCTTTATGCGTGAAAGAGAGCTTAGGCGAGAAAAGTTACGAGTAGACAAGGCTTATGCGTAGGATCTTATGCGAGGAAGCTTATGCGAGATCCGTGCGCGCAACCTTATGAGAAACCTTGCTTATTTTGAGAAACCTTAAGCGAGAAACCTTAGCGAGAGAAACCTTATGCGAGAAACCTTATGCGTAGAAAGTATCTTACGCGTAACCTTAAGCTTATGCGTAGACAAAAGTTACCAAACCTTACGCCGTAATTTTGAAGTTATGAGTTACTCGTAAGCTTTTAGCTTATGCGTAAACTATGGTTAAGAACCAAAAATCCTTTACACCTGTCACAGCAGTAAGGGATATCCACAAGTCGAAGTGTTCCACACACTTATCCAAGTGAGGAAGCTATCAGTAATGCTTAGTATAGCTCGTAAGATTCTTCACCAAAAGTTACGAAAACTAGGTTTTGACTTTTGACTTCTACTCGTAAGAAATTTCCAACGATTCAAATGATTTCTTTTGCATAGATAGCCTTAAAAACACCTCAATAACCCAAAATGTTGACCTTTTTCACCCAAAGTGCCTAGAAAAGTTACGAGTAGAAATGACCAAAACCCAAATACGAGCTTAAAAATGAAGAAAACACGTAAAGCTACGAACTTTTTGCAAAAACTGAAACTTTAGCACCAAATAAACCTTAAACCACAAGAATCTTGAATTTTAAAGTGCAAAAATTAAAGCTTTAAGCTTGACAAAAAAACGTATAACGAGAGCCTTTTACGCGAAACCCTTCAAAACAAACACAAACACTCCTAAACCATTGTTAGGCGATTGATACCAATTGTAGGACCTAAGATATATCAACCTTATCACAAACCAATACCCAATGCTTATGCTTATAAACACGTTAAACCAAACACTTATATGTATAAGAGGATGAAATAAAGAAAGGAAGATGGTGACTTGAATGATATAAATTAAGTGTATGTGAGAGGATAAGATAAACACAATATGATGTTTATTTCAAAGGAAAACACACACACACACACTTTCAAGCACACCCCTCAAATGACCATTTGAGGGGTATTTATAGTCCATGGGACTTGATGCCCTAAAGGCTTTCTTATGGGCTTCGTGGGCTTGGACATGGTTGATTGGATAAAGGCAAGCCTTACATAACTAGTACCCATTTAGCTTAGTCCAATCCACGAGCCCGTTGACTATTCTATCACGATATCTAACACACGTTACAAAGTTCCTAAATGTGAATGACCATCACTTCTAATAAAACTATTAAGGCTAACAGGACCAATGAGAGTGCAAACGATAAATGGGAAGAAATACATTCTAGTAGTTGTTGATGACTACTCTCGATTTACTTGGGTAAAGTTTTTGAGGACAAAGGATGAAAATCCTGATGTCATCATCAAACTAATCAAACAAAATTTCGTGTTCGACTCAACAATACTGGCTGAATTGTTCGAACCGACAATGGCAATGTAGTTTGTTAACAAAGACTTAAGGGCTTTTTATGAAAGTGTTGGAATCACCATCAAAGAAGTGTTCCAATTAACTCCAATGTAATGCAACAAGCAGAAGTTGAAAGATCTAAATCGAACTCTTGTGGAAGCCGCAAGAACAATGCTAATTTATCTGCTGTTCCATGTTTCTATGGGTCGGGCCATTGCCACCGCTTTCACCCAAAATCTTTCCCTTATTCATACCTCTCATGGAAAAACTCCATATGAACTTGTTCATAAACGTAAAACCGATATTTCCTACCTTCTGTGTGTTTGGTGCTTTGTGCTATCCAACGAATGATGGTCAAGACCTAGGTAAATTAAGAGCAAAGGCAGATATTGGAATTTTTGTTGGTTATGCACCAAACTAGAAGGGTTACCGAATCTACAATAAGAGAACTCGAAATATCATGGAAACAATTCACGCTACGCTCATGAGTCGTAGAACGGTCAAATGGCTCATGGAAAATCCAGCTCGACCCTTACTTCAAGACAAGCCCCATTGGTTCATCCCTTGTACCAAACTCACTCCAAAGAACTCCATATGTACCTCCATCCGAAGATGATTTAAAGAAATTGTTTGATCCAATGTTTGATGAACACTTTGAACCGAATGCTGATGAAATGTCAACTTCATCAACAGAGGTCGCTCCTATCCTCTGAATGAAGTGAACCCTCTTCCAAATACATCATTAAGTCAAAGCGCCGGACATCATACTGTCTCCTCATCAACAAATCATCAATCATCAAATGTACATCATGGAATTGTTTTCGCATCATGATGAAGTTAATCCTTTGCAACTCCCGAAGATGCTCCATTTGAAAATATCTTTGCTCCCTCGAATCATCATCAACCTTCTTCATCGTGAGATATCGACTCGCTTACTGCTCCACAACAACAACCACATGAACACTTTAGAAAGTGGACACATGATCACCCATTGGACAACATCATTGGAAACCCTCTCAAAGATCCACACGGAAACAACTTGCAACCGATGCCTTATGGTGCTTCTTCAACTCAGACTCTAAGGTCGAACCAAAAGACATTAAAACCGCCATGAATGAAGACTGCCGGTTCAATGCCATGCAAGAAGAAATTCATGAGTTTGATCGACTAGATGTATTGGAATTAGTACTCGCCCAGATCAGGCTATGATCATTGCTCTAAAATGGATCTTCAAAGTGAAACTTGATGAGCATGGTGATGTCTTAAAGAACAAGGCTCGATTGGTCGCTAAAGGATACCACCAAGAGAAGGTATTGACTTTGAAGAATCATTTGCTCCAGCTTGCTCGATTGAAGCAATCGTAATCTTCTTGGCTAATGCTGCTAGTAAGAATATGGTTGTATATCGATGGATGTTAAAACCGCTTCTCAATGGAGATTTAAAGAGGTGGTTTACGCTACCAACTGGAGGGTTTTGTGAATCCAGCATCCTACTATGTCTATCTTGAAAAAGGCTCTTTACGGTTTAAAGCAAGCTCCAAGAGCATGGTATGATACGCTTTCCAAGTTTCTTCTATCCACCTGGATTCAAAGAAAGGAGCAGCTTGATCCTACATTGTTCACCAAGTCGTGCAAACATTTAATTCACGCTCAAATTTATGTTGATGATATTATTTTTGCCTCGATCGACCCCAATGAATGTGATCGCTTTTCAAATGAAATGGGTTCCAAATTTCAAATGTCAATGATGGGACAAATGTCATTTTTCTTGGGATTACAAATTTCACAAAGTCCCTGAGGCATTTTTATAAATCAATCTAAATATGCAAATGAGATCTTAAAGAAATTTGGATTTGTATCATGTGACACCGCTTGACACACCCATGATTGAACGAACAAAGTGGATGAGGACCACTCAGTGGATCATGGTAGATCAAATGAAATATCGGGTATGATTGGATCCCCATGTACCTCACATGTACCAGTGCCGCGTAATTACATCTTGTTCACATCGGTGCATGTGTGCTAGATATCGTGCTGCCTACTAAAAAGCACCTTGAAGCGTTAAACGGTCTTCGGTATTCCAAGGAACCATCAATATGGGACTATGGTACCAAGGACACCAAGATGTCACTAATGTACCTATGCATGCTGATCATGCGTGATGTCAAGATACACGCCAAAGTACATCGAGGTGCTGTGGGTGATCAAGTCGGTTCAAAGAAGCAAATGAGTACTTCTATTTCCTCTGTAGAGGCTGAATACATAGCCATGTCATCTTGTTGTGCTCAAATCCTTTGGATGAGATCCCAATTATGTGACTATGGCTTTGAATTCAAAAAATCCTCTCAGATCGTGATAATAAAAGTGCTATTGCTCTCTCATGCAACAACGTACAACACTCAAGAGCAAAGCACATTGACATCCAACATCATTTCATCAGAGAGCAAGTGGAAAACGGTGTGGTGGAACTCTATTTTGTAGTCGGAATACCAGCAGCGTACATCTTCACCAAAGCTTTCCAAGAGAACGCTTTGAGTTTATTCTTCCCACTTGGCTTGAAAAGTCTTCAACCGTAACACTCAAACGCCTTCGTGAGGAAGACGAGGAGTAAAGGTCTTTCTTTCATCTATATCTTTGTACATATTTATCCAAAAAGCAAAATACAAAATTATAAAACCTTATAAAAAATAAATAGAAAAATATAAAACTTTCAAAAATCCATAAAAATCTGAAAATCTCGAAAAATCTAAAAAAATATTGTCTTTGTCTTTTCTTTCTTGATTCATATACATCTACGGCCTTTTGCTGTCATACCAAAGAGTGACACGGACTTTAGATGTTGTTCAATGTTTTAAAAAAAATCAAAAAAAAAATCAAAAAATATTTTTTGGAGAAAGTGAAACTATGGTTTATTGTTATTTCGTGCAAGAACCCGCTTCAAAGAAAGAACAGAGCCATGCTTTATCTCATGTTTCAAACCTAATTCTCTGATTCTAAAAACAAATGTTTGTCATCAACAAGACAATTTGCAATCTTTTGAAAACTCAATTGTTTTGAAAAACACTTCGGACTCTATTTTTGAAAATCAAAAGAACTTACCAAGTGTCAAAATCTAATTCATCAATCAACGACTTTCGTCATTGATTGAGGGGGAGAATGATTTTTAAATTAAAAAGTGTTTTTTCAAACAATTTGCACTTAAATGAGTAAGGTCTACTCTAAATGTTTTACAAAATTTTACACAATTGGTTCCGCACCTTGGTTATTATTATGTCTTCAAAAGATAATTATGCATGTTTAATCAATGGAGTTTAAAGTCTCAATAACCTATCCTTATCAGCTAACGCTTTCATAATCAAGTCACAATTCTCCTTAAAAGCTTTCAAAATCAATTTAATCCATGAGATCACAAATCTCAAATGATTTGATAATTGTGATCAGGGGAGAATTTGTGATTTAAATTGGATTTAAACCGATAATTCGATAAATGGTTTCATAAGTGTTTAGCATGTTTCCTCCCCGCAAGTGACAAACGATTTCAAATTTTCCATGCACATGTTGAGGGGAGCAACTATTTTAAACCTCAAATTATTGAAACGTGATCAATTGTCTCTAGTGTTCTCTAATATGTGCAAAATTCTTTCAAAATTTAGGCACATATTGAGGGGAGCAAACTTTAAAAACCTCATCCTTCCTCAAAATGTTTTATCTACTCAAATTGATTGGGAAGTGATGATGATCATTTTAGAAAATATTAATCAAAAGATTGACCTTTCACCTTAATCTAACGATTTCAAAGATCTCTTGCTCCATGTGCTAAACAATTCTAAATTTTATGCATATGTTGAGGGGAGCATTTCTAAAATATCAAAACAATTAAGATACAAAATGCTTTGATTCTATATCACAAGTATCTTGATTGATTTTCAAATGGTTTTCAATTGGTTCCAATGGCAGATGAACGATACCAAAAAGACCCACCAACTTTACTTTATGTATGGTGATATAAGGATGATAAGGTTAGGTTGAGGTCCCATGATCGAGGGATCTACCCAGTGACAATCCACTAGATAGTGTAGAAGTCCTTAGGTATGATGAAAAAGGAGAAAAGTGAGAATTGGGAAGAGTGCGGATCGAGATCGAGCTAGTACTGAATAAACCCAACAAGGTTCTAGTAATGAATCTCGTAAGCAATCAAGGGGTTGAAGAATAAAAAGAATTGAATGTGAAAAGGGTGAAAAGAAATAGCCCTCCATTAATTCAACCTTAGGGCGTAAAACCGGTTCAATTCATATATACCGTGGTTACCAAGGTAACATCGGTATTGAAGACAAGACGTCATGGACCCGCGACTCGCACTTCAACTTCCAAACCACTCAAGTTCCTCTTAAAAGGGCTTGTTTCATTCTCACGGGAACCTACATAATCTATCGACTCTTTCTTAGAGATTGTTGATATTGAAGAAGGAGACCCTCTCCCTAGTCTCCGGCATAGGAACCAAATATGCACAATTGAGTCTAGAGCCAAGAGATCATCAATAAATCTCATTAGGACACTTTCAATGAAGACTCGCTGTTTCACACAATGTGGAAAGAGAGATTATATCTTATGAGTCCTACACATTATCCTTGTGGTATTGCTGTAACATCCGAAAGTGATATGCATACATATTCACAATGAAGATGGAAAGCCTTCTGGAGCCAACATCAAACAAGCTCCTCGTAGGTGGCATGTGAGATCTATCCAATAGATCAACCATGTGACAACCGACGTAAACAATGGAGAGATTCAATCTTTGAATCAATCCCGTTCTGTGTTATGGATTGACGGATACCTTTGAAAAACCGGTCGTTGTGCTTAAAAACTCTATTCTTTAGCACATCGATCGTGTACTTATGTCTCAATATAAAAGGTGTTTATGATTGATAATTGATTTTCATTAAAACCTTCATTGTATTGCAAAAAAATTTCTATTGAGCAATACACGATTGTTTTTCAAATCTCTTTTCATCAATCTGAATCTCGTTACGGGTTCACTCAATTGTTGTCTTCTTTGAGACGCTCCGTTTGAGAACAAGCTAGAGCAAATGCGAAACCTCGTCAAGGAAATTCTTCAAATTATACCGATCACAAAGTGCAGTGAACCGATCAACGGGAACCGTGGGTCGATACTCAATTCATCGAAGTGATCAAAGACACTTTCGAGCGCTTTATTGATAACTGCCTTATGCAGTGTACATCCCAACGCTTGCGTACCGATCGTAATGGAGCGGTCAATCCATAGCCGCATGCTCACATAACACATTCATATCTAAAGAAATCATGATTAGTGCATCAATGACTCTGATATTTTTCACTCAATGCTTCTCGCTACTGCCGCCAATATCATGAATCAACAAAAGCTTCCGCTAACTGATAAAGAAGATATCATGATCCAGAATGTGAGCATGTCGGTCCAAAAGTCACACCATCACATATTACCAACACCACAAAGGATGAGTCGAGATTTAATGTTCGTGATGATCTCAAAGTCGCTCAAAACTCAGATCACGTGGATCGCTTAAAGACCTCCACTGCATTATCCAAACATGCCAAAATGAAGAATCTAAGACTACGAGCTACAGAACAAGAATCCAAGAAAAATCTCAATGTTATATCCGCTTGTCTTCTATGTAATTTAATGTGTGTTTGAGGTGACCCCCCTTAGGGGAAGATTGTTAGGATTTGGAAAATCCAAGAGTTAAAGTGTCGGCCACCTCAAGTATATGTAATCGCTAGAAAGCTCGTGAGTCGTAGTTATTTTATGTTAAGTAGTATTTAGTTTTGTAACACCGTGGAGGACGGACGGGGCTTTACCCACTGTATGCCTGATCCACATCCTGATAGGTGGCGATTTATGTAATGACTATAAATACTCTCTACCTCCCAAGGTAGAGAGTTGGAGCTCATAATAAGATTTTTCTTTCTCTCACTAAAAGTTCCCAAACCTCTAACTTTCTCTCTCTAGAATCATCTTGTACGCCTTCTTGTTCTTATGGTTTAGTGTGTTTGTGAAATCCAATATGTTACAATTACTGGGATGTAACTACACTCAAGACTTTACTTTTGGCGTTGTACCCGCCATCCTGAGTGCTTCAAGTTTTACAAGGATCCCATCCTTAGTTCTTGAAATAGAATTGACGGCCCATATGGTTGCTGTAACAAACTAGAGGGACTCAATGTCTCCAAACCATACTTCTAAAAAGAAAAAGGGGAAGACTCAGACTGAGACTAAAACCAAACCCAAGTCCCAATGACCTGAAGCTTCTAGAACACAAGCAAAAAAGAACCCTGACTGACAAGACACCCTTGGGTAACCAAGCAATACCACCCCTTGTGATAATGAAGGACACTGATACATCACATTCAGTGCTTGATTCGTGGATTCAAGGTCGAAAGACTTCATTTTCAATGGGCAAGCTTTACAACCCACTAGGCAAAGGTACCTAATCATTGTAGTGTAGTATGGGTAAGTGATGCAGGTTTTACTGACCAGGTTTTAATATTTATAATTACTCGTTATACATAAGGTCTACCCTAATGCACTAACGGGTAGTGTACCCGGTCGTGTGTACTGTAGTATTCGGTAAAACCGAGGTCGTCCCAAGAGCTACGAGGATCGGAAATTAACTTAAGTCTAAGTCACGATTTAAATTGCTTTTAAGATTGAAATAATAAAAATTAACTAAAAAGACAAGAAAGCAGATAAAGGCAAGAGGTGTGATCAATGAAGGAAAGTGGTGCTAACCTAGTTATTCCTCCTAGCTAGTAATGTCTACGTCTGATTACTTCCAATTACTTCGTGGGTCAAAGTCTAGAGGACAGCATTTGGTCAATTCGCTCTAACCTATCAAGAAAGATGCCACCACATGTGAGAAATCAAAGCACCGCCATAAGTCCCGCTTGTTCCCTGGTCTCCTAAGCCGAAGTCATTAAGTACCGCTACATGCTAGATTTATACAGTGAGTGCCCTACCATTAGGAACTTAGACACTCACCCCCAATTCTTAAGTTCATCCAAACGATAGGTGATCAGTTGGTCAAATCTCACAAGTAGAAAAGGGTCGCTCGCTTGGTCATATCTTACCTCTACCCATTCTCCCAAATCTCACATAGGGTCAGTTGGTCATATCTCCTTGGCAATTGGCCTCTATCGCCATTCAAAACTACCGAACCAAGGGTGGCTACCAATAAACTATGCATGCATACACTTAGAAATAATTATGCGAAAGTAAAATAAACAGAAACAAAACAATTAAGGAATCATAACTAGGCAAACACCAGGGTGCTTAGCCAAACATATAGTAAATCATACCAACAATAATGAATAAATCATGAATTGAATTGAACATAATGTTTGATACATATTACTTGATGTAGAGCTAATAATGATGATGATTACGAGTGAATTCTTCCTTCAAAACTGACTTCGGACTGCTAGAAAATACCCCTCGAGTGGTGCCCTAATCACCCTTGGAGAGGTGAAGAGAGATACTAGAAAATGCAGATTTAGGTTGTATTTATAGGCCCTCGCATGGTTACGGCGAATTAAATAAATTAATTACGCTCAGAATTAAAGTTACCAGAACTATATAATAGTTACGCCAGAACTATATGAGAAATAGCAACTTCGTAGTTTTTATGGTCATCAAAATAAGTTGAAACTTTATTGCACTAGTTGACGCTTTTAGCCCCTCATCGCTCTTGTTACTTTTATAACAAGTCTTTGAATATAGTAAACTTCGAAATAACTTGTCACTTTTAATCCCTGGACCTCGAAAGTTTGCTCCAAGTATAAATTACTTGCAGAATTAATTCTCCGAAGTTACTACCAACCCTTCGCTCTCACAGCATTATGATTATACATTCAAATTATCTCTACTACAGAACTAAATTTCCATGTTACGCCGAACCTTCACAAAAATAATTACTTAATGAATCCATAAGAGTTGATTACTGCATCCTTCAAAGCATCATATATTTACCAGAACATAATTAATGAGTTATAGCGTAATCTTCACACATAATTCATAGGCCCTCGTAAATCAATCTTCAGGATATATCTTTGGTCTTATATCACATCTTTTCCTGTCCAACACCTCATTTATCCTGAAATACAAATATGAACGAATATGAAAGAATTAAGTACCATATTAATGCAAATGAGGCTATAAACACGGGAATTTGATATATAAAAGATCAGGCTAATTTGATGTTATCTCAGAAGCCTAGGGGTTGATCGTTCTCTAGGGGAAGAAAGATGCTAGTAGAGATGTATGATGAAAAGGTGAGGCGAGGAAGATTCTTTTTTATCTTTTTATATTTTTTAATGAGAGCAATTAATATCTCAGGGTTTGAAGAGTAGGGGTTGGTAATTCTACCAATTTTGTGGAAAACTAGAAGGGGAGGTTGAATAGTTTTACCAATTAAAACTTCCTTTTAATCTATTTAGATCGACTTATGTCAATCTATTTGGATGTGTGTGTTGGATGTTGATAAACAAGCATATAAAGGTAAGTAATGAAAAGATAAGAGTAAGAAGAACAAAACCACAACACGAGTATTTATAGTGGTTCGGCTACAAGGACACCTTCCTTGCCCTACTCCACTCCCCGAGTCACCTACTCGAGAGTTCGTAATCACTACACCAATCTCCTTATGGCAGAGAAGCCTTCACAACGCCGCCTACTTACCTTTTCCGGTATAGGCTAACCAAGTTCTTTTCACTCCAAGGTGAACCACACCTACACAACGTCACCTACCCTTTATAAGGTACTAGGCTAAGTACCTAGTTCTTTCACTCCAAGGTGAACTACACCTTCACAACGACGCCTACCCTTTATTAGGTACTAGGCTAAGCACCTAGTTCCATTGCAATGGAGGAACTACTACCACACTACACCAACGACTAATCCCAAAGGAAATCTACTCCTTTATAACATCATCAAGGATATCAATATCCTTGGATCTAATACTAGTCTATCTTGTACATCGAAACACACCATATCGAATGTACATCTAAGGCACCTTTAACTAATGCCTTTGACTAGATCTACAAGACACCTTTCACTAATGTCTTGTGTCTTCACTTCTAAGCACCTTTCACTAGTGCTTCTTTGTCTTGACTTCTAAGCACCTTTCACTAATGCTTCTTTGTCTTGACTTCTAAGCACCTACCACAAATGCTTATCCTATAGACGATAGATACCCTTCACTAATATCTTCGTCTTGACTCTTGAGACATCTTATACTAATGTCTTCAACACTCACTCTTTCAGAAAAGGAATCATCAACAAGAAAACTTCAAGAGTCTTGATGATGAGATGTGGAAACTCATGGACTTGAGCTTTTTCGACTTCAAAGGTGGTGATCTTGCCTTTAAGAGGAACCTAAAAGATCACAAAAAAAAAACTACAAACATAGATCTCTGGATCCGAGGTTAGTGAGTTTTTACACTTGAGAGAAAGTGTGTTGAGAGTGGTGAGAAATAATGAAGAAATTGCTCACTATTTATGAGGAAAAATCCTATTGTTCCCTCAGATCCCACGGATCCTACCACAAGGGATCCGCTAGCACAAAGCTAGGGATCCGTGGAACGCTCCTCTTTGCCCATGGGTATTTTGGTTCTGGGTCATGGGTCATGGGTTGAACCATGGATCTTTGGCTAGATACAATGTATCTTTGAGTGCATTGCACTTAGTCACTTGGGTATGGGTTGATCCATGGGTTATGGGTATTATCCATATGTGATATAAGCATGATCTCATGCAATGTGTTATGGGTCAAGATCCATGGGTTATGGGCTTTGGGTTGTACCCAACTACATTCAATGTATTTGCCCAATGGGTTGTGATACTTAAGTTTCTACCCATTTATATTACCCAATATACTACATACTAGTTATGTGTATATTTTACCCAAATATGTAAACACTAGTTGTTGTACATATGTATTACTCAATCATAAAATCACTTATACTTGTTTTAGTGTTTTATGTGAAAATGTGAATATGTTAGAAACTATTAGTTCAAACCATTTACGTATTTTATTTGTTTCGTTAATATGATTTTACGTTTGTTATCGACAAAACATTAGAAGATCGTAAAATATAAATAAACATTTTTACGGCTTATTTGTATTAACAAATTTAAACTACTTAAAAATTTTAAATTAAAAACTAATTAACTGATGAAAAGGAAAAGCTATGGATTGTATGAATGTGTTTCTTATGATAATTAAAAATGGGTTTACTTAGATTTTCTTACTCCCTGGTTATCTTTTATTGGTCGGTTGAACTGTCACATCCTCATTCTAATTGGTGTGTTGTATTTCGTGTTAGTCATTGGGGGCTTCCTAATTCCCTAGTTCTATGAATCGTAACTCTCCTCTAGACTATCCGGGATCGCCAAGTACTAAAGTATCTCCCCCGAATACTCTATTATCCTTAAGCTACATCTCACGCAATAAACACAATGATGGCCTAAGTGAAATCTCAAGCTTTTTGCTATTTAGGACGTTCAAGCTCGCAACAATTAAAGAAGAAGCAGTTTTCCTTACTCTAGCGTCTACCAATCAAAACAAGAGACAACCTAACAATAATCAACAACTAGGTTTCATAGATCTAAGCAAACACTAGATTAATTTAGCTACGCGATAGATAAGCAATAACACAAACAAACAAATCGAACATAAATCAAACATGGTGATAGATTGGATAAACAAACTTATCTTTAATTGTACAAGAGGCTTGGAACCCTAAAATACTCTTCCAATTCGGACTCTTAACGAACTAGGGTTTTCTCTCCAAAATAATGCACACAAAGTACAGAAAATTTGAAGTCTATATATAGATTTACACTCGCGACGACGTCACCTTTTGATGGTGACGCCGTCTGGTCGCCGTCATTAGGGTTTCGTTTAGGACAAGTGATCGTTGGGACGACGTCAGGTGAGAAAGTGTGACGCCGTCTGGCTTGCTTAAGGACTTCGTCTGGGATGGATATTGGGTCGTCTGGTGAAGAAAGTAAAGGCGACGCCCTTCTGGATTTAGGCGTGACGCCGTCAGCTTGTAAAACCAAAATAAGACCTGAGCCGTCACTTGAGACTTTTTAGAAAACCTTGTGAGCGACGGCGTTGCCCTTGGAGTTGGGACGCCGTTAGGCTTGCAAAACAGCCTTAAAATCTTGACTTTGTCGTTTTCTTCAGGTTTTCGCTCATTTTCGTCCATAAATGCTTCATTCTAAAGAATTTTCTTGCAAAAGACCTAAAATGTGAAAAGGAACTATTTTAGGCAGTAACAGATACAAAATGTAACGATTTAGGGCTTAAATGACTCCCTAAAAAAGTATGTTTTAAATCCTTATCAAATATCCCTACACTTGGAATTTGCTTGTCCTCAAGCAAATGTGCTTTTGGCCAATCAATTTATGAGTTAGGGGTCATTTAGCATTGGTTTAAAATAATCTACAACAAGTACAAGCGCCACAATAGTCATAACAAGCACGAAAATTATACACTAGCACTTCACAATTGGTGTTTGGATTCTCTCATCTCTCGAGTTTATATGAAATATAATATGTAAGGAAATGGAAGATAAACACTCACTACCGTTACAAGATATATATTACCATGGGCTTGAGAATAGATCAAACCTCCACCACTTTGACTTAAGCACCTAGGAATAACTACCTAAGAGGTCTTTACAAAGGGTTATAATGTTAGGCTTCAGGTAGAGTAAAAAATCTATGATTTTACGTTTGTTATCGACAAAACATTAGAAGATCGTAAAATATAAATAAACATTTTTACGGCTTATTTGTATTAACAAATTTAAACTACTTAAAAATTTTAAATTAAAAACTAATTAACTCATGAAAGGAAAAGCTATGGATTGTATGAATGTGTTTCTTATGATAATTAAAAATGGGTTTACTTAGATTTTCTTACCCCCGTTATCTTTATTGGCTCTGTTGAACTGCCACATCCTCATTCTAATTGGTGTGTTGTATTCTCGTGGTTAGTCATTGGGGCTTCCTAATTCCCTAGTTCTATGAATCGTAACTCTCCTCTAGACTATCCGGGATCGCCAAGTACTAAAGTATCTCCCCCGAATACTCTATTATCCTTAAGCTACATCTCACGCAATAAACACAATGATGGCCTAAGTGAAATCTCAAGCTTTTTGCTATTTAGGACGTTCAAGCTCGCAACAATTAAAGAAGAAGCAGTTTTCCTTACTCTAGCGTCTACCAATCAAAACAAGAGACAACCTAACAATAATCAACAACTAGGTTTCATTGGATCTAAGCAAACACTAGATTAATTTAGCTACGCGTGATAGATAAGCAATAACACAAACAAACAACTGAACATAAATCAAACATGGTGATAGATTGGATAAACAAACTTATCTTTAATTGTACAAGAGGCTTGGAACCCTAAAATACTGCCCAATTCGGACTCTTAACGAACTAGGGTTTTCTCTCCAAAATAATGCACACAAAGTACAGAAAATTTGAAGTCTATATATAGATTTACACTTTCATACCTGCATCGCTACCTTTGATGGTGACTGCCGCCGTCAGTCCGCCATTAGGGTTTCGTTTAGGACAAGTGATCGTTGGGACGACGTCAGGTGAGAAAGTGTGACGCCATCTGGCTTGCTTAAGGACTTCGTCTGGGATGGATATTGGGTCGTCTGGTGAAGAAAGTAAAGGCGACGCCCTTCTGGATTTAGGCGTGACGCCGTCAGGTTGTAAAACCAAAATAAGACCTGAGCCGTCACTTGAGACTTTTTAGAAAACCTTGTGAGCGACGGCGCTGCCGCCCTTTGAGTTGGGACGCCGTTAGGCTTGCAAAACAGCCTTAAAATCTTGACTTTGTCGTTTTCTTCAGGTTTTCGCTCATTTTCGTCCATAAATGCTTCATTCCAGCAATTTGCTTGCAAAAGACCTAAAATGTGAAAAGGAACTATTTTAGGCAGTAACAGATACAAAATGTAACGATTTAGGGCTTAAATGACTCCCTAAAAAAGTATGTTTTAAATCCTTATCAAATATCCCTACACTTGGAATTTGCTTGTCCTCAAGCAAATGTGCTTTTGGCCAATCAATTTATGAGTTAGGGGTCATTTAGCATTGGTTTAAAATAATCTACAACAAGTACAAGCGCCACAATAGTCATAACAAGCACGAAAATTATACACTAGCACTTCACAATTGGTGTTTGGATTCTCTCATCTCTCGAGTTTATATGAAATATAATATGTAAGGAAATGGAAGATAAACACTCACTACCTGTTACAGTATATATATTACCATGGGCTTGAGAATAGATCAAACCTCCACCACTTTGACTTAAGCACCTAGGAATAACTACCTAAGAGGTCTTTACAAAGGGTTATAATGTTAGGCTTCAGGTAGAGAAATAAAGGGTTTTATTGGATATGGGGAATTTTTAGTGGTGGCAAGTAAAAAATCTAAGTCACATGCATGTAAAAAAGGGCATTGCTAAGCCAAGATTCGACTCACTAACACTAGATAACAACTTGATACAAAATATAAGCTTAAAACATAAAACATAAAGATAGATGTAGGATGGTAGCCCGTATGTTTTTTTCATCTTTTTTAACTCTTTTTTTGATTTTTTTTATTTATACCTTTTTAATCTACCATTCTCTAAGATAACATCAAAATAAAGGGATTTATATGAGCATCCCTATACTTGAGTTTTTATTTCACTAACAATAATTGACCCAAATTGAAAAGATCAAAACACTTGGGGAAATTGAATTTAACGTTCCTTCCCGTTACTCCATAAAATACTACTTTAACCCATGAGTCCCAATTGTCCCAAAACTGTATACAAAAGATATGACTCGACTTAGCTACCATGCAAGTAACTAGATGATTGAACTAAGGGTTTAACAATAATTACAATAATGCACTAAAAATGAGTGCATACAAGGTGGGCTAAGGCGATTTGGGTGTAACATTTGGGGGTGGATTGTAAATAATGGTCTTCATTGATATTACGAAAACCGGAACATCAAGAGAACCGCGAAAAGATAGGCTCTGAGGGGTTAAATAGGGGTATCGTGTACTAAAGATGAGTACATCGAAAGGGTGTGGGAAAAATTACATAACCGATGAAGTTGACGTAATTAAATTAGAGGTTTAAAACAAGGGTTATCCTAATGCCTCTTATCATTTAGTCAATTCTAACTACCCAAATGTAGTCTCACTAGCGATCTCAGAATGCATCACAAAACAAGTTCTAGAATCTATTATACTACCGGCACACTCATTAAGCATTAAAGATGGATGCTTTTATTCCTAAAGATCTAAGGTGAACCTCACATTTTTGGGGTGAAATTTGAGTGGTATACGGTTTTTGTGCTAGTCATATAACTCCTATCCATGAGACGCTTTATTAAGACTAAAGTTTTACTCTTAAATACCATAAAAAAGTTTAAATTTGGTGCTAAAATTACCCTAACAAATAATTCTCATAGTTTATTACACAATTTACCAAGGACAAGGAAAAAATCAAGTGAGCGAATAGTTTCTAAGTTCTCGTTTTATTCTTCCTCCCTACACTTAAACTGAACATTGTCCCCAATGTTCCCCGAAAGTATCAAAGTCATGATAGAGAAAGGTAAAATAAAAAAGAAAAACTAATACTCCCCTGATTACCTCGGTAGGATATGAGTAGAGTTGCGGTTAAATCCTCCTCCAAGAAGAATGAACAAGAAATAAGTGTTGCTTCCATATACTTCATCTTCTTGTATAATATAACCTGCACACTTTTAAGGAAAAAAAATGAAACCTCACGTAAAATTGGCGGTATAAACTATATAAAACAAAACTACACTAGAAAGCAAGTAAGATATAATGCTTGTGAAATGGAAGTTTGCAGATTTCTGGAAAATTAAGAATTAGAAATTTCAAAAAATTGCAAATTAGACAGAAAACAAAATTTTTTGATTATGTTTATACATTGCCTAACGCCATCGGGTGTTAATCCTGACGCCGTCAGGTTGTCCTAACAAAAAGAGTCCGATGCGTTTTCTAGAAAAATTTTGGAAAAAATACTTCTTTAAAGACTTGGAAAAATTCCTGCAAAACATCCATTGTGACTCGATACAAGCATTTGACTCTAACAAACACACAAATATCTACAATTTTTATTATTGTTAATCTCATGTTCATACTAGTTCTAAAAACACATGTAATCTTTCCTTAACTTATCTTTTGTAAAATACATTTATATGAAATTAAGACGAAGTTAAAAATAAAATAAAGCATTTTCACAAAATAAGCATGAGAATCAAGCAATAATAAAAAAGATATATACACCATACAAATAAAAATGAAAAACAAACAAACAAATAATTTAACATGGGTTGCCTCCCAAGAAGCGCTTTTCTTTATTTATAAGTCTTGTAGATATACTCGAAGTCATACCCTATGTGACTTCATTATCGAAAATAATATATTCTTCATTGATTAATTCATTATTGCTGATTTGGTAAAGCTTCACGCGTGTCCCTTTAAATTATCTCCTATCGTTGTCAAGTAACACAACGGCTCTACCACTCGTTGCCCTCTTCACCGAAAAGGGGCCATACCATCTTGATTTGAGTTTTCCCAAGAATAATCTTAATCTTGAATTATATAAGAGTATCTTGTGTCCCTCTGCAAACTCCTTAGGACTCTTTATTCGTTGGTCATGCCATATTTTTGCCCTTTCTTTGTACGTGACTAAGGAATCATAAGCTTTTAGTCTTAGATCGTCTAGCTCTTGAAGCTGTAAGAACCTATTTGACCCTGCCTCAGAATAATCTATATTCCAAGCCTTGAGCGCCCAATATGCCTTTTGCTCAAGCTCGATCGGGAGATGGCATGCCTTCCCGTACACTAAGCGAAAAGGAGTTGTTCCAATGGGCATTTTATAAGCCGTTCTAAATACCCAGAGAGCTTCATCAAGCTTGAATGACCAATCCTTTATGTTTTGGTGGACCATTTTTTCTAATATTCGTTTAATTTCCTTATTTGTGTTTTCCACTTGTCCATTGGTTTGAGGATGATATGCAGTTGAAAACCTGTGAGGAACACCATACTTCTTCATTATCTTTTCAGTTTGAGCATTGCATAAATGGGTCCCCCTGTCACTAATTAGTGCTTTGGGAATCCCGATTCTTGCGAAGAGTTTCTTAAGAAAATGAATGACTACCCCGCGCATCATTGGTTCTAAGGGCTTGCACCTCCACCCATTTGGACACATAATCAATGGCAACAAGTATGTATTCATTCCCTCCAGATGATGGAAAAGGTCCCATAAAATCGATACCCCAAACATCGAATATTTCGCAGACTTGGATGTAATTTTGGGGTGCTTCATCTCTTCTCGAGATGTTCCCTGATCGTTGGCATGCATCACAAGTCTGAACTAATTTCTTGACATCGCGGAATATAGTAGGCCAATAGAATCCGACATCAAAAACTTTTCGCGTTGTAAAATTTATACCGTGATGCCCCCTGAAGGTCCCGTGTAACACTCTCTCATAATCCGATCAATTTCCCTTCCTGCAATACAGCGTCTGATAATCTGATCGGGACACATGGAGAATAGAAAGGGCTTATCCCAAAAATAATACTTTAGTTCAGTAAAGAATCTCTTCTTTCTTGCCTTGTCATGTAATTTGGTAAGACCCTACTGGATAGATAGTTAGTATAATCTGCATACCATGGCTCAGTTTCCTTAATGGACATTAGTTGCTCCTCAAGTAAGGAGTCCCGAATCTCGTCATTGTTTAATTTCTCCAAGTCCAGATTTTCCAACCGTGAAAGATGATCAATAGCAAGATTTTCATCCCCCTTTTTATCCCGAATTTCGATATCGAATTCTTGGAGCAATAGAATCCATCTAATAAGTCGGGGCTTTGCATCTTGCTTTGAGAACAAGTATCTTAAAATGGGATGATCAGTGAAGACGATGGTTTTAGAAAGAATGAGATACTGCCTGAATTTATCGAAGGCAAAGACCACAGCCAAAAGTTCTTTTTGGGCGGTGGTGTAATTCTCTTGCGCCACATTCATGGTATTGCTAGCATAGTAAATTGGTTGAAAATTATTTTCTTTCCTTTGGCCTAAAACGGCTCCCACAAAGATAGTCGCTAGCGTCACACATAATCTCGAATGGTCAAGACCAATCTGGAGTAACCATTATAGGATTTTGGGTAAGACCTTTCTTTAATTGATTGAACGCGTCCTTACATTCATGTGAAAAGTCAAAGGGTGCGTCTTTGATGAGTAGTTGGGTCATTGGTCGGGCAGTTTTTGAAAAGTCTTTAACAAACCTCCTATAAAAACCCGCATGACCTAGGAAGCTCCGAATAGCTTTAACTGTTGTAGGATATGGTAATTTAAATATTGCCTCTCTTTTAGCTCTATCGACTTCAATCTCATTCCCGAAAACCTTGTGTCCCAAAATGATCCCTTCTCTCACCATGAAATGGCATTTTTCCCAATTTAAGACAAAGTTAGTTTCTTCACACTGCCTTAGCATCTTCTTAAGATTGGATAAATAGAGATCAAAAGAATTTCCAAATACCGAGAAATCATCCATGAAAACTTCCATGCTATCCTCAATCAATTCATGGAATATACCCATCATACATCGTTGAAAGGTAACGGGAGCATTGCGTAGCCCAAAAGGCATTCGTTTGTAAGAAATAGTCTCATAAGGGCATGTGAAAGTGGTTTTTTCTTGATTTTCTAGAGATAGGGATCTGGAAATACCCTGAGAATCCTGCAAGAAAATAGGAGTACTCGTGCCCATCTAACCTTACAAGCATTTGATCGATGAATGATAATGGAAAGTGATCCTTTCAGGTGGTATCGTTCAATTTTCTATAGTCAATACACACACGCCAACCCGCAACCGTTCTCTGAGGAACCAACTCAACCTTATCATTTTTTTACAACAGTCATTCCTCCTTTCTTTGGGACCACTTGGACGGGGCTAACCCAGGGACTGTTGAAAATGAGGTAAATTAGACCAGCATCAATGAGCTTGATGACCTCTTTCTTTACCACTTCTTTGATGTTGGGATTTACTCTTCTTTGATGTTAAACAGTGGGCTTGTAGTCTTCCTCCATAAGAGTTTTATGAGTACAAAAAGTAGAGTCAATTCCCTTGATGTCAGCAATACTCCATGCGATTACTCCTTTGTATTATCTTAAGACATCCAAGAGCTTCCCTTTTTGTTCGGAGTCAGGGATGAACTTATGATTACTGGGAGCTGGTCTGTCTCCTGAAGGAAGGCATATTCCAGATGACTTGGAAGATCTTTCAATTACAATGTTGGAGGTTTCTTAATTGATGGTTTAAGCTTATTCTCCGGATTTTGAAGTTCAAGAGGTTTCAGTCCTGGTTGGTTTCAGTCTTGAATACCCAAGCTTAAAGAATAGAGAGTGAGGCATCAAATTAATGTTTGCCCCTAGATCTCAAGCAAGCTGAATACTCATCCTGGTTGGTTTCAAATTAATTCTTGCCCCTAGATCTCAAGCAAGCTGAATACCCAAGCAAGCTAAATACTCATCCTGGTTGGTTACCATCCTGAATACCCAAGCTTAAGGAATGGAGAGTGAGACATCAAATTAATTCTTGACCCTAGATTTGCCAAGACGTTTTTCATAGAAAGCATTCCTATGGAGCAAGGAAGGGTAAAACTACCCGGATCCTATTTCTTCTTGGGTAGGCTCTTCTGGATAATAGCCGAACATTCCTCTCCTAAGGTTACTAACCCTTCGAGTTTCTTCCTATTGGAGAGAATTATTTTGAGATATGTGCTATGTTTGGGTAGATGATAGAACGCATCGAGAAATGGGATGGTAACAACTGCGCCTTTGAAATATGACGACAATCTTTTGTTGTCTTCTTTGGCTTTTTGGTTCTTCAGACGCGAAGGGTAAGGTATTTTCATGAGAGTTGAACATTCGATGGATGTAGGTGACTATGGAGTGGGGTTGTGAGAGGTTGGAGGAGGCTCGGGCGCTCCTTCCTTGTCTGTCTCGTGTTCATTGGTCGTCGAAGATTGGACCGGGTAGGAGGGATCTTTAGTAGTGGTTCCAGATCGAGTGGTGATATCAAATGTTAGATCTTGCCAGATTAGGTCGGGTGCGCTTATTCTTTTGTGAAGTTCGGCGAATTGACCTTCTAACTCACTCTGTTGTTCTTGAATGAACTCTCCAAGCCCCTTTAGAAGTAACCCCTTTTTCATGGTGAACTGTCCGAGCTCCCTTTCAAAGGCATCTCGGGTGCTGTACTCAGGACCCTCTTCTCCATCTATTTTTTTTCTAGGTTACCCCAAGGGGTAAAATCGTTGTTTTAGTAGAATACTAGAAGGGAAGGGTCATCATAGATGTCATGGCTGAAAGGAGTGTTAATCCAAATAAGCCGTAAAAAGGTTTATTTATATTTTACGATCTTCTAATGTTTTGTCGATAACAAACGTAAAATCATTTTAACGAAACAAATAAAATACGTAAATGGTTTGAGCCAATAGTTTTCTAACACACTTACGTTTTCACATAAAACACTAAAACAAGTATAAGTGTTTTTATGATTTAGTAATACATATGTACAACAACTAGTGTTTACATATTGGGTAAATATATACATAACTAGTATGTATTATAATGGGTAATATAAATCGGTAGAAACTTAAGTACTTGACCCATTGACCAAGTACATTGAATGTAGTTGGGTACAACCCAAAGTCCATGACCCATACCCATGGAGCTAGACCCATAACCCATTGCATGACATCATGCTTAAGTCATATATGGATAATATCCATGACCCATGGTTTTAATCCATGAACCATGGACTAGATGCATTGCATCTTATAGATACATTGTATCTACTTGGATACCCACGATCCATAACCCATGACCCATGACCCAAAACGCATGGGCAAAAGGGACCATCCCACGGATCCCCAGTAATACACTGGACGGATCCCTTAAGTGAGGGATCCATGGGATCCGTGGAACAGTAGCTGTTTTTCCTCTATAAATAGTGAGCCATTTCTTCATTGTTTCTCACCCCTCTCTCACATATTTTCTCTGTGAGTTATAAACTCTCTAACCCCAGATCCAAGTGATCTATGTATGTAGCTTTTGTTTTTGTGTGATTCTCTAGGTTCCTCTTAAAGGCAAGATCACCATCTTTTGAAGATGAGCAAGCTCAAGTCCATGAGTTGCCATGCTTCATTATCATCAAGACTATCGAGGTTTCTTCTTGTTGATAGTTCTCTTCTTTCTCATAAGAAGTGTAGTGTTGAAGACATTAGTGAAAGATGTCTAAAGGGTTAAGACGAAGACATTAGTGAAAGGTGTCGAACGTCCATATTGAAAGCACTAGTGAAGGGTGCTTAGAAGTCAAGGCTAATGGCATTAGTGAAGGGTTCCTAGAAGTCAAGTCATAAGGCATTAGCGAAATGTACCTTAAGATCGAGTCAAAGGCATTAGTGAAAGGTGCCTAAGGTCTACATTCGATATGGTATGTTCTATGTACAAGATAGATTAGTATTGGGTCAAAGGATATTGATATCCTTGTTGATGTTGTTATAAGGAGTGGATCTCCTTTGGGTTTAGTCATTGTTGTAGTGTTGGGTAGTAGTTCCTCCATTGTAATGGAACTCTCGTATCTAGCCTAATACCAGATAAAGGGTAGGCGACGTTGTGATAGGTTTGGTTCTACCTCGTGGAAGAACCCGGTATCTAGCCTTGTACCGATAAAGAGTAGGCAACGCTAGAAGGCCTACAAGGAGTTGGTGTTGTGTAGTGTTTACGAACTCTCTAGTAGGTGACTCGGGGAGTGGAGTAGGGCAAGGAAGGTGTCCTTGTATCAGAACCACTATAAATACTCGCGTTGTGGTTTTGTGCTTCTTACTCCTTATTCTTTCATTACATGTTTATGTATGCTTGTCTATTAACATCCAACACACACATTTAAATATATTGACATAAGTCGATCTAAATAGTTTAAAACCAAGATTTAATCGGTAAAACTATTCAACCCCCCTTCTAGTTTTCCACAATTGGCATCAGAGCTTCGTTACCAAGTTTCTTAGAGTATATTGTACTTTAAAAACTTGATACGATCCATGCTTAATTGAAAACTACAAAGAAGGTCCTTTTACAAAAACAAACGCCATGTTTTAAAACACCTTGTTTGGATGTTGATTAGATGACAACATTTTTCTCTTTTCTTATTTTTTTTCTTACTTAATTGCACTAACCTTTCTTGTCATCTTGCTTAGTCAAAGCTCATACCTATTAAGCCATATGAATCACTTGATAACAAGAATACCTTCCCTAAGAAGGTATCTTAAACATGAAGGAATTGGAGTTGTCTTGTGACATTTGTAAAGACATTCCTAAGTGCATTAGAGGTATGATCTTCCACTTATCTCTAGATAACATTAGCTTAAATAATAAGTAATTTATATGATTATTCTTTGCACATACTCATACATTACACGTAGCTTCGTTAGGAAACTTTTTCTTGCATACATGTTGCTCTTTCGTCTAAAGTCTAGGTTTATAAAATTAGTATTTTATTTTACTTAATCCAAATCATATTTTTCTAATAATAAAACAAAACACAAATCTCAAAAATTCCCCCTTCCCCATAAATATCCCTTCCGGTCGCTTCCTCCACCAAACCCTCATTTTTCAAATCTTCCACTTTCAAAAATTACCTCTCATTCAAACTTCATCTTCCTTTTCATCTCATCTCAAACCTAAACCAAGAAGGATCTTCATCAACATGGTATACATCGCCCTCATACTCATCCCTCTCATGTTTCCCATGAATAAGTTTTCTTATGGAGACATATACATTGTGTTGTTAATCTACATTGGTGTTATATACTCAATCCTTTGTATCTTTCTTAGCATTGAAATGAAATATTACTAATGTTCTAGTCTATCTAGTTTATTTCTCATAATATGTTTGATATTTCGTTCATATTTTTTCTTTCGTATTTTTTGGTCTTAAAATACATTAGAAACCAACAATGCACGCTAAAGTAAAACATTGGCTAAAATACATATCTTTGTATAAACATATAAGATGAAAAAATATTTTTTCGTCAAAATCTTGTGTCTGTCACTACAGATCCACTGGACCGGAGTTCTTACTAGCCGATCCCCATGATAGGGAACCGTGAGAACCGTCCTTCTGAAAAACAATTTTTCATGCAACTTAAAAATCGTTTCCTTCTTAAAAGAAATATTATACTAGAATGTCAAACATTAAGTGAGTTAATTATCATTGTTAATAAATATCTAGTAAAAACGTTAGGTAATCATTGTTTTGCCTTAAATACGTCTCATCTTATTAACTCCTCACTTCTATAGGTTTCGTCATGTCATATGAGTATGAGTTCGACTTTTTACTCACTTGCGTTTACACCCCTAACATCTCTCTTGAACCCAACACACCGGTAATCATGTCCTGGGTTCAATAATCTCGAAACCCGTCACTTCCATGAAGGAAGTATTGTCGACACTCCTCTACAATACGAAGAAGGTATCATTACTCTTTTCGAACCATAGACTAGAATGTCTTCTCGAAATTAACGAGAAAATATGTCCGAGGTTTGTATTGGAATTCTTCCGTCAAGTTGAACTCGTTTGTAACGAGGATCGCTCTCTATCTCTTTGGTTTTGGATCAAAAACCAAAAGTTTGCCCTAAATCTTGGGCAATTTACTCACATCCTCCTCAATTCCAAATCATATACAATGTGCCTTCATCAAGATTGGTCTCTCGATTCTCTCAACTACCATCGTGAAGAAAATAGTCCATATTGTTCATACATACCTTCCCCTCAAGACTTGACTCGCATGTTATGCAAACCTCGACCCTATTACTCAGATCCAAACATTATCTATACATGGGATATCCGAGAAGAGTACAAGTCTCTCGCACTCATCCTGGGTGAAAATGTTTGGAGTCTTAGGGGAAATCGAGAAATCCTTCCCGCTTGTTGTGCTCACATAATGTATTGTTTGCTAACACAACAACCATACAATCTCGCCTATTTCTTCGCAAGTCGAATTGTAAATCTTCAAGGCTCCAAGCACAAACTAATCCCTTATGGAATGTTCTTGACACGCCTTTATCATCACATCATGTACTTCCACCCATAATTTTAAAGTCCGTTGTACGTACTTGTGAACAAGATGATGGAACCTCTAAACACATCTCTCATGAAGACTTTCTTCATCCCTGAATCGGCAAATACTCATCAACTATTTGATGATCCATTTAGCGAAAACGCTCAAGAAACTTAGGTTCCTTTCCAAATAGGGTCAATCCTTAATATTCATGCTCTATCAATGTAATGCAATTTCTTTCATGAAATAAAACATCTTACATTTGATATCTCTACTATATTAGTGTTAGAAATTCTTAGAAAACACTAACCTTGAAATATGATGCTTTGTGAAAACTCTTGCATACCTTTTGCAAAGGTGCTATTTAAAGGGACACGGATCCTAAGTTTATGCTAGCTAACGGACCCTACTCTTAGGAACCGTGGGATCCCGCAAATGAAATGCAAATTGAAATCTTTATATTTCAAAACCATGTCTTTAGATCACTTCACACTAGCCAAACATAGTACCTAGTAAATTAATTAAGTCCTTCTCAAGTCGGTAAAGTTTCATACTCACGCCAGAACTCACTTAGATCACACTCAAGGCGCTTGTAGATCTATCATTTCACCAAAACTCATTACTCTTTCGCTCTTATGCTCACACATCATTCCTCACATGATTATACATCTAGCTTTAGAAATCTTTCAATTTTAGCAAATTGATTTTAGTCATCCTCACCTCAAAATGGGTCAAATTCTAGTCTTTCCATTTTCTATAACCTCTAAGATATCTTCCAAAATGGTATCTTAAGTTACTATCTGGTCTCTAGGACCATTTAGCTCCACTTGACACTCTCAAGTTTTAGTGTCATCTTTGTTCATTCATTGGTACTCATAAAAGTTTCAATTTCTTCCATAAAAGGCAATCATTAGCTATATCACTCATTGCCCTTGAACATTTAAGTACCCTTTCATTTAAAACACTTAGGAGGACTGAAACACTCAAAAAGGTATAGGCTTTAGACCTTACAAACATCATTTTTATCCTTTCCTAGCTTCTGAGAGCCGGATCCTTAGGATTAGCCTAGACGGATCCCTCATTGGAGGGAACCGTGGGATCCGGGTGACATATTTATGTCAACTCTAGCTAAAACAATCATTTCAAGCTCATCTTGCTAACTTGAACACTTCATCTCATCTTAATTAAGATCCTAGATCAGTACAACTCTGAAGTTGACTCTTGTGCATGCTAATCATCACATTCCAAGGGATCTTAGTGGCTTAAGTCTTGAATGCACTTGCCAAATCCCTTTCTTTATAAACCACATTGTTAAGACTCTTAAAGTCATCATCTTCATCCTCATTTTCAGCACTTAGAAACCTTTACGAATCTCTTTGAATCATCTCATCATGAGGAAAGCTCCTAGTGGTAACTCATCCACCAAAGGACCACCCAACAAAATTGCTCGTGTTGTACACGAAATTTCCTCAACCGAATCATCTCCGGTTAAATCCACAAATGCTAGGATTTCTCCTCCACCAACTCAACCAATCAAACCAATCCCTAAAAGGATAGTTCCCACAAAACTACCAATGCCAAACACCACCATACCTCCTAAACCAAACAATCCTATTTCCACTAAACCATCACCATTGGTGCCTAGAGCCCTATCATTCACCACGCCACTCTCATTACCACACCTCTAAAATCTAGAGGATTTGCCTCCTAGGCCATCTCATCCTCCACCACCGGCAACATTCTTCTAATTAGGAGGAATAGTGGAACAAAATCAAGGTGTTGAGTCAACACTAGCTCCGGCTTCATTTTCTCCGTCACCATCAAATAATCCCTTTTGGATTATGAGAAATCATCAAAGTCAACCACCCGACCACATGGAAGTTGACACCTCTCTACCACTGGTCGAGCCATATTTGAATGCGCCCCCGCCAATCCCTCTCTCTTTTGAGGCTCCTCAACCCGCTTCCCTTGATCCTTCACATCAAGCGATTTCCTCTCTTCCATCACCACTACCGAGCCATGAAAAAGATTGTTATCATTGTCAACATGTTGAAAGTTTGATATATGAAGTACGTGAAGATCAACGTTTCATGTTTTATCACCTCCTCGAACGTTTCGACGAGATTAAGCCTAAACAAACTTGAGCTAGAGGATTCTAGTGGTGTCCTAGCATCAAGCGCGACTTAGATGGTCTAGTAATTCAAAGTCATGTATTGTTTATTTTCTTAGTTTTTAGAGTCATGTACATCATATCTCTAGTTTTATTAAGTGAAATTACATGATATTTGTTATATTGTTCTGAGTATATGATTATTGGTCTAATACATATCTCTTTTTTATACCAACATCTTTTGGTACATCACATTTGTTGTATTTTAGTAACAGACAGACGGATCCCTCGAAGGCGGATCCTCCAAGGGAGGCAGTGGGATCCGTGCAATAGAAGACTAGTTTTCTGCTAACTTGAGTCTTATTTGCAGGAAATTATGCATTATATACTTGTCTTCTAACCTTTATTTTGTAGATTTTCAATTTACACGTGAAGACTTTGACACCCTAGGCTAGGGGGAGCTTTGTGTCAAAGCATTACATTGCAAAATTAATTGCAATATTAGGATTACATTTCATGACATCCCTTTGCAATGTTGCAATCATCAAGGGGGAGCATATTCGTCACATAGATGAAATCTTTTGCAAACTTAGTTGCAAATGAACTAGCTTAGTATTTTTTTTTTCTTGACGCCCACACAAAGGGATGGACTCGTCAAGGGGGAGTTAAGACGAGAACTCTTCCCGTCACTTGCTCTCTATTTTTTTTTCTTTCACATGTTTTTATTAAAACAATGTGTTAGTTCCTTTCCTAAGCTTTTTTTGTTTCAACAAAATGGGGGAGAAGAAAGTAAAAACTACAAATTCAAACTTTAACGAATTTTAGTTTTTCCTTAAAATAATTTTATGTTTTGTCATCAACAAAAATGAGGAGATTGTTAATACAAATAAGCCGTAAAAACGTTTATTTATATTTTACGATCTTCTAATGTTTTGTCGATAACAAACGTAAAATCAATTTAATAAAACAAATAAAATACGTAAATGGTTTGAGCCAATAGTTTTCTAACACACTTACATTTTCACATAAAACACTAAAACATGTATAAGTGTTTTTATGATTTAGTAATACATATGTACAACAACTAGTGTTTACATATTGGATAAATATATACATAACTAGTATGTATTATAATGGGTAATATAAATGGGTAGAAACTTAAGTACTTGACCCATTGACCAAATACATTGAATGTAGTTGGGTACAACCCAAAGTCCATAACCCATACCCATGGAGCTTGACCCATAACCCATTTCATGACATCATGCTTAAGTCATATATGGATAATATCCATGACCCATGGTTTTAATCCATGAACCATGGACTAGATGCATTGCATCTTATAGATACATTGTATCTACTTGGATACTCATGATCCATAACCCATGACCCATGAACCAAAGTGATTCGTGTAGGTTTAGGGTGGTGTGTAGGGAGAAAATATACAATATCAATATCAAAAATAAACACAAAGATCGATTTAAAATCCTCTTAGGAAAAAGGATAGTGAATCAAATCCCGTGAGTGATAAGTGATATCGGATTAGGAAATCCGAGTCGTGTCCCAATGAGGTGTGAATGGACAACGTCGCTTAAGGTTCGTTATTAAAATGCTCGATGTTTTGGATTTTGATTTTGATTTTATCTAAACTACGGGAAATGGGGTAGCATAAATGGGAAATTACACTACGGGGAATCCTAAATACGCAAATAAAACGTAAATAAAATGCAACTACGTCTAATCTAAATCCTAAATATGATCTAAAATTACTTTTATATTAAAAATGATATTAGAAAATTAACTAAGAATTAAAACTAATTTTTATGATTTTTCTCGAATTTATTTGAGTTAAAAACTAATTAAATTGCTAAAAATTATAATTTGAACTAGGAAAATTATGAAAAAATATTTTTTTGGCTTTTTATATTTTTCTTAATCTAAGAAAAATGGAAACATATTTTTTTGAACCTTTTCTGAATTATTTGTAAAAAAAACTAATTAAAAAGTATTAAAAACTAATTAAAAATGAGAAAAATAGCAAACAGCTTTGGAAAAATATGAAAAATTCAGGAAAATTCTAAAATATTATTCTAAATCTATGAAAAATAATAGAAGTGATGCTTGTGTGTAAGAAAATGAAGCTGATGTGAAAAGTGCTTAATTTTAAGCACTCAAATTAAGCTATAGGCCTCCAAAATTCACCAAATGAACACAGCAGCTATAGTATGCTAAAAAAACTTAAAAGAAATCTATTTCAACTAGTCTAAACCTCTGAACATCATTTTATTATGATTTGACTTATTTGATTTTTAGAATGAAAACAGCCTCAACCACCCTTATTTGTAGCTTAATAATAAGCTACCTAATGAACAAACTTAGAAACCAGAAGTGAGAACCTCAAGATTACCAACTAATCTACTTCTAAACCAAATTTCAGATCCTAATTTGCTAAATTGAGCTCTATGCTAAATCTGCAAGATGCCTGGTTCACACTCAATGTATGCTGAGTGTGAACAGGGCATATGGGAGCTTATTGGACAGCTTATTAAGTGCTTAAGACTGTTTCCAAAAATTTGACAAAAATCAGTTTTATAAACTTGATCAATTGAACTTGTGATTCCCAAAATTTCAATAACTTTGACTCAAGGATAAATCAATGAAAAATCCACAAAGTTTGCCAAAAACCTGATTTTCACTTTGACTTTTTATGACAGATTTGAGAATTTGACCAAAATGAGTTTTGATGCAATCTAATGAACTGAAATTGATGAATTATGATGTAATGAAGCTAAGTTAAGCTAACTTATCTATATCTAAACCTAAATGCAAACTTTAACTACTAAAATTCTAACTGATATGGAATTAAGAACAGTTTATATGTGATTTTGACTTTAAGTGTAAAATAATGAAAACAGTTGACTTATTAAGTGATAACTAAATTATCAAATCTTAAACAACAAGTAACCTCTATCACACTTTAACCAGTAATGCCAAACAGTCCTTAATATAATAGAAATGCAATCTATTCTAGTTTATGCTCTAATCTAATCCATGACAGCAACAAATATGATCTAATAACTAAATGAAAGCTAACAAATGCAGAAACAACAATAATAAACAACAGATTTAAGTAAAACAGATTTATGCAGCAAGACAGAATAAGATAAAACTGAAACTAAGATCACTCACATGAGTCCAGCCACTATGGCTTGCCAATATTAACCAAAAACCATTAACCAAATGCTATTAAGCTCAATCCAATACCAGGTCTGATCCAGATAAGCTTAACCCATATGCAGTTTCTCTTTGACTTATGTTGACTGAGATTGAGTTTTTGTTGTAAATGGAAATTTAAACAGATATAAACCTTAACAAAGCTATAAGGAAGCTTGATAAAGCTTATAATAACAGTAGCAAGCTTAATTCAAGCTTAATAGACATATTTTTTATTTTTTTGATATTTTTCTGATTTTTTTTGTATTTTTGATAAAAAAGTAACAAAATTGAGATAACTTTGTAATAAACGAAATGGAATTAATAACTATAATAGTGAACTTAAAACAAGTAAACTTAAACAATGAATTAAAAGTAAAAACAGAATTTCATTAAAACTTTAAAAACTTTGAGATTACAATAAGGAAATACAAAAGCTGGTAAACTTAAAACATTAAAGATTGAAAATGAAAATACAATATTTGCTACTAAATAAGAGGTGATTACAACAGAAGAAGAGGGCTCTATTTATAGATGAGCTTGAGCTTGAGAATGATCTAGAATTCCAATTCTGTGCTTTCTCTGAGTCTCTGTCAGTCGTTAGATCATCACTCCATATCATCCCATCAATCTGGACCCTTGGATCGTGTGCATATGTAGCCTCCACCAATCAGAGATGAGCTTAAAAGGGAATGACACACGGATTGCCAAGCTGGCATTTGTGTGTCAGTCATGTGTCAGAGAAAAGACCATAGTGCCCTTGAATTTGGTTAATTAATCTTGATTGTGTCAGGGGTAATTTAGGGTTTATCTTCTGGGTTGAGAGGGATTTGGGGAAAATATTTGGCGCCTTTGGTTTTATTAATATATTTCGTTTTGTTTGACCGGGTTAATGGGGGAGTTGGTAGGGTAAATGGGTACCGGGTAAGGGGATTGGACCGGGTAAGTAGGATATTGGATTGGATTTGTGGAATATTGGGCCTAAAGGTGGTTTTGGACTTAGGATATGATATAAACCCATGTACTATTTCAAGGGCCAAATGTGTACAATCTGAAAATCCAGGGACCAAAGCTGTAGTTTCTGAAATTGTAGTCCAAGGGCTGATCTTGACAAACTTTAATAAACCAAGGGCCATTCTTGTCATTTCTGAAACTCAGGGGTATTTTCTGCCAATTGCTCAAAGTTGAGGGACTGATTTTTGCCAATTCTTTATTCTTGATTAAATCTTTCATAAATCATCCACTCAACATAGAAATCTTCACAGATGCACAATTCTGACCTTCCGGCTCAACTTTAGCACTCTTTGTCTCTCGTGCTCGGGTTTTTGTCTGATTTGGTTATCTTTTGCGTGTTTTGACATATCCGTACCTACACATGCATAAACTCAAGAAAACAACAAATATTAGCAATAAACGGCTCTTTCTTGGTTATTTTGGGTCTAATTTGATAAAGAAATTATATGTGTTTTAGCACATATCAAAATACCCCACTAGTCGATTATGCGTGTCATACTTGCAATGCAATCAACTTCAGCTTCTAAAACCAAGGATTTCAATCTCTTTATACTAAACCTAAAAGAAGTAGCAAGATTCCTCAAAGAGATTAAGAACCCTTAATTCTAAAAAAGCCCCGTTTACCTTTTATTTCACATGTATAGATATTATGATTAAGCACATTCTGATTATGAGTGACGATTTGTTGAACTTTCATGTCGATCAATAACTCCAACATTTTTCAAAATACATTTAGGATCACGGAGTAGGAAACACAACTCAGCGCGAAGTGACCATACGGATAGAATACATCGTCCCTGATTTTTCACAAGTCCCCAAACTAAGCGTAAAATTGAAATCATTGTTAAATATGACTTTAGATGCTAACACTACCCATGGAAGTTACTTGTGTAATTACCTTTTGCTCCCATTTTCCTATTTTCCTCTAGATTTTTTTATTTTTATGAGAAATGAATTTCTTCAAATTTCTCGTTTGATAACTTTTATTCGATAAAGATATGAAACTAAGTCTATAATTAGTTATCCATCTTCCCCAGAAAATTGCACACAGAATGAGGTCCATCAAGGTCCTAATTTACACACGATTTAGGGAGAATATCCTTTTATGGCGGCCGAGACAACTCATCTACGAGTCCAAAGCGAGGCTTTATTTAGACATCTCTCGGATTCAAAGTTTGGCTTAACACTTATTTCAGCACATTTGCATTTTTGAAATTTAGGCCCTTGGTCTTTTCAACCACTAACTCAATGGGATTGCCGTTTTATCATAAGTCTTATTATGACTTTGGATTTTCCTCAACCTTTTTAGAAGTTGTTGGGAACTATATTTAAAGTTGATAAGACAAAGTACATGAAAGATGAAGGACTATTGAAGACAAAGAAAGACAAGGGACCTACTTGGCAAAGAAGTATTTATTATCTAGTCCCTTGTAGTCATTTGTAACCCTAGTATCTCTATTATATAAAGAGATATAGGGAATTAGGTTTAACAAGTGTCAAGATGTAAAACACCAAAGGTGTGTGTGTGTGGGAAAACCTAGGCGTGGGATGCCTAGAGTTTTGATGATAGTCGACTTAGTGTTTAGCCTCAAGGATCATTGATCCCTGTTAGATTGTAACCGTCTTAGAGTTGATCGTCTAGGATTGGGGCTGTAGATGTGTTTTGTAGAACACATGATGATGACGAAGAAACCTTAATAATAACAATGATAGTTTGATTATTCTGCTGTGCATACATATTGTTGTTCATTGTTATTTGTGCTTATTGATTATCCTAGATAAGGTCAAATAAACCTAGAGCAACGATTCTAACATGTGGTATCAGAGCAGGTGGCTCTCGATATCTAGGATCTACAAGGTTTCTCGAAGAATATGGCGAAAAGAAGAAAAATTCGAATCCAGAAAAATTTTCGTAATGCTACTTAGTCGGTTTTCAAACGGGTATAACTTTTTCGTTAACCAGTTGGATGGGGCTGAAGTTTTGGTTGGAGCTTCTCTATATACCTATCTAACGTTTCCTTTGGAGGGATCTTTCATCTGAGGTCTGAGTCGAAAGTTATTCTGTGTTAAAAATGGCTGCTGAGAGAGGTATATAAAGTCGGATTTTTCTTGGGTTTCTAGGGTTTTCAGTGATATCTGTTCTTTAGGGTTTGTCATTAATTGTTCCCAATGATTAATATTTGAGCAATTAATGTAACTCAAGACTTTACAAAACCCTAACTGATGCGTACATATAATCTGATTGGTTTTTCACATATTGGGTTGCTATGATTTTATGGTTCTTTGATTGGCTACATGGAACGTTGTAGTGTATTTTGTTATTATGCTTCAGGTGATATATGTGAATTGGATAGTGGAATATTAAAAGGTTATGCTTTCTACTGCTGCGTTTATTATTGCCACTCGTTCTAAGATTTGTGTTCTTGGGTTTATGTGAAAGAGAGCACAAAAGTGAAGAAGCATTGGAGCATATATTGATCCTGCAGTTCATGTTACCACTGCTAGTCGTTACCACTGCTACGCTTGATCGTTTCCACTTCTTGTATTTACTCGTTTCCACTACTAAGGTAACTTGTTTCCACTGCTACATGTCTCGCTTCCACTACTAGTTTTAGCAACTTACCACTGCTCGTGCTTATTATGTACTGATACGCTTTGGAGTGAGGAAGATGGAGACTTGTAAAGTGAAGATTTGGACAGGAGACACACAGAGGGGAAGATATGATATTGACCTGATATTGTATATGTTTCGTTCTCATTAGCTGCTATCCTCGTACCTTTTAGTTATTTGATAAAGCAGCTTAACATGGACCATTGGATTATAATGCATGATCTATGTTCATAATATATATTTCTTCTTGATCGTTGGATTATGAGGATTATATTTGGATTCATTGATGCATGGGGGTTGATAAGTTTGACCTCCTTTACGTTTGACATATTGATTTATTGATACTTATTGGTTTATGTCACATGGGACAGTGGTACACTCAATGGTTGGTCGATATTGATTATTTGTGATTCATATTGGCGACTGTTTTGAAACAGAAACTAGTGTCACTAACAGGTTTGGGAGGAAGGATCATACAAAATAGTGACAGATTTGTGACGATCTTACAACAGAAAAAGTGTTGCTAACAGTTTTTGGACTTGAGGGGAAGTCAAACATGGTGTTTGGATTTTGGTTATTTGTTCTTAAATGTCAAAAAGCTCATATTTGGATTTATTGAATTATTGATTACGAAGAAGGTTGATATTTGATGTTGTAGTTGAGTTTCACAGGTTTGTGTTCTTATCATATCTCAAAGTGAGTGTAACACTTTGTAGATAACTTGTTCTTGCTTAAAGGATGTTGACGACGACTTGCAAAATCTAGTTTTCATAGGTCAAGGGGTGGATGGATGAAGACCTAGTTAACTATCACTTAAAGGTGTTACATTGTAGTGCTTTCGTGTCTCATTAAAATGAGGATTTTGTCAAGAGGTTGCGATCTACTTATATTTTTTGTTGTGGTATAAGTTCGACGTCCGCGTGGATAGTACAAGAACTATGACACAAGTTTGGGATATTTTACTTCTTCATCAAATTTGTTATATTTGGTTTTCTTCAGAACTTACAGAGTTGAAGATTCAGAGATGGTAAACATATTCTCTAGGGGAAGCTTATTGTTCAATGTTTAACCGTCTACATGCATCACTTTCGAGGAAGTTTCTCTTGCTTACATTCCTATTTGGATTATGACAAAAAAGGGAAGAAGTACTTGGAAGCTGCAACTTGAAGATTCTTGGTGATTGCATGTTTAAGAGGAAGTTCATTTATCTTTCATGACATACTTGTTCGTGCTTATTTGGTTTTGTCATTATCAACTAAGGGAAGATTGTTGGGAACTATATTTAAAGTTGATAAGACAAAGTACATGAAAGATGAAGGACTATTGAAGACAAAGAAAGACAAGGGACCTACTTGGTAAAGAAGTATTTATTATCTAGTCCCTTGTAGTCATTTGTAACCCTAGTATCTCTATTATATAAAGAGATATAGGGAATTAGGTTTAACAAGTGTCAAGATGTAAAATACCAAAGGTGTGTGTGTGGGGGAAAACCTATGCGTGGGATGCCTAGAGTTTTGATGATAGTCGACTTAGTGTTTAGCCTCAAGGATCATTGATCCCTGTTAGATTCTAACCGTCTTAGAGTTGATCGTCTAGGATTAGGGCTGTAGATGTGTTTTGTAGAACACATGATGATGACGAAGAAACCTTAATAATAACAATGATAGTTTGATTATTCCGCTGTGCATACATATTGTTGTTCATTGTTATTTGTGCTTATTGATTATCCTAGATAAGGTCTAATAAACCTAGAGCAACGATTCTAACAAAAGTCCATGACAACGGGGGTATCGTCGGACATAGAAAACTTTTATGGCTTTGGATTTTTCAACTTTAATACATTTGGGCTTTCTTGCATGTTAATTTTTGTGCCAAACTCCAAACCCTACGGTTTTTTACACCGCAACACTGACAGTACCTCGATGTGTACCCAACTCTCATGGGCAAGGATTCTCTAAAGAAGACAAAGAACTAACTATCGTCAAAAACTCGACATCTCTAATTATTTATTCACAGATATGGGGTGAAACAATCTTGTGGGAACAAAAGGACATAAATACCTACGATGGGCTCTAAAGAGAACCATCTACTCCACGCTTAGCATCTAAACTCATAAGTAACTCTATCATTCCTCGATCTCCGAAAAGTTAAAATCCCAGTAATGAGATCGCGGATGCTTAGCCGATAATTTTTAGATTATCTATGGTTAAAGGAACAAGCTAGGGCTCAACACGCCCGGTCAAGTCAGAATTCCATTCCTACTCTCACCGTCGGAAAGTCAACAAGGTGTCAAAACATATATTAAATTAGCAAATGCTTCATAAAATAATCTCAAGTCTCGCATTTTAAAGTCACTTATTAGAAACTAGCAAATTCTTGTTTAAGCTTCGCATATTTAAAATCACTTAGGGAGACTTGCAAATTCTTGGCTTTGTGAGCTAGAATCGCATTTTATAGCCTCTTGTCTAAGCAATTAGCAAAGGCTTTTTCAAGAAAATGCATATTTAAAGAAACTTCTAAGAAACTTCATGAAGACTTTTCAATCATAAAACTAGCAAAAGCTTACAAAAAATTTAAAATTTTTCACATTTTAGCAAAATGTTTTCATTTTCTAAGGAAAAAGCGAGGGTTCGAGAGTACCGCAGCAAAAAATAAGCAAGTGCGGTCAAATCAAATCGAAGATTACCCTACCCGAGACTAAAGCGAAACATTGTCCTCAATGTTTAAAGGCAAGAATATCAGCGACTAAAAGCGGTTTATTAAGTATGCTCAAAGATAAACGTTAGTCGATAAGATTTGGATATAGGATTTCCATCAGCATCGATCATGAAACTCGAGTGGAGAAAAGACAAACTTCGGGCACGAGAGTCTTCATATCGGCAACATCTAAACCAACATCACAAACAACCAAACACGATAAATCGAAGAGGCTAACCCCTTCACGTCACTTATTAGAGAAAATAGAAAGAAGATAGAGATAAGCATGGGGTGCCTCCCACGAAGCGCTACTGTTTTTCTTCAGCGAGTCGCTAGCTTCGTCCCCAGTCATTTGTCCTTGGGGCGGCAATTGGAAGGGATACGGATCAAAGATGGTATCCTCACTCAGGAGAGAGAATGGGTGGGTTGGGAGGAAATGTCGGGCTCGGCCCATAAAGTTAAATCCTCCCGAACTTACAAATGGTTTATCAAGAAAGAGTGATCCATCATCCGGCGGTTTAGCGGGCGGACATCGGGATGATGTGGATCAAAGTGAAAGCGACTCCATAGAAGAAAGAGTCCATGGTATAGAGAAGTGTTTATTGTGGCACACGAAGGCATCAAGATAGAATCCTTTTCCGGGAAAACTTTGGTGATATGAATGTCTTCTCGATGAGTATCCGGGGTTAAAAATCTTGTCCTCGGAGAGGAAGGAAATCAAGGTATCAACTACGTGAAAATCCTCACGAGAAGAGGAATCACTCTCGGATAAAAAATAGTCGAGGACCTCAGTATCAACAAGCTCATCAGTCGTAATATTTGCTTCCTTTTCTTTCTTCGGATAAAATGGATCATTGTATTTTAATTCTTCATTCACGAAAGGAATTGAGTGGTAGGGCGAGAGTTCATCGGTGAACTCCTCGAGAAGTAAATAGATAGAAAAATCCTTTAGCTGGGTTCGTTTCATCGAGCGTTTGTAATTCTTTGATTTCTTCAATCGTGATCTCTTTGGAGGTGGCGGTGATGGATCTTCATTCAACAATTGTTCAAGATAAAGGATATCTCCCTCCGAATCATAAACACCATCATCAATTCCCGGTGGAATCTATTCATCAATAGCAAGAAATTCATCGACCTATTTTAAAAAGAAGTCTTCTCTCTCAAACGGAGTAATAGAGAATTAGAAGGTTCCATAATTTCAGAAGAAGGAGTGGGATTGCCACTCAAAGAAATCTCTACTTTCTTAGGAACAAGATCAATTCGATACACAGAAAATGGAGGTGGGACAAGTGGTTTGCTCTTAGAGCTAGCATTTTCCACCACTATCGTTGTAGTCTCCTTTTCTAGTTTCTTCTTTTGCCATATCGTAGACAAACTCTTAACCGTAAAACGTGAAAGACCCGGATCAATTCTCGATGGTTTAGGCTCAAATTTTTGGACCACCGGAGGTTGGACGTTTTTGGTACTTCCGTTATTAGTAGGAATTCTTGGGTTCTTTGTCACCTCGGTGTCATTAATTTTGGCCACATCATATTGGTTGGTTAGAGATTGAGAAGTATGGTTAGCGTTAAATGTGTGGCTTCTTTTTCCTACTTTCGTAAAGTGATTTCTTCTTCATACACATCAATGCTTGACCTGGCCAGTCCTTAAATCAATATGGCGGAAATCGAACTCCCTTTATGCATGAATCACCATTTATACCCTTTGGTTTCGTAGTAGATACGATGAGCTAGCTCGAGGGTCATACGTTGGGGTAAGTAGGGGCAATGAAAGATTTTCATTAGATGATTTCGACATCAAATTGATACTCAGCCAAGATCGTCCAAGGCGGAGCATTGAATAATTCCTTGAAAATCGCACACAATGAGGAACTTGCCAGGGTCACCTAACTTTTCGGGAAGTTTCTTGAGGATAACTACCGAACAATTCTCATTCAAAGATGTCGTAGCAAGCTCATATAACTTTTCCTTATTCGAAAGCAATCCCTTAATCGTAGAAGCAAGTTTGGGCATCAAGAGAAGGGCATCCGCAAAACTGATCTCCACATTCAAGTTTTTGAAGATTTGGAAAAATGTTTCTATTTGATGATTTGACTTTTCACGAAGAGTTTGATCTTTAAGACGAGACGGATATGGAAGTGTAATTTTCTGGTTAGTCTTTTCAGCACTAACTGGAGCATCCTTGGGCCGAGGCGTCGGACAGGTGGGTTGGATATTCTCGGTACTCCCCTTATTAGTAGGAAGCACCGGGTCCTTTGTCACCCCGGTCTCGCGGTCTACCACTGCGAGGCGAGAGAAGAAGAAATAATGGTAGGGCCAGTGGGTCCATCATAAGCAACACCACTTTGGGTAGTGATAAACTTTCATGTCACCTCTCGGGTTAGGAATGCGTATTACTTGGAAGAGTACTAGAAGCAGGGTTGAGAATAAAAGTAGAAGGTTGATTTGCTTGAAAGAAACTAGCCATCATATTCCTCATTTCAGTCATTTGTTTGTTACTTGTAGCTTCAATTTCCTTTTTGAAATCCGTCCTCATGCCGTTAATTTGAGTTTGCAAACATTTAATGGTGTAATCGGAGTTCTTCATGTAAGTTATAAACTCGTTGTTTGGAGCAACTTGAAGAGGTGCTTGATAAGGTTGTTGAGGAGGAGGAGGTTGATATTGATGTTGAGGAGGAGGTGGTTGTTGGTAAACTTGAGGTGGAGGAGCTTGGTATTGTTGATTACCATGATAAACATTAGCTCCTTCGTTACGATTCTTTATTGTGGTTTACCATTGAAGCGGTTTTGATTATGGTTTTGGTGTTGAGGTTGATTGAAGCGGGAGGTCAGGAATAATTGTTTGGCGGTAGCTAAGAAGATTCGATCTCCTTGTGGTTGGTTGTAGTTTCAGTAGCGGCATACATATTCTCTTGGTAGCCACCGATGGTGGGCACTTCGGAATAATAATGTAGACCTCCACAAGTCTCACATGTGGTTTGTCACGCTTTCACTTGTTGTTGTTGTTTTGATTATTCATCGAGTGTCAAGTAAGATATCGTCGATCTTTTTGTTCATGGCTATTTCGAGAGAAGGCGTATTTGATCGAGATGATTCACCTTTACGGGTAGAATCCCAATAATTGTGATGGTTGTCATGTTTTGATAAATCGTAACATTCCTTAGGGCGCCTTTTCATGAAAGTTCCACGGCGGCATTGATTGTCTCACGGTGTCTCCAGCGTCAAAAGCATTATAAAGCGTATCAATTTGGTGACAAGCAACATATTATGATTCGGACATCGATCAATTGCAAGCTTATAACGTTCCCAAGCTTCAAACAATGATTCGTCGGGATATTGTCGGAAATGCGATATAGTTTCTCAACTTAGTCACCATCGGCGGTGGAAAGTACTTTGCCAAAAACTTAGAAACCATTTCTTCAAGCAGTATGGATCGAATTTTTGGTCGATCAAACCAAGCGTAACATGATGAGTCAAAGAGTATGGGAAAAGATAGAGGCGAAGGCGTCATAGGTGACCCCATTTTGTTTCATACTACTGAGTAGCGGTCGAAAATTTATCAAGATGCTTGTTAGCATCTTCATCACGGTAAACCATGAAATTGACAACTGTTTTTTACTTGTTCTATCATATGATGTTTCAGGCTAAAATCGGTAGCTTGAAAATTAGTCGGAATATTGATGGGTCCTCCCCTCCCGTACATTGTAGGTTGACATAGCTCCTCCATCGTTCGGAGATCGGGGGCTACATTTTGATTAACGGGAGGAGGATTAGGACCGAGGGTTTGGTGGTGCGTTGTTACGACCATATTACATAACTTCGGGTATGTTATGATTCGATTACGAGTCGTCTTGATCGAGGAAGCGAGTCATGTGCACTTTAAAAACAGGGCAATTAAATGAGCGGTATTGAAAACAACGGTGAACTTAAACCAATAATCCCAAGTGAATAAATCACTTCTATAAGACAACGCACAAGGGCGGAGAAGCTATTAGGTCGGTCGCGGCTTATTAAAAACGCCTCTTTCGGCCCAATTTAATGTTAGGCGTCCTTATACCCCCACGGTTTGTTTATCCGATAGAAATAAATCGACTCACAAGTGACACAAAGCAAGTTTTTTTATCTTTGGTTAGAACTTACTAATGATAACAACTCAAGTTGAGAGATGTTATATAATTGATGTATTCTTTTTTAGCTAAAAAACAAAAGGAAAATCTTTTTGTATTTTTAATATGATATATATATACAAAAGAAAAAGGAAAATATTTTTTTACTTTTTTTATTTTTATGAAAATAATAACTTCACGAAGGAAGGATCTCGAGTTACTAATCGTCAAACCGTTAACGATATTGTCGCGACACAACCTCCCCGGCAGCGGCGCCAAAACTTGATTCGTGTAGGTTTAGGGTGGTGTGTAGGGAGAAAATATACAATATCAATATCAAAAATAAACACAAAGATCGATTTAAAATCCTCTTAGGAAAAAGGATAGTGAATCAAATCCCGTGAGTGATAAGTGATATCGGTTAGGAATAAAGTCGTGTCCCAAGCGAGTGTGAATGGACAGCGTAAGCTTAAGGTTAGTTATTAAAATGCTCGATGTTTTGGATTTTGATTTTGATTTTATCTATACTACGGGAAATGGGGTAGCATAAATGGGAAATTACACTACTAGGAATCCTAAATACGCAAATAAAACGTAAATAAAATGCAACTACGTCTAATCTAAATCCTAAATATGATCTAAAATTACTTTTATATTAAAAATGATATTATAAAATTAACTAAGAATTAAAACTAATTTTTATGATTTTTCTCGAATTTATTTGAGTTAAAAACTAATTAAAACTAATTAAATTGCTAAAAATTATATTTTGAACTAGGAAAATTATGGAAAAATATTTTTTTGGCTTTTTATATTTTTCTTAATCTAAAAAAAATGGAAACATATTTTTTTGAACCTTTTCTGAATTATTTGTAAAAAAACTAATAAAAAAGTATTAAAAACTAATTAAAAATGAGAAAAATAGCAAACAGTTTTGGAAAAATATGAAAAATTCATTAAAATTCTAAAATATTATTCTAAATCTATGAAAAATAATAGAAGTGATGCTTGTGTGTAAGAAAATGAAGCTGATGTGAAAAGTGCTTAATTTTAAGCACTCAAATTAAGCTATAGGCCTCCAAAATTCACCAAATTAACACAGCAGCTATAGTATGCTAAAACAACTTAAAAGCAATCTATTTCAACTAGTCTAAACCTCTGAAAATCATTTTATTATGATTTGACTTATTTGATTTTTAGAATGAAAACAGCCTCAACCACCCTTATTTGCAGCTTAATAATAAGCTACCGAATGAACAAACTTAGAAACCAGAAGTGAGAACCTCAAGATTACCAACTAATCTACTTCTAAACCAAATTTCAGATCCTAATTTTCTAAATTGAGCTCTATGCTAAATCTGCAAGATGCCTGGGTCACACTCAATGTATGCTGAGTGTGAATAGGGCATATAGGAGCTTATTGGACAGCTTATTAAGTGCTTAAGAATGTTTCCAAAAATTTGACAAAAATCAGTTTTATAAACTTGACCAATTGAACTTTTGATTCCCAAAATTTCAATAACTTTGACTCAAGGATGAATCATTAAAAACTCCACAAAGTTTGCCAAAAACCTGATTTTCACTTTGACTTTTTATGACAGATTTGAGAATTTGACCAAAATGAGTTTTGATGCAATCTAATGAACTGATGAATTATGATGTAATGAAGTTAAGTTAAGCTAACTTATCTATCTCTAAACCTAAATGCAAACTTTAACTACTAAAATTCTAACTGATATGGAATTAAGAACAGTTTATATGTGATTTTGACTTTAAGTGTAAAATAATAAGAAAGCATTGACTTATTAGTGATAACTAAATTATCAAATCTTAAACAACAAGTAACCTCTATCACACTTTAACCACTAATGCCAAACAGGTCCTTATATAATAGAAATACAATCTATTCTAGTTTATGCTCTAATCTAATCCATAGCGGCAACAAATATGATCTAATAACTACGAAAGCTAACAAATCACGAAACAACAATAATAAACCATGATTTAAGTAAAAGCGATTTATGCGGCAAGATGAGAATAAGATAAAACTAAAACTAAGATCACTCACATGAGTCCAATACTATGGCTTGCCAATATTAACCAAAAACCATTAACCAAATGCTATTAAGCTCAATCCAATACGGTCGATCGGATAAAGCAACCCATATCACGGTTTCTCTTTTGACTTATGTTGGTGAGGATTGAGTTTTTGTTGTAAATGGAAATTTAAACAGATATAAACCTTAACAAAGCTATAAGGAAGCTTGATAAAGCTTATAATAACAGTAGCAAGCTTAATTCAAGCTTAATAGACATATTTTTTATTTTTTTGATATTTTTCTGATTTTTTTTTGTATTTTTGATAAAATAAGTAACAAGCTGAGATAAACTTTGTAATAAGCTGAAATGGAATTAATAACTATAATAAGCTGAACTTAAAAAAAGTAAACTTAAATAATGAATTAAAAGTAAAAACATAATTTCATTAAAACTCTAAAAACTTTGAGATTACAATAAGGAAATACAAAAGCTGGTAAACTTAAAACATTAAAGACTGAAAATGAAAATACAATATTTGCTACTAAATAAGAGGTGATTACAACTGAAGAAGAGGGCTCTATTTATAGATGAGCTTGAGCTTGAGAATGATCTAGAATTCCAATTATGTGCTTTCTCTGAGTCTCTGTCAGTCGTTAGATCATCACTCCATATCATCCCATCAATCTGGACCCTTGGATCGTGTGCATATGTAGCCTCCACCAATCAGAGATGAGCTTAAAAGGGAATGACACACGGATTGCCAAGATGGCATCCGTGTGTCAGTCATGTGTCAGAGAAAAGACCATAGTGCCCTTGAATTTGGTTAATTAATCTTGATTGTGTCAGGCGTAATTTAGGGTTTATCTTCTGGGTTGAGAGGGATTTGGGGATAATATTTGGCGCCTTTGGTTTTATTACTCCCTCCGTCCCAAATTAATTGTCCTCATTTGACTTTTTAAAGTCTTAATTTCCCAACTTTGATATTATATATTTTTGTTTATGTTATATAATAATTTATGCAAAATATATTAATGGATTGGCTATATAATAGTTTTTCATTGGTGTAATTTTCATCAAATATTATTTAACACATACAAAAATATTAAGAATCAAAATTGAGAAATTAAGACTTAAGTCAAATGAGGACAATTATTTTGGGACGGAGGTAGTCATATATTTCGTTTTGTTTGACCGGGTTAATGGGGGAGTTGACCGGGGTAAATGGGTACCGGGTAAGGAGATTGGACCGGGTAAGTGGGATATTGGATTGGATTTGGGGAATATTGGGCCTAAAGGTGGTTTTGGACTTAGGATATGATATAAACCCATGTACTATTTCAAGGGCCAAATGTGTACAATCTGAAAATCCAGGGACCAAAGCTGTAGTTTCTGAAATTGTAGTCCAAGGGCTGATCTTGACAAACTTTAATAAACCAAGGGCCATTCTTGTTATTTCTGAAACTCAGGGGTATTTTCTGCCAATTGCTCAAAGTTGAGGGACTGATTTTTGCCAATTCTTTATTCTTGATTAAATCTTTCATAAATCATCCACTCAACATAGAAATCTTCAGGATGCACAATTGACCAGGGCTGACTTTAGCACTCTTTGTCTCGTGCTTCGGGTTTTGTCTGATTTGGTTATCTTTTGCGTGTTTTGACATATCCGTACCTACACATGCATAAACTTAAGAAAACAACAAATATTAGCAATAAACGGCTCTTTCTTGGTTATTTTGGGTCTAATTTGATAAAGAAATGATATGTGTTTTAGCACATATCACAAAACCATGGAAAAGAGGGCGTCCACTGATCCCGATATCTGTTGGGCGGATCCCCAGTGAGGATCAGGGATCTGTAGGCGATGGCTATTTTCCTCTATAAATAGTGAGCCATTTCTTCATTGTTTCTCACCCCTCTCTCACATATTTTCTCTTTGAGTTATAAACTTTCTAACCCCAGATCCAAGTGATCTATGTATGTAGCTTTTGTTTTTATGTGATTCTCTAGGTTCCTCTTAAGGGCGAGATCACCATATTTTGAAGACGAGCAAGCTCAAGTCCATGAGTTGTCATGCTTCGTTATCATCAAGACTATTGAGGTTCTCTTGTTGATAGTTCTCTTTTTTCTCATAAGAAGTGTAGTTTTGAAGACATTAGTGAAAGATGTCTAAAGGGTCAAGACGAAGACATTAGTGAAAGGTGTGAATTCCATGAAAGCAGTGAAGGGTGCTTAGAAGTCAAGGCTAAAGGCATTAGTGAAGGGTGCCTAGAAGTCAAGTCACAAGGCATTAGCGAAAGGTGCCTTAAGATCGAGTCAAAGGCATTAGTGAAAGGTGCCTAAGGTGTACATTCAATATGGTGTGTTCGATGTACAAGATAGATTAGTATTGGGTCAAAGGATATTGATATCCTTGTTGATGTTGTTATAAGGAGTGGATATCCTTTGGGGTTAGTCATTGTTGTAGTGTTAGGTAGTAGTTCCTCCATTGTAATGGAACTCGGTATCTAGCCTAATACCGGATAAAGGGTAGGTAATAGATGTGATAGGTTTGGTTCTACCTCATGGAAGAACCCGGTATCTAGCCTTGTACCGGATAAAGAGTAGGCAATGTTGTGAATGCTTCTCCGCCATAAGGAGTTGGTGTCGTGTAGTGTTTACGAACTCTCAAGTAGGTGACTCGGGGAGTGGAGTAGGGCAAGGAAGGTGTCCTTGTAGCCGAACCACTCTAAATACTCGCGTTGTGGTTTTGTGCTTCTTACTCCTTATTCTTTCATTACATATCTATATATGCTTGTCTATCAACATCCAACACACACATTTAAATAGATTGACATAAGTAGATCTAAATAGTTTAAAACCAAGATTTAATTGGTAAAACTATTCAACCCCCTCTTCTAGTTTTCCACAAGGAGAACTTCTCACGACTTGTATTTTCTTCACACTCATCAGCCTCGTGTGGCCCTCCAAAAATGTCACATATAAGATATGGATTAACTAATCTCTTAGGATCACGTGACTTTGTGAGATATGCAAGTTTCTCTTGCGCCCACTTCATTTGATTGTCGAGGGATAGTGGGTTCTCGCATGAGGTAGCCGAAATGTTCATCACGGTTGTTGGCTCATACCAAGTGTTGTTGATGCAGGTTTTACTGACCAGGTCTTAATAATTATAGTGTCTCGCTATACCTATGGTCTACCCTAATGCACTAAGCGAGGTGTACCGGTGTGTGTAGTGTAGTAAATGGTAAAAGCAGGAATTAGATCCCAAAGCTATATGTGTTGGATAATTACTAAGTCTAAGCATCACGAATATAAATGGTTTGATAGGGTTTTAATTAATTAAACTACTAATGGAGAATATAAAAGCAATTAAATGGTAGAAAGGTAATCAATAGAGGAATAGTGGTGCTAACCTAGCTAATCCTCCTAACTAGTTATGTCTACGTCTACCTACTTCCAATTACTTCAGGTGGGGTCAAATTGAGAGGGGCGGTTTGGTCAATTAAGCCCTAACCTATCGGCAAAGATGCCACCACAGGGGAGAAATCGGTAGCACCGTCATAAGTCCTGTTGTTCACTGTCCCCTAAGCCGAGTCATTAAGTACCGCTACATGCTAGATTCTAAATAGTGAGTGCCCTTAGGAACTTAGACACTACACCCCCAATTCTTAATTTCATCCAAGCGATAGGTGATCGGTTGGTCAAATCGCACAAGTAGAAAGGTGGAGTCGGTTGGTCATATCTTACCCTTCCCGTCTCTATCCGCTCACCTAGGGTCAGTTGGTCATATCTCCTAGGCAATTGGCCTCTACCGCCATTCAAAACTACCGAACCCGGGGTGACTACCAAAGAACTATGCATGCATACACTTAGAAATAATTGTACGGAAGTAAACATAAACAAAACAATTAAGGAATCATAACTAGGCTAGCACCAAAGGGTGCTTAGCAGCTCATATTAATCATGCACATCAATTCAATATTCAAAGGTACGAAATACATGAATTGAAAGTAAAAGAAATAATAGACGCTAAAGCTTATCGTAATGGTGTGACTTCTCCCTTGGAAACAGCTCAGTATGCTTCCCTAGACCTTCCTTGAGCTTTTTCCCACGTTCTCAAAGTATTGTGTGTGGAATGGGATGATTAGAAATGTTGAAATTCGTGGGGTATTTATAGGCCAGTGCTGGTTACTGGCGTAACCAAAATATGAGTTTCGCCGTAACCTTCTATTTCTCAGTAAATGCACTAGATGCGCTAGTTACAGTAACCTTATAAGTGGTTACTGTAGTAGTCTTCAATAAACTTGGTTACGTCATAAGTGATGCAGTAGTTACGGCGTAAGTATCAGTGGCGTGGAACCTCTTTTGACCTAATGGAGTTACGTCGTAATCTTTGGAAGGAGTTACACGATAACCTCTTGATGAGTTGGACTTGAGGGTCGCATAATAGTTCGGTAAACCTCTTCAAAATAAGCATCTTGTGATAAATCCTTAGTAACGTTTCCATTTCGCATCTCTTAGCTCCAATGCTCGCAATTTACTTGAAAGTGTAAAATAATGGAAAACAAGCGTAAATCCATATAAATGATATAAATAACGAGCATTAACGGGGGAAATTGACACTTAATATTAGGACTATTTGATGTTATCAAATATCCCCCACTTGAACTCTACTTGCCCTTAAGTAGACCTTATTAGATAGATTCCAAAAAAGATATCTTCCAAACACGGAAAATATGAGTTTACAAATCTCTTATGCTAGAATAAAACAAAGCCGAACACCTGCGAAGAGGAACAAACACTCAAATCTCTCAACTATTCTAAGTGTCAATTTCGAGGTGATCACTCAATCATATGATCATAGCATGTATTCTATCATAAGCTTGGCGGTTACACAAATCTCCACCATTGGATTTAAGGGCTAAACAATTCTCGAAGGCAATATGGGTAGACACGACAAAGGTTAAGGGGTGACTCATCATTACTAACATGTCACGGCGAAGTGGACAAAATCAATGATACATGACCAAATCCACGGCCAAGACACCAAAGATTGCTCGCTGCATCACCTAGACACGCTTCATGACTAAAGGGTAGGATAAGACATGGGATATATAATTGGTGTAAAATAAAAATCAAGCAGGTAGTCTATATCTATAACTAAGTCATCACCACTTACATACCCAAAGTTCAAGCTTAGAAGCCTAGAGACCGGATCATGAAATGCAAGGTAGATGTGTCATTAGTAGACGTCGTGATGGGCACACTACCTTTTCTTCTTGATTGGTATTACTCCAACTCCAATGTTCAAATGTACCGAAGTGGCCTCCTCGATACTAAACAATAAAGCTCATACTATAGTGCTTATAACATCGCATTTTACAAAATCATAACTAAATCAACTATTTTTTTTTTTATTTTTTTTTTGAACAAAACATGATAACATAACATCCCCCCACTTGATATGAACAATGGGAATTCGGGGGTTCTTCAATGATCTTCATAATTGTTGTCGATGAAAGCGTGATTTCCAAACCTTTCCACTCGAACTTGAACTTAGGCAAATGATGACTTCCCAATTACCAATAAAGATTACAGGGTAGGCTAAGGTGTAAGGGTGTAACGAAACAATATATTGGGGTGACAAAATGAAAGGAATGGCTCAGAAGGGTGTATCTAGGGTATCTTGCACTAAAGGGGAGTGCAACAAAAGGGTTTCACATGGGGGTTGAAAAGTTGAGGTGACTAATCGATAGACTCACAATGGTAGGCTGTTTGGGTGATAATCCTATAATATTGCCTTCTAAAACTAAAAGTCCAAATACATCGAGCTAACTCAACATACCTCGTCTATGGTCTCGAAATGATGCAAAGGCCAAGTTCTAAAGTTTACAAGCTACCGGCACACTCATAATTTGGTGGATTTGGGTAAAATATAGGAAACGGATAAGGCTAATCTCACCATGTAATATCAAGGGTTGTATGTGCTCGGCTAAGGTCTAATCTAGTTAGGTTCGGAAAAACATGTCAAAATTTTAAAAATAGCATAATTTTTCAAGATAAACTTAGAAAAATGAGGGCGAAATAATGTTCAAGAGATAATTCTAATCCATCCCCCCACTTGAATTGTAAAATTCCCTTTTGTACTAGGCATTAAAATAAAGGTGAAGAGGTAGAATTAGGCGAACTTCCGGAAATTTGCTCAAAAAGAAGAAGGCCACGAGAAAGTGCCTTCGTTAAAGCGTCATGAACAAACTTCAATCCCTGAAATCACAATACCGACAAGCATAATTCTAAAAAATAAAAAAAAATGAAAAATAAACCTAACTCACTTTCGTAGGAATCACGGATGCATTTAGCGAATGCAACAAGCCTTTTAAACCACTTGGTGTCCCAAGTGGACGAGTGAAATCTCGTGATGGTTTCTGAGAACACACCACAAAGTTCATTTAAAAACTAATACAAGGTTCTTGTGTTTTAAAATGAAAAGAATTAAAGCGAGGAGAGTTCGTCGTAACTCAATAATAGAGAGTTACGCCGTAACTTGCAAAACTGGTATGAGCTAGCGAATAGTTCTGGCGTAACCAGCGAGATGGTATTACGCGTAATTGTAATATCGCGTCAAGAATTCTCTGCTAAAATGTTGGTTCTGGCGTAATCACCAAGATGAGTTACGCCGTAACTCTGTTCAGATCGGCAACTCTGGCAGTAATTACTTCATTGTCTCTGCAAAATGGTTAGAAAACACAAAACCCAACGGAAAGGAAATAAAACAAAAGATGGGGATAATTCGGTTTGTCTCCGAAATAGCACTTTTCTTTATTCTGAGTCTTTAAGTTAGACTGAGCATGGGGCTCCTATGGGGGCCTTTGAGCATCCCTTCCTCAATATCTTTAATCGAATAGGTTGGTCCCAAAATGTGGCGAAACATACGAGTCATGGCATCTTTTCCGAGAAAATTAGCTTGTGCCCACTCGAAACGAAACACGGCCTTTTCTCCTCATCAATTTTATCATACCCAAACTTTACTCGTAACCAATTCTCAAATGAGATCCCTCTGTACCCTACATTGCTCCTTTTATCTTCGTCAAAACATGCCCATTCCTTACGTTTGAGCCATTTAGGTTCAGGGTATTCTCCTCCATCTCAGATCTTGCGATTTGGGTTGCATGTAGGCCATGCTATGGTGTAATCGTCGTGCATCATGGTGGTTCGCAAAATGAATTGTCCATCAATATAGAACCATTAAGCTAAAAACACTATGTTGTTGTAACCACTTTTGTTTGATGTCCTCATCATTTTCGGCACCACCGACTTATGCGGCTTTATCAATCCTCTGAATGAAATACTTCCCCCCTCCATTAAATCCTTTTTGGAAAGGGGAACATGTGGGAAATATTACTCTGGTTCCCTCAACCAAAGGAACAGTGATGAACTCTTCCTTTTACAAGCGTAGCGGAGTGCGAGGAAAAGCGGGTTTCTTCCTCATCATCTTCATTGTCACTAGATTCGGAGTCCTGCAAATGTCTAAAATCCGAAGGTGGAAATCTATCGGAGTCATCTAGTTCTATCTTTGGTGGTTCCTTTATAACAATTTTGTCAGGCTCAAGGCTCAAGGTTTTATCTAACTTCAACTCCACTATATCTCCATACACTCCTCCGTAGCATGCTAACGTTTCAAGGAATGGCAAACCAAGAATCAAATGTTCCTTTTTGCCTTTTATATCATCTACTACCACAAACTCGGGGGCCGAAGTAAATTTATCGACTTAAACACACGTACCTCTGTAATACCTAGCGGGTAATCATAGTTTGTTAGTGGATGCAATCTTTAAATCTGTTTCCCAAAGGTGGACAATCCACAGTTTTAGGAATATGGATAGAGGCATGATGTTTACACTAGACCCAAAATCAACATTATCGTGAGAACGGAATGACTAACCCTCAGCACTAATATCCTTAACAAAGAATAAACTTCGATCCTAACACGGACCTACTGGGGCATGGTTCTGCCGAACTTCAGGGAAGTAGTTATGGCATAACTCTTCTGTTGGTGCGATATTCATGAGTTCTAATTTGTCGGTTATACATTCCTCGATCACCTCCTGAGAATCATTGGTGAAAACAACATTGCATTCCTCCTTACGCTTGGCTTCGTTAAGTTCGATCCCATCAATATCCGCACTGAGTTTTCCAATCATTACTTCAAGATTTTTTAAGGTTTCATCGTGACTTGAAATATTTTTATTAGTGTTTTCCTGGAAACCCTTCAACCAAATATTTTGTTCTTCTTGTTTTAGGCGAGAAGTTTCGGGAATTTATAAATTGTATCCTCAAGATTGGGCCTTCTTTCTCCATTAGGCCCACGATTGTAATTTCCCCGATAACTGCTATTATTTCGACTATCTCCGTAAAAGGGTCGATTCTCCCCATATTTAGCTTCCTCAATTATTTCCGTGTCATTATGAGGACAATTTTTCGTGAATGTCCTCCTCGGCTTTCACACCTACTTGAATGGCATGAGCGGTTTCTCGACTTTCGGCATATCTCATTGAGGCTTTCAATTTTACTAGCGATTCTTGTAATTACGTGAAACTTCCACCTTGGTTTCTTTTACTTCCACCGTCGTGCCATTTTTGAGAATGGTCCGCCATTTTCTGAATGGCTTCAATTGCGTGGTAGGAGTCATATTAGGGATAGGTCCTTGATAATCCAGCATCTGTCTCGTAGTTACATTTATTCCTTTGTAGAAAATATTGACCTTCTGCCGGTTATTAAGATCACTAGTAGGACACTTATAAAGAAGATCGTTGTATCGTCCCAAGCTACGAGTTTGTGATCTTCTTGTTTGAAATTGTGGATCTCCAAGAGTTGATTAGAAATCTTTGATGGTGGGCAATATCTTTGGATAAAGTGTTTCTTAAGAAGCGCCCAAGTATTAAGCGCCCGGCGGGTAATCTTCGATGAATCTTAAGGTTGCTCGGTTAGAGTCATAGGGAAGACCACGAGCATAACGGCATCATGAGATCGCCGAGAATGTTGAAAAGGTTAGAGATGTATAGGAAATTTTCCGCGTGCTCATATCGTCTTCGTCCTGTTTCTGAAAAAGGGTTAGCCGAAGCTCCCTCATAAATTGGTCTTTAATCTCGAAGCGAACATCGCTCGATTGCGGTCTTACGAGACCCGGCCCTATCGACTCTAGTCAACGCCAAGTATTCCTCAAGAGTGAGGTCATCGATGTTAACCACTTCCATGGTACCCGAAAACTTGAAATATGATCGTGAGAAAAGTTTAAATATGAAATGAAAGACTTAATATGAAATCCTAATATAGCTCGGCTGGCGTAAAAACTTGATCACGAGTTTTCTTGACCGTGTCTTAATATTTATAGTGTCTCGCTATACCTATGGTCTACCCTAATGCACTATGATGGTGCGATGGGTGTGTAGTGTAGTAAATGGTAAAGCAGAATTAGTCCCAAGAGCTATGTGTGTTGGATAATTACTAAGTCTAATTGTCACAGAATATAAATGGTTTGATAGGGCTTTAATTAATTAAACTACTAATGCAGAATATAAAAGCAATTAAATGGTAGAAAGGTAATCAATAGAGGAATAGTGGTGCTAACCTAGCTAATCCTCCTAACTAGTTATGTCTACGTCTACCTACTTCCAATTACTTTAGGTGGGGTCAAATTAGAGAGGACGATTTGGTCAATTAGCCCTAACCTATCGGCAAAGATGCCACCACGAGAAATCAGTAGCACCGTCATAAGTCCTTGTTCACGGTCCCCTAAGCCGAGTCATTAAGTACTGCTACATGCTAGATTCTAAATAGTGAGTGCCGGCCGTTAGGAACTTAGACACTACACCCCCCAATTCTTAATTTCATCCAAACGATAGGTGATCAGTTGGTCAAATCGCACAAGTAGAAAGGGTCGTCGGTTGGTCATATCTTACCCTTCCCGTCTCAGTCCGCTCACCTAGGGTCATTGGTCATATCTCCTAGGCAATTGGCCTCTACCGCCATTCAAAACTACCGAACCAGGGGTGACTACCAAAGAACTATGCATGCATACACTTAGAAATAATTATGCGGAAGTAAAGTAAACGCAAACAAAACAATTAAGGAATCATAACTAGGCTAGCACCAAAGGGTGCTTAGCCGCTCATATTAATAATGCACATCAATTCAATATTCAAAGGTACGAAATACATGAATTGAAAGTAAAAGAAATAATAAACGCTAAAGCTTATCGTAATGGTGTGACTTCTCCCTTGGAAACAGCTCCGTATGCTTCCCTAGACCTTCCTTGAGCTTTTTCCCACGTTCTCATAGTATTGTGTGTGGAATGGGATGATTAGAAATGTTGGAATCGTGGGGTATTTATAGGCAGTGCGGGTTACTGGTAACCAAAAGATGAGTTACGCCGTAACCTTCTATTTCTCCGTAAATGCACTAGATCTGCTAGTTATGGCGTAACCTTATAAGTGGTTACACCGTAGTCTTCAATAAACATGATTACGTCGTAAGTGATGCAGTAGTTCGGCGTAAGTATCGTGGTGGAACCTCTTTTGACCTAATGGAGTTGCGTCGTAATCTTTGGAAGGAGTTACGCCGTAACCTCTTGATGAGTTGGACTTCAGGGTCACGCATAATAGTTCACGGTATTAACCTCTTCAAAATAAGCATACTTGTGATAAATCCTTAGTAACGTTTCCATTTCGCATCTCTTAGCTCCAATGCTCGCAATTTACTTGAAAGTGTAAAATAATGGAAAACAAGCGTAAATCCATATAAATGATATAAATAACGAGCATTATAAGGGGAAATTGACACTTAATATTCAGGACTATTTGATGTTATCAAATATCCCCCACTTGAACTCTACTTGCCCTTAAGTAGACCTTATTAGATAGATTCCTAAAAAGATATCTTCCAAAACCTGGAAAATATGAGTTTACAAATCCCTTATGCTAGAATAAAACAAAAGCCGAACACCTCAGAAGAGGAACAAACACTCAAATCTCTCAACTATTCTAAGTGTCAATTTCGGGTGATCACTCAATCGCACAGTCATAGCATGTATTCTATCATAAGCTTGGCGGTTACACAAATCTCCACCACTGGATTTAAGGGCTAAACAATTCTCGAAGGCAATATGGGTAGACGCGACAAAGGTTAAGGGGTGACTCATCATTACTAACATGTCACGGCGAAGTGGACAAAATCAATGATACATGACCAAATCCATGGCCAAGACACCAAAGATTGCTCGTTGCATCACCTAGACAAGCTTCATGACTAAAGGGTAGGATAAGACATGGGATATATAATTGGTGTAAAATAAAAAAACAAGAAGGTAGTCTATATCTATAACTAAGTCATCACCACTTACCGTCCACCCAAAGTTCAAGCTTAGAAGTCTAGAGACTGGATCATGAAATGCAAGGTAGATGTGTCATTAGAGGACGTCGTGATGGGCACACTACCTTTTCTTCTTCAGTTGGTATTACTCCAACTCCAATGTTCAAATGTGACCGAGGTGGCCTCCTCGATACTAAACAATAAAGCTCATACTATAGTGCTTATAACATCGCATTTTACAAAATCATAACTAAATCAACTATTTTTTTTTGAACAAAACATGATAACATAACATCCCCCCACTTGATATGAACAATGGGAATTCGGGGGTTCTTCAATGATCTTCATAATTGTTGTCGATGAAAGCGTGATTTCCAAACCTTTCCACTCGAACTTGAACTTAGGCAAATGATGACTTCCCAATTACCAATAAAGATTACAGGGTAGGCTAAGGTGTAAGGGTGTTATGAAACAATATATTGGGGTGACAAAATGAAAGGAATGGCTCAGAAGGGTGTATCTAGGGTATCTTGCACTAAAGGGGAGTGCAACAAAAGGGTTTCACATGGGGGTTGAAAATTCGAGGTGACTAATCGATAGACTCACAATGGTAGGCTGTTTGGGGTGATAATCCTATATCTCTGCCTTCTAAAACTAAAAGTCCAAATACATCGAGCTAACTCAACATACCTCGTCTATGGTCTCAAAATGATGCAAAGGCCAAGTTCTAAAGTTTACAAGCTACCGGCACACTCATAATTTGGTGGATTTGGGTAAAATATAGGAAACGGATAAGGCTAATCTCACCATGTAATATCAAGGGTTGTATGTGCTCGGCTAAGGTCTAATCTAGTTAGGTTCGGAAAAACATGTCAAAATTTTAAAAATGGCATAATTTTTCAAGATAAACTTAGAAAAATGAGGGCGAAATAATGTTCAAGAGATAATTCTAATCCATCCCCCCACTTGAATTGTAAAAATTCCCTTTTGTACTAGGCATTAAAATAAAGGTGAAGAGAAAGGTAGAATTAGAGCGAGAACTTCCCGGAAATTTGCTCCAAAAAGAAGAAGGCCCACGAGAAAGGATCGTGCCTTCGTTAAAGCGTCATGAACAAACTTCAATCCCTGAAATCACAATACCGACAAGCATAATTCAAAAAAGAAAAAAAATAAAATGAAAAATAAACCTAACTCGCTTTCGTAGGAATCACGGTTGCATTTAGCGAATGCAACAAGCCTTTTAAACCACTTGGTGTCCCAAGTGGACGAGTGAAGTCTCGTGAGGGTTTACAGGGAACACACCACAAAGTTCATTTAAAATACTAATACAAGGTTATTGTGTTTTAAAATGAAAAGAATTAAAGCGAGGAGAGTTCGTCGTAACTCCAATAAGAGATTCTGTAGTAACTTGCAAAACTGGTATGAGCTAAGCGAATAGTTACGGCGTAACCGAGATGGTATTACGCGTAGTGGTAATGCGTCAAAATTCTTTGCTAAAATGTTGGTTACGGCGTAATCCCAAGATGAGTTACTACGTAACTGTTAGATCGACAACTTCATGATAATTACTTCATTGTCTCTGCAAAATGGTTAGAAAACACAAAACCCAGAGAAAGGAAATAAAAACAAAAGATGGGGATAATTCGGTTTGTCTCCCGAAATAGCACTTTTCTTTATTCTGAGTCTTTAAGTTAGACTGAGCAGCGGGGCTCCTATGGGGGTCTTTGAGCATCCCAACTTCCTCAATATCTTTTAATTGAATAAGGTTGGTCCCAAAATGTGGCGAAACATACCAGTCATGGCATCTTTTCCGAGAAAATTAGCTTGTGCCCACTTGAAAGCGAAACACGGCCTTTTCTCCTCATCAATTTTATCATACCCAAACTTTACTCGTAACCAATTCTCAAATGAGATCCCTCTGTACCCTACCTTGCTCCTTTTATCTTAGGTCAAAACATGCCCATTCCTACGTTTGAGCCATTTAGGTTCGGTTATTCTCCTCCATCCAGATCTTGCGATTTGGGTTGCATGTAGGCCATGCTATGGTGTAATCGTCGTGCATCATGGCTGGTTCATAAAAATGAATTGTCCAGTCAATATCGGAGAACCATTCGCTAAAAACACTATGTTGTTGTAACCACTTTTGTTTGATGTCCTCATCATTTTCCCAGCACCACCAGACTTATGCAGCTTTATCAATCCTCTGAATGAAATACTTCCCCCCTCCATTAAATCCTTTTTGGAAAGGGGAACATGTGGGAAATATTACTCTGGTTCCCTCAACCAAAGGAGCACAGCAGTGAACTCTTCCTTTTACAACGTAACTGGGTACGGAAAACGGGGTTTCTTCCTCATCATCTTCATTGTCACTAGATTCGGAGTCCTGCAAATGTCTAAAATCCGAAGGTGGAAATCTATCGGAGTCATCTAGTTCTATCTTTGGTGGTTCCTTTATAACAATTTTGTCAGGCTCAAGGCTCAAGGTTTTATCTAACTTGAACTCCACTATATCTCCATAAACTCCTCCGTAGCGTGCTAAGGAATGGCAAACCAAGAATCAAATGTTCCTTTTTGCCTTTTATATCATCTACTACCACAAACTCGGGGGCCGAAGTAAATTTATCGACTTAAACACACGTACCTCTGTAATACCTAAGCGGGTAATCATAGTTTGAGTAGTGGATGCAATCTTTAAATTTGTTTCCCAAAGGTGGACAATCCACAGTTTTAGGAATATGGATAGAGGCATGATGTTTACACTAGACCCAAAATCAACATTATCAGCAGAACACGGAATGACTAACCTCTAGCACTAATCCTTAACAAAGAATAAACTTCGATCCTAACACGGACCTACACGGGGCATGGTTACGCTGAGAACCGAAGTAGTTATGGCATAACTCTTCTGTTGGTGATATTCATGAGTTCTAATTTGTCGGTTATACATTCCTCGATCACCTCACGAGAATCATTGGTGAAAACAACATTGCATTCCTCCTTACACTTGGCTTCATTAAGTTCGATCCCATCAATATCGCCCAGTTTTCCAATCATTACTTCAAGATTTTTGGGTTTCATCGTGACTTGAAATATTTTTATTAGTGTTTTCACGGAAACCCTTCAACCAAATATTTTGTTCTTCTTGTTTTACGGGCGAAGTTTCGGGGAATTTATTAATGTGTCCTCAAGATTGGGCCTTCTTTCTCCATTAGGCCCGATTGTAATTCCCGATAGCTGCTATTATTTCGACTATCTCCGTAAAAAGGTCGATTCTCCCCATATTTAGCTTCCTCAATTATTTACGTGATAGGACAATTTTAGTGAATGTCCTCCTCCACAGCTTTCACACCCTACTTGAATGGCATGAACGGTTTCTCGACTTTCGGCATATCTCGATTGAGGCTTTCAATTTTACTAGCGATTCTTGTAATTCGTCGAAACTTCCACCTTGGTTTCTTTTACTTCCACCGTCGTGCCATTTTTGAGAATGGTCCGCCATTTTCTGAATGGCTTCAATTGCATGGTAGGAGTCATATTAGGGATAGGTCCTTGATAATCCAGCATCGTCTCGTAGTTACATTTATTCCTTTGTAGAAAATATTGACCTTCTGCTGGTTATTAAGATCATTGGTAGGACACTTATAGAGAAGATCGTTGTATCATCCCAAGCGTCTGAGTTTCATCGTCTTCTTGTTTGAAATTGTGGATCTCCAAGAGTTGATTAGAAATCTTTGATGGTGGGCAATATCTTTGGATAAATTGTTTCTTAAGTAGCGCAAGTATTAAGCGCCACGGCGGTCAATCTTTCGATGCATCTTACGCTCGGTTAGAGTCATAGGGAAGACCACAGCATAACAGCATCATGAGATCGCAAATGTTGAAAAGGTTAGAGATGTATAGGACATTTTCCACGTGCTCATATGCGTCTTCGTCCTGTTCTGAGAAAAAGGGTTAGCGAAGCTCCCTCATAAATTGGTCTTTAATCTCGAAATGAACATCGCTCGATTGCGGTCTTACGAGACCCGACCCTTAATCGGCTCTAGTCAACGCCAAGTATTCCTCAAGAGTGAGGTCATCGATGTTAACCACTTCCATGGTACCCGAAAACTTGAAATATGATCGTGAGAAAAGTTTAAATATGAAATGAAAGACTTAATATGAAATCCTAATATAGCTCCCGGTGGCCAAAAACTTGATGCAGTTTCTTGACCAGTCTTAATATTTATAGTGTCTCGCTATACCTATGGTCTACCCTAATGCACTAACGGGCGTGTACCCGGTCGTGTGTAGTGTAGTAAATGGTAAAGCCGAGGTCGTCCCAAGAGCTATGTGTGTTGGATAATTACTAAGTCTAATTGTCACAGAATATAAATGGTTTGATAGGGCTTTAATTAATTAAACTACTAATGCAGAATATAAAAGCAATTAAATGGTAGAAAGGTAATCAATAGAGGAATAGTGGTGCTAACCTAGCTAATCCTCCTAACTAGTTATGCCTACGTCTACCTACTTCCAATTACTTGGTGGGGTCAAATTGAGAGGCGACATTTGGTCAATTCACCTAAACGTAAAAGATGCCACCACAGAGAAATCAGGCGCACCGTCATAAGTCTGTTGTTCACGGTCCCCTAAGCGAGTCATTAAGTACCGCTACATGCTAGATTCTAAATAGTGAGTGCCCGGCCGTTAGGAACTTAGACACTACACCCCCCAGTTCTTAATTTCATCCAAATGATAGGTGATCGGTTGGTCAAATCGCACAAGTAGAAAGGGTCGTCAGTTGGTCATATCTTACCCTTCCGTCTCAGTCCGCTCACCTAGGGTCATTGGTCATATCTCCTAGGCAATTGGCCTCTACCGCCATTCAAAACTACCGAACAAGGGGTGACTACCAAAGAACTATGCATGCATACACTTAGAAATAATTATGCGAGAAGTAAAAGTAGCGTAAACAAAACAATTAAGGAATCATAACTAGGCTAGCACCAAAGGGTGCTTAGCTCCATATTATCATGCACATCAATTCAATATTCAAAGGTGCGAAATACATGAATTGAAAGTAAAAGAAATAATAAAAGCTAAAGCTTATCGTAATGGTGTGACTTCTCCCTTGGAAACATCTCCGTATGCTTCCCTAGACCTTCCTTGAGCTTTTTCCCACGTTCTCGAGTATTGTGTGTGGAATGGAATGATTAGAAATCTGGAATTGTGGGGTATTTATAGGCCAGGTTACGGCGTAACCAAAAGATGAGTTACGCCGTAACCTTCTATTTCTCCGTAAATGCACTAGATCTTCTAGTTCGGTACGTAACCTTATAAGTGGTTACGCCGTAGTCTTCAATAAACATGGTTACGTTGTAAGTGATGCAGTAGTTACGGCGTAAGTATCAGCGGCGTGGAACCTCTTTTGACCTAATGGAGTTACGTCGTAATCTTTGGAAGGAGATACGCCGTAACCTCTTTGAGTTGGACTTAGAGTCACGCAATAGTTCGGCGTAATGTGAGAGACGAGTTACGCCGTAACCTCTTCAAAATAAGCATATTGTGATAAATCCTTAGTAACGTTTCCATTTTCGCGTCTCTTTAGCTCAATGCTCATAATTTACGAAAGTGTAAAACAATGGAAAACAAGCGTAAATCCATATAAATGATATAAATAACGAGCATTAACGGGGGAAATTGACACTTAATATTCAGGACTGATTGATGTTATCAGTTTTCTTGGTCTTGGACATACTCCTCAATGCGATCCCATCCCTCTTCCGTGCTGAGATTTGAGATTCTTCTTCTAGTGGAGAAGTCAATCCCTTTTTGGTCGTCACGGGAGACATTATCGTAGAAGATTTGAACAAGCAACCAAAGGTTGATACCATGGTGCAGAGCTTGTTGAATGAGATCTTTGATGCGAGTCCAAGAGTTAAAAATGGATTCTCCTTCTCGTTGACGAAAGTGAAGGATCTCACTCCTAATGGTTGTAGTCCTTCCAGGAAGAAAGAACTTTTTGCTAAACTTGGAAGTGAGTTGTTCCCACGTGAAAATAGACCTTAGAGGTAGCTTGTCGAGCCATTCTTTAGCCTTTCCTTGAAGAGAAAATGAGAAAAACCAGAGCCTAGATGTCTCCAGAGAAGCTCCGTCGGCATAGATGGTATCGACGATTTTCAAAAAAATGCTTGATGTGGTGAATTGGGTTCTCGGTGTGGGATCCGTGAAACAGACATGCATTCTGGATAAGCCATATGTAAGTTGCCTGTAATACCTATTTGATTTGTTAAGAAGGATATACTATGGCGATAGTAAATCCATACGAGGTAGGAGAAAAGTATTCTTTGAGACTCTTGGCTTTAGGTTCATTGATGGATTCGTTTATAGGGGTGGCAGGAATTTCCTCACCATGTGGGCTGAGGTTAGTATTGACAAAGGTGTCGTGTGGGTTGGGGGAATGCATGGGTTCTTTATCAGTTATGGCTTCATCAAAATCGATGGTGGTGCCATGTGGTTCCAGCTCACGGAGGGCTTTTCTCCGTTTGTACATTTCTCTATCGGGTTCGGCAAAGGACTCAAAGAGGGTTTTGGTGGAACTACGAGTTCTGGGATATCTAAGGTTATTAGTGGGTGGAATTGGTGGTGGTAGTGGATTATCACTTTCCATGACGAGAAGTGACAAGGCTACGAACAAAAATACGAAGAGGGGGGATAGATTACAAGAAAGCTAATAAAGAAGAAAAAAGCTCACTTGATAGGAATCAAGCGAGTAAAACTAATCGAGATAGAAAACTAATTAGCTTTTATATTCCTCGGTAGCGGCGCCAAAAACTTGATGCGTGGGTTCGGGGTCGAAAGACTTCCTTTTCAATGAGCAAGCTTTACAACCCACTAGGCAGTGTACCTAATCGTTGTAGTGTAGTATGGGTAAGCCCAGGGGGTTGATCGTTCTCTAAGGGAATAGAGATGCTAGTAGAGATGTATGATGAAAGGTGAGGCGAGGAAGATTTTTTTTTTATCTTTTTATATTTTTTAATGAAAGCAACTAAAATCTCAAGGTTTGAAGAGTGGGGGTTGGTAATTCTACCAATTTAAACTACTTAATCGTTGGGTGAAAAATGATTTGATGATTACAAAACAACAAGGGCTTTATGTGACAGCTTTGGTAATTTATATATGGAAGAATTAAAGAAATTAAAGTTGGAATATCTCCTTAATAATAGAAGATTTAGAAGATTTTCTATTATCTTCTTAGTAGTTAGCTTTTTGTGTAAGCTAGGTTTTATTGTAAACCCATCTATATAAAGGGTGTTAGTCATTAGTTTATGAAAAAGAAAAAGCAAGATGTAAACCACAAAAGTGTGTGTGTGTTCCTAGGTGTAGGGCTTGTAAACGCCTAAGGTTTGGTTTGGTTTGTTAGTCATGGTTAATAAAGAAAACCTTGTTAGTAACATTGATGTTTTTACTCATTATTCCGCTGTGCAAATCAATGTTATGATATCCTAGATGGGCTTAAATGAGACTTACAAGTGGTATCAGAGCGGGTGGCTTGTGATATCTAGGCGATTTCAAGGTTTTATTGATGAAGCAGTTTTTATAAGGTAATCGTTATTTTTTTTGTTGCTGCCATATTCTCGGGTGAATGAATTGGTTAATTCTGGTCAAGGTAAAGAATTAAGTCAGGTAAATATTGGTCCCTATTTATATTGGCACTGATTGAATGATGGGGACTTGGCTTATTTAATGACTCACGTAGGATAATATAGTAATGATTTTTATTGGTCCTCATGATATTATACGGTGTCATTTAATTGTGATCATGAGAAGGTAATCGTTTAAATTATATATGATATGATCACACGTGGGTCCTTAAATATAATTGTTTAAATTGTCTTATGTTTTGATCGGTTATCACACGTGGGTCCCTGAATGGGTTAAATTGATGAGGTACTGATCACATGGAGGTTATATATATTTGATTAAACACGATCACGTAAGAGTGTTTATTGAATCTCGTGTCATTTGTTTCAAGCGATCCCATCATGTGGTACGGTTTGTAAGTTATTTTGATCACATGGGACAGCAGATCAAAGGTTTGTACTTGTTTGTTTTTCGAAGAGATAATATTGGGATTTGACTTAGCTTGGGAATGGTTGAATCACGTAGGTTACTACTGGTTAAATCGTCTCATGTGATGTTACTACTGAATCTACTCTGGTCCCACGTTTAATATCTCAAGCAGTTTGATTTATTTTGTACTGGTCAAAGTTAATACTGTTTGAGCATTAGTACCAGTATTGTTTGATTTCGAGTTAAGTCTGGTACTATTTGTCGTTAATTACGCCTTCATGGTTATCTTGGGTGGTTATCGGTCATATATTGTTAATACTAGCGTGATCTGAGTTAATCTTGGTAGTTGTGAGTTAATTACAGCGACAGCGTGATGTTAGTGCAGTGCGTCAGATTTAATTCTGGTATTGATTACTAGTCTTGGTGAGTTGAATTTTTATTCAATGATGAACCCTAGTAATTACTATATTGACGACACACATGTTCGGATCCCGAACGATGATGGCTACTTACGAATTGTATTTGGTGCAATGGCTTTTTAATCGATTATGTGACAAGTGTATCCTTGGTGTTCGTAGAATCGCCGAAGTGAGGCAACAATACAGTTGAGGAATACGGTAGAATCGCCGAAGTGAGGCAACAATTACATAAGAAAGGATGATGTTATTGCACTTAGATATTTTTCATTGATTATTTGAAGATGTGATTACGAAGAAAGGTTTTTATCACCTATTTGATGATGAAGTGGAGTTTCTTGGATGCGTGTTTTATTATACCTTTTTGCAGGAGGTAACTTGTTCGCACGTTCATGTTATGGCTAAGACTTGATAAATCTAGCAAGGAGAGTTTGCTATCACTTAAAGGAGTTATGTTGTAGTGCTCAGTGTCTCATTGAAGATGAGGATTTTATCAAGAGATCGAGGTCTACTCATATATCATCAGGTATGAGTTCATAGTCATTTGGTTAGTACAAGACATAAGACGCAAGTTTGGGTTGTTCTACTTCAGCATCAAGTTGGTGATACTTAGTTTTCTTCATCAGTAATTACTACATAAAGCCATCTACATGCATAACTTGAGGGGAAGTATTACTAAAGGTGCCAGACCCCTATTTGATGATTTCAAAAAGGGGAAGTTATGAGTTTTTGGGATCAGGTGACATGTTCAAAAAGATCTTAGCTCAAGGGGAAGCATTGAAGATAGTTTTGTAATATCAAATAAGGGAAGATTGTTGGGTGAAAAATGATTTGACGATTACAAAACAACAAGGGCTTAATGTGACAGCTTTGGTAATTTATATATGGAAGAATTAAAAAATTAATGCTGGAATATCTCCTTAATAATAGAAGATTTTCTATTATCTTCTTAGTAGTTAACTTTTTGTGTAAGCTAGGTTTTATTGTAAACCCATCTATATAAAGGGTGTTAGTCATTAGTTTATGAAAAAGAAAAAGCAAGAAGTAAACCACAAAAGTGTGTGTGTGTTCCTAAGCGTAGGGCTTGTAAACGCCTAAGGTTTGGTTTGGTTTGTTAGTCATGGTTAATAAAGAAAACCTTGTTAGTAACATTGATGTTTTTACTCATTATTCCGCTGTGCAAATCAATGTTATGATATCCTAGATGGGCTTAAATGAGACTTACATTAATAATTTTAAATTAAAAACTAATTAACTAATTAAAAGGAAAAGCTATGGATTGTATGAATGTGTTTCTTATGATAATTAAAAATGGGTTTACTTTGATTTTCTTACTCCCTAGTTATCTTTTATTGGTCGGTTGAATTGTCACATCCTCATTCTAATTGGTGCATTGTATTCCGTGTTAGTCATAGGGGCTGCCTAATTCCCTAGTTCTATGAATCGAAACTCTCCTCTAGACTATCCGGGATCGCCAAGTACCAGAGTATCTCCCCCGAATACTTTATTATACTTAACCTACAACTCACGCAATAAACACAACGATGGCCTAAGTGCAGTCTCAAGCTTTTTGCTATTTAGGACGTTCAAGCTCGCAACAATTAAAGAAAAAGCCAATTTTCCTTACTCTAGCGTCTACCAATCAAAAAAAGAGACAACCTAACAATAATCAACAACTAGGTTTCATTGGATCTAATCAAACACTAGATTAATTTAGCTACGCATGATAGATAAGCAAGAACACAAACAAACAATTGAACATAGATCAAACATGGTGATAGATTGGAGAAACAAACTTATCTTTAAGTGTACAAGAGGGTTTGGAACCCTAAAATACTACCCAAGTCGGACTCTTAACAAACTAGGGTTTGCTCTCCAAAATAATGCACACAAAGTACAAAAAATTTGAAGTCTATATATAGATTTACACTCGCGACGGCGTCGCCTTTTGATGGTGACGTCATCTGGTCGCCGTCATTAGGGTTTCGTTTAGGAGAAGTCATTGTTGGGACAGCGTCAGGTGAGAAAGTGTGACGCCGTCTGGCTTGCTTAAGGAAGTCGTATGGGATGGATCTTGGTCGTTTGGTGAAGAAAGTAAGGACGCATACGGATTTAAATGGCGTGCGTCGGCTTGTAAAACCAATATATGACTGAGCGTTGCGAGACTTTTAAAAAACCTTGTGAGCGACGACGTCGCCCTTGGATTTGGGACGCCATCAGGCTTGCAAAACAGCCTTGAAATATTGACTTTGTTGTTTTCTTCATGTTTTCGCTCCTTTTCTTCCAAAAATGTTTCATTCCAGCAATTTGCTTCCAAAAGACCTAAAATGTGAAAAGGAACGATTTTAAGCAGTAACAGATATAAAATGTAACGATTTAGGTCTTAAATGACCCCCTAAAAACGTATGTTTTAAATCCTTATCAGTGCCCTTGGTCCCAACTACTATTCCTCAAGATCCAAAGGGAAACAAACAACCCGATGGTCGGGGAGCGCCTTCCACCAAGCCTGATGAGGACATTCGCTAATTTAAGCTTTTGTCTGAGGGCATAAAAACCGATCCCAAAGACTTAGGGGGAAACAAAAAAACCTACTGATAGGGATCTCGCTTCCACCGTCCCTAGTGATGGCATTGGGAAACTCCCACCAGTGCTTGCGAGGATAATGATGGACAATGACTCGAGGGAACTATACCCCGTGATATGGAACTCACAACAAACACAGCGATCCTTGTGATGACCTTTGGGAAACACTCATCGATTAATGCGAAGGGTCCTTGGGGACAAAGACTTCGGGGGACAAAACCACCGACGATCGTAACCCAACCCTCCGGCTTTCTAACCGTGGCAGATGTTCAGGCTTTTCTCCTATCAGATGAGGAGCTTGATATTAAAAGTGAAGAGGAAGTTCTTGCTGTTGGCGATGATATAGACATTGATGTTCAATCCACTGAAAAAAAACATCTGTTTGATCCAAAAGAGACTGAAGAGTCACCCTTCCAGGCTACTCATGATTCTTCTGACTCTTCAGCATCTTTTTGCCCTAAAAACTAAGGAAATATGACAATGTTCTTCCTTTCACTGAAAGACAACTGGTGATGTACTTAAAGAAGCCTACCCAGAGGTTGTATGATGGTGTTACTGACGAACTATGGGATCAGTATGTGGAAGCTGATGCTAGTTATGCTGATCTCAAGGCTTCTGTTGAATAAAATTTCATGGATAATGATGAACAAAGTGAAATCATTTACCAATCTCTTGACACCCTGGATGATCACTTGAAGAAGTTTCTCAAAGCTTTTCAGGATGCTCAAACCAAACTTGACAACATCAAAGAAGCTGCCAAAGAAGACCCTCTTGAATAAAGAAGTTCTTGAGACTCTTTACATATGTCAGAACTCTTCTAGCCTCACTGAACTCATCCAAATGCTGAAAAACTCAAATGTTCAGGGTCTAAGTTCATCATTAGAGCCGATTCAGTCCTCTCTCAGTTTGTTGGAAAAGAATGTGGCAGATCTGGCTAAATCTTCAACTTTTATGGCTTGGAATCTTGGGCCTAGAATGACAACTCTTGAGACCACTCAGGAAAAAATTGAGGAGAAGTTCACTGGTCTTCAACAGGACACTTTGGATATCAAGTCCATGGTATCTGAAATCTATCAAGCATTCAAGGGTTAATCTGCTCCCTCAACTTCAGTGCCCGAGCCAACTGTTGCTCTCACTTAGTTCCAAGAAACAGTTGAGGGGGAGAAAGTCACTTAAGCTACCACAAGTGAACCAACTCCTTCTCACAATGAGGGGGAGCTAACTCCAGCTGTTCTAGTATCACAAGTCCAACCTACTGCAACAACACCATCATCATCAGTTCCTCCTCAAGATAAAGGCAAAGGTATACTCATAGCACCTAAGCCTGAGCAACAAACTCAATTGGTGCAAAGCTATAAGAATAGTCAGTGGGATCCTGATGAACCTATCAAGATACCTTATGTGATCAGCAATAGACTATATCACCTGACTGCGAAACAGATGAGTGCTTATCTTGAAAAGGAAGAACTAGCAAAGAAAGTAGCTGAGGAAGAAAGGATGAGTAAAGCTGCCCTGATCGAGGTTGTTCATGAAGAATCTGAAAAGCTTGGTATTGATCCTAAGACACTGGCAGGAGGACAAGCTGGTGAAACATTCAAGAAAGCTCAAGATGCTGAACTGCTTGCCCTCAAGAAGAAAAGGGGTGAAAAGAGAAAAAAGGATGGCTTGACTAAGACAAAAAAAGGGTTGATCATTACAACTGGGTAATGACAAGCAGAAAGAGGCCTGAAACTATTTTTGAAATCAAGATTCATCCCAACACCAAACCTACTGTCCTCAGTGACTATAGAGGAAGTGACAAAAGAACCTTCGAGGTTCATGATTTGTTTAAGTTTTCTGACTTTGGAATCACTAAACTAGATGAACTGGGTCCCATCATAGAAGAAGAATATAATTGTCAAAAATATCATGGACTCAGCGAGCAAGAATACGATAAACTAAAACAAATGCACGAAGGTCTTGGCATCCAATCTCTTCTTCGACCCTAGTGAATCAACACCTTTATCTCAGTCCTTTAGGAGAAAGAGGAAGACCTTGAAGCGTGAAACAGAGGTCAAGATTCATGGCTTAGACTGCAACAGAACCCTCCCGGGAGGAGTTAGATTCTTAAACAACATAGCCATAGAACAACCTAAGGGAGGTCTATTCTTCACTGATGAATTTGGCGAACCTGCCTTCCAAAGGTGGAGCGACATAGACAAAGCAGGAATTGAAGCAATGGTTGGCTTCCTGGTGATGGCCGCCCAAATTCAAAGTCCAGAGATCAAAAGGTTTAGTCATGACCTAAGGATCAAGATTAGTGCACACCCTGATCAGGAGAAGCTGAAATCCAAGAAACCAAAGCTTGAAGCTCTTGGATACCAGTTGGAATAGAACAAACATCTGCTGCAACACCACTATCTTTTATTTTCATTGTAAGTTAGGACCATGTAATATATTTTTAATGAACAATGATGTTTCATGTTATTCAATGTCCTTTAGTTGCTTTGTAGAATCTTCAGTGTGAGAAGAAGACCTTTGCTTATTCACAGTGAACTTAGAAACACTTGGGTTATGTTTATATCCAAATAGGGAGAGACTGTTAGGTCAGTAAATTCATAAACTCCCTGAAACAAGGATTTGAAGATAAAATAACCTAAAGTGTTTAATAACATAAACTTATCGTAAGTCCTTGAATGAAAAGTTGTTCATGAGTCATCTTTAAGCTTCAGGACAAGTCTAGAAGAAAAGGTTTTCATTCATGGCCGGACTCGGTGAATGATAAGCGAAGCAAAGAAGATGATGGATTGGTGGTAATGACAATAGCTCACTGATCGGACTCCTCACCAACTATGAAGACTGAACACATAAAGCTTGAAGACATGAAGACTGGAGTAAAGGTGGGATAAAGCGAGATAAGTCTGAAAGATAAGAGAGTGTCCTTATCTAAAGAGGTCAACTTACTCTGAATGGATAAAAGACTAAGAGTGTGTCAACACTGACATTAGGAAAGAAAACTTGTTCCTTACTAGAAATAGCTTTGTGTAACAGAGACAAAATATGTAAGGTATTTTGTCATATGAAGCTTATGTCAGTCTTGTCTTTTAGGAAAACAGTTGTATTTCATACTTGTATAAATAGCAGCCATAAGGTGGAGTAAAAGGGGTTAAACTTGTGCACTAAATGCTTAGATATTCGCAAGCCCTTTTACTCCTCCAAATACAACTAAGCCCATGAGGTTAGCTCAGTTGGTTAGCATAGTTGTACTTAAGCTTAGCTTAAGTTTAGTAAGGAGTACACCATATCATTTAATCTCAAGTGTTGTTCCGCAAGCACTTGAGTAATATATTCTTTGATTAACTTTTAATAAAAATATAAACGTTGAAAAACTCTTGTCTATTTTACTTTACGTTTTAACTTGTTAAACTGTTTTTCAAACAATGTTGCTAAGTTATAAAGCTTGAATAGATTAACTTTGTCGTTAATTCTAATCAAGTTATAAGGAACAACACTTTGTAATAATCATACATTGGCGCAGAAACTTTTATTCACGAGATCTACAAAAGTTTTCATTGCCTAAAGTTGACGTAGCCACGTAGGCATTAAGCTCATTCATACTTTATTTTACTGATATCATTTAGAATAAAGCATAGGTATATACAGTTTTAGAGAAACACACCGATCTCGCGCATTGTCCTTAACAACATTTACTTGCAACTTATTGAAAGAAAAATGGAAGTCCGTCAATCATATTCCTCCTCCAAAACTTTTCATCTCCAATCATTTGCTTCAAAAATAATTTATGTTTTATAAACGAAAAATGATAAAAGTTTAAGAATTAAATAATGTATAAAATATTAATTTGGTATGTTGTTATCATTTTTAATCAAAGGTATTATAGGTTTTACACATTTACTCAAATTTATAAAATTTAAGTTTAAGTTAAAGTTATACATGCATTATAAGTAGTATATACATGATCAAGAAAAAAAATTAAAATGACATTTTAAATATTTGGAAAAATATATAGTGTTACTTTATATTTGCAGAAAATATCACCACTTCCAAAATTTTCTCTATATATAGAGTACATCTTTCTTGGTTTTTTCTTTTCAAAACTCTTTATTTGAAGATGGATATGCTTATGGGCCAAGATTGGTTCCTTGAAAATTTGTTTATTTAATATTTACTACGATTATTTATTTCTTTATTCACAAATTATTTTATCACTTTAACTTTTTAACATAGATATGATAAAGTGTAGGTGTGTTATAGTTTGTTTGGATATATATTGTTTATTTTCACAAGATTACAACCTCATTTCCTTTATTTAATGATATTTTAAAAGGAGGAGTACTAGCATTTCTTTTGAGATATTTTAAAGGTTATGGTTATATTGTCATGATCAGTAGAAGATTTTGCAAATTTTATATTATTCCTCTTTGACAATCTTTTACACTAGAATAAGACTTCAAATCACATTTGTGCTTGAAACCGACAAGTAAACACACTTTTTATCATTAGAGGAAGACAAAATTACTGAGTTTATTTTACATAATAGATTTATATGTAAGTTGTCATTAGCAATGGGAAGCCCATTCAAGATCCAAGCAGGTCTTTCGTAACGCCAACACTTCTATAACATGACTGTAAATTGTACAGTTTTTTCATCATTTTGTATTTTTACAAAAATCTTGTAACAGTGTACACTCATTTGTGGAACAGAATTTTAAGAGTTTCATATAGCATTTATTTACGAGGAAGGTGAGAACATGCTCCAAGTTGGATATCAATCTTCGCCTTTGCTCTTTTTTTTCTTTTTTTTTTTTTTTTTTTTTTTTGCTCATAACACCGTTAGATCCCATGACACTGTTGATTTACCAAAAGAGACCCTTGAAATGTGGTGCAGGACTAGTTCTTTGTGAACTAACCACAATGAGTTGGTTAACCATCACTAACCTCTTATCTTTGGCCTTGACTTCGAGTGTCTAGACAAGCAAGTAAACAACGATTGGCTATAAATGGTAACTTTTCTGCGGATCACTTCAATGAACATGCACCTTCAAGTCTTGAATCTGTTATTACTAGCTCAAGATTTTTAGAGTATCCGTAAGGTTTCACCCATATATTCTAGCTAGAAGCTAATTATGCTCATTTTGAGGCTTGTTCTTATCCGTGGGAGTCTATCCGTGATATAAGCACATATAGGAAGACTTCACATATCCGTGATAACTTCTAACACAATTCCAAATATGTATATAAATGCTAAATAGTATATTTTCTTATCATCACACCGTTAGCTCGATCTCATATAGGATATGTTGGAAATGTATATATTTATAAAACCGTGAATGTCCGGATTCGAACTCGTGACAACGGGATTGCACACATTAGCGAATGAGAATTAAAGTTAATAATTAATGTTAATGATTACGATTAATTATTACACATAAAGTCCGTCTAAGGATCGTTAAATATTTAACGAAAATTACTAACGACCGTTAAATGTAAAAATGAGAGAATATATGGTGAATATCTTAAAAATGGAAAATATCGGGGTTTCCATTTTTCTCCTCTATAGTGGCCGGCCAAAGGGGGCATTCCAAGCCCAAAACCCTAACTTTTCCTACAAGTTATTCTTCAACTATATATACAGGTCTAGGGTTAAGGTTTATGGTTAACATTTGTGCACTGAATTAACCCTAGATCTCTCCCTCTCCTCTCTTGCTTACATTCGGCAGACTTGTGTTAGATCTAGCAATCGCTTTGATTCGCGGTTAATTCTTGTGTACAAAACTGTGGTAGTAAGACACTATTCTTACACCAATTGGTTTGAGTTGTAAAACGGTAAGGGACAACTCTTTAAACCACTTCATCTGCTTTGTTCAAGAGATCTAACCATTTGCAAGAGGTACGTTACGCATTTATTTCAGTTAGTTAATTACTGTTATGATTCTAAGTCTTCCGATGTGTACTCTGTGGTGTCTATATGGTTTTATTTGTTATCATATATCTTAAACTCATCAGGATAGTACAAGCTTCATGGAGGATTTACGGTCAGGCAAAGATAAGTTGAAAGGCAACTTTCCTAGGCGTTATGGACTCGAAGGAGAGAAGTTGGTGTCGGTGTCGGGTAACGGTCGGTGGGTATGGGACTCTATTAGATAGAGCCAAGAGGTAGAGTGGAAGGTGAGCTGATAGAGTTACTTGATTGCCCAAATGCACACTAATGTAGCACATAATAAGCCAATAAAACAATCCGAACACTCAAAAAGCTCATTACTTTTTTCATATGAAAGAAAGTACCAAAAGTGCCTATGTAGCAACAAAATAAGCTAATAAGCCAAAAAAACAAACAGCGCACTAAATGTTTTTGCTTTATTAAAACACAATAAGATATGTAATCCCAAACACCCTCATATGATGCTAATAAAAGCAACAATCTTTCTTACCCAGTTTTGACCCATGAGTCCATGAACCACTTTTTTTACCCGTTTAACATAATCACCTCAATTTTTTATTTTTAAAAAGAGGCAGATGTTCCAATCGAAATTAGTAGCTGAATTAATTCTAATCTAGTGGATCAATCTATATATAAACATCAATTGACACGAATCATGACAGATCGGTTAGTGCCCTTCTAAAGCAATTTACCTGACATGCCGATGATGTAGGGGCTACATACTCTGCTTTAGATGAAAACAAAGCTACAAAATAGTGCAATAACACTAAAGGACATTCATTAATTTGCATAAAACTACTAATATCAACTGGTAAGAGTGAAGCACTATGCAAACTGTTGACATTTACATCTTAAAAGGCGCGATCCAAGGTATAAGGTTGCTGAGTTGATACTAAACCTTAAAAATTAGAAAGAAGGAACTGAATAGCGAAATGAACTCCATTACTGTGCGCACCACTAATTCCTAAGCCAAACTCAACGCTTAGCCAATTATTATAAGTAAGTTAAAGACATAATGGATAGCAACTTGACAATTCTGATACACCTCACATGAGCTCAATAAAATGTGAGCTACATGCCTACATTACACACTTAACAAAAAGTTGCAGACTTGAGAAGAGATCAACATGTTCAGAGAAATACTTATGTTGGGTTTCAAATTATCAACTGAGAGATGAACTAATAGTTTAATTTGGCTCACCGGCTTAAGCTGTCGGCATTGACATGTAATTATGTCTTCAAATGTGCTAATATAGTATTAGGAAACATAATTTGAAAAGATAGACCTTGGACAGAATAAAGTTCAGTCAAAACTACAATATAATAACTAAAACAATACGTTTATGACATGAACAATAATATCCAAAACATGAAATGGGTGCAGAATGATTCCATGAACACAAGTCAAAAGTACAAATAAATTAAAAGATGAAACACTTTAACATGCCCAAAAACATAACAATATTACTAATAATAGAATTACCTAGGACCAACTTGGTTCAATCCATGCATGAGGGAAGAGATGATATGTAGTTCCCAAAAACTCCTTGAAATATGGTTGGATGTTTTCGCCATTGAATGTATGATACATGCATGTTTCGGGTGAATAAAACACTATCTTCTTGTTCTTGGAATATAGTAGTGGAAAGAAGATCTTGTCCTCCATTTCTGGCGTTTTGGCCTCAATGCTGAGACATGTTGTACCAGAAATATAAAGCGCATGCTTTCCCAAACTATCTACTTTCAGCCATTCTTGTTTGGAATCATTCCACTTGAATACATCAACAAGTTCTCCAAACTTACTGACAATGACTTTTAGAAGATCTTGATCACATTTCATTAAATAAAATTGTGCTGGAGTTATGCAACAGCTTATTGGGGCTTTAGCTTTAAGAATTGTCAAGGAGTAATTTTCTTCACCCAAATCTTTAAAACCAATAAGTTCACCCTCGCTACCCAAGAAATAAAGATCTTGTCCAACAAATGTTGGAAATTGAAGAGATTTTGGCTCAACACCAACATGAAGTGTACGCCAAGATGGTTCCCGAGCTATAAAGTGGATCATAACAAGCCACTCATAAGTTCCTGGAAATCCAACAACCATGCAATCAGGGGAAGTTGGTGGTGCTGAGAAACACAAGCTCATGAAATTATGATCTGCCTCTGGAAGCTTGCGGAGATCACTAGTGAAGGGGTTATAGAATACTAGGCGATCAAATTCAGTACTCAAAAATAACAACCAACCAAAACTGGAACAATAAATTTTTTGACGAGCAAGCAATACATGTCGATTTTTCATAATGTATTTGTCCCCCAATAGCGGATCAGTAAAGCTGATAATGCCTTGATTTTTGTCTACCACTATTAACCATGGTGAAACAAACGAATAAGTTTGCAATCTCCTTAATGAAGTTTCATTGCTCCATTGTCTCAAAGGTGCTGCTACATGACTACGTTTGCATGTAGCACGGAAGTTCATGTATTCCACACCGACACAGAGCTTCATAATCATCTCCAAAATATCAAACGGAAGATTAAGAAGGTTCGATTCATTAAGTCTAATCTCATTGTGTGTAGCTGCTCTAGCAACTATCTGGTCCACGTCTTGTTTCGAATCAACAGTACACCTAGCTTCTCCATGATCATCTTCTAACCTACGCAAAATATTATTTTAAGAAAACATTCTCGATGCAATTAATAAAATAAATAAATAATTAATACCTGCATTCCCATAAGGACACATTGCTTGTTGGCAGCGCTAGTGAAGGCATAGAAGAAAGGGAAACGGTATTATCTTTGACATGACATGAATACAAAATTTTGCCCAAATTGTCACGAATTTGTACATAACCCCCCAACTCCAAGGCAATCGCGGGTCTGTAATATACCAAGTAATCAAGAGCAAGATCCACAAAAAAAGTAGCTTCTTTGAGGTCTACCAATTCTTCCCACATATCCTGACTCATCTCCAAGTCGGTCCAGTCTTCTTCTTGCCATCTCTTACAACTCATGTCCAAGCCTTTAAATCTCTCCATTTCTTCCGATGTTACACTAGCCATGTCCAGTTTAAAAATATAAACTCCTTCAAGTGTTTGTTCATCAAAACATACCAAAATGCAGAACAATTCGGTACAATACCCTTTCAGGAAAAAACTCTTATAAGAGCCACTATAGTACCAAGAAGGAATAGGAGTGTGTCCTAAGAGCAATAACTTGATTAGAACTTCTTTATCCTTAACCAAAATGTCAAGTTGTATGACAAAATAACCTACAGAATTGGCATTCAATGCATATACTTTACCATTGCAACAAGCTAGGTTATATATTATTGAATTATCTTCACCGGTTATTTTCTTGAGTTGGCTAGCATATGACATTTCGATCCATCTTAACTTTTTTCTTTTACCCTCTAGACGATAAAAAACAAAGGTATGTTTTTCGGGTCTAGTTAACAGGAGAACTGAACTTGGATTGTCAGGAGGGGCTGATAGACAACATTCATCGATAGATTCTGAATTTCCATCTTTCAAAATCAAAGGGGGGAATTTAACCATCTTGGAAGTGACTGGGTTCCAAAGAGACCACATTACATTTTCTGGATGGTCGGAAAGAATAACCCAACCATGATAATACCCTCGAATATGTCTCCCCATCATCTCAGGGATTTGACATTGATATTTAGTCAGCGGGTCATGTAGGGTGTAGAAAATCTGGTCTCTAGAACTATTTTCTTCAGCTTGTAGGTTCTGAGCAACAAACCATGGATATTTTCATAAAGGAAGTAATTGGTCACATACTGAATCAGATGAACTTTGCTTCTGCTCCATCTAATATGTTGATAACAAGATCTCAATGTTAATTTGTTTCATTAAAAAGTGCCTATTTGGCATAAAAAGTTAGTATTAACCATATTTTGGGATAGGTTTGCTCCAGATATTACTTTTGTGTCCCTGATTTTCTTAAACATTTGCTAGCGACAAATTTCAATACGCCAATAAAACAATCCAAACACTCATAAAAGTTATTGCTTTAGAAAACATAATAAGACTTGAAATTCCAAACACCCCATATAACTGAACATTACTCCCCGAGTTCATCATTAAACTAACAAAAGCATCAATCTTTAATTTGCATCACACTTAAAAAAATGTTAAGTAAATCTGAATAAAGCAGGTATCTTGCTTACACGGTTTAGACCCATGACCCACCTTTTCACTCGGCAAAACAGAATTATCCCAAAAGAACACACCATTAATCAAAATTCTATCTTTCAAACAGAACTTTACTGAAATTGACACATGTATACAACACATTACTCATTACTGTGTAAATTTCACATCTAAAAATGCTTCTGTAAATTAAGAAACAACTCGGACAATGATAAAGGTGATTTCTTTTTTCAAAACAAAACAGGATATGAAATTCCAAACATCTCATATAACTGAAAGTTAATCTTTGAGATAATCATTAAACAAATAAAGCAGCGATTTTTTTTATAGATTTATACAAGTGGACATACTTCTTAAACATCACTTACATATTTTTTTTTAAACCAGGAGAACTATACAAGTAGTTATTATACCTTAAAAAGTACTAATGTACCATCTTAATAAGCCAATAAAAAAGCCCAAACACTTATTAAGATTATTGCTTAATTGCTTTTTATAAAACACAATAAGATAGCATCCTAAACACCCCGATACGACTGAAACCAATAAAAGCAATAAGCCAATAATCTTTCTTACCCGGTCTTGACCCATGACCCCCTTTTTGGACCCGTTTAACATTATCATCTCAGTTAATATCAAAATTCAGTCATTTAAACAGTGACATGTTCCATTGATCAAAAGACTACTAGTAGCTGAATCAACTCTATTTCAAGTGTGTCAATCTGCATAATAAAAACTAATAGGGGGATTTTCATATATCCCCAAATACACACCTATATTTACATATTTCCCCAAACACAAGTTTTTTATGCATGATGTACAAGTCTGTTAAAGCACTCTTTGGGGAAATATGTAAATATGGGTGTGTATGTGGGGATATATGTAAATGCCCCAAACTAATAAAAGCATGAATCTTTCTTACCTGATTTTGACTCATGACCCACTTATTCGATCCGTTTACCAAGAGTATCTCAAGTTGTAGTATTTCTCAATGTTCAAAGCAGCATATGTGCATATCATAGCACTACAAAAGACAACTGCACAATATTTCTGTTTTTAATACTTGGATTTTTGATAAAGTTGAGCTTGACAATGAAAAAAACAAAAATCAGGGACGGCCACTTTATACTACATATTCTTAAATTGTCTCAATCGCAAGAAGGTTTCAATTTAGTTTGGAGCATGTGCAAGTCACGTCGTTTTTTCTTTTATACCTTCTAGTTTTTACAACCATTCACCATCAGTAAATATATAATAAGGTTTAGCTATTGTTTAGTTATAAATAATGTTTAGCAGCTAATGGTGTAATCTAGGTTTTATGGATATTTAAATATGATTTAAGATCATTTGAGGACAAAAGATTATTTACAGGATCAATCTCCATCTTTCATTTTTATTTGATCTAATGGATGAGATTAATCACAACATTTAAAAAAACCCACTTTCATCATCTTTTTTTAAATATTAATAACTTTCAAACCGTTAATCGTTAAGCCCAAAAAAAATATCATTGCGACGAGCATTTAATTATCTTTCTATAGATAGGCACTTTGATATAATTTCGACAAAAAAAAAATTTCGTATTTTTCACGTTTTTTTTTTAAGTTTTTTCGTTTTTTTACGTTACTGAAAATTGATTTAAAAAATCATATATGATAAAACACTAATTTGAATATCACATGTAATATTAGTGTTATATCATATATGATATTAGTATTATATCATATATGATATGTAATATCACATGTGATATTAGTGTAATATCATGTGATATCACATATCATATATGATTTAACACTAATATCACATGTGATAATCAAATTAGTGTTTAATCATATATGATTTTTTCATGCAAATTTCAAGTAACGTAAAAAGATGAAAACGTGAAAAAACAAATTTTTTCTTTTTTCAAAGTATATCAAAGTGCCCGATCTAGAAAGATAATTAAATATGCCAGCGATGATGTAAATATTTTCACTTAACGATTAGCGGTTTAGATATTTAAATTATAAAAATAAGTGAAATAATAAAATGATTTTAATCTCATCCATTGATTTTGTCACACCCCCAAATTACCTGTTTTGCAGCGGAATGGAATTCCTGGGGGATGACTGTCATAGCATCAAAGTTACAGTTATATCGAACGACCTAAAGTGTCGTTTTGAAAATATCGTTTGATTAAGTAAAATAATCAGAGTTTACAAAACATAAGTCCCAAATATTTCCAATATACCAAAATGAGTTTGTTACAATCAAACGATAGTTAAGTGCATAAAATATATGTAAGACGCGTCGACACCGCGACTCTATGATAAGAATCATGCCATGAAGTGAATGCCTTAGATACCCGAGATAAAACATGCTAAAAGTGTCAACACAATGGTTGAGTGAGTTCATAGAGTTTGGTTGAATTATAAAGCCTTTAAAGAATGTTCATGCAGCAAAGGAAAAGTTTTTGGTCATATAGAATAGTCCACAAAGCAAAGGCATTGTAAATCCACTCGGTTCGAAGTTCATACAAAACTTGCAACCTGTGTGTTCACAACCCACTGCAAAAATATGTCTAGTTTATGTTCAAGCACACGAGGTCAAATGAGTTCTCAAAGCAAAGGCATTGTAAATCCACTCGGTTCCAAGTTTCGCCCATACAAAACTTGCAACCTGTGTGTTCACAACCCATTGCACAAAATATAGTGTGTCTAATAGTCGAGTATAAGTTACCATAATAATTCACAATATTGCACCACGTATATAATAATTCAGGGATGCTCCGAACATGGGAGACTTTGCCCTGCTCCAACAAGGGAGACTCCTTTGTCACTCGACCACCTAGAAATTATTAGAACACTCCAATAAGTGAGACTTTAGAACACTCCACCGATATGGCGAGACTTTGCACACTCCACCAATAAAGCGAGAATTTTTAAGAACGCTCCGTAACATAGTGAGGGCCTTCTGCTTTCGGACGGGGAGGCTTTAGGTTGCTCGAACAAGGGAGACTTAGTGATGCTCGAACATGGGAGACTTTATAGTGATGCTCGAACATGGAGACTTTATAGTGATGCTCCGATCATAGGAGACTTTAGGTCAAGGTCATAACATATGCGGTTCAATAAGTTCAAACAAGTGATTAGTTTGTATTTAAGTTTAGGGTTCCGTTCAAAAGTTAAGTAATTAAGTTCAAAGATTTAAGTCGAGTTAGAAAGTTGAACATCAAAGAGCTCGAATAATATCAAAAGTGTTCAAGATAGTCGAAGCGTTCAAAATCACGTCAAACAAGTTTAAAATATATATCAAAAGGGTCCTACGGAGTTAAAAGAGTTCAACTATATGTCAAAAAGTTCAAATCAAGTCCAAAGTGTTCACTTATATGTTAAAGGGTTCGAATCAATTTAAAAGAGTTCAAATATACATGTCGAAGGGTTCAAAATCAAGGAAAGTGTTTCAACTAATAGCGTTCATAACATAATGATCAATTTAGTTCGGGCACAATCTACTTATTAGCATAAGTAGTGAAACAAAAGAGTACAAGTTCATGATAGTTCAAACCAGATTTGTTTAAGTTCATATAAGTGTAAAGTAAAAGCATGAAGTTGAGCATGTATCTCCCCTGAAGAGTTTATAAAACAATTAGACGAGTAAAAGTGGGGCTCACGAACTCACGATGCAATGATTATGATGACAAAAGTAGATACACTGAACTGAGGTGCGATCTCTATCCGCAACCTAATATGAATGATGTGTTCTAATGTAAGTCATGAAACAATGTCGTGCATGCAAATTCATATGATATCCATACCACTTGTACATTTTTGAAAATAAATTTTATCGTCGAAATATACGTTTATGACATATTGTCAAGTTACAAAATACTTTACAAGTATTTACGTTGAAACAACATCCTACGATAGTCGTTTAGTGATTTATTGGTAAATATAATGTTTTCGTCGTAAAATGACACTTTTCATACTTTGAAAAAATGCCCAAAATGGCCTCGTAAAACTAGTGCATGAAATATTATGCGTTAAGGGTTAGTGATGAAACTCGGCGTTTATGAAAACCTTGCAACAATGTACAGAAGTCGTATCATTTAACTTTTGACCATACGGGTCTCGATCAATGATAAAAATGGCTCTCAACATGGCTATTACAAAGCATTTTTAGACTTAGGTTTATTTTGCTATTAGAAGGCATCAAAATAAATAGAGTTTAAATGGGTTTTTCAAGCGTGTATATCTTGGTCGTTATAAGCTTGTTTTCTACATTCTTTATATCCACGGTTTCGTATTAACATATACTAATATATTTTCAGTAGGTCGACTCCTACAGATCACGTCTAGCATCTCGTTTGTCCGTCGAATTCGTGCAACAGCACATATATTTTCAGAAAATAGTTTTTCGTCGTTAAATTTGGAAAAATCATAACTTCTTTGTTATAACTCCGTTTTAACCCGTTCAAGCCCGCGTTTTGGTTTTAAAGTATATTTTCTGAATATCTAGCCCAAAATATTTTGTAAACTGTCAAAATTTCCAGAATTAACAAAAATGATCAGACCCTTATATATAGTTGTCGAAATGGATTTTGCTTTCGTAATACTTATTCTAACCACTTCAAATCAACGCCAAAACTATTCTAAACCTACCATACACCTTCTTAGGGTGTCATGGGTTCCTAGACATCATCAAAAATGATATGTTTCAAGGGATTAATTATAGGATGATATATACTAATTATAAGTACTAAAACATTAAAAGTGGTATAGAGATACACATGAAACTTGCATGATTTGTTATAAGTATATAAAAATAGATCAAGTAGGAGTATGTAAGATTAGGAAAATTATTTAGAACACTTACTTGCAATATGAAGAGGTTTGTGAAGGTAATGAACTAGAATAATAACCAAGTAATTAACTCTTTAACAAAGGTAATGAGAACTATTATAAAATCAAAAGATGGAAAAGTATATTGGGCTGAGAGTTGGTTCGTTGATCTGAGAAAAAAGAAAGAAAAATGTTCTAGTTTCTAGTGTAGAAAATGAACAAAGGAGTAGCAAATATGACTTTGTATACTTGGTAGATATTTTGTTTAGATATGATATCTTCACTTGGACGTGGCATGAAAGAGTTGTGGTGTCAATATTATGTTTATTTAGTGTTTATAATATTATATAATGTTAGTTTAGTGATTAGAGGATATAGTTTGATCTCGGTAATTACTAATGTAAAGCCCTTAAGTTACAAAACTTAAAACCGGTTAACATAAAAATATAATACTTATAAACATATTAAAACTTATCAATATACTCTATATTAGTATATTAGTTGAGTGATAAGTTTAACGGAGTGCGTATACATTTTAAAAAAAAACTATTAACGTTGGTTCAAATACGCGTACTACGTAAAAAAGTACAAAGTTTACGTAAAAATGACAAAATAGCGATAGTTCATATAAAATATGACTATAAATAAAATGAAATGCCTAGAATACATAGACTCATCATAGTCTTGTCTGTTCTGAGTAAAAAGCTCACGCGATTGAAATAACCGTAAGTAAATATATATAGGTAACAATATAAATACCAAAATAAATTCAAAACATCGGGTAAACTAATAATATAATTGTTATAGTCTTAAAATGAGTATAAAAATATATCAGAATAATTTTTGAAAGTGTCGGATCAAATATTTAAAATAAATAATTACGCGATAGCGTTTATTTAATAGAAAAATGACATTAATGAACTATGCAAACCCATGCATGAACTAATATGCAGATAATGGTCGTAAATATAAATTTTTCTCCGGGGATGAATAGTGTTTCGTGAATACTAAAATTTTGAAATACGTTCTCAGAATAACAAATTGACTCCGAAAACGATGAATAGTAAAATAATGAATAGTAAATTCCCAAGATGTATAGTAAATTTGAAAAATGACCAGAAATTGAGAATTGTGACAGATTTCTTTTTAAATGAATGGTGGAGATGAGTCCCTTGGTATGTAATAAAAGTTTGGTATGTAAAATAACTCTCCTCTTTAAATATACGTATGTCCGGATTCAAACTCGAGACTTCGGGATTGCACACATTACGTATGAAAATTGATTGTAAATAATTAATATATATAAAATGTTGAGTAAATTACACCGTTCGTCCTTGTGGTTTGCGTTGACCGCAGGGTTTAGTCCTTTGACCAAAAAAATTGCACCGTATGTCCTTAAGTGTGAAAGCGTTATGCACGTTCGTTCCCTCCATCCATACTGGCCCACCAACTCCCACTAACGTCCGTCAACTAAAGTTTTTAAAAGGGTATATCCGTCATTTCCCTAGCAACTAGCATTTCTCTCTCTCTCTCTTACCACACACATCATCATCATCACCACACTACACCACCACCCGCCCAATATCGCGCCTAACAACATGGCCAAACTAAGCACACACGGTTCATACCCGAAACCCATGTTCTCGGGGCCAACGGCTTCTCATCTTTGGAAACTGATAGAGTATAAGCTATCATCACAATCTGAAAAACCAAACCGATTAACTCCATAAACATCCAAGAACCCGTATTAAATGGGTTCGATGCAATATCGAACCTTGACCCATTTTGGTAAAGAAACACCCTTCTTGCAAAACTATACCACAAGAATCTTCTTATTAACCCTTCTCTGCTATGCCTATAAGCCAAGGTCAAAAACCAAAAATCCCAAAATGGATATATGGCATCCACCTTTCTTCTTCTCATGTTCATACTCCTAAATACATGAAACAATTTGTCTCCCCACTCCTTTTCTTGCCCTGCACTTACGAGCCACCCAAGGTCAAAGAAGCATACATCACTATCACCACCCAAGGTCAAGGCATCCCACTTATACCTCTATTTCTTGATTCAAATGGAAAGAAGCACCAATTAGAGTTTCATCACCATTTTTACAAAAATTAGGGTTGAGTAAAATTTAGGGTTTTTGAAAATTGAATTGGGGGTTTGCTGATTAAAGGTGTATACAAGACAATTCAAGCTTCAATTTAATGGTATCATAAAGGAATGCGTGGTCAAATTCGGTGGCGTGGTATTTGTGGTGTAAATTGGGTTTTAGAAGTATTTGTGGCGTTAGTGGATCGGAAAAGAGAACACATTGGTGGCGTTGTGGTGGCTGTCACGTTAAAACCCTTAGGTTTGGA
>OU343217.1:229738057-229858626 GCA_910596185.1 Chrysanthemum makinoi | reverse complement strand
GTATCCTAAAAGTGTCATAAGGATAATTCACCCATTAATAAGGTTACCTTGTTACCTAGCGGGCTCTTATTAGGATCGTCAACCTAATAAGTCCGCTACCGTCGGATCAACACTATTAACGTTAGGTCATCCGTAACCCATCTTGGCATAGCGTAAGTAAATAAATACTTAAACTAGTATTAAATGTCCACAATTGACATTTATTGATAAGCGATGTACTCGAAACATTAATTACCTATTTATTACAAAACATTTCCAATTTAGTCGTTAGTTTCCATTTAAAAATAGTAAATAACAAGATAAAACTTGTTATCGATATTTTTAGAACAAAACCCATTTATTATTTATTTTTCATAGTCTATTAGCATTTTCATGTTTATATATATATTTCGTCAAATTCAATAATCTCATATAGTTATTCATTTTCGAGTCCACAAGAACGAGTCATGACTTCTCGGCTTTTAATCAATCAATAGTCCAAATTATACTAAATTCCATGTTACGGCTTTGTCGGAGTCAACTATTGACTAAAAGTCAAAGTAACGAGCGTAGCTCAAAGTCAACAATATATATGTCAAGTCCAAATTTAAAAGTCATAATAACGCAATTCAATCCCAAACCAACTCAAAACAATCTGTGACCAATCACTCAACCAAATATACGAAACCAATGTTATGAACCTAATGGTCATGCACGGTCGCGATTAAGACCACGTGAACCAAACAAGCTCTAGAAGCTTTTGAAGCCCGTGCCATCCAAACCTCAACTACATCAACCAACAAGCTACCAAAATGACCCGACCCGGACCCGTGGCCCATGTGGATCTCGTACACAAACCATGAGCCACGTATGTACCCTATGTGGCTCGTACGCCTCATCACTCACCTTCAAACAAAACCAAATCACTTCCACAACATCCAAATCCAATCATTCAAGCTCCATCATTAACCAACACAAAACCCATCGTCTATTCTAACCAAAAAGATGAAACTAAACCTAAAATGCATAAACCCATCAAATTGATACACCACACACTTACCAAACACTAATTACTTGTTTATTTAGACATCAATTAGACTTAATTCCACGTTTCACCCAAAAGCCCCAAATTTCATCATAGGTTTGAAACCCTAGAATGCCATTCATGGCTTATAATAGCTCAAACAAGCTCTAATCTTGTTCCATTTACCTTATTCAAGCACCAATTGCAAAACCCACTTGAAACCCTAAAAATCCGAATCTTAATCTTTAGATTTGAAGGTGTTAATGAAGGTTTTAGTATGAGTATTATATATGGATGGAAAGAGGATGAAAAGATCTTTGATTTGATGGTGTAGGTGAGTGGTCATGCGCGGTGACGGCGCCGGAATCTCCCCGGAAAGGGTGGCGGCCGGTGGTGGTTAATATTAGGGTTAGGGTTTATTGAGGAGAGAGAGAGTGTAGAGAGAGAAAGAGGGGTTAGTGTCTGTTTTTAGTGAGAGAAAAAAATGTATGAAATGAGGTAGTGAGGGCCTTATATACTAGAGCATGAGGGACTAAAAATAAATATTTTTGGAGGAGGGCGCCATTATGGGTATAATTAAGGGGTCGAGTTGTAATTTTTGTAACTATCCGTTTACCCATTCAGGAGCTCACATATTGTGTCCTCGAGTGTCTCACTGACGTTCATTGACTTTCCAACATCGTTATTTACGTTTTTTCACGAGTTTTGACTATTTATTTGTCAATTTCGATTACGGTCTAAAAGTTACAATACTTCTCGTTTTAGCTTTTTTCTACCGAATCGAATAGTGACTACCAAATAGAGTTAAAACTCATACGATAACTCATTTAATAATGAAATAATCCGTAAAAACCAATAGACAATATAAAATCAAGTCATGGTTTATAAAAATAGTGAAAAGGCAAAACTCGGTTTAGTTTAATGTAATGCGGTTACCTAAAATAACCTCTCTAAATTTGCCAGTTGTCACATGTTGTCACTTCCACACATACTTTCTCCTAGTATTTTAAACCTTCTAACCTCTGATCCCAAGGATCTCTCTATGTAGTTTGTGTTTGTTTTTGTGTGATTCTCTAGGTTCCTCTTAAAGGCGAGATCACCACCTCTTGAAGTCGAGCAAGCTCAAGTCCATGAGTTGCCATGCTTCGTCATCATCAAGACTACTGAGGTTCTCTTGTTGATAGTTCTTTCTTCCTCCCTAGAAGTGTTGTGTCAAAGGCATTAGTGAAGGATGCCGAAAGAGTCAAGACGAAGGAATTAGTGAAAGGTGCTTAACGTCCATGTCAAAGGCATTAGTGAAGGATGCCGAAAGAGTCAAGACGAAGGCATTAGTGAAAGATGCTTAACGTCCGTGTCAAAGGCATTAGTGAAGGATGCCAAGGGTGTACAATCGATATGGTGTATCGATGTACAAATAGAGATAGGTTATATCCAAGGATATTGATATCCTTAATGACGTTGTAATAAGGAGTGGGTCTCCTTTGGGTTAGGTGTTGTGTAGTGTTGGGTAGTAGTTCCTCCTTTGCAATGGAACTCGGTATCTAGCCTTGTACCGGATAAAGTGTAGGCGACGTTGTGATAGGTGTGGTTCTACCTTGTGGAAGAACCCGGTGTCTAGCCTTGTACCAGAAAAAGAGTAGGCGACGTTGTGAAGGCTTCTCCGCCATAAGGATTTGTGTCGTGTAGTGATTACGAACTCTCGAGTAGGTGACTCGGGGAGTGGAGTAGGGCAAGGAAGGTGTCCTTGTAGCCGAACCACTATAAATACTTGTGTCATGGTTTTGTGTTTCTTACTCTTTACCTTTACATTACATACTTACATATCCATCTATCAACGTCCAGCATACACATCTAAATAGATTAACATATGTTGATCTAAATATTTTAAAGCAGAGTTTTAATCGGTAAAACTATTCAACCCCCTTTCTAGTTTTCCACAATTGGCATCAGAGCTTTGTTAACAAGTTTCTTAGAGTATGTTGTACTTTAAAAACTTGATATGATCCGTGTTTGTTTGAAAACTACAAGGAAGGAAATTTCTTTAAAATAAAAGGTCACGTTTTAAAATCATCATATCGTATAATGTTGGATAATGATAGATCCTTCTAATATTTTCTTTGTTAAGAACCCTCCATACTAGGATTTGGGCATCCTAAGAAGATCATGAAGAATTTCTCTCTAAATACTTCTTTCCTTAAAAAGGATATTTAGCAAAGAACCCTTCATACTAGGATTTGGGCATCCTAAGAAGATCATGAAGAATTTCTCTCTAAATACTTCTTTCCTTAAAAAGAATATTTAGCAAATGTATGATCTTTAATAAATTACAAATAAATTTCTTATGTCCTTTCTAGATGAATCAATATTGTCATCCTTTTATGTTTAATCATGATTAAGTTTAAGTAGTATCTTTACGCTCTCCTAAAAATCACTAAAGTAGTTATCTATATAGAACTCATCATCAAAGAATGGTATTCTTCGTTGATCTTTATAGACAAAACTACAAACTAGTGATAATGATATCCCGGCTATTCGAGAGCCTTGATCATCACTCCTCACATAAGGATTATTGACATTTCATCTATGTCAATAAGTATTCATGTGAGATTTCTCATATTGTGATAAAATAGGATTTTATCATAATCTTTGAAAACCTCCCAAAAGAATTATGATTTATTCAAAAAAAGGGAAACTCGTCAAATAGGACTTGTACAACACGTCAAAACCCCAAACCATAAGTTATAGGGCATAAACATCAACCCTAGGAAAAAATTAGAACCCCCAAAACAAAATTATCAAGGATCACTTAAGATGTCAAATTGCTGATATGCCGGATCCCTATGCTTGAACTAGTCGGATCCCTTATACAAGGGATCCGTGCAACAGAAGACATCATAAGAAAGAAATGATCACTGTGGAAGTTCCACTACCCACTTTACTCTATCAAGACTCACGAACATAAACTTATTTACTGTTCACAAGAGCAAATTGATCATCTTCTTCAAGCAAAACAATCTCTTGTGTAAGTATAATCTTCACTACATTGTTATCTCCATCCCTTGATTCCTAGGATTACAATTTTCATCTTTAGAAGTTGAGCTCAAATGGGTTTGTCAAAATTTGTTACCACATTGTTTTCTAAGATAATCTAAATCAAAGAATTAACTTTGTTAATACAAATTAAACTCATTCCTTGAATTCAATGAAGATGTTTTGAGAAAAATTGTAATCAATCCCATTAGGTTACTATTCACACAATTAACACCACATTGTGGTTTTGTTGTTTTAGGACCAATCATGCCTAGTAACTGTCAACAAGATTACCATGACACCGCTCTCTACATTCCCATGTATCATCGTAAGGATGGGTTAAGCCCGGAGGATAGGAAAGCTTTCAAGATGTTAGAAAAGAGGCTCTTCCATGAAGTGGTTGAACCATCATTCCTCAACAACACCAACATTCGACAAGTCTTTGGAGGAATTAACTTTGAGTGCCCCTTGGGCATTAATGAGCAAATTTGTCCGGTGTTCGTGCTTGAGTTTTACAAGACAATGAGAATTGTTTGGAATGAAGACGGGACCATTTCAATAGCCTTCATCATCAATGAGCACGAGTACACTCTCACTCTTATAGAATTTGGAAGGATACTTCATGTCCCATATCATCATGAAGTATACTTCACGGCCATCCCGGAAGCAACCACGGTAAGGGATACCGTCTTCATGGAAAGAGCATCTCCATCAAGAGTCACGAGAAACTCCAAGTAATCTAGGGATCCATTTCAAATGGGCTTCGGAAATGTTCATTGTGTAGAAATGGGAACTTCGTGCTTAGAGGTGAGCGATGCTTTTCTTGGGAGAAAACAAAGATCATCCCAATGCTTTACTTAAAAGCTTCATGATTGTATTGCCTGGCACTCTTCAACCTCGCCTACTACATGGTAAAAAGAATGGCAAGTGTGAAAAGCATGGACAAGATGGTACTCCCATATGCAATGCTCGACCATTCTAGAAACTTCATTTTTGCTCTAGATCCTTCTCACTTATTCCTATGACCCACAGTTTTTGCAACAAAGATCATGGTACCTCTAACCAATGGAAAGACTACAAGGATCATGGTGGATGGCAAGAGACCTTACCCACCAGCGGACTCATGGGATGAAAGAAAGACAAAGAGAGAAGGGAGAAAGGAAGTAGCAACTTTGGCAATACCGATCTTGACCCTTTAGCATACATCAATCAACTGCAGGATATTCCAAGCCCTTCACAAGAGTGACAACAAACTAAAGGGATATTCAAGTGTTTTTCTAACTTCTTGATGAAGAAGAAGAAGTAGAGATGGTGGGATGAAGAGTGAAGGGGATGAAGATGGAAATGAAGACGGAAGTGAAATGGAAGGAGGTGTGGATGGAAGGTAAGGTCATAAAGACCTTAATTTGTGAAACAATTTTTAAAACAATGGTCTGTAAACATCTTAAACAATATTTATATAGATTAGGATGTAACTTGTAGGAGGTGCCATGATTTGGCATTAGACACATTAACTTAAGAGCTAGAAAAATGAGATTTTACGACGACTTGACCCTATGGTCGTTGTCACTTCGTACGATTATATTTAGTTCTCCCCACTTGCTATGCGTTATACTTGTTGTTTGCATGTGTTTACTGATTGTAGAATTGATTAGGATGAACATTTGCTAAAGAGTGCAAAAATTGCACATTTCTTTGAAGCCTCTTTGTCGGCAGTGCTTACGGATCTGGGCTATAACTAGGATCCTCGGATGATGAGGCAGGTGGGATCTAGGCAAGCCAGATGCTCGAATCTGAACCTTTACATCAAAACCATTCCCCTAGATCACATCATACTGGCTAAAAATGATTCTTTAAGACTACTTAAGTCTTCCTCAAGCTCAATAGGTCTCACACTCACCCATAGCTAACTTAGGATCAAATTCATAATGTTTTTTATTTTTCAATTCACCAAAACTCACCATATTTCCACTCAAGCACTCACACATTGTTCCTCACATCTCAAAACACTTAGTTTGATATTTCTCTCAATTTTAGCAAATTGATTTTAGTCATCCTTACCTTTAAAAAGGCTTGAAACTAGTTTTTCATTTCTTTTTAATTTTTAGGAATTTTTTAAAATTTCTCTTAAGTCATCATATGATCTCTAGGATCAATTACCATCATTTGTCATACTCAAATCAATGAGTATCATCCTTAAACATTTAGTTACACTCTCAAAAAGTCCACTTTACTACCCAATACCATCATTAAGTATCCTCACTCCTTGTGGTTGGACATTTAAGTCACCTATCACTTAAGACATCTAAGGAAAGTCAAACCCTTAAGATTTATAGGCACTAGACCTTACAAGAGCATAATCACTTCACCATATCTCTGTCTGACAGACGGATCCCTAGTAAGAGGGATTCGTGGGATTCGTATCTACAGAAAGCTTCTAATAAGCTTTTCTTTCAAAATTCAAACCATCTTTGGTAATCTAAACACTTTTGCTTACCATTTAATGATTCCCTAGAGCTGAACAACACCATAGTTGACCTTGGTGCATTCCAAATTTTCTTAGTGGACATGAATTTAATTCATCAATTCAAATTCATCCTTTATAAACTAAACACTCTTAAGAGCTTAAGTCATCATTCTTACCACAATCCCAAAAATCAGTAGTTGAAGACTCCTACTACATCCCCAACTTCACTATGACTAAAACTTCTAGCAATAATTCTTCAACCAAAGGTTCATCCAAAAGGAATACTCATATGGTTCATGAGATATCATCCACCGAGTCATCACCCGTTAGAAGTCCAAATGTTAGAATCCCACCTCAACAATCTCAATCAACAATAGCCAAAAGAACATAAGAATTAGTATTAGACCTTTCGAGTTAGGAAAGACTTCATCAAGCTCTAAACCAAATGCGCCTAGTTCGAGTAAAACGCATATGCCTTCATTCCTAGAACATAGACTATATTCCTTTACCGAACCTCTTTCTCATCCAAATCTCTACTCATTAGAGCACTCACCACCGAGAACTTCCCACTCACCAACCTTCTCGTTAAATAGAGAACCACCTATGTTAATACAAATAAGCCATAAAAACGTTTATTTATATTTTACGATCTGCTAATGTTTTGTCGATAACAAACGTAAAATCATTTTAACGAAACAAATAAAATACGTAAATAGTTTGAGCCAATAGTTTTCTAACACACTTATGTTTTCACATAAAACACTAAAACAAAGTACAAGTGATTTTATGACTTAGTAATATATGTAAAACAACTAGTGTTTACATATTGGGCAAATATATATACATAACTAGTATGTATTATAAATGGGTAAAAACTACAACGCTTGGTATTGACCCATACCCATTTGACTAGGTGCATTGCACTCATAAGATATATTGTATCTAATAAAAGAACCATGGATCAACCCATGACCCATGACGAATAACCAAAATACCCATGGGCAAGGAGCATCCACGGATCCCTAGTTTTACTAGGCGGATCCCTTGTGGGAGGATCGAGGAACGAGCATTTCTCCTCTATAAATAGTGAGCCATTTCTTCCTTTGGCTCCACTCTTACACATACTTTCCCCAGTATTGTAACTCTCTAACTTGATCCTAAGGGATCTTTCTATGTATTTTGTCTTTTGTTTTTATGTGATTCTCTAGGATCCTCTTAAAGGCGAGATCACCACTTCTTGAAGTCGAGCAAGCTCAAGTCCATGAGTTGCCATGCTTCATCATCATCAAGACAGCTGAGGTTCTCTTGTTGATAGTTCTTTCTTCCTCCGTAGATGTGTTGTGTTGAAGGCATTAGTGAAGGATGCGAGTCAAGGCGAAAGCATTAGTGAAAGGTGCTGCGTCCGGTGTCAAAAGCATTAGCGAAGAATGCTAAAGGTGTCAAGACCAAGGCATTAGTGAAAGGTGTCAAGCGTTGTGTCAAAGGCATTAGTGAAGGATGCCTAGGAATCATATCAAGTGGCATTAGTGAAGAATGCCTAGATTATTATGTCGATGAGGTGCATCGTTATACATATAAGTGATTGTTTATATTCAAGGATCTTTGATATCCTCGATGGTGTTGTAATAAGCAGTTGGTCTCCGTTGGGATTAGGTGTTGTGTAGTATTGGGTAGTAGTTCCTCCATTGTAATAGAACTCGGTACTTAGCCTAGTACCGGATAAAGGGTAGGCGACGTTGTGGTAGGTGTCGTTCACCTTGGTGTGAAAGAACCCGGTGGTTAGCCTAGTACCGGAAAAAGAGTAGGCGACGTTGTGAAGGCTTCTCCGCCATAAGGAGTTGGTGTCGTGTAGTGATTACGAACTCTCGAGTAGGTGACTCGGGGAGTGGAGTAGAGCAAGGAAGGTGTCCTTGGCGAACCACTATAAATACTGGTATTAGTGGTTATGTGCTTCTTTCTCTTTATCTTTCATTACACTTTTATATATCTATCTATCAACGTCCAACATACACATCAAAATAGATTGACATAAGTCGATCTAAATATTTGAAATGAAGTTTTAAATTCGTAAAACTATTCAACCTCCCCTTCTAGTTTTCCACAACCTACATCACTAAATAGTCCACCTTTGGAGACAAGAAACCACCATGGACCTAATCATATAGAAGACCTTCCATTACCACCACCTTCATTCTTAGTAGAACCTCATCGTACATTGCTCAATGTACCTCCACCATCATTTATGGAGCCTCCTCAAAACAATCAATCTCCTATGGTTCCTAGTCATGACAATAATTGCTCTAATTGTCAAATCACCTTAGGACTTGTTCAAGAAGTACGAAATTAGTTACATTTCATGTTTAATCATCTTCATGAACGATTGGACCAAATCAACAAGTCTACTCATCCTTAGATTCAAGCACATTGTTGCTTTTTAAGTTTTTGGTCAAATATTAGAATTACTTGAAAATGTATTACATGGTTAAATCATTCTCTTAGTTTTAGAGATTTGTAGATTATCTCTCGTATTTTATTGAATGAGATTACATGTTTTATGCCATATTGTCTAGAGTGTATGTTTGGTGCCTTATTACATATCTCATTTTGATGTTGACATTATTTGTTCACATCACCATTGTTGTCTCAAACTTTCAGACAGACGGATCCCTCTATTTTGCCTAGACGGATCCCTCAAGAAGAGCAGGTGGGATCCGTCTGCAACAGGCTTGTTTACTACTAACTTGAGTCTTATTTGCAGGGAAGTATGCATTATACTTGTTTTCTAACCTTTGTTTGGTAGATTTTCAATATACATGAAGACTTTGACACCTATGCTAGGGGAGTTTAGTGTCAAAGCGATACATTTGCAAAATCATTTGCAATATATTTCACATTAGGATTACGTTACATGACGTCCCTTTGCAAATTTGCAATCATCAAGGGGGAGCATACTCGTCACAAAGACGAAACCATTTGCAAACATAGTTGCAATGCACTAGTTTAGTATTTCTTCTTACTTGGCAGCCCTCACAAAGGGATGGACTCGTCCGGGGAGCTAAGATGAGAACACTTCCCGTCACTTGCTCTCTATATTTTTATTTTTTCCTTCTTTTTACATGTTTTTCTTAAAACAAGGTGTTAGTTTCTTTTCGACACTCTTTTTGTTTTGACAAAAGGGAGAAAAAGAGTAAAAGTCAATTCAAACTTATGCAATTTTAGTTTTTCCTTAAAATAATCTTATGTTTGTCATCAACGAAAGGAGGAGTTTGTTAATACAAATAAGCGTAAAAGCGTTTATTTATATTTTACTGATCTTCAATGTTTTGTCGATAACAAACATAAAATCATTTTAACGAAACAAATAAAATACGTAAATGGTTGAGCCAATAGTTTACTAACACACTTACGTTTTCACATAAAACACTAAACAAGTAATAGTGATTTTATGATTTAGTAATACATATGTACAACAACTAGTGTTTACATATTGGGTAGATATATACATAATTAGTATGTATTATAATGGGTAATGTAATGGGTAGAAGTTTAAGTATTTGACCCATTGACCAAATACATTGAATGTAGTTGGGTGTAACCCAAAGTCCATGACCCATACCCGTGGAGCATAACCCATAACCTATTGCATGACATCATGCATAAGTCATGAATGGGTATTATCCATGACCCATGGATTTAACCCATGTCCCATGGACTAGATGCATTGCACATACTAGATACATTGTATCTACTTGGATACCCATGGTCCAAAGTCTAGGACCCATGATCCATAACCCATGACCCCAAACCCATGGGCAAAGAGAAGCGTCCCACGGTTCCCCAGTTTACTTTGGGCCGGATCCTCAAGCAAGGATCAGGTGGAGCGATAGACTATTTTCTTTTATAAATAGTGAGCCATTTCTTCATATTGTGTTGTCACTTCCACACATACTTTCTCCTAATATTGTAAACCTTCTAACCTCTGATCCCAAGGATCTCTCTATGTAGTTTGTATTTGTTTTTGTGTAATTCTCTAGGTTCCTCTTAAAGGCGAGATCACCACCTCTTGAAGTCGAGCAAGCTCAAGTCCATGAGTTGCCATGCTTCGTCATCATCAAGACTACTGAGGTTCTCTTGTTGATAGTTCTTTCTTCCTCCTTAGAAGTGTTGTGTCAAAGGCATTAGTGAAGGATGCAGAAAGAGTCAAGACGAAGGCATTAGTGAAAGGTGCTTAGCGTCAGGTGTCAAAGGAATTAGTGAAGGATGCCGAAAGAGTCAAGACGAAGGCATTAGTGAAAGATGCTTAACGTCCGTGTTAAAGGCATTAGTGAAGGATGCCAAGGGTGTACAATCGATATGGTGTATCGATGTACAAATAGAGATAGGTTGTATCCAGGGATATTGATATCCTTGATGACGTTGTAATAAGGAGTGGGTCTCTTTTGGGTTAGGTGTTGTGTAGTAGTTCCTCCTTTGCAATGGAACTCGGTATCTAGCCTTGTACCGTATAAAGTGTAGGCGACGTTGTGATAGGTGTGGTTCTACCTTGTGGAAGAACCCGATGTCTTGCTGTCTTAGGAAAAGTAGGCGGCGTTGTGAAGGCTTCTCTGCCATAAGGAGTTGTGTCGTGTAGTGATTACGAACTCTCGAGTAGGTGACTCGGGGAGTGGAGTGGGGCAAGGAAGGTGTCCTTGTAGCCGAACCACTATAAATATTGTGTCATGGTTTTGTGTTTCTTTCTCTTTACCTTTACATTACATACTTACATATCTATCTATCAACGTCCAACATACACATCTAAATAGATTAACATAAGTTGATCTAAATATTTTAAAACGGAGTTTTAATCGGTAAAACTATTCAACTCCCCTTCTTGTTTTCCACATTTACCTTTCTCATGGTAATGTTGATGCACTCTCCATTTCTAGCATGACTCTTCCTAACAGTCAAATTTTCTTCTTCTGCAAGTGCCATCAGTGCATTAACTCTCACCTCATCATAAGAGGAAACATCTTCTTCATCCCAGTCAAAGGTTTCAGCAACAAGACCTTTGTTATTTCTCTAAGAGAGTTTAGATCTTCGTGTGGACTGAGGGGTTGATGGCGTATCCTCAAGGAGTGCAAGTTTAGCCTTAGCTTTTCTATACTTAGCTTCAAAGTCTTTTTGATCCTTTTGATCAGTTTCGTTTTGAAAATGATGAGAAGACTGAAGCAGTTTAGGTTGAAACTTGCTAGTTCCTGAGGAACTATTTCCAGAAAAATTGTATAAAGGTTCTGAAGTGGTTTTAGAAAAATGGTCGTTTGCAAAGTGACCATTTTTACCACACTTAAAACATTCAGTGCTTTCATTTGCTTTGGAACCAGAAAAGTTTGACTTATTTCTTTTGATAAAACGTTTTGAGCTTATAAGGAGTGCCCTTTCTTGAAACAAGTAGGGTTGGATCAGTTGGAAAACCCGCCTATCAGAGAGGTCGGGGTTGATCACTCCTACAAAGGCGGGAGGTCCTTTCTACCTTTGGTAGAGGCTGGGCGGCCTCTATACCTTAGGTAGGGGTAAGGTTTGTCTACATCTAACCTCCCCGTACAGGAAGCGGTATTGGGTACCCATAACCCGTGGAAGACGGCATTGGGCGTTACTTTACTTTTTCACTGGTTCTTTCATCAGCCTCATCATCAGAGTTTTCTTAAAAATCCTCCACAACACCATTTGAATAGAATACAGTTGATATGGGTGCAATGGTCAGGGCCTTTTTGGTTTCTTGAGCCTTTTTTGAATCAGGGTATCTCCTAGAGATTAAGTTGTATTCATAGACAAACTTCCTATAGATTTCAGGGAGCTCAAGATATTGAATGTGATTAGCATTCCTAAGACCCTGAGAGAAGCTTAACCACTTCTCGGGGAGGCATTGACAAAAGCCAACATTCATCTCATGCTTAGACGGTGACACCATCATTGGACGTCATTGGCGATTAATCTTATAACGGGTATAGGTTTGAGACTTTTGAGAATCTTTGGCTCACGAAAGTGTTATACTAAAGTTTCAGATCCATAATCCTGTTTTCCTTGGTATCTGAGGGACTCTCATAGCTATAAACCAAGTCAGTCCAAGTTTGTTTGGCTGTTTTACGATTAATGGTGATTATTATATCGTCGGGGAGACATGATATAATGATGCTTTTGGCGTTGGTCTGATTGTTACCCTTCTCTTCAGAGTCCATTGAGCTTGAGGCTTGGGTAAACCTTCACCGTTTAGGGACAAATGGACCATCATTAATACATTTGATGTAGTATGGTTCCATTCCTGTTAAGTAGCAAAGTATGCGCTTTTTCCACTTATTGAATTTTCCAACTTCCAGTCGGGGAGCAACAGCTGAATAGCTTCCTCCCTTTTATCGATTAGTTGGGACACATCACTATCAACTATGGTAGGACCTTGATTTTAAAAACTTTAGAGACTTTGTGATTAAAATTTTTATAAACTAGAGGCTCTGATACAACTTGTTGTTTCCTATAACTTGGTTAGAATTAACCACAAAGTTAATATATCCAAGCTATATAACTTAGCAATGTTGTTTGAAAAACAGTTTAACAAGTTAAAACGTAAAGTAAAATAGACAAGAGTTTTTTAACGTTTATATACTTATTAAAAGTTAATCAAAGAATATATTACCCAAGTGCTTGCGGAACAGCACTTGGGATTGAATGACAATATATGGTGTACTCCTCACTACACTTAAGCTAATCTTAAATACAACTATGCTAACCAACTAAGTTAACCTCAGGGACTTAGTTGTATTTGGAAGAGTAAAAGGGCTTGTGAATGTCTAAGAATTTAGTGCACAAGCTTAACCCCTTTTACTCCACCTTAGGCTACTCCCAATAGCATAGGTCAAGTGAGGGTTAGAGTCGGTTGCCTTTATTGCGGAGATGGGGGTTGGAGTGGGTTGGATGAGATGAGGGTCGAGTACTCAACCCTTATTCACACTCGGTCACATGTCGCATTCAAACAAAAAATACACTCCCTTCTCTTTTATTAATTTAATTTGTTTAAATAAGAAAGAAAAAAGAAAAAGAAAAAAAAAATTGGAAGGTAGATTTGCAGGTACACGAAAGAAGAAAACGCTGACTAGTCTTTTGTCCATTTTTTAGTTTATTTACTTTTATAAATAACTAATTTACATTTTAATCCCTTAAACTTTGATTGTATTGTCATTTTTATTTATACTTAACTAATACTAGTAAGTTACATTAATAACTTAATAAGTTACATTAAGAAACAATTTAAGCCCTTAAAGTTTGTTTTGATTTTATTTAAATAATTATGGAATGTTTTTTTAATTATTAATGTAATTTTAATTTAAGTGTTAAAAAAATAGATATCGGTCGCCTTACTGTAGCTAAAAGGTCGTCTATAGATTGCAGGAGTGAGAAAGTTGATGTAGCAGGAAAAATGAGGGTTGCTGAAGGTTATTATTGGGGGTAGCCTTATGGCTGCTATTTATACAAGTATGAAATACAACCGTTTTCCTAAAACACAAGACTGACATAAGCTTCAGATGACAAAATACCTTATGTATTTTGTCTCTGTTACACAAAGCTATTTCTAGTAAGGAACATGTTTGCTTTCATTAAGTGTTGACAGCTTGGTCTTTATCCATTGGGGTAAGTTGTTTCGCAAGATGGGACACTCCTTATCCTTCAAACTTATCTCGCTTTATCCCGCCTTTACTTCACTCCTCATGTCTTCAGGCTTTATGTCTTCATTCTTCATAGTTGGTGAGGTGCAGGGGATTGATGTTGCTATTGTCTACTCAATCCATCATCTTCTTTGGCTCAGGTATCATTCACTTAGTCCCGCCTCATTGAAGGAAAACCTTTCTTCTTAGGCTTTTCCTGAGCTTCTTAAAGATGACTCACTGAACAACTGTTCATTCAGTGACTTGCGTATGTTTAACGTTATTAAACACTTTAGGTTATTTATCTTCAAATCCTTGTTTCAAGGAGTTTGGGAATTCTTGACCCAACACAAAGTGATAAAAGGAAAACGAGATTGTGTTTTAATATTTTGGAATAGGTAGGTGGTTCATGGCTGTTTTAATATTTTATAGGGATAATATATGAGGAGGTTCTCTATGTATTAAAACTTTAACATATGAACATATACGTTATTCGTTTATTGAAATTGTGGTAAACGGTGTAAACTTTTATTAAAATAATCATTCTACAAAAATAAAAATTAATAGAAAATAAATAACATAAATTAAAAACAGACAGAAAGGGTAGAAGCAGAAGACATACACTATGAACGATAAATAAAGAAAGCAGTAAAGTTCGTGGAACGAGGCTCGTGTTAAACACGATTCTCTTAAAAGCAATTCATCAAATGCATTTTCGGGTACAATGTCCAAAGCTATTATAGGGACTAGAGACACTTACGAAGATCACTGAAGCTCTGGCATTATTTCGATCGATGGATTCTTTGGAAATAGTATATGAAAGTTACGTTTTTCAGAATGTGAAAGCGAATGAGACATGGGTTCTATTTATCTTGAAAACCTATCTTGTTCACAAGAAAAGATATTATGTTCAATATAGCTGATATGATATATTCCATTTATTTAAATTGATTTAGTAAAACTTATTGATAAAGTTTAAATCAATTCTAAATTTAGATGGACACAAAATCTGGAAACTGTTAATAAGGAAACGAAATATGCCAGCAAAAAGATTAGCGCATAAGTTAAATTGGTTGCGATTTGGTCCGCAGTTCTTGTGAGCTCGTATGAGTTGAAGCTTTGAACTCATTTTGGCCCAAAAATCGAAAATCACACTTGCGCTGCGTAGCTGGCGCACATAGGTGTTGGAGTAAAACCAACTAAAAGATTTTGATAGCTAATACCAAGACTTCTTTATACACAACTTCCCACTTCCTTTTCTAGGCGATGTGGGATGCACCATTTTTCGCAAATTTTATGTTTCACGTGACTCACTTTGAGATACGATATCTCATTCATAACAACTCCATTTTTGACACATTTTAGCTCGTTCTGAAGCTCTCGTCAAAGAGAACGCTAAGCTGCCAAGAAATATAAATATATATAACATATACATATATTAAATTGTGTCCAAAATTTGCAAAAATTCACTTTGCAAACCCATTTTTCCAACATAAATTAACTTATCAAACGACAAGAATGAACTTAACACTACATATTAAAATTGTACGAACAAAACACTAGTCATAAAGTTTCATTTTTATCTTTCTAAAGTACTTTTGATACTATATAGTCACTCTTAAAACATGAGTTTAATTAGTACTTCACACCAAGCTTGTCATTCGTATTGCTTTAATAAGTTAAGAGGTAAATTCCTTAATTCTGCTATAAATTGGACAAATTTGATGTAAATGATTATAAACACATAGTTGGACGACGTATAAATTAATTTTAATAAACAAGCTGCTTATATGTTAATAAGCTAAAAAGTATAGTTTGGAAAGTATTCATTTATATTTCTCTTTCTCTCCTCTCAATTCACCCTACCAAACATGACCTCTTGGTCTTCACATACATTATATGATAATGAATTATAAGTATGGGTTTTAAGGGGCATAAGTTAAGCACCATATAAGTACATTAAAAATGTGCGAGGGCCACGTAAAAGTACACGCAATGCATACTTTATGTGTGAATCGTGTCTTTTTTAGGTGGGCACTGCAATAGCATGGTGTGAAAGCTTGTGCCAGAAGCAATAGAAAAACTCTATATATATATATAACAAGCCACCATCTAACTATATTAAAATAATCATTAAAATATTATATATTTTATTTTATTGGTTAGCCCAAGCTTAGCAACTAACCCAATCCCAAATCCTTTAAATATGAAAAAGTGGTTGCCAGCGTGGTTGAAAAAAATTACAACGATCGCAGAACTTTATTATTCTGACTTTTTATACAACAAACTTTATTTATCGTGTAGGTTATAGATACAGCGATTTCTGAATAAAAAATACGCCAAAATATGTCTCGATAACAAACAAAATGAGCCCAATATTGATATGCTTTTGACATTCGTACGATTTTATAAAAATTGTTGAAGTTTAATATCTATATATAGTTTTAAATAAATAAAAAACTTTCAAAATGCATCCTTAACCTATCAAATGACTTTAAAAATTCTCATAATTTTTTTTAAAATTACAGGGGCCAAAGGCATCCAGTTTTATGGGTGTTTATTTCTATTATCGAACACAATCATGCGTCGCGTAGCAATACAGATAAACTGACCGTAAAAGCACTAGATTACCACTAACACTCTGATCTTTTCTAAACAATTCACCACAATCCCCTTTGAACCGGTATACATACACTCCCGGCATGTGGCGAGTTCCAGTTACTTGTTTAAAAGTATAGTTTGTAAGGAGGTTAATGGGCTCAATATTTAAATATGTTTTTGCCTTTTTGGTTATCATAACTGTTTTCGTATAAGAGAAAAGTTTAATATAGAACTCATATTGTGTATGAAACCGTCATGGCAAACCATTTCTTTTATTAAAATATATTCACTTTTTAAAAATTAAATATCTCCAACTTAGCGTTATCGTTAAATCAAAAATCATCTGTCACGGCGAGAATTAAATTATCTTTCATAGATATGGTTGTTATATAGTTTAAACTGAACTTTTTCAATTTAGATCGGAAAAATCACATGTGATTTGATTTTTACGAATCACATATGATTTTTACGAATCACGTAATGATTTTAAAGGCGAAATTAAAAAAAAATTGAAAGTATATATGCGTATCATAAAAGTAATTAATCTACGTCGCGATAATATTATTTTTGTAAACTTGAAGATTTATCGTTTGCAACATATGTTGTTTTAAAAAAAAGTGGAAAATGATTTTTTATTAATTTGGATAAAAAAATAAATGACTATGATTGGTTCATTGGTTTTATGACAAATATGAGTTTTACATGGATCTCAACTCTTTCGTATAATGCAAACAAATTTAGCATAGACAGCAGTTTACGTATAATACAAAAAGATCAATATCAATAATTGTTAACTGAAGAATAAGTCAAATTAATGAAATGGAGTGCTAAAAACCAGATCATTATCTTGTGATTTCATAACGGTGTGTCGATAAACTAGTTAATAGATAGAATAATTACTGCAATAATAACAGATAGAATTTGATATATTTATTATTTTTCTAATTTCATATAAACATAACTTATAACTAAATTTTAATACAACTATTTTGTTGGTGGTGTGTTCCGAGCGAGGGTAAGATAATCATTAATGAGCAACAATTGGTGAGAAACAATCCACTTAGTGGTTCGGGATATCACTTGTAATGCGTGTGATCACTTTCCAAAGTAAACTATTACGACCTAATGCGGGTTACGCGAATATCACTTGGGATAAGACAAATATAGTTATGGGAAGCAATTCATAACCGCGCTTGCTAATAAGTGTTAATGGTCTACGTATCTTTCATGCATCATCGGATATCCATTTATAAGAGTTTACTCTAAGCTAATCCAATGGAATTATGAGTACTAATCGGCCCATTAATAGCCTCATAATTATCCCCATTATAAGCGTTAGTCACATGACCAATTAAGCGTGGTCATTAGCGGTTGAAGCGCCACGAATAGGTCAAAAGCCGCGCAGATACTTTCATAGTGCTATCGGTTGATACCTGCTTGATGAAATCCATAAGCTTAGAGTGGAAACACGCTATCGATTGGAAACCATGGCGGTACACCGCGGTACTTTCTACTACTACCAATACAAACCACTACAAGAGTCGAGTGTTCATGGACCTTATGGGTGTACACTCAGGTACCTCCTAACCATTACAAGGTGTGAACTAATCCCACAAGTGCACTAAATTTTCCAACAATCCTCCCCAATTTTAGTTCACTTCCTTTGCATGAAAACAAAAAATCAAGCAAAACATGTGCATAAGCGAAAATGTCACGAGGTTGAATTTTCATCTTAGTTAATTACACGTTTCAAATATTCGAGAATCGGGGTGTTCTAAGAATTGAACCCTTCAACCCATTTGAATACATGAAGATAAAATACACACAAATTTTCAAACACTTAAAAGCTCCTGACACTATACAAGCCATGTGTCCATATCCAAATTCATAAATGTTGTAAAGCTAAAAGTCCAAAGCTTCCTAAGCGGCAAAACTTCAACATTTACATAGGTGGTTCCTCTTTATTCATACTCCTGCCTAGCACTTTTTCAAAGAAAATTAACCATTGAGAAGTAAAGACTTCATCCTCCTTTAAGCGGAGTTACAGCACACCTTGGGATGTAAATAAAACATGTGCTCAGTCGGCTGAATGTTGACTTTCCACATTGAACTTCGGCTCCCAAGTTTCCTCGGAGGGAGTTGGGTGTCCTAGCATTGATGACTAAGTTGGACTTAAACCCGTCCTTTGCGACTTTATAACCAAGTCTCTAGCCAAACCGTCAGTGATCAACTAAATTACGTTGAGATCAAACAAACTCTATAGATACCACCCATTCGATAAGCTCACGAATCATGCTATGTCGACACCTAAGTGTCTGACTTACCATTTATTTGGCTATAAGCCTTAGCCAATGATGTATTTATCACAGGATAGAAATAGGTGCTATAGGTTTAGGCAGTGAATCTAGAAACTGAACATTGCATTCAGTATTGCCGTAGTGCTAAGGCCAAATTCATATTCCATTTTGGGCGGTGATGCAAGTTTGCTTCTTGGATGCCCAGAATTGCACCCTCCACAGTAGGAATACCCAACCAGTGACGGTGTAATTCCGGTGTTCTTGATCTAACTTGCATCGATGTATCCTTCCAACGATGGGTAACGTTATATGAGACTATAATCCATAGTTCTCTTCAAATACTTGATTACCCTTTGAGCGCTTGCTTGTTATGAGAACTAGGATTACTAGTATACACCTTTCAATTTTCCTAGCGAAAAACCAATATCGGGTCTTGTACAAGTCATGACATACATCAGCGACCAATTACCTAGAATACTCAAGTTGAGATACGGCTTTGCCATGATTGGGCATGACTTCTCACAGTATCCATAGGTGTACTCTTTGAGTACAATCAAGTAATGAATTTCCTCGGCACCTTCTCAATATAATGTGACCGAGAGATAGAAATTCTTTTACTTTCATGTTTAATCCTTATACCAAGGATAACATCGGCCTCCCCCATGTCCTTCATGGAGAACCTTGATGACAAAAATTTTGTCATGAGTCAGCGATTTTAGTGAGTGCCAAAGATCAACATGTCATCAACATATAGACAAATGATGAATCCTTTACCAAATTCATCAAATTTGCTATATCACATTTGTCGGCTTGGTTAAGAATATAACCCTTTGGACAAAACCACTTCATCAAATTTTTGATGCCATTGCTTAGGTGCCTGCTTAAGTCCATAAAGAGACTTAGCGGTTTACACCTACTTCTTTCATTACCGAGCATGATGAAGCCCGAGGTTGGTTCATATAAACCTCCTCTTCCGATTCACCGTTCAAGAAAATCGTCTTTACATCCATCGATGAATAATGATTGTGAATAGATGCCATAGCAATCGGCAGTCTTATAGTACTTGTCTAGACACGGGGGCATAAGTATCAAAATAGTCTATCCCTGACTTTTGATTAAAGCCCTGAATAACTAATCTAGCCTTGAACTTTTCAATAGTTCCATCTACCTTCATTTTCCTTTTGAAAATGCATTTGCAACCCAGAGGTTTGCAACTTGGTGAGCGATCAACCAACACCAAATGTTTGTTGCCCATGATGGAATCCATCTCATCATTGATTGCTTCTTTCCAAAAGCAATGTCACGGGACTTCATTGCTTCTTCAAATGTTTTGGTCATCCTCACAATGAACCAATAGGATTATTGGTGAGACCTCATCCTGGTTCCTTCTAAGTATAGTTGAAACTCAGGTCCAAATGACTTTGGAGTCGACCCTTTTTCTTCTGAGCATAGGTTGATTCTTGAACCACAACCTCATCAGGACCACGATGGCTCATCATCGAGGACCTCGATACACGGTGTCATGAGTTCCATTAGGAATCCTCGACTTGGTCTAGGGCGTGAGAATCTATTCTCATCAAAGTTTACATCCTTGATTCAATTATTGAGTTAACCGAAACATATTCATTAGGTTCAATAACATAGAACCTAAAAGCCTTGGAATGCTAAGCATATCCAACAAATATGCAATCAATGCCACTTTCACCCAAAGTCTTTTGCTTTGGATGGGGAGTCTTACTTGACCTACTGACCACTGAATGGATTCGGGTTGGGTTTCCTTTAGTCCAGAGTTCATAAGGGGTAACCTTGTTCCTTTTGTTGGGAACCCTACTTAATAAATAGCAACATTAACATAGCCTTTGAACCCTGACTCAATCTGAATAGGACAACATGGAATTAACCATCTCCTGACACCTTGTTTTCCTTTCCGAAATACCATTTTCGAGGAGTATAAAGGAGCAGTCGTTTCATGGATTATTCCAAGCTGATGAAAATATAGAGTATCCTTGTACTCACCTCCCCTATCAATCATTAATCTTTTGATCAGGGACCAAAGTTGTAATTCAACTGTTTTAACACTTTGAATTTATCCAATGCTTCATCCTTGGAATGTAACAAATAAACATAACAAAACCTAGAAGCATCATCAATAAATGTCACAAAATACTTCTTGTTCCCCAAAGAGGGAGTGGCATGCAAATCACACGAGTCCACGTGAATTAGCTCAAGACCTTAGCCACGACTAACACCACGAAAGGGTTTCTTAGTTATCTTGGTCAACATGCAAGTTTACACTTTTAGTGTCAGTGTCAAATTGGGATCAACCCATCCTTGGACATATCTTGCATTCTCTTATAATGAACATGGCCAGTCTAGCATGCCACGAGGGTAGAGTCGGTCGGTCGGAGGTGGTCATTTGGTAATTACTTATCGGTGGAAATAAATACACTATCGATGAAATATTAAGCTGAACATTTGATTACATAAATTACCAAAACCAACAAAAACACCATGCTTAGAAAGCACAAATTTATCGGATTCAATAACTTTTTATAAACATGATTATTCAAAATACTACTTGAAACTAAGTTCACGATATAGGGAACATGAATAACATCAAACAAAGTTACAATCTTTCAAGAACTAAACCTAAGATCTACACAACCACGACCATGCACCAAGGCTGTTGACTCATTTCCCATGTGAAGAATAGAACCATCATTGAGTGACTCATAAGTCTTGAACCAGCTTCTATCTTTACACATGACTGTTGCACGATTCGACCCACCACGGCATCATCACCACGCATAATGATGATGAGATACATATGTAACATAATAAATCGAAAAGACTTATTAACCATATTCGACCTTTTCGGTGAGTTGGAAGAACCACCACTCCCTGAACCATTAGTGCCTGATCCATTGGTTTTACCACCAACTTTAACACCCTTGCAATCCTTTTTAATGTGACTAGTTTTGCCACATTTCCAACAAGTAGGTGTTGCCTTCTTGTTAGGATCTGCCCATGTGTTGTCATGATATTTGCGTTTGCCTTTGTTGTCATTGTACACGGTGGAGTTGTTATGCTCACACCATATTGACAACGAGATGGTCAGCGGACATTTATACTCTTTGGCTTGTCATTATCTGCACCACAGAGATCCTCAATCGCATTGAGATATTTGCCCAACTCAACGAGTTAGTTCCTCTTTCTTATCTTTCAAGATATGCTTGAAATCTTTGAAAGGAGGAAGTTAATCAATAACACAAAGAGACTGAAATAGCCTCATCCATGCATATTATGTTGTGTAAACCTTCCAAGTATTCCAAAGATTCATTGTATTGTTCCATAAGCGGTCTTGAAGGAGTTTTGTAATTTGTGAAATTACTAACAAGGAACTTCTTACTTGATGCATCCTCGGCCATATATTTGGCATCCAAGGAATCCCATAGTTCTTTGAAGATTGAGTTGATAAATATCAAACAATGTCGGACATACCATTAAAATGAGACCTCTGCAAATGTAGTCATCATTATCCCACTTGCTCCTCCTCGATGCACGCTCAAGTGGCATCATCCCTCATCGAGGAATTGGGTAGTCGGCCACATAAACCACACTCATGCTTGGCGGCAAAAGTGCATCTTCTTACGCCACTCTAAAGTCCACCCCGCCCAACTTATCGGCTTAGCAAGTTTGAAGCCATGTCATTTCATTACGGCGGTTGCCATTGATTATCACAAATAGTTTACTTGGATTGTTGGTGGTGTGTTCCCGAGCGGTAAGATAATCAATTCGTGAAACAAACAACAATTCGACAAATACAAATACCACTTAGTGGTTACGGATATCACTTGGAATGCGTGTGATCACTTTCCAAAGTAAACTATGACCCTAATGCACGGGTTACACGAATATCTACTTGGGATAAGACCAAATGCAGTTAGTGAATTAGGCACAATTCTATAACCCTTAAGCTAATAAGTGTTAATGGTCTTACGTGTATCTTTCATGCATCATCGGATCTCCTATTTATAGGAATTTACTCTAAACTAATCAAATGGAATTATGAGTATTAATCGGCCCATTAATAGCCTCATAATTATCCCCATTATAGCGGTTAGTGGTTACATGACCAATTAAGCGTGGTCATTAAGCGGTTGAAGCGCCACTTGAATAAGGTCAAAGGTACAGCGATTACTTTTCAGTACTTCATAGTGCTATCGATTGGATACACTGCTTGATGAAATCCACAAGCTTGATGGAAACCTGCTTATCGTTGGAAACCTTGTTTATTAGTGGAAACCACAAGCAGTAAGCATTTTCCTACTAGCACTACCAATACAAACCATTACAAAAGTCAGGGTGTTCATGGACCTTATCGGTATACACTCCGTACCTCCTAACCCATTACAAGGTGTGAACTAATCCCACAAGTGCACTAAATTTTCCAACATATTTTAAAGCATATTTGGCTAAATATGAAATATCTAAATTTAAAGAGAAGATATATGAAATCAATTAACTTAACCAGTACTATACCGGTAGTGTTAACGAGTTGAGCTTTTAATGAGCTACTCTAGCTCGAGCTGGTTTAACTCGAGCTCGAGCTTAATTCACTCGAGTTTGAGTCAATATCGAGAAAATGTCATTGCTTGATTAGTTTGACAAGTCGAGCTTTTAAAACTAATATTAAGCTCGACTCTTTCATAAGCTCGTTTAATTATCGCGAGTCAGACAAGCTTCACGAGCCAAACGAATTATTCGAGCTTGACAAACCAAACATAAATTCATACAATTATATTTTATTTTTCAGTTTAAATAAATAATATCAATAGTAATTTGACTCAAGTTATAACATACAATAAATAATACTCCTACTTAAAGAATATATTTTATTGGGCTAATGTCTGAAAATATATTTTATTTGTTATTTTTGAGTCGTATGTATCATCGTTTGGATAGAACTATCTAATAACTATTTTTTTTATTTTTATTTTTTAATTTCGATTATTGTGTGTATTGATTTCAAAAAATGCTTCAATCAATTTCCAAAAATGCTTCAATCAATTTCCAAAAATGCTTCATTTGATACCCAAAAATATATCAATCGATAGGCAAAATAATCAAAATTCAAAATTTTAGTTATTGAATAATCTGATTAAGACGATGCTACATACAACTCAAAAAAATAATAAGTAAAAGATATTTTAAGACCATTATCCCAACTTTCATCAACTCGAACTTTTTTTAACTTTGTTTTCATAGCCTCCTTATCTCCCCTTTTATCTCTCACTTTCTATTGAGATGGTTTTCTTTTACTTTTACCTCTTTCTTTTTCTTTCTTTTTCTTTTTTTCTATTGAAAACAAAAAGGTTAAAAACCGCAAGTTCTTTATATCCATGTTAAGTTATTTTAGATCCACTTATTTTTTATTTTTGGATACCACAAAACATAAAATAGGGTCTTGATAGCACATTATTATCCAAGTTAAGTTATTTTAGATCCACTTATTTTTTATATCTTAAAAGACTTATCTCAACCATACAAAACATTTGATCCAAGAGACCGTATCAAACATTTAAAAACATTAACTTTCATCCTTTTTTTTAGTTAAAACTCACATTCACCCCTCTTTTTTTAAAATTATATATCTTAAAACCGTAAACCGTTAACCTTTCATATCAACTTGATAAACTTTTTTTGGTATTTTTTATTTTTTCTCGGTGTAGCATTTTGCATGATATATCACTTGTGATATAACATTAATTTGTAAGTTTAAACACTCAACATGTTATTTTAAAATTAGCATAAGTATTTTTCTAGAACTCCCAATAATTCATCGTTTTTTATATTTGAAAATTCAAATTTTTAGCTTTCCAACCTTAAATCACACATTCACATAATTGTATGGATTGGAAGGTTCAAAAACTATGTATGATATATGATTGAAAAGTTAAGGATGTGTATATTTTAATGCCAAAAACGACGAGTCTTTATAATTCTACAAAAATATATATACCCATTTTACAAAAGCATGTTAAGTATTCGAACTTACAGATTAATGTTATATCACAAGTGATATATCAAACAAAATACTGCAAACAAACAAAAACCAATATATATATATATATATATATATATATATATATATATTAAAAATTGTCGAAAGAATATGAGAGTGTCAATCTATTGAAAGATAATTAAATGTTCGTCACGACAATATAACTTTTGTAAGTTGACATCTTTTGAAAGATAATTAAATGATATAACTTTTGTAAGTTAACAGTTTACGAATTTTGAGATATGTATTTTTTTTAAAAGAGACGCACATGAGTTTTAATTCAAAAAGATAAAGATGAACGGGTTGGAAGCTAGGTAGTGTTGGAAAATTTAGTGCACTTGTGGGATTAGTTCACACCTTGTAATGGGTTAGAGGCGGGTGTACACCATAAGGTCATGAACACCACGACTCTTTGTAGTGGTTTGTATTGGTAGTGCTAGTAGAAATGCGCTTGTGGTTTCCAGTAAAGATGTTTTCCACTGAAAGCGGTGTATCATTTGATAGTGCCGCTATGAAAGTCTTGATGAAATGCGCTTGCCGGTTTTGACCTATTCAAGTGGCGGTTTCAAGCTGCTTTATGACCACGTTTATTGGTCATGTAACCACTACGGTATAATGGGGATAATTATGAGGCTATTAATGGGCCGATTAATACTCATAATTCCTCTTGATTAGCTTAGAGTAAACTCAGGAGATCGATTATGCATGAATCACACAGAAAACCATTAACACTTAAAGCGCAAGGGTTATTGAATTGTGCCCTAATTCGATAAGCGCATTTGGTCTTATCCCAAGTAGATATTCGTGTAACCCGGGCATTAGGGTCGAATAGTTTACTTTGGAAAGTGATCACACGATTCAAGTGATATCGGTAACCACTTTGTGGTATTTGTTTCTGCTGAATAGTTGCTTGTTTACTGCGAAGTTGATTATCTTACCGCATTGCAGGGTTACACCAACAATCAAAGTAAACTATTTTGTGATAATCAATGGCAACTAATGCAATGAAACACATGGCTTCAAACTTTGCTAAATTTGGATAAGTTTGAAGGGGTGGACTTTAGGAGGTGTGAAAAGAAGATGCACTTCTTGCTGTCAAGCATGAGTGTGGTTTATGTGCTGACTTCTCCAATTCCCGATGATGGGGATGATACGGTTGGAAAGATTAGGAGGAGGAGCAAGTGGGAGAATGATGACTACATTTGAGAGGTCTCATTCGAATGGTATGTCGATTCTTTGTTTGATATTTATCAGAACTCTGAATCTTCCAAAGAACTATGGGATTCCTTGAATGCCAAATATATGGCTGAGGATGCATCAAATAAGAAGTTCCTTGTTAGTAATTTCACAAATTACAAAATAGCGATTCAAGACCAGGTATGGAACAATACAATGAACTTCTTGGAATACTTGGAAGGTTTACACAACACAATATGCACATGGATGAGGCTATTTTAGTCTCTTGTGTTATTGATAAACTTCTCCTTCTTGGAAAGATTTCAAGCATATCTTGAAACATAAGAAGAGGAACTAACTCTGTTGAGTTGGGTAGTCATGCAATTGAGGATTCTCTCGGTGCGGAGGATAATGACAAGCCAAAGAGTAGCAATACTCTTGGACCATCATTGTCAATATGGTGGAGCATAACAACTCCACCAGGTACAATGACAACAAAGGCAAACGCAAAAATCATGACAACACAAGGGCAGATCCTAACAAGAAGGCAACACCTACTTGTTGGAAATATGGCAAGGCGGTCACATTAAAAGGGCTGCAAAGAGTGTTAAAGTTGGTGGTAAAGCCATGGATCGAGCTAATGGTTCAGGGGTGGTTTCTTCCAACTCGAAGGTCGAGAATATGGTTAATAAGTCTCTTTAGATTTATTATGTTACATATGTATCTGAATCTCATTATGTGCAGGATGATGATGATGCATGGTGGGTTGACTCTGGTGCAACAGTTCATGTGTGTAAAGATAGAAGCTGGTTCAAGACTTATGAGTCAGTGAATGATGGTTCTATTCTTCACATGGGAAATGAGTCAACGACCTTGGTGCATGGTCGTGGTTGTGTAGATCTTAGGTTTAGTTCTGAAAAGATTGTAACTTTGTTTAATGTTATTCATGTTCCTAATAGTAGGAAGAACTTGGTTTCAAGTAGTATTTTGAATAATCATGGTTATAAACAAGTTATTGAGTCGGATAAATTTGTGCTTTCTAAGCATGGTGTTTTATTGGTTTTGGTTATTTATGTAATCAAATGTTCAGGCTTGATATTTCCACTAATAGTGCATTTATTTCCACCGATAGTGTAAATTCAACCTTGTGACCACCACTTTGACGGTTCTACCTTATGGCATGCTAGACTTGGCCATGTTCATTATAAATGATTGCAAGATATGTCTAAGGATGGGTTGATCCCAGCCTTTGACATGGACACTGGAAAGTGTAAAACTTGCATGTTGACCAAGATTACCAAGAAACCTTTTCAAGGTGTTAGTCGTGAGACTAATCTCTTGGAGCTTATTCACAGTGATCTGTGTGATTTGCATGCCACTCTCTCTTTGGGGAACAAGAAGTACTTTGTGACATTTATTGATGATGCTTCTAGGTTTTGTTATGTTTATTTGTTACATTCCAAGGATGAAGCATTAGATAAATTCAAAGTGTTTGCTGAAGTTGAATTACAACTTGAGTCTTTGATCAAAGATTAGGGCTGATAGGGAGGTGAGTACATGGATACTCTGTATTTTCAGGTTTGTTGGAATTATCCATGAAAGCATCGCCCCTTACTCCTCGGCAAAATGGTATTTACGAAAGGAAAAAACGAGGGTCTTTGAAGGAGATAGTTAATTCCATGTTGTCCTATTAGGGTACGAGTCAAAGGTTACAGGGTGAAGCCATGTTAACAGCTTGCTATTTATTAAATAGGGTTCCCAACAAAAGGAACAAGGTTACCCTTATGAACTCTGGACTAAAACCCAACTGAACTATATCGGGTCTGGGGTTGTAGGGCTGTTGTTAGACTCCACGATCCAACAAAAGACTTTGGGTGAAAAGATTGATGCATCTTTGTTGGATGTGCTGAGCATTCCAAGGCTTTTAGGTTCTATGTTATTGAACCTAATGAATATGTTTGAGTTAACTCAATAATTGAATCAAGGGATGCAACTTTTGATGAGAATAGATTCATCAGGTTCTAGACCAAGTCGAGGATTCCTAATGGAACTCATGACCTGGTGTATCGAGGTCCTGATGATGAGCCATCAGTGGTCCACTGATGAGGTTGTGGTTCAACAACACGAACCATTAAGAAGAGCAAAAGGGTTCTCCAAAGTCATTTGGACCTGAGTTTCAACTATACTTAGTTGAAGGAACAGGGATGAGGTCTCAGCCCAATACTCCTATTGCTTCATTGTTGAGGATGACCCCAAAACATTTGAAGAAGCAATGAAGTCCCAGGACATTGCTTTTTGGAAAGAAGCAATCAATGATGAGATGGATTCCATCATGGGCAACAACACTTAGGTGTTGGTTGATCTACCACCAAGTTGCAAACCTCTGGGTTGCAAATGGATTTTCAAAAGGAAAATGAAGGTAGATGGAACTATTGAAAAGTTCAAGGCTAGATTAGTTATTCGGGGCTTTAATCAAAAGTGGGGATAGATTATTTTGATACTTATGCCCTGTGGCTCGTATCGGTACCATAAGGCTGGCGATTGTTATGGCATCTATTCACAATCGATTATTCATCAGATAGATGTGAAGAAGCTTTCTTGAATGGTGAATTGGATGATGAGGTTTATATGAACCAACCTCGGGGCTTCATCATGCACGGTAATGAAAACAAGGTGTGTAACTGATTAAGTCTCTTTATGGACTTAGCGGACACCTAAGCAATGGCACCAAAAATTTGATGAAGTGGTTTTGTCTAGTGGTTATATTCTTAACCAAGCTGACAAATGTGTATATAGCAAATTTGATGAATCTGGTAAAGGAGTCATCATTTGTCTATATGTTGATGACATGTGATCTTTGGCCTGACCAAAATCGGGTTGACTTGACAAAGTTTTTGTCATCAATGTTCTCCATGAAACATGAGGCGATGTTATCCTTGGTATTAGGATTAAACATGAAAGTAAAAGAATTTCTATCTCCCAGTCTCATTATATTGAAGATGTGAGAAATTAAATTACTTTGATTGTACTCCGTGAGTACACCTATGGATACTTGTGAGCGATGCCTAATCATGGCAAAGCATCTCAACTTGAGTATTCTAGGGTAATTGGCTACTGATGTATGCTGACTTGTCAAGACGATATGGTTTCGCGGTGGGAAAATTGAGCGGTATACTAGTAATCCTAGTTCTCATCAGCGGCAGCAGTTCAAAGGGAATGCTTGAAGTATTTGAAGAGAACTATGGATTATAGTCTCAATATCTTGTTACCCATCGTGTTGGAAGGATACCTGATGCAAGTTAGATCAGTAACCGAAGACAATTCGTCTACCAGTGGTTGGGTATTCATACTTGGTGGAGGTGCAATTTCTTGGGCATCCAAGAAGCAAACTTGCATCACCAGTTCAACAATGGAATATGAATGTGGCCTTAGCAGTGCGGTAAGAAGCTGAATGGTTGAAAAACTTGCTTGAGATTCCATTGGCTAAACCTATAGCACCTATTTCGATCCGTTGTGATAGTGCAGCTACATTGGCTAAGGCTTATAGCCAAATGTACAATGGTAAGTCTAGACACTTAGGTGTCGGACATAGCATGATTGAACTTATCATGAATGGGGTGGTATCTATAGAGTTTGTTTGATCTCAACAGAACTTAGCTGATCACTTGACGAAGGGTTTGGCTAGAGACTTGGTTATAAAGTCTGCTAAAGGGATGGGTTTAAGTCCAACTTAGTCATGAATGCTAGGACACAACTCCTCCGAGGAAACTTGGGAGCTGAGTTCAATGTGGAAGCTGAAATTGGAGTGGGAGACACATGTTTTATTTACATCCCAAGGTTGTGCTCAGAACTGTGAAAGGAGGATGAAGTCTTTACTTCTTAATGGTTAAGTTTCTTTGAAAAAGTGCTTGGCAGGAGCATGAATAAAGAGGAACCACCTATGTAAATGTTGAAGTTTTGCCGCTTGAGGAAGCTTTGGACTTTTAGCTTTTACAACATTTATGAATTTGGATATGGACACATGGCTTGTATAGTGTGGAGCGATAAGTGTTTGAAATCTTGTGTGTATTTTATCTTCAGGTATTCAAATGGGTTGAAGGGTTCAATTCTTAGAACACCCTGATTCTCGAATATTTGAACGTGTAATTTACTAAGATGAAATTCAATCCTCGGGACATTTATCGCATGTTTTGCTTGATGTATTGTTTTCATGCAAAGGAAGTGAACTAAATTTGGGGAGGATTGTTGGAAAATTTAGTGCACTTGTGGGATTAGTTCACACTTGTAATGGGTTAGGAGGTATGGAGTTACACCCATAAGGTCCATGAACTACGACTCTTGTAGTGGTTTGTATTGGTAGTCTTAGTAGAATGCTAGCGTGGAAATACTGCTTGTGGTTTCCATTGATAGCAAGTGTTTCCACGATAAGCAATGTTTCCGCTGAGCGGTGTATCGCGATAGCACTATGAAATGTGATGAAAGTCTTGCTTGTAGCGGTTTTGACCTATTCAAGTGGCGGTTTCAAGCTGCAATGACACGTTTATTTGGTCATGTAACCACTACTGGCTATAATGGGGATAATTAGAGGCTATTAATGGGCGATTAATACTCATAATTCCATTTGATTAGCAGAGTAAACTCCTATAAATAGGAGATCACGATTATGCATGAATCACAGAAAACCATTAACACTTATAAGCGCAGGGTTATTGAATTGTGCCTAATTCGATAACGCATTTGGTCTTATCGTAGATATTCGTGTAACCCGGCATTAGGTCGAATAGTTTACTTTGGAAAGTGATCACCGCGATTCCAAGTGATATCCGGTAACCACTTTGTGGTATTTGTTTCTGTGAATAGTTGCTTGTTTTACCGAAGTTGATTATCTTACCCTGTTCAGGGAGTTACACACCAGCGGTAGTGTTTGATTGCGACTTAATTGACTTAATATGAAAAAAGCTGAATTTATTAAGTCATATGAAAACTGTTTGTTTATAACTTAATAGAGAAAGATGACTGAAAATATTATGGTGCGTTTGGTATCTCACTATGGGAATGAGACTACCACTATGAAAGTGATTAAAGGTGTTTGTTTAAGATGAAGGAGCCCACCACTATGGTAATGAATGATAGATATACATCAAGTGAGCTAGGTATGGATCTTTCATATGTGAGGGTCCCACCACTACTATCAAACTCATACCCATTGTCATTCATGGCAGCATACCAAACGCACCCTTAAGTAATAAAACTAAGGGTGTCTGCATTAAGTCATCTTTTAATTAACCATGACTTAATATCAAATTTTAACAAACAAGCCCTTAATGTCTTTTAATGAATGATAAAGATTACTCCCTCAAAATGTAATGAAATAAATTGTTTCAAAATATACTTTTCTCATGATCATAAGGCCAATGCTAATGGTGCGTTGCACACCCAATCAACCGAACAAGCCAACCGCGTTCCTCCCCCTAGCACAACCCACCCCAACCGAATCACACCCCAACCATTTCAATGTTTCGGTTGGACAGACAACCGATTAAATGGACACTTCTCCCAATATTTTTTGACCGTTGCGTCATTTTATACACAAAAACACATACTAAAAACACACACACACATAAATAAATAGATACCTGTTCTTTCATCAAATGACAAATGAACAGCTAGGACAACCCACCGGAAAACCCGAAATCAAAATGAGAATTTGCAAGTGAAAATTACCAACTAGGAAAAGGAACTAGCAAGAGATAATGATGAAATTGGGGGCATTAAAGATGCGTAGCTAATAAGTAAGATCACGGTGAGCACTAAAGTCTGAAACCAGGAAGTGAAGGGAAGACGACACACTTTTGAGCCTTTAATGCTTTGTGGCTGTGTTGTGATAAGGTTTTGAATGAGAGAATGAGAGTCAAAAACGGCTAATATATGATGTATGTATACCTAATTGCTTATCTACGTTTTGTGTTACTGTATGTCAAAGCCCAAGTTCATCTACGTTTAATGGCTGGCCCATAGAAAAGATAAGGAAATATAGCAACTTTTTTTCAGATGCGTATAACAAAATAGGTAACAACAAATATGTATTTTCAAAAGTATAACTTTTATTTTAATTGAATTGTTATTGTGATGTTTTTTCAATTATGAATGAAATTTTAATTTAAGAAAAAAAAGTTACGGTCGCCATTGTGGTCACCACTAGCAAGTTATGGTTGGGTGTAGTCTTGGAGAGAGAAAGCTGAGATGGTGCCGATGTGGCAGAGGGTGACCACAAAATCTGTGGTTGTCATTAGCATTCGCCTAAGTATGAATTATGCAAAATATAAACCAATCCATGTTCGAAACCCAAAAACCACAAGTACATAGACTCGGTCCTTAAAGGGAAAACACCAGGAACATGTCTTCATGAATGCCACCAAGAAACTTCACCAACGTATCTTAAATGAATTTATTTATATATTTTTTATACAAGTCTTGCAGTTACCTTTTACTTGTTCTTCAAACGTTCCAACCACTTGACTTCACTCACCCATATATTACGCCACCCGTTGTTTTTTCTAATAAAATCAACCCCATTTCACACTTAAAACCAGATCATATTACATACTCAATTATGTACCAAACATATAAACTATTTTTTCTTTTGACTCTTTTGTTATCAGATTAATTTTCAGCTTATTATAGGTGAGTTTTTTTGTTCATTTTTGTTGTAAATTTAATGTTTCTGGTATGAATGATTGTTGTTTATAGCTTAAAGGTGTGTTCTTTTGTGATTATATTGATTTTGAGCTGAAATAAGGTTTGCATATTTTGTTTGTTATCATGTTTTATGCTCTTTAGTACTATCTAAGTTTTGTGATTAATTGTTCTTTGAATTTGTTGTATGTATTACTTTTTTTTTAATGGAAGATTGTGTTAAATTGCTCTTTAAATTGTTGGTTACATGTGAATTCAAAATTATAGATGAAAAATACCCTTTTTGCACTTCTAAAATAAGATCATTTCACACCTCTAAAAATGTGGCAAACATTAAAAAGATATGTTCTTTTGCCTCTTTTAGTTGTGGGTATATGTTGGAAACTGGTGTTTTGCATTTAGATTGGAATTAGATTGTTAATAGGTGAGCCTTTTGTTCGATATCATGTTGTGATTGTTTCATATGGTTTCTTTTAAACGGGGTAAATGGGAAGGGAAATGGTTTTCCATGTTCATGTTACACGGGGAGGGCGAGTCAAACTGAGATTGTACGCGGCCTTACTAAGCTATCTCTGTGACCGCTTCCCGATCCTTTCCCTCGCCACCCCCAAATAAGTACCTAGTTAGGTTTGAACCCTAGACCTCTTGTGAGGAGGAAATGTGTCTTACCACTTGGCCATTTTGTGATGGGTATATGGGTTCTCTAGATTTCGTGTAAATGTTAAGTTTTTGTCATTATAGAATGTGTTATATTTCGTTGATTATGTGATGTGTTAATCTAAGCTTCTAAGATAATAAAACAAAGAAAGTGTTTAAAGCTTCAAGCTTTTTAAATTCGGTATGGATCACATTCAATCCATAATTGAAGATAGTTTGCTAGTACTGAAATTGCTTTGTTGGTTGGTTGCATGTCATTCAGAAGATAATATAAAAAACCAAATTCCCACACTCACACATGTGCCAAACAGTAAAAAGATTCTTTCTTATAGCATCTTTTAGTTGTGCAATCAGATTGATTTTCGGTTTGAGTTGATTAAAGGTGACTGCTTTTGTTGCATATGAATGTTTGTGCACTTTGGTTTGATAGATTTGTGGTTATTCAAAATTTGACTTTTTCTTGTAAATTATGCTGTTTCTAGTTTTAATTCCAATGTAAACAGTTTAGAAGACCAAGTTAAGAAGCCATGAAGTGTTTTGGGTTATCTAACAGCGAAAAAAAGGGCGAAACATCTAAAACGTCAACAAAATCGCTTTCAGTACATTCCTTTAGTTCTCTATTCACAGATCGGGATATACGACGGTCTGGATCGGATTCAAATTCTCGAAATGTCTCTGATCTTAGCATAGACTCAGTGGGAAGCCCTCATTTTCCTAGTTTTTCGCAAAGGCCAAGTAATCTTAGAGTGTTCACATTGTCTGAGCTCAAGTCAGCTACCAAGAACTTTAGCCGGTCTGCAAAGATTGGTGAGGGAGGATTCGGGTGTGTCTACACGGGTGTGATAAAAAACCCTCGAGATCCTACAAAACGCCTCGAGGTGGCTGTGAAACAGCTAGGCAGAACAGGATTACAGGTAAGCTTTGTTTCTGTATGGTTTACTCTAGACATTTGACTTTTGATAGTCAACTCTAATTCCAAAATGATTTCCAATTTTTTATTGTTCCGAAAACATTATAGTAACTACGTTGAACTATAAACCTCTTATATAGTTATATGTCAGCAACATTATCTTAAACAACAAAAATGCCATATCAGCATAAAAATTACCCATAAGCATCACGTCATCGTTTTAACTTTTATGCTGATAGGCGATATACATTATAGTAACTATATTAGAGTACGATAATCTTCAAAGTTCAAACTTCCTTTGTATCATGAACAATGCAACTTCTGATTTTGTCCTTGTTTAAGGAAGATGCTCGGTTACATGTCACTCGTGAAATATCTTATAAACCCTTTGCCTATGCCTATTGCCAATCCTGATTATGTTGCATCAGGGGCACAAAGAGTGGATAACGGAAGTGAATGTTCTCGGAGTGGTTGAGCATCCAAACCTTGTGAAATTAGTTGGTTATTGTGCAGAAGACGATGAAAGAGGAATACAACGACTTCTAGTCTATGAATATATGCCAAATAGAAGTGTGGAAGATCATTTATCTTCAAGATCCGGTGAAACTCTCTCATGGACTATGAGATTGAAAGTGGCTCAAGACGCTGCTCGAGGCTTGACATATCTACATGAAGAGATGGATTTTCAGGTATTTTAAAGTTCCACCCGCACCAATAAAAAGTTTATACCAATTAGCCTGGTTACAAGACTAACTACTTTTGTTTATTGTAGATTATCTTCAGAGATTTTAAATCTTCCAACATTCTTCTTGACGAGCATTGGAACGCTAAGCTTTCAGATTTTGGAATGGCTCGGTTAGGTCCTCAGGAAGGTCTTACTCACGTCTCAACTGCGGTACGATTTTTTATCCATTTCTTTTTAGTTTTGTAGAATATTAATGTCTTTTAAAGATAGATTTTGACCGATTCAGCATGTTTGACCCATTCCCCCTTTTAGCTATACGTTTGTATTTGGCCCATTTGAGATAAAAACACAACCCACATTGACCCATTTATAATTAAATTTCTCAAAATTCTCACAGCTATTTTTTTATTTTTATTTTTTTCAGTTTACATATCTGTACTCATTCTCTCAAAGTCGCAAATGTACTATTTTGGATATGAAATTTGCAACTTCTTTATCAATAACGTATAAACCAATTCTAGTCTTTGCAAATTGCTGAACTCTAACTCGCAAGATACCTTTGCTTCTGTGATAAAGGGCATTTAGACATTTTACTATATATCTCAACAAGTTTTCCTCGTGAAATTTTTAGTTATCTCTAATATAATGTCACCAGGTTGTGGGAACTATGGGATACGCGGCTCCAGAGTATATCCAAACCGGACATCTAACATCCAAGAGTGATGTATGGGGGTACGGTGTCTTCTTATACGAACTAATCACAGGTCGTCGCCCATTAGACAAAAATCGACCCAAGAACGAGCAGAAGCTTCTAGAATGGGTCAAACCCTACCTAGACTCCAAAAAGTTCCGGCTAATAATTGACTCAAGACTCGAGGGTAAGTACTCACTAAAGTCAGCACAGAAGTTATCGATTATAGCCAATAGATGTTTGTCTAGAAACCCGAAGTCGAGGCCAAAGATGAGTGAGGTTCTTGAAATGGTTAACCAACTTATTGGTGGCCCGTCACAAGCACCAGGTGCCACGCCACCTCTCAAGAGTTCGGTCCCAGTTGCTATCGAGCCAAGGAAAGTTTTTGTGGGACCCACCAACGTTAGAAATTCTCATGAGGAGACAAAAAGTAATCCTATGGATGTACATTATACAGAATCTCCTGGTATTTCTAGATGTCATCGAAAGCTTTTGGCAAGTTGCTGATTTCAAGTACTTGGTGAATGAGTTTTGCAGTGTATGGTAGCAGATGACGTTATTGCCCTTATCCATTAATGTGCATGCAGAAAGTCGTGCTTTAAGTCACCGCAGAAAACGCGGTGCGAGGTAAAGGGTGGTTTCGTGAAAAACTATAGGTGTTGTATCTTATATTGTATCTTGTATCTTGCATATAAAACTTGTGTAGCTTTTGTTGATTATAGGAAGTTGAATGAGTCTATCTCTGGTGCATATTTTGCTATGTCATGCTTATTAGGGAGTAGAAGAGTATTGATACTTATGCTTAATTTTTGGGCCAGAATCAACCTAACCATGTGAATATGTGATAATGACATATGGGAAATTAAAATGTTAGAAACTAGAAAATGTAGTAAACACATATGGTTCAGTTTGATCAAAGTAGCCGATTTCTTGCTACAAACTACTATTCCATAAAAAGGTGTAGATTGGCGGGAACACAAGTTTCAAACCGGCCTACCGAATAAGAGTCAAAGCAATTAGTCAAATTGCTTTTGATTTATCAGTACCATGAATCTATCATAGTTACGGGACATCCAAGTACATATAACATACTTGGTTTTATTCATGTCAATTCGTGTTAAAAGTAGGTAACTTTGAACCACAATGGGTGACCCGCCGGTAAGAATATCAGTTTTTCAAAAGGAGTTCAAGAGTTCGAATCCAACGGGGAGAAAATTAATCCTCTTGTGGTCACGGAGGTTCACTTGCGTCGACTTCGAGCTATCCAAAAGAGTAGTCGCCCTGGGATTAGTCGACTCGCAATGTCGAGTCAGAAACACAAGTAAAAAAAAGTGTGTAACTTTGAAACACAAACATAGACAACTTTTATCTTGTCTTTTTAGAAAGACAGATATTCATACAGCTGAATTAACTCTCGATTTTTATGTTTGGCATGTTAGACACATGTTAGGGTGAGTCTTGGAAGTTAGACAACGCGGTATAATTCCTCATTGCTTGTAATTAACTCTCGATTTTTGTAAAAGTTTACTGGGGTAATCCATTTACCCATATATTTTACAGCTGAATATATCACAAGACGTCTATTAATATTTTATATCTAGGGAATAAGTGATTGATATGAAACAAAATAGATGAGCACGTGAGTTGCAAGTGTCACCTCCTAACCACTTCTCCCGCCTTCCAACCCATACTATTTTCCTTTAAATACCCACTTAGATACCCATTATGGTTTAGTCTGTTTTTGTTATCCTTTCCTCTCAATTGTAATTCTCTCTGTAACTGAATCATAGCCTTCAAGCTTGATCATTCATCAATGGAGTAATAAGGTTCAAATCATATTCTAGTCATTGTGATTTCATCTTATTCTTAAGTTCTTATATCATTTCTTAATTGAAGTCTATAAGTTCATATCAATTGGTATCAAGAGCCTCTTTCTTGGCAAATTCTGTTATCTTTTCCGGTCAAATTCTGTTATTTTCCGGCAAAGAATCAGTTAATTTCCGGTGAACTTGTTTTCTTTGAATTTGTGCGGGAAAACGATTCAAGTTTTCATTTCTTTCATTGTTCTTGATTGTTACAACCGTGTTTAATTGTTCAAATCAGTTTTACTTCAAATATGGAGCCTGGTCTAAGGGAAATGGTTAAGAATTTGCAAGACACAGTTAATCAATTGGCTCAAACTGTTCAGAAAATGTCCAATGTTAATGTGACTCAAGGGTATTTGACAAATGAAGAACACAAGCTGAAAGAAGGCAAAGGCAAATTTCTGAGTTCTGATATTAAGAATTCGAGTTGTAGTTCAGATTTTGTGGATGCTTTGGAACCTTTGATGATAAAAGATAGTCATAATGTAATAAACTTTGGAAAAAGAAGTGGAACAAAAGGAAGTTTTTGTGATGATTTAAATGATGCACACAAGGTGTTCGATGGAATGCCAAGTATCAATTGTATTAAACAAAAAGGATCGGTTAGTGAATATTATGATTATTTCATTTCTTATCACGATGCACATATTTCTTGGACTAGAAAATGGGTTTAAACGAATGGTGTTTAGTTAGTCTCTTTATGTCTGGGTTCAACCGGAGATTGAAAAGAAGGTTATTTTTCAACCAAAAACACTTCATGTTGCTTATCATTTGGCTAAGTTTCAAGAAACAACTAACAATTACATGAAAAGGAACTCTAATACATCATTGTCCTGTTCTTCAAAGTTTGATAATCCAAAAGAAGTAGAGGAAGAATGCATTGAGTTAGTGGGATATGAAGAACGTCGTAAAGAAAAATTTAATGTTGAAGGTAAAGAAAGTAAATGCACGGATTTTATTGCTCTTGATGATATTGGTAAAGAAAATGTTGAGGGTGTGGCTATGGTATTAAGTGAATCAGTGAAGTTGGATGATATTGATGGGAAAAAGATTGTTGAAAGTAGTGTTAAGCTTAACGGAATTGAAGTTGGTGCAAGTTATGAATTGGAACCGAATGAGTCAAGTAAAATGGATGTTGATGGGGTGGTGAATTGTGAAGAAGATGGGAAAGATCATGAAATTGAATCAAGTAGAGTGGTCGATAACAATATTGGTTTAAATAATCTTCTTGAATTTAGTAAAGAAGGGGATACAGATGGGAAGATGGCATCAAAAGATTGTATTTCTCATCAATCAGGTGATTGTGGTACTGGAAGTGGAATTGCTAGTCCAGAAATCATTAGTGACATTTTATTATGTGATAATTTTGAGCATGGCGGGAAACATATTGAAGGGTCACGGTCTAGTTGGGCATCTATCTCAGTGACTACTGGAGTTGCTTCTGGCAATACCTCTAGCAGGGAAGAATGTCCAGCAGACTTAGTGACATCATTGCAGGAGGCAGAAGTTGGAGTTTCCACATTTATGTTGACAGCTGAAAGTGATACAAAAGCTTATATAAGCATTGCTGGGATTGATTCAGTGGAGTTAAAAAATGGTCAAAATGTTCAGAAAAGTTTAAGATAAAAAATGTTCAGAAATGTTGAGAAAGTGAGGAGATTGAGTTGTTTGGTTATTGTTCTTTGGATATGGGGAAGTCGTTTGAAGTTGATAAAAAGATCCGTTGGAAGAAGAAAACACCTTGTATTGTGTTTATTGGTGAGATATGTGTGGTTGGAGGTAAAAGAGGAGCAGGTTTAGGATGGGGAAATGATGAAAGGGAACAAACACTTCATCAATTGTTGACTGAATTGGATGGGTTTTCGGGTAATAAGAGAGTTTTGAATGAAGGTGAGGTGGTTCTTGCAGAACAAGTGGACAAGGTTAGTAGTAATGTAACAAAGGACAAGATTTGGTTTACGCGAAGGCAAGAAGATTTGATCAGAAAGTTCTTGAATATGAGTGTAAATCAGTTTATTATATATGGTTGATTTGGTATGGGGAAAGCTTGACGAGGTCAATGGAAATACGGTATACATAACTGGTAGTTTCAAGGAATTCAATGGTGAAAATCATGAAACTCGCTCTTGGGATGAGCATAATGCATTTGCTAATATTGCTGAATATATTTGGAAGTGGCCGAGAAGGAAAAAGACAAGTAGTCATGTTAACTTCAAATTCAAGAGCGGATTTTGGAATTTTGACATGTGGAAATGGCCAAAGAGGAAAAAGGAAAGAAGGAAAGAGTCACGTGTAGAGTTTTGTTGGAATGAAGACGTGTACATCATGGGTAGACTAATAGTGACAAGAGTGGGCAAAGTGGCTTATAAGTTGCAGCCACCAGACACAACAAAAGTCTATCCTGCTTTCCATGTTCCTCAATTAAAGAAGTGCAGCAGTAAAATGACTATCTGTTGCAAAAGAAAGACAATAAGGTTGTTGTGTATGTAAGAATTCAGTGGGCAAAATGGCCGTGTTATGTTAGAAGGTTTTAGAGTTGGTCCACAAGATATTTTAGATGGAAGGATGCAACAGAGGGGTGATAAGGTTGTGTATATGCTTGTGCTTGTTCAGTCAGCTATTGGTGCTACATGGAAGTGGATTGAATACCTGATGAAGAGGTTCACTCAGTTTTTTTTTAAGATGCTTGAGGGCAAGCATCATTTCAAGAGAGGTGGTTTGATATGAAACAAAATAGATGAGCACGTGACTTGCACGTGTCACCTCCTAACCACTTCTCCCGCCTTCCAACCCATACTATTTCCCTTTAAATACCCACTTAGATACCCATTATAGTTTAGTCTGTTTTTGTTATCCTTTCCTCTCAATTTTAATTCTCTCTGTAACTGAATCATGGCCTTCAAGCTTGATCACTCATCAATGGAGTAATAAGGTTCAAATCATATTCTAGTCATTGTGATTTCATCTTATTCTCAAGTTCTTATATCATTTCTTAATTGAAGTCTATAAGTTCATATCAGTGATACATGTATCTGTTAATATTTGAACCTAGAACATCTTGACTAAGTTTCCTATATTTATCACAATATTAAGGATATTCTTTATCAACCAACATGTTTTTTCCGCAAGTGTATACATATAAAGGGATGGGTTATTGGTACCTTCTAGAACACCAATAATACCCTCTTATGTTTTTCCGGTTTTTTAATTTAAAATTTTTATATACTTTTTTTTATATTAAAAAATTATAAAACTAAAAGTACGGAATATGAAATATGAAGTTTAATAAGTCAATAACATTAAACTGATAAAAAATACGGAACATAAAATGAATAAAAAAAAGCTATATCATACTGTAAACAGAGAGGCTCATGGGGGTGTTGATTGTAAAAATTAAAAAGGAGGTCCTAATAACACAACCCATATATAAAATACATAGTTGTTAAGATCCTGATCATGATCTTACGATTTTATAATAATACAAAGCAAAAACGATCTGGATCCTACGTATGATCTTAGCAAGCTAAGATCTTATAAAATTCCGATCTTGATATAGGATCTTAAGATTTAATTTGATCCGATTTTACTTTTCTCAAACCGTAAACTAAAAAACTACAAGTTATAGATTATGTTTTATAAAAGTTAAAAAACATCATGTTAATCTTTTTAAATATTTCATATTCATAATTTTGGATAACATTTTCATGAAACATTCATATAATTTTGTGTTTATGATGTATAATAATTCGTAGATTTGAATAATATTACAAAGACTATTAAGAAAATAACATTATAGTACGATTTTAAGATCTCATTCTGATCTTTCAAAAGCAAAAATAATTCTAAGTAAGATTTCGATTCCCTCCCCAGTGGTCACCTAATACCCAGCACTACCCAAATTTCCACATCACCTCTATCCAATAAAAACCCTCCAACTCAAAACTACCCAATTTTACCAAAAAACTACCCGATTTGGAGGGAGTGGTACCCAATCTACCCAAACCCTCCAACTCAAAACCATATCCTTGCTCCCTCCTCACAAGCCGGTCGGCTTCCCAACCTGATTTGGTACCCGAAAATCTTTAACCGAGCTCCACGGGGCGGTGTTACCGCCCTACCCGATCGGTGCCGAGCTCCATACTGACGCCACTCCCTCCTCTCTTAGATGACATAAAGTAATCATAATTGGATGAAGTGTGCCGAAAATTCCTATGACCTCACATGTGTTGTACTGCTAAAGCTATTACAATATCATATGGACACATCACACATGCATAATACATTTTAAATGTGAATCAAATTCAATAAGTAATGATATATAGAGAGGCGATGATTTGAATTTCTACAAATAGAATGTCTAGATGTATTATTGAAGAAATGATTTTTTTTTTAATTATTTTTTTTTAATAACGGAACGTATGAGTTAGTTGATAGTTTGAGAGTCAAATAAAGTGCATCTTCACGCGGAAATCACGAGCGTTGTATTGTGGAATGGTGACAAAAAGGACACCAAAGGGACACAACGACAAAACCAACACATTAAATTTTAGTAGGTTTGCTTTAAATTCAACATAAGAAAATATATTTATCATTTTCTTGATATGATTTTAATCAAATTTGTAATCTCTTGTTTAAAAATTAGAAATACAAATCTATAACTCTTTTCAATACGACACGAATAATTTCTAGTAATCCGAAAGGTATATCACAGTCTTCACGAGAGCTTATGAAGTCCGGCAAATCATTAGCTCTCTCAATTATTTCGTAATATAATTGATGGATTATGGATAGGTTAACGTGACTACTATTTCACAAAAATAAATATGACATAATTTGATGAAACTATTAATTATGCTAATTCAACAATGATAATATTATAAACTTGTAAACTATCATTCAAGTAACGGGTATCACATGATCATTGATGATGTGTGAAATAATCTTTGACTAAAGAAATGCCATAAGTGAATTTCCTTTAGAAATATAAAAAACAAAAGTATCATATTTTGGGGGCATAGATAGAGATGGTACAAATATTGGTAACATTAAATTTCTTTTACTAAATCCATCTAATTTGTACTTGTTGAAGGGTCACTCATATATATGATTGATGATCACCCACTTTTCGAAATCCATCACGTAACATCATTATTCAACGTCACATCATCATTCAGTACACTGTCAAACTCATCACCAAACATGTGTAATAGTTATCATCAAGCCAAACATATAAAAATACTTTACTTTATACAAACATACTCGATAAATGCACACAAACAAAAAGAAAAGTGGGAATCATTTTGATGGTTTGCACCATCAAACCAGACCTTCACGCGTGGCTGAAAATGAGTTTAGTGGTGATTGCGCATGGTTGGGGGCACCTTTAGGTTGAAAATGAATGTAGCGGTGATTGTGCGGGGTTGGTGGCACCATTAGGCAGTCGACCACTACCATAACGCCCAATCTAAAGAAGATTTTGTATATTTCTCATAAGTTCCTGTCAAAATGAATAAGAACTTTTTATAAAAGAACGTTATTAAGTCATTCTAGAAGCAACATCAATAGTCAACATTTATATATGTGTATATTAAGAAAGAAGATGATGAAAATTTATAAGTTGTGAAATTTTTGCATTTGTGATTATCGTTTCTAACAAATATTTATGCCGCACTTTATTGGTAAAAAATTACTTTTTCGATTTTAAAATTATTGTTAAAAAAAATAATAATAATAAAACATTAAAAAAATACAGTTATTTTAGGACTTATCAAAACATGTAAGTGAACAATAATTTTAGGGATATACTATTCATACGCATGCCTCTAGCCCTGCTTACTTTTCCTGGGAATATTCCTTGTCCCCACTTTTTCCAAGACAAATACGCTTTTGTCAGCTTTTTGTTCAGATTGACAGCTTTTAAAGCGTTTGGCTTATTAAACTTTATATTTACAAATTCAAGATTTTCGCGCTTATACCATTTTGATAAAAAAAAAAAAAAGAGTAGCCACCGTATGAATAAAAACATAGCCACCGTATTAATAACTGCCCCTTAATTTTAAGCGTTATATTATGATTGTGATGTTTTTTATATTAAATAAAATCACTCGTACAAAAATTTAACCTTAAATTCGAATTACTAATCAAATCGATCAACTACCGAAGCAACTCAATGACTTTTCATAATCTCTATAATCAAAGTTATTATCAGCGTGAGTCATCATACAGTCATGATTAAAGTGTTACTAATTAATGATGTTAATATTACGGAGTATGTAAGAAATATTTTCCAAATATTCATTAACTAAGGGACAAAAAACTATAAATCAGCATTAAAATGTGAAACTATTATCAACACATAAACCCTGAAACTAAGCATTAAACACACACACCTATATAAAAATGAACCTCACCTAAAGGCAGGTGCAACCCATGCAACATTATTAACTCCTATTACTTAGAGCACTCACAACAATAACACCATAACACCGTTCACGTCAGCGCCACATCAGCTTTACTATTTAACATTAACATCCCCAAAAAACACTCACAACCATAACATCCCAATAACACCATAACACCAATAATATTTCATATTTTCAATTTCAACCCCTAAACTAAAACAAACACTTCATTTATTTAACTAAAACAAACATTTCATTCAAACTAAAAACATATTACAATACGAGATTAAAAAAAAAATAAAAAAAAAAAACATAGCAAATACTTATTCATCTTCGCGCTCTTTGTTGTTGTCATGTCGTTCAAGATTCTTCGCCAAACATGCTCCATAAGGCCCGTTGGAGTTGGGTATGCGTTTGTCGGTCGTGTATTTCTTTTGCCTTTACGACTGTCGTATCACATTTTTCAACCCATCTTCGCTTCCTCAAATTTCTTGACGGATCCACCCACAGTTCGTTAAAGTCACGTAAAGCAAATTTTTGATCTTTTATAATCATGTTATGCATAATAATGCAAGAATACATGATTCTAATGATCGTGGGCAATTTCATATTGACGCGGTTGTTGTAGTATACCCCAACGCCTTGAAGAACAGAAAGCACGCTCAACATCCTTTCGGTCACTTTCTTGTCTCCTTTTAAAGTACGTATGTTTTTCATCAGTTGTTGCCGTGAAGGATTTGACGAAAGTTGCCCATTGTGGATAAATTCCATCAGCCAAGTAATACCCCTGTTCATACCTAGTTCCATTAACCATATAAGGTGCTTTGGGGCATTGTCGCAAGAAGGTCGTCGAATAACGGAGAATTATCTAAAACATTGACATCGTTATTTGCCCCCGCCATCACAAAAATGCATGCCGATCCATAAATCTTGAGAAGCAACAGCTTCAAAGCATAATTGTTGGTATTTTTTATCACCCCTAGCAAATGGCCTTGCCAAGCCAATGGACAATTTTTCCATTCCCAAAGGCATACGTCAATGCTACCAAGCATTCCCGGAAAACCATGTTTTTCTTCATGTTGTTGATAAATTTTTGAATGTCGGCCCATGTTGGTTTTCTTAAATACTCCGATATAAACAAATCAATAATGCATTTGTTAAAATTATCAAGACATACTTTTGAAGTACTCGCACCCATTTGCAAGTATTCATCAAATGCATCGGGTGTGGTGCGTCGCACGCCAATTGGCGTATGGCAGACGTACACTTCATTAGAGCACTTATACTCATTCGACCCGTATAATCGGGTGTTTGCCTAAAATAGGTAAAATGATCTCGGAATATTATCGAAGTATAAGATTCAATACCTTCAACTATTTGCGTGAATAGTTTCCGCTCATACTGAAATCTTCTACGAAATATCCGGTTTGAATACTTACAACCTTCTACGAAATAATCGTTGCGCAGACGTTTCTTCGCAGCTCACGTTCACGATATAAATGGGTACGAGAACGACTAGGATGTTGAGATTCAATACCTTCTTGTTGTTCCAACTGGGTGATACTCGACGCGCCGCCATAAATTGGAAGTCCTCTTGGTCATCAACTTCTAACCAAGACTGGGGAATATCACCACTGATTTGGATCCATTATGAACGAATTTGATTTTTGAAATATGAAAGTGTAAAGAGGAAGTATATAAAGTTTGAATGGAAGTGTGAAAAAATAGAGTTTTAGTTGGGTATTTATAGTGGTAAAAAAATGTTTTTGATTTAAAAAAAAAAAAAAAAAACTAGCCGTTAAGGGGGTTTTTTGTAAATTTTTTTGAATTTCTAACGGATACTAGACGTTGAGGGACTAGTTGTGTAAGTTTTTCAAACTTTTTTTTTCCTGCCCTTAACGGGCGTTATGTATCCAACGGGTGCAAAATAACGGCGTTACGAATCCAAGCCTCCAACGGGTATAACGCGCGTTATGGCGTTAAAACGCCTATAACGGCGTTATCCCGTTACCGTTGGGAGTGCTCTTACATCCATTATTTATGACTTTTATAAATATTGAAAACCCTGAGATCTCGTTGGAAGCAGTCTCTCTACACACGGGTTTACCCTGGTGTAGGGGTAGGATCTGTCTACATTTTACCTCCCCCATACCCTGCCTCGGCGGGATTGGGTTTGTTGTTGTTGTTGTTGTTGTTTATAAATATTGAAAACGACTATGAATCAAAGTCATTTTTTTGTATTAGAGATTATTTGTACTATACGAGCAAGTTCATAACTAAAACTGATAATGTTTGTCTCCAAAAGATTCCGTTTATAGTTGGTTAAATTTAGGGTTTTGCTAACAGCAGCCCTTAGGGTTGTGGTTAAGAGGATGTTTTTTCTTACAATTTGATGTAATAGACTATTTCAACCAATCAGAATTAAGTGTTAGTTATACATCCACTTTTAACCCTTAAATTTATGCCAAACGTCATACCATAAAAATAAAATAGTCTTTGCTTATATTTGTACATCACACCTATTCTTTAACACAAATGACACATACGTGTATAACTTCTGCAACACATAACCCAATTAATTCCAGTATACAAGATTTAAGGATTACTTTCGTAATTTTGGTATCGATAAACCATATCTCAAGTTATTACTTAGAACATTGTTTTGCACATACTATTTTTGTGTTGAGACACATGGTTAGGTTAACAACACAAGATTTCAAAAGTATAATCTACTGCTGTGAGCTTGGATTTTGTAATGAACAATGTTTAAAGTTTAAACCCTACAACCGGTCTATTTTGAGTCAGTCTTTTACCGCGCTAGCTGGTTTAGAAAAAATGACCTTACACAAAGATTGTCAAGTTCTCAAAGCAGACAATACTCTTAAAACGACAAAGTATCATCATTTTCTTCCTAAAAGGGCCGCTGGTACAATCTCAACTTTTTCTTCTTCCGTATTTGTCTTTACAACGGGATACGTGAATTTCTCAACTTGTCGGTTATTAACGTTTTTAGATAAAGAAAATTGTTAAACATACCTCTAAGATCTACAATTAAATTCACACAAGCAATATTTGTTGCATCTTTAACAAAAATATTCATTTTATAAATTTAACTTTTGTTAAACGACTTTATGCACAACACCAATTATGCATGTTTTTATTTTTTAAATTTAACAAAACCTTTTTAAAAAGGTACTCTATCCGTTTTAAATTAATAGTTCACATTTCTTTTTAGTATGTCACAATTTAACTGTGCACTTAAATAAATATGAAGTTTGATCGAGTTTACCATACAATCTCTACTTAAACTTATTATTGTATAAACTTTAACTAAGATATTAATTAATGTAAAACTGTCATTTAGATAAAAAATAAAAAAGTTCAAACATTAATAATTAGAGGCTTTTGCATATATACCTTCCCGAAAATGCAAAATTGCATATATATCCAAAGCATGCATAAAAACAATTGTATTATGTGCATAAAAAACTTATACAAATGATATATATACAATTATTCACTTTGAGAGGGATATATATGCATTTTTAATAATATAGTATTTTTAAACTGTGTGTTTTTTTGTGAGAGACGCAGGAGGCAAGGAGTAATAAGTTTATTATGAAATAATAAATTTATATAAGGCCACAAGTCTAAAAATAAGCCGAAAAGTTAAGGCTTATGAAAAAGAAGCTGAAATCAAATGAAATTTTTGCTTATATTTCATAAGCCATAATTTTTCAGCTTATTTTAAAACTGGCGGGCTTATATAAGTTTATTATTTTATAACTAACAGGGTACTCGCGCGTTCCAGCGACGGGTACCATGTAATTAAAATGTTCAACAATTTTTTTTTAGTTTTATATTTTACGATACAATAAATATACGGATGACAACAGTTTTAGTTTTGAATAATTTAATGCAATAACAAAATTTTTTTTATATAAAAACTGTATATTATCCACGTGATGTTGTAAAAATATTGAGTTGGTAGCTAGTATATTGTAGAGGTATAAGCAAATGTTGAATCTTAATTTTTTAAATTTTTCATTTTAAAAATGACTCAAATACTTTATAATATACTCATTTCGTCTCAATTTAATTGCCAGGAGAGAGAAAATCACAAAGTTTAATAAAAGTGAGACCACTTTAATTTTCAACCACACGAATAAAATATTCTCTTTTTATATTCTTTAGTTTTTACTATAAAAAAAAAGTGGACAATTTTTTTGAGACATCAAAAAATAGAAATATGGAAAATTAAATTAAGACGAATGGAGTAATATAAATAAACTTATATAAACATAAACCCAAGAGTATCAGAATAAGCTAGAAAATTGAGCCATATATATGAAATATAAACGAGCTTATGTTTCATAGGTTTAATAAGAAAAAGAAATAGACGGCGTGAGTTGGGTTGGCAGGGTGAAGTTATAACGGCGTAAAAAGAAAGAAAAGAAAAGAAACAGTATATAAAGCCACCAACATCACCATTCTCCTTCCTTCCATTCTTTCTTTCATCGTTATCTCCTCCTCGCGTCCTTTCCTTCTATAAACACACACACACACATACATAAAAAACACGCAATACATTTTATTAATATTTATTATTTTTCTAAATATAAAGAGGTTTTCATTTCATTGGTAGGTGAATTGCATTAAGATTTAATCAGAAACTGCTCTGCTGATTGATCAATTCATTGTTTCTGACTCTGACATCATCATTTACGGTAACTTAATTCAACCCCTGTACCTTTTTTGTCTTCTTATTTTATTTATTCATTGTAATCAAAATTTATTTATTTATTTATATTGGATCATATTCATTTCTGTAACTCAAATAAAAAGCAATGGTTTTTATTTGTTTTTGGATTGCTTAATGGTTAAGTTATGCATAACTTGTAGTGGGTCATATCTGTTTTTAAGGTTTGTTTTATTGATTTATGTTTTGTGTGGTTTTTAGTTTTGATGTTTTCAAGAATTTGGTTCTTGATTATGTGAAAAAGTATTGATTTTTAGGTACAATAATACAAAATTTTAGTTTTTTTGGGTTTCTAGAGTAATGCTAAATAGGCACAGGTGTGACTGTCTACATTACGGGATACCCCGCTTAGACTGCGTACGTATGAGCTAAAGACTCGCCCTAGGTGGGTAACATGGACATGGAAAACCTCATCTGTTTACCGTTTAATATGTGAAAGTTTTGATTTTTAGGTGAAATAGTTATAGTTATGATTTATTGGAGGTTTAGTTATGCAAAATATTTAGTTTCTTGGGGTTTTTAGAGTAATGCTAAATAGTATGGAATGTTTTGGCGAATGTTGTTAAGATAGTTTTTTCATTTGATTGATGTGATTAACTGATTATGATAGCGTATGAGGATACCAAGACTTTACGTACGCAAAATGTTTTTATTTTTATGGGTTTCTTTGGTTTTATAGGAAGTAGATACAAAACGCGATGTAGCCATTTGTAACTTGACTAATAGGTATAAGAAATAAAAAATAGTTGTTAATAGGCAACTACCACTATGGATGTACTATACCACTACGTTATTACCATATGAATGAAACTGGGGTCCTAAAGGTATGCATAATTTTCAACATGGTCTACTTAGTACAATTCTTTTCTAGTACAATGGCATAGGTATGCATCATATTCTATTGAACATGGTTGTGGTTTGGCATAAATTTTGTATCCATATAACATGATGTCCTGCTTTTATGGTTTGCATATGTGACACTTTCTGAAAGTTGAATATGTGATTGACCATAAACCTTAACATGATGTTTTAACCACGTTTGCAATAAGATAACATTTTTATGTTCTCAGAAGACTGCTTCCTATGTATAATTATAGTCTTTTCTGGTGGTGAGCATTTGTTACTTTTGTCCCATTGCTGATTCTGGAACCGGTTTTGATTTTCAGGGATTGAATCTCATTTCTGTGTGATTTCACGATTTGGGAATACACTTAATTGTTAATCTTGACAAGATTTGCAGTCAAGTTTAGAACTTTTTGGGAGCCTTCTGCTCTAGTGAAGGAGATATAAGATATGTGCGAACCAGATTCAGATGTTGTTAGATGGGGTCTTAATTTTCTTGATGTGGATCAAATTTTTAGTTCTACCTATTACGGTGATAGCAATCAGCATGATGTGAACATATGTCATGAACAGTATAATGGAGGTAGTTATGAAGAAAATGAATATAATGATGTTAAAAATGACGAGATGTTGGCTCATTCTCTTCAACAAGAATTATTGGATCTTTCGATTGAAGATGAGCATGAAGTATCCAATCCTGTAGAGCATTTAGAAACATCAAATGATACTCGAGATTGGTATGGACCACCATCAGATAATTACTATTATGGTAAGTTTTTTTTTTCTTCCTCTAATTTAGAATTATGAATAAGGCAAATAGTTACATGTCAATCTTACTTATGGTATTAGGGAGTAAAGTTGTTGTGGTTAGCAGGTGATGATTCGAGGTTACAGGAAACAGATGAAATGGGACAATCAAGTTCATGCTCAAGCCCTGAAACTAGATCTTACGATGGGGATGAGTATTCGTACAATCTAGAGATTACAGACGAGTCTGAGCTTGATGGTGAAGTAGGCAAGAGATTGACTGAGATCATCCCTGTTCCTGTAAGTGTAAATAGCATATATCTCAGCATTAGCGCGTTAAAATTCATGTTCTTATTCTAGTTTCAGTTCTTTTTGTTTGTATCAAGGTTTTCTTGTTGATCAGTTGGTCCAACTAGAGTCCATGTATTGTCGTTTTCAAGGTTTACAGAAAAAACCTGTACTACTTGACTTTAATGAGTTTTCAAACCATGTAAAATACAATTTTGTTATTTCCAAGAAAAATATATATATATTAGAGTTGCCAAACGTTCTTTGGTTTTGTTGTTAAGCGGAAATTTCACAATTTTATTTGGTTTAGAAAAAAGTGGAAACAGGCAAAATGTATGTGTTAATAAACAAGGCCTGAGGTTATGATAGTAATGACATGTGTTAAATGATGCAGCATATCCCCAAAGTTAATGGAGACATACCTTCAGTTGATGAAGCTACTACTGATCACCAAAGGCTATTAGACAGGTTTTACATCTCTTTGGATCACACTATAATCCATTTTCCGACAATATGTATTTTGCTGATAAAATTTACTTTACAAGGTTACAGGTGTATAACTTGATTGAGTCTAAAGTACAAGGCGACGGTAACTGTCAGGTCAGTATAAAACAACTTACACAAATGGAATATTATGTTATATTTTGTAACCAACTCACCAGCCACCGTCATTATTCTCCAGTTTCGTGCTTTGTCTGATCAATTCTACCGTTCACCGGAGCATCATAAATTTGTGAGAAGACAGGTGTATAATCAGGTGTGTGTCTTTTTCTGTGTTGAATTCACATGTTTACTGGTTGGTCATTGTTTCTTATATCTGAATTTTTACGTGATTGGAATATCTCAGCTGAAATCGCATCCTGAGATGTATGAAGGATATGTCCCCATGGCTTACAGTGAGTACTTGAAAAGGATTTCCAAGTATGTCATTTTATCTTATTTTTTCTTACTTCTTCTAATATTCTTTTTTAATGTTTATTATAAGATTTAAATATTTAATTATAGGAGTGGAGAATGGGGAGATCATGTCACATTGCAGGCAGCTGCAGATTCGGTACGGTGACCATCTCCTTCTCTTTTAAGGAGTATTCTATATAATTTAAGTTTAAAAATTGTCTTAACAGATTCGTTTGATGCTTTTATGCAGTATGGCGTTAAAATTTTTGTTCTAACCTCATTTAAAGATACTGTTTCGATTGAGATTCTTCCGAAAGTGCAGAAGTCTAAGCGGGGTAATGTTCAAATCTTTATCTGTGAAAATATTAAAAGGTTTTTGTTAGTTTGTCACAGTTGTGTTATGGCATGCTTTCTGTTGTTGGTTAACCTTTTTTGCATCTGCTAACAAGCTGTTTATTTCTGCAGTAATACACTTGAGCTTTTGGGCTGAGGTGCATTACAACTCGATCTATCCTGAAGGAGGTATGTGATACATTTTACTCTCTGATATTGCGGCTACTACTGATTCCATATAGTTATATAGAGCAAATATCCATATAGTTATATAGAGCAAATAAATTTTTACCAGATTGGGGGTTTAATTAGAGTACTTCTTAGCATCATTTTTGGACCTTATTCTTTTCTTTAAGCAGTATGCAACACCAAGACATTGCTGCCAGAGTATGATTTGGCAGGAGTCCTCACCTGGGACCGAAATCCTAGTCCATTTAGGCCTTGTCGTTTGGTATTAACCCTATTGAGCCTGAAAGTTGCTAACCATCCTTGTAGTTATTTGCTCCAAACATTCTTTATAACTATCTGGAAAAAAATATATAGATTATTTGCTCCATGTCTTGAACAACTTTAGATGACAAGCTAATGTCTTTTATTCATTTCGACAGATTTGCCACCACCTGAATACAGGAAGAAGAGGCGATGGTGGAATTTCAAACACAGACATCAGGCGTATCTAGACTGAATGCTGACTTTTCATTCTTACATATATAGCAATAATTTATCATTATACATCATGTCATCATGTACAGCCGGTTTCTTCGTTCTTTACATGTTATGCTGATTTAATATTGCACGCTTTTGTATTCTTGAATCGGCATGGCTGGCACACTATGATAGTTTTGATGAATCTTGTTTACAGATTCAGTCATCAATAAAAAATTACTTACTTTGTAGCTATATTAGTTGTTCCTTAATAAGAACAGCATACAAATTCATAAAGAACATATGTAATCTTGTTAAAGTGCAGGGTCGGGTAGGGGTTATTCACTTGGCTCGTTAGTTACACGTCACCATCTATCTATTCTTCTTTCAGTTCCATACCTTTTTTAAAAAGTTTGCAAACACATTTTCTCTCCTCTAAATTTTCTGCATTTTTTATTATTACGCCATCACACATATACCCACGTAACACAAGCAAGTACATTTTATCTCTCCACAAAGTTCCGGCATACTATTGCCGAGCGAAGTCCATTTTCGTGGAAAATGCTTGGTTGGGGTGGTGTTACCGATCAACAAAACCCATTTTTGCCTTTTCCGATTGACTTGTTGAGGGTGGCCCTCCTGCCTTAAAAGATCATTTCACTTCTCAAAGACATTACACTTCTTATTGTATTGCCTTGCCTATTTTATTACGATTACAATATGTTATACCGACTATATAACAGTTTATCAGGAGGTAAATGTCACTATTCATTGATAATTGATGAATAAGTGTTTGGTTCACATGATGTTTTTGAGAAAATTGTAATATGTCAAATAAATTGTTAGTTTAATGAATTGTAACTTGGATTGTAATTGATGAAATTTGCCACTGAATTTGGTTAGTTAGTTAGGTAATGCAGTTCAACAAACATTGAAAAAATTAAAATATTTTTAAAATATTATGAAATTAATAATCCAATTTAGGAATACTAATAATGATAATAATAAAAATTTATTAAAGATATAATGATTAAAAAATATCATATGATAATAATAATACTAATAATTTATAATAATTAAAATATTAGTAATAATATTATATTTATTATATAAATAAACAGTTATATAATAATAAAAACCAGTGTTATCATTATAACTTAATAACAATAATATAAATAATAATAGAAATTAATATAAATAATGATATTATAATAATAATGATAATGCTATAATAATATAATTATAATTATAGATAAATAGTAATAATAATAACAATTTTGATGATATAATATTTAGCATCGTTATTAAATACTCCGTAATAAAATAAATAGATAATAATTTTTTATATAATAAGAGAATTTCACAAAATGGAAAAGTGGAGAAAGAAGGTTGAAATTGCAATTGGACCTATGAGAGTGCATAATTCTGCCTACATGGTAAAATTAAGCATTTTTATTTATCAATTAAAAGTCAAAATTAAAGCTTAATTTGGTCAAACTTTTTAAGTATCTTCTAATTTATAGAATGTGCTAAAAAAACACATGTGTCAATTTTGTAACAAGAAACTTAAATAAGAAGTGGGGTAACTAATAAAACTTTGGTTGTTAAATAAATTATATGAACTTAAGTTCACCTATCAGCTTCTATGTTTTTAAATAACTTTATATATTAAATAAATGCCTCATAGACTTTATACCCCTAATTTAATAATATATATATGTTGTTGTTATTTATAAATGTTATTATAAGTATATATTAAATTAATGTATATGTACGAAATCATAAGTATAAAGCACGAGTTACTGGGACATGTAAACGAATAAACAAGATTATACATATATGAACGACTCATGTAATTCTTCTTTGTGAGATTAAATATGGATATTCGGAAAAGTATTATTTTTTAACTATCCGCATGCAATAACGACTCATGTTATTCCTCTTTATAAGTTTAAACCAAGAACACGTTTAATAATCGTCTTAAATGATTGAACGACCTCACACGTTACTGTGAGATAAAAATAAATAGATGAGATTGTGCATCTAACAACGTCACATATTTTTTTTTAAAAGATATTATGTGCTACTAAACACACATAATATCTAAAATATAATATAAGTAGTTAAATTTAAACAATATCAACCTAAACACCATGTCAGTTAAACAAAGCCAAATATTTTGTGCAACAAAAATCTATATGAAATATAAATATTAATCGAAATTAACACATAATAAATAAATTATGAAAAAACTCGTACGTACACGGGTGTTATAACTATATAAGTATTAAAAATTAATATACTATTATAGAAAAGTCTTAAAACTTACAAAACCTTTGAATTATGAATTATCATAATATTTAACTTCAAAACAAAGTTATTGAAATATTATTATACGTTATACTATCTGCTCAAACCCCGTGCGTGTACGGGTTCTAAAACTAATAATAATATAAGTCCGATAGCTTAAATTGTAAGACGTGAATTACAATGTAATCAAAACTTTCCATTGTTATGTAATTTGTATTCTAACATCGGATGAAACCGGGAGAATTTAATTCCCCTCCTAAAGCAAACCAAACACCATATATAATGTAATTCATATTGAATTTATATCATAGTACATCTAATTACGACGAACCAAAGATACCCTAAAGGATTTTTGTTTATTTGATTTTAAATGGCACTTAAATTGTTAGGAATTAGAAATTCCATAGTGAAGTGTCGGTCACCCCATATATAATCTAGCATAAGTTAGCTCGTAGACATTACGTTATTTAATAGTTATTTAGTTAGTTATTAGACGGACGGGTCATTACCCACTGTATGCCTGATCCACAGTCCGTAGGAGGACGTTTAGTTTGTAACTATATATACCCTCTACCTCCCAAGGTAGAGGGTTGGACCTTTCATTCTAATCTAACATTCCATGTTTTCTATCACTTTCTCTCTCTAGAAAGGCTCCCATCCTACTTTCTCTCTCTAAAACCTCTAAACTATACGCCCCATTTGATATGTTATGATGTGTTTAGGAAACCAATATGTTACAATTGGTATCAGAGCCAGGTTAGATCATCTCTCTTACATATCCTTGGATTTCTAGTGTTTTTAGATGGTTTTTGAGTTTGAAAAAGTTTAGTGGTTTTTGCATCATTTGGATTATTTCTAGTGTTAAAGTTTGAATTTTGGGTGTACTTTTGTGTTAAAAATCATTGTAAGTGCTTGGGTTTTGATTTGGAAAGCTTGAATCACTGTGGTTGAGCTTGTTTTGGATTGAAAAGTGTGTTTTTGAAGTTTTTCTTGCTAGCGACTTGGCTCTCGTAGTGTTTTTCATCGTAGCGACTTGCTTCAGTAAAAGTTAGCGAGTTACAGTGTTAGTTGTTAGTGACTTGAGCCTAGCGACTTGTCTATTGAGACAAGCCGACAAATAGTACAAGTTAGTGGATTCTCCACTACGGCTAGCGACTTGGAGAGGTTAGCGACTTGCTTCAGAAATTGTTAGCGAGTTGTAGTGTAAATTGTTAGCGACTTGATACTAGCGACTTGGATCTTAGCGAGTTGCTCTTTAGCGACTTGGCCACTTAGCGAGTTGCTCTTTAGCGACTTGGTTCATAGCGACTTGTGTTTAGCGACTTGGTTCATAGCGACTTGTGTGTAGCGACTTGGTTCATAGCGACTTGTGTGTAGCGACTTGGTTCATAGCGAGTTGTCTCTAGCGACTTAAGCATCTAGCGACTTGTAACTAGCGAGTTGTCTTCATAGAGGATTGTTAGAGGCAGTGTAACCATTTCATCAGTGCGTTTTGTTGACTTTTCCCGACAAAACTTCAAACGGCTATAACTTTTGATCTGTAACTCTGTTTTCAGCGTTCTACCCATCAAAACGACCGTGAGAACGAGGAGAATGGCACGCCGAATAAACTAAAGTTTATTCGGGTCAACCCTCGAGGCCTAAATCCGCTCCGAACAGAAGTTATTGAGGTTTTTAAGTTTTTAGACCTAAATTTCTCCGTAAAATCGTGCATCAACCAACCCAAATCACAACCAAACAACATATTTGCTAATCCTACAAACAATCATAAGACCTAACACACAATTGTCTATAATTGTGTCAATCCATCAGTTATCTTAACACGTTCTATTGGTCACTATATCACGGTTTCTTCTTGATTTTGTAAAATCCCGCGAAAGAATCTATTTCTCGGTTTAAATCATAGACTTGTAAAATCCAATGTATACTACAACATCATGTCTTACACTACTGACCCAATAATTTCGGAAGTACTTAAATTGTATGATGTTGTGGATAACAATGATAATGTATGCTACACTGAACGGTTAAAGATGATTGAATCACCAATGAGGATGTGATATCTCCTGGGTTCGACTCGAAAATACGAAATGCACCAGTCAATGATACAGAATGCTTGTGCAAAGGATAAGGAAAGTTGCATTGAACCTTATCGACAACTTCATTCACACCTCACATTGCTTCTATCTATGGGAAGTAAACGAATAGTTACTGCACTTTTCCGTCAAGAACTATCAACGTTCAAGAGCACATTATTCTTAAACTTAGAACAATTGGAACAACAACTTGATAAAGAAATAGTTCAAAAGGATAGTTCCAGTGCTGCACTTCAAGTGATCTACAACCAATTTCAGTCATTCATCATTGGGGAATTTACATCAAATTATGATCAAGACATGACTGAAATGTCTTTCAAGAAACACACTGGAATGGAAATTAGCGTTTTCATAGAGACACTTATCCAACTCATGGATAATGTGGAGAAGTATATTGAGGAAGTTACTCGATAGATGAAAAGTGGATGAATGTTTGGTGCAGTTGAGAGATAGTTGTGATAAGTTGGGTAATGTACCGTTGAAGAATCGGTGTTACTGAATGCGAATGTCGAGGCAACAAATAATGATGAGTCGGGTAAAGCACCAGATGATGAATCAGTTGACATTGAATACAGAGGCTCAGAGATAGATAAGCTTGACACGCCACGGTCCAGGACTCTTGTTACACATGATGTGGATGCGATATCGGACCGAGAAATTGAGCAGGTGTCATTTGATGAGGTACCCTTAACTGATCAACATAGTGCATCTACTAAGGTACCTAAACATTCTGATCTTAATGCTAAACATGATTATGATAAATGTTCCTTGGTTGAGGCTGAGTCTAATAATTTCAAAACGAATGATATGGTTGATAAAAAGGCTTTTGATGAACTTTCATACAAATTCTCAAAACTTGAAAAACATTGCATTTCACTTGAAATTGCGATACAGAGTAAAGAAGAAACTTTTCAAACTAAGAAACCATGTAAAAATCCGGAATTTCCTGAATTTCGGGAATTTTTTTGAAATAAACGATTTAAAAGCTCAGCTTCAAGTCAACAACTTGACTATCAACAACTTGAAGAAACATATTTCTGATATGCATGTGAAAAGTAATTTGGTTACAAGTAACTCTGATGTTAATGTTATTGATGATATTCAAATAAGAATGATGAATTAGCGGTTTGTGTGGCCAAATTACTAAAGGAAAACGAGTCTTTGAGAAAGCATCACATAGAACTAAGTGACTCTGTCAAAGAAGCTAGAACTAAGTCAATAGAACAAACAAACTCTTTGATAGCAAAAATTGATGATCTCAAAGCTCAACTTCAGGAAACAGCTATTGTTGCTTTAAAACAATGAGCTCAGAAAAACAACAGGGAATAGTGTGAACACTAAGTTTTCAAAACCATCAATCTTGGGGAAACCAATTATTAGACAACCAAATGCGTTTAGATCTGAACGACCAAAATTTTCAAAAACGCAGTTTGCCTCCCAAGTTGATGCGAAACAAGTTTTGACAAAACCAGTCACTTCACCTCACTTGCCTAGGAAAATTGATATGAATGATTTGTATAAGAACTCTTATCTAGAAATGGCTAGAAAGAAGGCACAAAATCGCAAAGACGGAATTTTAGGTGCAAGACCTAGGGTGATGAATTCTTCGAGATTCCAAGGCACTGCTAGTAGTTCTAAACCACTACCTAGGAACACTAATCTAAAGACTAGGGATTGGCTTACATCTACGAGTAGTTGCGTTTCGATTAAAGCTATTCCCATAGCAGATCACTCTAAAAAATCTAGATCTATTTCTAAATCCAAACAAGCTGTTTGCTCAAAATGTCCAAATGTATCTTTAATGCTAATCATAATAAATGTTTCACAAAATCCCTGAAGAAAGTAAATGCTCATGCAATGGTACAACCTGTTAAGTGTAGGATTTACACTAAGTCATCCACAGTGCATATGAAGCAAATGAAACCAAAAGCCTCACCTAGATGGGTACCAACTGCTAAATCTTTGGAAACTAGGAATAAGGATAAGTCTTCCACTATGCATAAGAAGCCTAACAATTCTAGACCTTGCCATAAGTGGATACCATCCGTAGAATTTTTAAGGATGCTTGGTCTTAGGTGGATACCTACTGGAAAGCTGTTTTCTGATGGCAAAATCAAGGTTGACAGTGAAACCCCAAAGGGTTTGGATACTAATGTCACTAACCAATATATCTGCAATCAAGCATGTAATGTTAGTGCAGGTAGTCCTTACTCTGCGATACTTCGATCCTTCAATACATGGACTGGTTTAAAGTATGGATAACACAAAGATTGATATCTCATAACTCACTGGTTCAAGTAACTCAACCTTGATATTCACTTGGCTATCACGTCTGTTCACATCAGTTCAGGCCTCGTACTTCATCATAATGACGTTTGAATACTTCAGTTTAAACCTCGTACTCTAAAGAAACGAAAAGTGTACGTGTCAGTGCGCTTTATCTTCGGAAGAAGAGAAATCTTCTCATTAATGACCATTCTCATCAACATGCTTCATACTTTTTCCACGCGCTTTCAGTTATCAAGTGAACCGGGCTACTGTTGATTTTTTTCTTATTCCACTTGATCAACTATAATGAAGATGGCGACATCATGTGCTAATTTTTCGGGGGAGAAGTGTGAATAGAATACATTTGGATGATAATCACTTGTTTAATCAAGAATGGCATCTCCGTATGCAATTCTTGAGGGGGAGAAGAAGTGTGAATTTTTTGCATAGTTGATTGATATTTGAGAATATATGGTCAAACGGCTCCTAACTCATGTAAGAACTGAGACTCTTCTTATCGAATCATCTTCACACGCAGTTTCTTCTAAGAGCCGCTGGTTGACATCTTCACACGGGCTGATATGATTAATGACAAAGTGCTTCTGGTTAATGCTACACGTACACATCAACATGGTGATTCCGAACAATCTATCTGTTCTTGTTTGATGTGATTGGTAGTTTGGTGTTACCATTTAGTGTGTTATTTGCGGGTGATTGTCGATTTCCTTGATGAATATCTTTCTGTTTTGTTTGATTGGGAGGGATTTTAGTTAAAGGGACTTGCAAGAGATAAGTTAATTGGGATGCTTTTTGGTGTGATGAAGTTGTTAACTATCTATTCCCCAACTGGACAATCTTGAAGAAGGTCGAGTCCACAGTCTGTTCTACATTTTCTGATGCATGTTAGAAGACTAAAGACGAGTTGCATTTGATTATCTAAAGACTTCTTCTTAATCTGGGCATTTATCAAACAGATTGTCGGTTTATGGGAAAGCACTAATTAGGGGATGGTGATAAGTCATAGTCAATCCCCAATTAGACTTGCTCATATTCTTTTGCAATGATTCCTCGAGAAACACAATCTCCAGTTATTCCTCGAGGCGTTGATATTGACTATTGTAATATTGCAGTTGCACTATTGAATAATAATCCGCTCTTTGGTATTCCTTTGCCAAATCTTCACGGATTATTGTTCATGAAAAATGATCCGCTCTTTGGTATTCCTTTACCAAATCTTCACGGATTATTGTGCACTCTGTAAATCAACCACATGAACATTAAGGAAAATGACTACCTCATCCGCTTGAAGACATTATTGGTGAATCTTCCAGATCAGTCTCTATATGTATATCTTTAGGAAGATGGAATTGATGTTGAGGAATCGTTTGTTCTGGTTCATTAAGTGGGTCAATGTACATCCGGTTGTACATTTATTCACGTGTTGGACATTTGACACAATTTGATTACTTCGGAGTTAATCATTTATCACTTATTTGAGATTGAAGTTGACTTTCACAAAGGCGTGTTCTTATTTGATAACTTGCTCGGGCTTAAAAATTTGAGTTTGTAACATATTGGATTTCATAAACACATCATAACGTATCAAATGGGGTGTATAGTTTAGAGGTTTTAGAGAGAGAAAGTAGGATGGGAGCCTTTCTAGAGAGAGAAAGTGAAAGAAAACATGGAAGGTTAGATTAGAATGAAAGGTCCAACCCTCTACCTTGGGAGGTAGAGGGTATTTATAGTTACAAATATAACGACCTCCTATCAGCCTGTGGATCAGGTATACAGTGGGTAAAGACCCGTCCTTCCTCCACGGTGTTACACTAAACTATACTACGCTACAAACTAACAAATTAACTACTTAATAACGTAAATAACTACAAGTCTATGAGCTAACATATGCAAGACTACAATTGGGGTGACCGACACTTTAACATGGAATTTCCAATTCCTAACAATCTCCCCCTAAGGGAGGTCACCCCATGAAATACATTTTGCTTCCTAGCATTCTATCTTTGACTTCGTTCTTGAGCTTTGTAGACTTGAATTCTTCACTTCCGCAATCTTTGTGCATTTGTAGCGATTCTTCAAAGTCCGATTATTTTGTACTTTCAGTGGAGGTCTTTGAACTGATCCACATCTTTGATGATCTTTGAGCTATCATTGAGATCATCAGCCACAGTAAATCTCTGGATCACCCTTTGTTGTGTTGCCATCATGTGATGTTGTGACTTTTGGACCCACATGCTCACACTTTCTGGATCATGACATCTTTTCATCAGAGTAGCGAAAGCTTTACTGGTTCATGATATTTGCAGCAGAAGCGTAAGCATAGTATAAAAATATCGAGCCAGTTATGTAGATATGCACCAATCATGATTTCTTCAATTAAGTGTGGATGCTGTGAGCATGCGGCTTTGGATTGACTCCTCAATTAGATCACCGCGAACCGTCCAAATGTACCTGCAAAGAACAGTTAGCAATAAAACATACGAAAGTGTCTTTGATCACTTTCGTTGAATTGAGGTACACGCCCACGGTTACCGTTGATCAGATACAGTACTTTGTGATCGTAGGATTCTAAGAATCTCCTTGATAGGGTTTCGCAAATGTTCTAGCTGTTCTCAAACCGAACGCCTCAAAGAAGACAACACGGAGTGAGTGAACCAAACCGAGATTCACGATTGATGAAAAATTTATTTGAAAACAATCGCGTATTGCTTGAAGAAAGAGTTTTGCAATACGACGAAGGTTTTATGAGAAAGATCAATTTTCAATCAAAATACTTTTTGTATTTGAAAAGAGTACACAATCGATGTGCTAGAGAAAAGAAAAGACTCGCACATCGAACGGTTTTTCCAAAAGTTTTTTTTTTCAATCAGAGATACTTTTTGTGTTTGAAATATGAATACACATTCGATGCGCTAGAGAAAAGAAGATTTGCACATCGAACGGTTTTTCCAAAAATATTCGTCAATTCATTTCCTGGACCAAGGTTGATTCACGAGTGAATTGCCCCATCGTTTCAATCCAGTTGTCACAAGTTTGATCTTTAGAAAAGATCTCACATGTCACCCACCAAGAGCTTGTTTGATAATGGCTCTAGAAGGCTTTCCATCTTCATCGTGAATATATTTAATATATCACTCAGATGATGTTCTGGCAATACCACAAGGATAATGCGTAGGAATCTCAATATATACTTACTTTCCACATTGTGTGAAACAGCAAGTCTTCATTAATTTTGTGTCCTAATGAGATATTGTGGATGATCTCTTGGCTCTAGACTCAATAGTGCACATTTGGTTCCTATGCCGGAGACTAGGGAGAGGGTCTCCTTCTTCAATATCAACAATCTCTAAGAGAAAGTCGATAGATAATGTCGGTTCCCCGTGAGAATGAAACAAGCCCTTTTAAGAGGAACTTGAGTAGCTTGGGAAGTTTAGTGCAGTGCGTCACTGGGTCCATGACGTCTTGTCTTCAATACCGGTGTTACCTTGGTAACAACCAGTAGCATATGAATTGAACCCGGTTTCTACCCTAAGGTTGAATTATTGGAGGGCTATTTCTTTTCACCCTTTTCATATTCATTTCTTTTTCATTCTTCAACCCCTTCAGTGCTTACCGAGACTTCATAACTAGAACCTTGTTGGGTTTATTCCAGATCTAGCTCTGTCTCAGTCCGCACTCTTCCCATTTCTCATTTTTCTCCTTTTTTTCATCATACCTAAGGACTCTACACTATCTAGTGGATTATCCCTGGGTAGATCCCTCCGGATCTGGTGGATCGTGAGAACGAATACCTAACCTCACCATCCTTATAACTCCATACATAAAGTAAAATGGTCGGTCTTTTGGTACAGTTCATTCCTTCTCAAAACCAATTGAAAAATCATTTGGAAAAACAATCAAGGTACTTGTGATACGAGATCAAAGCATTTTGTACCTTAATAGTTTTGATCATTTAGAAATGTTCCCCCCTCAACATGTGCATAAGATATTGAAATTGTTTAGCACATGGAGGCAAGAGTTTTTTGAAATAATTTCTTGATCACAATTTCTGTAGAAAAAGCCATTTGATTTTCTTGGTAAATTCTCCCCCTCAATATGTGCATAGGATATGTGAAATAGTTTTATCACATAGAGGAAAGAGTTCTTTTGAAGCACATCCACGATCATATTGCCATATAGAAAACATTTAAAACTCAATCAAGGTACATATGATAAAACATTGAAACCTTTGTACCTTGATAGTTTAATTTATTTTGAAATCCTCCCCCTTATGTAGGATCGAATGTTATTGTGTTTGATGATTCGGGTGGTCTTGGATGATCAAAATACATGTTTACCATTTTAGAGAGAGAAAGTAAAGAGAGGGATATTTCTTGGTAGAGACTTGTAGAACAAAATATGGAATGTTAGATTGAAAAGCTCCACCCCTTCCATGGATGGAAGGGGTATTTATACTTACAGACACAACGACCTCCTATCGGCCTGTGGATCAGGTATACAGTGGGTAAAGACCCGTCCTTCCTCCACGGTGTTGCACTACGCTAAACTAAACTAATAATTAACTAATAAACTGATAAATAACGTAACTAAAGATATGTCTACGAGCTAACTTATGCTAGATAACATTTGGGGTGACCGACTCTTCACTATGGAATTTTTAATTCCTAACAATCTCCCCCAAAGGGAGGTCACCCCATGTTTTACATTTCGAATCCTAGCATTCTATTCTTGACTTTGTTCTTGAGCTCGTAGACTTAAATTCTTCAATTTCTGCAATCTTTGTGCTTTTGTAGCGATTCTTCAAAGTCCGCACTGATTTGTACTTTTAAGTGGAGGCCTTTAACTGATCCACATCTTTGATGATCTTCGAGCTTTCTTTGAGATCATCAGCCATAGTAAATCTCTGGATCACCCTTTGTTGTGTTGCCATCATGTGAAGTTGTGACTTTTGGACCGACATGCTCACACTTTTGAATCATGACATCTTTCCATCGAGTAGCGGAAGCTACGGTTCATGATATTTGCGGCAGTGAAGCGAAGCATAGTATGAAATATCGAGCAGGTTATGTATATATGCACCATCATGATTTCTTCAAATTAAGTGTGGATCTGTGAGCATGCGGCTTTGGATTGACTCCTCAATTACGATCAAAACCGTCTAAATGTACCTGCAAACAACGATTAGCAATAAAATGCATGAAAGTGTCTTTGATCACTTTCGTTGAATTGAGTACCGCCCACGGTTCCCGTAGATCAGATTACAAGTACTGTGATTAGGTATAATTCGAAGAATCCTCCTTGACAGCTTTTCGCATTGTTTCTAGCTGTTCTCAAACCGAACGTCTCAAAGAGACAACATGAGTGAGTGAACTAGCGGTTGAGATTCATGATTGATGAAAAATGATTTGAAAAACAATTGCGTATTGCTTAGAAGAAAGAGTTTTGCAATACGACGAAGGTTTTATGAGAAAGATCAATTTTCAATCATAAATACTTTTTATATATTTGAAAGAGAATACACATTTGACGTGCTAGAGAAAAGAAGATTTGCACATCGAACGGTTTTTCCAAAAGCATTCGTCAATTCCATTCCTGGACCAAGGTTGATTCAAGAGTGAATCGCCCCATCGTTTCTGTCCAGTTGTCACAAGCTTGATCTTTTGAAAAGATCTCACATGTCACCCTGTAGGATCGATAATACAAGTGATTCATGTGGTTCGGGGGGTCGGGGAAGCTCAAAGAATGAATAAGACATGGTATTGTTTTTATTGATGTAAAGGGAAGATGTGTGTGTTTCTAGAGAGAAGAAGAAGAAACCACACACACTTCTTATTTCCACAATGAACTTCCTACCCTCCTAGTTGGGACTAGGAGGGTATTTATACTTCAACAAGCCTAACTTAGCACTATTGACTAAACTAGTCCTTGTGAATGAGTAAAAGAAGAAACTAATGCAATTCCGTAATGACTTCACTTTAGCGAGGCTAACAATCTCCCCCAAGTGATGTCATACGGGAGTTGCTTACAATGTTCCCTACAAGCAAAATTAAATACAACAGATAAAGCAGCTGACTTCAAGAGTGTCTTCACTCATCAAACTTCATGAATCTTCTACGGTGCCATCTCTTTACTTTGGAAGAACGGTGCGAGCAAATCTAATTAGGGATTAAATCGACCTTTTGCTCTCCCTAATTAGTGCTCTCCCCAATGACAACCTTTACGATGAATTTCTGAATTCGAAGAAGTCTTTTGATAATTAAATTAGAACCGTCTTTAGTCTTCTAACACGCAGAGGAAAATGTAGAAAAGACCGTCGATCGACCTTAACTTCTAGATTGTCCATTCGGGGGAATAAGATATCAACATCTTCATCTCACTAAATGCATTCCAGTTATCTTTCATATATCAAATCAGCTCAGAATGTACACATTCTCTCCCTGAGGTTTCGATTTATCGGAATCAAAGATATAATTGTGTACATAAAGCATTAACTGGAAGCATTCTATCATAAATCAAATCAGCCCGTGAGAAGATGTCGATGAAAAAAATTTCCGAGCATCAAAAAAATACCAAAAACTGTCTAAAACAAGTGTGAAAACCAACATAAATTAACAAACAACAACCTGGCTCTGATACCAATTGTAGGATCGATAATACAAGTGATTCATGTGGTTCGGGGGGTCGGGGAAGCTCAAAGAATGAATAAGACATGGTATTGTTTTTATTGATGTAAAGGAAGATGGTGTGTTTCTAGAGAAGAAGAAGAAACAACACACACTTCTTATTTTACAATGAACTTCCTACCCTCCTAGTTGGGACTAGGAGGGGTATTTATACTTTAACAAGCCTAACTTAGCACTATTGACTAAACTAGTCCTTGTGAATGAGTAAAAGAAGAAACTAATGCAATTCCCGTAATGACTTCACTTTAGCGAGGCTAACACACCCACCAAGAGCTTGTTTGATGTTGGCTCTAGAAGGATTTCCATCTTCATCGTGAATACTTTTACATACCACTCAGATGTTCTGGCAATACCACAAGGATAATGCGTAGGACCCTCAATATATACTTACTTTCCACATTGTGTGAAACAGCAAGTCTTCATGAATTTTGTGTCCTAATGAGATATTGTGGATGATCTCTTGGCTCTAGACTCAATAGTGCACATTTGGTTCCTATGCCGGAGACTAGGGAGAGGGTCTCCTTCTTCAATATCAACGATCTCTAAGAGAAAGTCGATAGATTATGTAGGTTCCCCGTGAGAATGAAACAAGCCCTTTAAGAGGAACTTGAGTAGCTTGGGAAGTTGTAGTGCAATGCATCACTGGGTCCATGACGTCTTGTCTTCAATACCACTGTTACCTTAGTAACCACCGTTAAGCATATGTATTGAACCCGGTTTCTGCCTAAGGTTGAATTATTGGAGGGCTATTTCTTTTCACCCTTTTCACATTCATTTCTTTTTCATTCTTCAACCCCTTCATTGCTTACCGAGACTTCATAACTAGAACCTTGTTGGGTTTATTCCAATACTAGCTCTGCCTCAGTCCGCACTCTTCCCATTTCTCATTTTTCTCCTTTTTTCATCAATATACCTAAGGACTCTACACTATCTAGTGGATTGTCCCTGGGTAGATCCCTCCGGTTCTGGCGGATCGTGGGAACGAATACCTAACCTGACCATCCTTATAACTCCATGCATAAAGTAAATTGGTCGGTCTTTTGGAATTGTTCAATCCTTCTTGAAACCAATTGAAAAATCATTTGGAAAAACAATCATGGTACTTGTGATACGAGATCAAAGCATTTTGTACCTTAATAGTTTTGATCATTTAGAAAACCTCCCCCTCAATTATGTGCACATGATTTAGAAATTGTTTAGCACATGGAGGCAAGAGGACTTTGAAATATTTTCTTTGATCACAATTTTCATAGAAAAAGCCATTTGATTTTCTTGGTAAATTCTCCCCCTCACTATGTGCGTAGGATATTTTAAAACATTTTATCACATAGAGGCAAGAGTTCTTTTGAAGCACATCCACGATCACAAAAGCCATTAAGAAAACCATTTGAAAACTCAATCAAGGTACTTTACGTTAAAACATAAAAGCTTTTGTACCTCGATAGTTTATTTTCTTTTAAAATGCTCCCCTCAATATGTGCTTCAAGATTGGCGTTTAACACATATGAGAGAGCATCCTGCACAATTGAATCAAAACGATCACCTTTTATCAAATTTCATTATTAAATCACAAATTCCCCCCGATCAAAAATATCAAACCCTTTGAGATTTTGGATCCCAAGTGATTTAATAAGGTTTAGAAAACATAGGAGAAAATGTGGCCGGTGTAAATACTCATATTGTTTTTAGATAAATGCTCCCCCTCAACATGTGCATTATGTATTAGAAATCGTTTGGCACATGGAGGAGGGAGTGCCTTTAAAGGACTAAAACCAATTCCATTTAAACAAATTTGAGATTTAAATCACGGTCTCTACCCCAATAAAAAATTTCAAACCTTTTGAGATTTGTGATCCCAATTGATTTAAATCATTTAGAAAATTTTGGGTAAAGACGTGGCAAGATTTGATTTTGAAAAATGATTAATAAGGAACAGTTTTTCAATCATTAAAGATTGTTAGTGTCAGGTATGATCAATTTAAGAGATCTTTTAAGTAAAACAAAACAATTTCACAATCAAACAAGAACAGAAAATTTTTTATTTTGAAAGACCTTGATTCAAAATAAAATCATACCATGACATAACATTAAATCTTTAGATCACCACATTTTAACGTACAAACCGAAACTTTTATGAAGAAATATCGTTTGAAAATATTTTATTTTAAATCACTCTCCCCCTCAATCCATGACAGAAGTCAATAATTGAGTGACTTAGGTTTTGTTTAAAAAGAAGTCCGGTGATTTTCAAATTTTAGTCCAATTTATTTTCAAAACAATATTTTTCCATTTTCAAAACAATTTTATTCAAAGTTTTAGAAAATGTTTTAAAAAATGGTATCCTGCACAAAGATACATTAGTGGTTGAGAAGCTTCCGTTGTTGTTGCTGTAGAGTTTGGAAGAAAACCATCCTCGATGCAGTGAGACTTCATCTTACGCTTGCATTTTGAATGCCAACTAAGGTCAAATTAAGCGCCGTTTCTTCAATCACTTAGAAGAAAACCATCTCGATGCAAAGGAGACCTCTTACGTTGCATTTATGCCAACTCTCCATAGAAGTCCAATTAAGCTCCTTTTCTTCATTTGTCAACCCAAGATATAGTTACCCTTTCCTTTCCGCATCCAATCATCTTCAATTGTGGGATCCGGATCGGGAACATTCTTTTATACCAATATACCGGCATACGTTAGTGAACACACATACAAATATATGGTGGTCGACATCACCCAAACAACAATCGACTAATAAAAGTCAATGCAACATATCAATCGATCATATAAATGTATGAGAATAATGTGTTCATCAAACTCTAATCATCTAATCCTAGCAATCATATCCTAGGCACCTAGTCCTTCAACATAGGTTAACATCATTTTTAATTAAGCATATTAGGATAATTAAGAAAGCCCGTTAGATGATGTAGATTTGAAAACATTATCCCCTCAATCCGTGACTCATTTTATGAAAAGTTTAAAAGCTACCAAGTCATTGATTGAGTTTTCAATCTTTACAAAAACTCAATCGATTGTTTTAAAGCAGCTCATTTTCCACCATTTAAGAGAACAACAAATATTTTTCTGAAGAATTTTAGATGGAAAAACATTTGTGTAGGAACAGCAGTTTTGACGACATACTTTCCTTGTTTAGTTTTAGGATAAGTGCACGAAATATTTGAAAAAAGTTTAAGTCGCACTTTCCTTTCTTTAAAAGAGCGGGTTGCTATCTGAAATAATAGCAAACCATGGTTAAAGCACGGTTACAAGCAATCAAGTAAGCGCAAGCCATTTTTGAGCGGAGATTACTGATGCGAAATAATGTAAGCCATTTTGAGACATGATTTGGAAAGAATATTTACACCTTCGCCGAACTTCATCTATGGTCTCGTGCCATTATTGAATGACATTTCTAAGACCGTAGATGTTATCGATACCAGAAGACATGTCTTGGAAAAACATATTTTTGGTATTTTTGAAATTTTCTGATTTTTATGGGTTTTTGAGGATTTTATATTTTTCTATTTTCTTTTTCTTGGTTTTATATTTTTGTATTTGGTTTTTGAAAGATATATACAAGGATAGAATAGATGATATAGTTAAAGAAGATGATGATACGAGTACCGAGATAAGGATATCGAATAGCCCCGTTGTAGAAGATAGAAGTCATCAACTCCTAAACATTCACCACCAAAGCTTCCAGGGCTCTTGAATCGAAGAAAGAAATTGAACCATCTGAAAGTGAGACTTTGGCAGCTTCCACCCAAACCGAAAATCCTTTAGGCGAAAGCGATTCAAGCTCTATTTCAAGCTTGCCTTAGCCAGGAGAAGCACACCATTATCATAAATCCCGCTGCTCCTTTCAAGAATAATCACCGTGATTCTTCGTTCGAGGTTATATCATCAACAAGAAGAACAACAACGTATCATCCCACACATAAAACAATCTTCTCAAATTTCTTTTCTACTAGCGTCTGAAGCAATCCATTCCAAAAGGTGTCAAGAGAACAATTCCCCAAGTAGATTGAATTGATGTAGTCACCTCTTTGTATAATGCTCAAGAACTCTCCGAATACACACATGATGAGGGGAATGAAAACACCTTCCCATGTTCACATTTTTCTTCCCGGATGATCGTGTATGAAGCTCAAGAACCCAAAGTACACCAATACCCAAGAGCTCTCCCGAATACACATCATGAGGGGAATGAAAGCACCTCCCCATGTTCACATTTTTCTTCCCTGATGATCATGTGTGAAGCTCAAGTATCCGAAGTATACCAATACACAAGGAAGGAATATAACATTGAAGAAGCATGCCAAGTCACCGATTATCTCTGCGGATGACAATCTCTGCGGATGTCAACTCCGAAATAAGTGATTATATCTATGAATCACTGATTAAGCACTCAAGTGAAACAGAGCATCCCCAATGTACACATTCTCTCCCGATCATTGTAATACCATCGAACTCACCACACACTAGTGTACCTCTTTTATCTTCAGAAACTTTCTCTAACATCACTTCCCCAACGTAGTTGAAATACTAACACTAAACGCCTTGATGAGTAAAACCTTGAGTTTCTCTGCGGTCATGACATTTGTTTTCCCGAGATATCTTCAATCACTTAGAAGAATTAAGTTCATCAAGTTTACTCGTCATGAGTCAAACCTTGAGTTTCTCTGGTAATAACATTTTGTCTTCCTATCTTCAATTACTTAGAAGTATTAAGTTCATCAAGTTTACTCGCGTTTAGGTGCTTGTCTCCCTTACGCCTTCTTTGGTTTTGACACTTGAATCGCAACTCTTTGTAAGTCCATATACTAAAAATATTTTGAGAAGAACATCATTAGCTCAGATGTATGTGAGAATCAACTTCATTGAAGAATAACGTGAGCAAGTCTAATTAGGGGATTAAATTTGGCATTTCAATCTCCTACAATTAGTGCTCTCCCCTAAACCGACAATCTGTTTGATAAATGCCCAGAATAAGAAGAAGTCTTTTGATAATCACAATGCAACTCGCTTTAGTCTTCTAACATGTAGCGTAAAATGTAGAACGGTGATCAGACTCGAACTTCTTCAAGATTGTCCAGTTGGGGAATAGATAGTTAACATCTTCATCACACCAAAAGCATCCCAATTAACTTATATCTTGCAAATCCCCTTAACTAAAATCCCTCCCAATCAAACAAGAACAGAAAGATGTTCATCAAGGAAATTAGCAATCACCGAACATAACACACGAAATAATAGTGACACCAAGCAAACAATCACATCAAACAAGAACGAAGATTGTTAGGAATCATCATGTTGATGTGCAAGTGAAGCATTAACCGAAAGCACTTTGTCGATAAACCCATCAGTCCGTGAGAAGATGTCAACCAACGGCTCTTAGAAGAAACTCCATGTGAAGATGACCCGATAAGAAGAAGCTCGGTTCTTACATGAGTTTAGAGTCCGATGACCATTTATATTCTCTAATATCAATCAACAATGCAAAAATTCACACTTCTTCTCCCCCTCAAGAATTGCATACGGAGATGCCATTCTTGACTAAATAAGTGAAATCATCCAAAAGTATTCTATTCACACTTCTCCCCAACAAAATTAGCACATGATGTCGCCATCGTCATTATAGTTGAGCAAGTGGAATAAGAAAAACAATCAATGGTAGCCCGATTCACTTGATGACTGAATGGAAAAGTATGAAGCATGTTGATGAGAATGGTCATTAATAAGAAGATTTCTTCTTCGAAGATAAAGCGACCGACACGCATACACTTTTCTTTTCTTTGAGAGAACGAGGCATGAATGTTGTGTTCATACGTCATAAGAAGATTTCTTCTTTGGAAGATAATGCGCCAGATGTACACATTTCTTTTCTTTGAGTACGAGGCTTGAACTGAAGTATTCAAACGCGTCATTAATCTCTCTTTTTTCAACTCTCTTAGCAAAACATGTAATCAACCCCATTATCATTCAGTAGGCTCTTTGTCGTGACCGCTGATGGAGAAAACCCAATATGATGAATTTGACCACAAGTAAACTACCCCGAACTCGTGACTTAAACTTGCACATATGTAACAAAGACGGTGCCGATTTCCATTAGCATCTCTAAGTACTCTCTATGTACTCTATACTCTTCAACCAACCAACCATCAAGTATAAGACGCACATTACCTCTTGAAAATCCACAATTGAATGTGACACTGAGCACTACAACGTAACTCCTTAAAGTGATAGTTATTTTGTAGTGGTAAGAGCCCAATTCCCCCAAGTGGTAAAAGAAAAGGTAAAAGACACCCAACAATAACTAGATTTCCAAGTCTTCGTTATTGATAATAAGCTCGAACAAGGATCATGAGGAATCTTCATCCAACCATCCCCGATACCTTCAGATACTAAGTACACTCGCCCGTGATATTTCACTTCAACCTCAAATAAATAATACTGAATTAACGCCATTGTCACATCTTCTTAACTGCTCGAATCAAGCCTTCTTTGACATTTAAATGAACTTTGATAATGGTTTCATCCCGACCATGGTTAAAAGCACGTAACCCCGTAAAACCATGTAATAACCAAAGTGCCATAACGAATATCCAAACGCACATCCAATACATGAAGTACACCCTTTTATCCCTTCTTCGAAATAGAAAACGTAGCACCAACATCAAATAAGATCCCAAAATACACTTTCGTTTCTCCAGGATGAATCCATCAATACGGAATTTTACAATTCTATAGTTTAAACCGAGAAATAATTTCTTTCGCGGGATTTTACAAAACTAAGAATAAACCGTAAGAAAGATCCAGAAATGCACTTTACTTTTACCAGGATGTTTCCATTGTCACGGGATTTTACAAGTCTATGATTTAAACCGAGAAATAGTTTCTTTCGCAGGATTTTACAAAATCAAGACTAAACCGTACACAACGTCAGCTTGAATGTGTTGTGACAATTTTGGTTCCAGTGAATATCTGTTTTAGGGGAACATGCAACGGTTCGTCAATGGTTCATAATCCAACATCAACAACATCATCAACCATCCAGAAAACACATTGGTAAACACATCATTCACTTAATCTGTCGGCAATTGCAGTGACCATATGAAGAAGTAATCCCGATATATCAAACTTGAACGTGACGTAAAATTCCCCAGATTTGTTACTTAAACTTGTACTAATCCTCGTGAAAACGAAACGGTGTACCCAATGTACAAAACCTCTTGACATTCTCAACTGAGTGAGACACCGAAGGGATAGTTACGTTGTGGGTTAAGCGAGAAAGAAACGGTGTACCCAATGTACAACCGTAATTAAATAGCCAAGTCTTTATCACCCTCTATAAATGCCCAAACAAGTCATCTTCGTGAAAGGTTAGAAAGAAAGAAGACGAAATAAGTAAACGTGCCCGGAAAAACTCACTTCACATCCAAATACGAAATACCGTCCGAACAACCCAGTAGTCAAAATTTTCAACAAACACTTCAAGCCGTGACATAAAACTCTTTGTGAAAATGTGTAAACCAATGCACCAATCCACATAAACTATCGAATCTCATCATCAAATCACAAGTCTCAAGTCAAATCTCAAGTTACATCACAAAAATATCCAAATCTCATATTGTCCCATATTATCAAATCTCATAGAGTCAAAGCTCATATATATGATCCAATATAGAGAAGCCCAACCATAACTTTGAACCCTGTCCACTAATCCATTCGATCCAACTTCAAAGTTAATTCATTACATATTTTACATAAGCCCGGTTCAATAACGTGAATTACTAGTCACAACATGTGATCCAAATGAAATCCCACCCGATCCAATTCACAATAAGTTGGATCCAATCAAAGTTCATACAAATATTACAATATCACATGGCCCTAATTTTAATGTCATCAATCCAAACTCCGGATATACCATACGGCCCAACTAAATGATATCATATTCCTTGTAAACCTCATTTACATGTCATGAGCCAACTATCACTAATCCATAATCCATACTCGAATCCACAACACATCGTACTTATAGCACTTTTAGTAAACCATAATAACTCATTGTTAAGTATATTAGCAAACCGCAGAAATTAACACTTTGTTAATCACTCACAAGACTCGATGCCCATTCACTTATCACTGGGCTCGATCCACTAATCCAGAAGAAGGCCCAATCAAAATGTAAACATCTGGCCACATAAGATAGTCCATGCATTTTGATAAGTTCTCAACCCTAAAAAATAGGGTATAAAGCGCCACATACTCACATAATATCCCTAAAATTCAGTAACCCTAATCTCACTTAACTTCGTTTTTGTCCGCCCCCCATCAAAGAAAAACGCTCTCTCAACTCCAATCTTCAATCATAAAATATGTTAGCCTTAATAGTTTTTATTAGAAGTGATGGTCATTCACATTTAGGAACTTTGTAACGTGTGTTAGATATCGTGATAGAATAGTCAACGGGCTCGTGGATTGGGCTAAGCTAATTGGTTATTAGTTTAGTTAAGCTAGCATTGTATAAGTTCATGTAACCCAATCCATGTCCAAGCCCATATACAGCCCATGGCCAAGCCTTAGGGCATCCTTTGTCTTGTACTATAAATACCCCTCAAGTATGTCATTTGAGGGGTGTGCTTGAAAGTGTGTGTGTGTGTGTGTTTTCCTTTTAAATAAACATCATATTGTTTCATCCTTCTCTCACAACATACACGGTTTTGTTTAAAACATCAAGTCACCATCTTTCTTAATCTTTCCTTCTTTATTTACGCATAGTTTGTGTTTGTGTCAACGAGTTCTACGCATAACGTGGTATTGGGTTTGTGATAAGGTTGATAGATATAAGGTCCTACAATTGGTATCAATCGCCTAACAAAGGTTTAGGAGTGTTTTGGTTGAAATTTTTTTTTGTGGTGTTACGCGTAGTTCGTTCTCAAGAGTGTCACGCTTAAAGCTTTAATTTTTGCACTTAAATCTTCAAGATTCTTATGGTCTAAGGTTTACATAGTGTTAAAGATTCTAGTTTTTGCAAAAAGTTCGAAACTTTACGTGTTTTAAATCATTTTTGAACTCGATTTTGGTTCATTGGTCATTTCTACTCGTAACTTTTATAAGCACTTTGGGTGAAAAAGGTCAACATTTTTGGGTTATTCGAGTGTTTTAAGGATATCATGCAAGAGACATCGTTTGAATCATTTGAAATTTCTTACGAGTAGAAGTCAAAAAGTCAAAACCCTAGTTTTCTACTCATAACTTTTTGGTGAAGAATCTTCGAGCTTCAAAGGTTACTTAGTGCTTCCCTCACTTGGATAAGTGTGTGGAACACTTCGACTTGTGGATATCCCTTACCGCGATTTGTAAAGGATTTTTGGTTTTTAACATAAGTTTACGCATAAGCATAAACTCTTACGAGTAGAAATCTACGCATAAGATCACACTTACGCGTAAGGTTTTACGACTAAGTTTTTTGTCTACGCATAAGCCTAAGGTTACGCGTAAGATACTTTCTACGCCTAAGGAATCCTACGCCTAAGATCCTACGCATAATATCCTACGCCTAAGCTTCCTACGCATAATATCCTACGCCTAAGCCATCCTACTCGTAACCATTTCCTACTAAACTCATCGTTTCTCGCCTAAGCTCTTTTCTACGCATAAAGGTTTAAAAAAAAATAAAATAAAAAAAAAAAATTTGGGAAATTAAACGTTCAATTTTTAAATTTTTGAGGAGATTAAACGTTCAATTTTTACGCGAAATTCAAATTTTGGTTTAATCAGGAAAATTTTGGTCAAAAATTCAAAATTTTTGGCCTAAATTCAAAATTTTCGGTCAAATTTGGCGTCAAAATTGTCATAACTCAAATTTTTCATACGACCTTAGAATTGATTTTTATAGTGAATTTCAAATCTTGGGCGAAAATTTTTTAGAACCAAGGTTACGAATGACACTTTTTCGAAAACACCTCAACTGAGCTCAATCTTCATCAACCTCAACTCCTTTATCGTTGAATCGATCCTACATCAACTTTATCAGATCATACCTTCATCAATGGCAACTCAACAAGATATTCATGCAGCCGGTGCCAAAAACCGTCCTCCTATGTTGGAAAAGGTGGTTATCTTCAATGGACAAGTCGAATGCTTCGTTACATCAAGACAAAACCTAATGGAAAATTGATGATCAAATCCATTCAGGATGGACCCTTCATACCTCGACAAGTCCAAGACCGGAAATGCCGATGCAACACCTCCCGTCCCACCATTTTTTCGCCTTCAAAAAGACACTGAATACTCTGAAGAGGATCGTAAACAAGTCGAGCAGATGACATGGCACTTCATATTATACAACTGGGTTTACCAAGAGACATCTTTGCTGCTGTAGACAGCTTGTGAAACTTTCGATATGTGGGAACGTGTTAGACGACTTTGTCATGGAACAAAAATCGGTCAACAAGACACAGAGAACAAGTTGCTAACTGCATGGGAGAAGTTTACATCTACTCCGGGAGAATCCATTGAATCCTACTATGGAAGGTTTTGTACTTTAATGAATGAGTGATCGAAACAAGTTGACACCCAGAACTATCGTGAGCAACATCAAGTTCTTGAACAATCTACCATAAGAATGGGGACGATATGTCACTATTGTCAACCAAACAAAAGACTTACATCAAGTGAACTTTGATCAACTCAACGATTTTCTGAAACAAAACCAAAATGAAGTGAATGAAGTCAGGCAAGAAAGATTAGCAAAGAATCATGATCCATTGGCACTCATTGCAAAGACTCAAACTTCAGGGAATACACAACAACAAGCTTCATCATCTTCCACTAACAACAACTTGCAGCAATACATCCCTCAACAACAAAACTATCCACCGAACAACAACATTACGAAACAAGGAATCACTGATCTTGAAATGGAACCAAAAGAAGCTTTGTCACAAGCATTTGTATTCTTGAGTAAAGCATTCAGAGGTCGCTATTCCACACCAACTAACAACAACCAAAGGATTTCATCAAACACTCGCAGCAAATTGCAATACGGGTGTGAACATGGGCAAATCAAGGTCAAATGGTTGGAGTTATTGGGAATCAACAGGGATATGCTACTAGATTTCGCATGGGTAATCAGTTTCGAATCGGGAATCGCATGGGTCGAATGTTGGAAATAGAGTAGTGGGTAATCGAATGGGAATGTTGCGCTCCAAAGTGGTTGGGAATTATGGAAATGTGAATCGAGGTAATCGAAGGTTAAGTGTTATAACTGTCAAGGATTGGGTCACATGGCAAGGAATTGTCCAACTAAGCCGAAAAAGAAGGATCTTGCGTATCTTCGGAAAGTTATTCTGTTGGCACAAAAGGAACAATCACGGACTTCAATTGAGTTTTGAGGAACATGACTTCATGGCTATTATGGATGATTTGGAAGACCTCGAGGAACTCAATGCAACCTGCATCTTCATGGCAAATCTTCGAGAGACTAAGTACGCGACACCGATTCTCGACGCACTCCTGTCTATGACGCCAACGCAGATCTCGAGGTACCAATCATTGCGATCCATGCTATAACAATGTCATATTTGATGTGTTTACTCATGATCGAACAAAGATTCTGCAATGACATCAGCCACCTACTTATGATACATACATGGACAATCCGAGTTGTAGCAATACTAACTCAGAAACTCCAAATGTGGATCCTAGTGGAGGTTTGTGGCACAAAATCTGAGACCGATGAGGAAACTTCGCGCTTATTTTGAATCATTAATCAACAATGGGCATTGAAATTGAGAAAGTTAAAAGGTCAATCGCGATGCTAAGGCCCCGAATGCCAAATTGACCGCTGAGCTTGAGAGTTACAAGGAGAACGCAAAAGCCTTTGAATTTCAGAAAAACAAAGAATCGAAATTAGAAATTGGTTATCGAAATTTGGTTTCTAAAGAAAAGAATTGCAAATCAAGTATAACACACTTGATGTGAATTCAAACTTGAAAATTAAATCTTTAAACAAGGAAATTTCTGATTTAAATAACCAACTTTCAAAACAAAAAGACATGTTTTCTAATCTTGAAAAAGAGAAGAAGCAGTTGATTAATGATTTTTCAAAACGAGAAGATTCTCTTCTTGATGAAATTCTTGATAAGAATGAAAAGATAAAAACTTTGGAAAATTTGCTTCTTACAACGGGTCATTATGCTCAAACAATCAAGATGCTTTCTAATCAAGTAAATCCGCGTTTTCATACTAACAATAGAATGGCACTTGGTAACGACCCTTCTTCGTTCCTCAAGAAAGCTCGAAATCTCGAATGTGTTAAACAATGGAAATGTTTTACATGAACCCATCATTGTTCGTGATTCTCTTGAAACGTTAGAACTATCTGAGGAGAGTAGATCAAAAATGAAACAAAAGAACTCAAAATCAAACCAATTGATTATAACAAATGGAACAAAATTAACAGAATTACTTTTGTTAATCAAAAAGAAAAGTCAAAGTTCTCCATCACACCAAGTGTTTCAAACAAAGAGTCAACACATGTTTCAAAATCGTTTCAAAACCAGATTGTTGTCTCCAATTCTCTTCAACATTGAAAAATGTCTTCAAACAATCCTTTTAACACAAGTGATGCGAGAAGTATTTTAGAAAATATAAAAACTAGAATTGTGGATCTTCAAGACACTGTTAAAACTAAAACCACTATTACACATAATAACTGGTTCTCTAGTTTTGACATCGAACAAAGAAAGTTTTTTGAAACTCAAATTGCCCTCAAGGTGAATGCCATCGCAAGGGTAATTCATTTTGAACAAGCGTTTTTGAAAGAAAAGCGGTGACTTTGTCAAGGACCATAAATCCTGGTAAAGCAAGCTACCGGTGTGTTGAACAAATCAAAGTTTTGGAAACTTTAAATGACTCTCTCTTCGAAGATGTTCTGACTCCTGATATTATGTCCATTATTTTGCAAACATATTCTGTTGAAGATCATGAAAGACTCACCGAGACCTCTCGAAATTGTTTCAAAATATGAAAAGCTTTTGAAAAACTTGAAAAAGAAAATGTGTCATATTTTAAACAACTTGATCGAAAAACTGAGGAATGCAAATATGACAAACGTCAGATGAGCGTGCCTACAATGACATGAAAGCAAAAATGATCTTTTGAGGGCTCGTTCGGAATGTCAAAAGGAAAGGCATGGATACCGTGGATTAAAAACCATTGACTGCGGAGAGAGCAAATGTTCTCAAACCGGTTTCCAAACCAAAAATGTCTGTTTCTATGCCTCCTCCAAAAGTCAATGAGAAAAATGTTTCATCAAAACGGTCACCACTCCACCGCACTACCTAAACAAAATGTTGATAAGGAAAAGCGGTTATCGAGAAACCAACAGGTTTTAGCTCACGGCCTTTTTAAGATGAATACCACTAATACGCCTCGCCTCCACATCTAAAACATCTAGAACAAACGACATAAGTTTAGATAAGCACTCTAAAGAGACTAGGAAAGCCGAAACCACTTCTCTAGATAAGATTGTGAATCCTAATGAGTGTGCCTTACCTTCTACAGGACTAGGAAGCACCTCTAGGAGCAGAAGACTAAAGCCTAAGAGCAATACAAGGAACAATAGAGTCTCACGGGCCTCTAAGAGTAGTAGCTTGAATAAAGAGAAGAAAGTAGAAGAACACCCTAGGAATTTACCGCTTTTTGAATAAGAAAGACATTTCATCTGAATGTAATGAACCTATGAAATCTGCTAAGTTTAATGAATCAGTTGAATCTGTTTGTTTAACTTGCAAGAAATCTTTATCTAATGTTCATGATGATTGTGTTTCTAAGAATGAGATTGTTAAGCTTGTTAAGAAGAATGTTCCCAAAAGAACTTATGCTAATCGAATAGGAAGACTAGTTTGAGACTCGCTTTACACTACCGATAGGGAGCATAATGTTTACTTTAGGGATGACATTTGGAAACCCACAGGTAGAACTTTCACACTCGAGAATGGTAGAATGAGTGATGCACGTGTCTTACAAATAGACAACTTCTTTGAGTGTGATCAGGATTTTACCTCTAACCCAAAGGAACCAAAATCAAACGGTTTCCAAAATCTTCTACTGCTATTGGCAGGTTATCGAAATATGTCTTTGGATCGTCGACTCGGGTTGCTCCAAGCTTCGTAGACATGGAACATCCAGACTACGTCTACAAACTCAAAAAGGCAATCTATGGATTAAAGCAAGCTCCGAGAGCGTGGTATGACAACTGCCTCTTTTCCTTATCCAAAACATTTTCACCAAAGGAACAGTCGATCCTACCTTGTTTACACAAAAATGCAAAAACAACATTTTGATTGTTCAGATTTATGTGGACGACATCATCTTTGGGTCCACTAATCCGAATATTTCAAAACATTTTGAAAATCTCATGAAAAGTAAATTTGAAATGTCCATGATGGGGAACTAAAATTCTTTCTTGGTTTACAAATACATCAATCCCCACGTGGAATTTTTATAAATCAAGCTAAATATACAATTGAGATTTTGAAAAATCATGGTATGGATAATTGTGACTATGTCGGAACACCAATGGTAACTTCACCAAAAATTGGAGCCGATTTGTTTGGGAAACCTATTGATCCAAAGAAATATCGGAGCATGATTGGTTCTTCATGTACCTATCGCTAGTCCACTGGATATTCATTTCTTTGTTTTGCTTATTAGCACGGTTTCGTGCAAAGCCTACCGAATCGCACCTCAAAGAGGTTAAAAGGATCTGTCGGTACCTGAAGACATCCATTCACATGGGACTTTGGTATCCGGAGGAATCCGGATTTGATCTAATTGCCTTTTCAAATGCGGACCACGCAGGTGATCAAGTTACGGGCAAAAAGTACATCCGGAGGAGCACAATTTTTGGGTGAAAAGTTAGTAAGTTGGTCTTCAAAGAAACAAGATTGCACTGCACTATCAACCGCTGAAGCTGAGTATGTGTCTCTATCTGCGTGTTGTGCTCAAGTTCTATGGATGAGAACACAACTCACGTATTATGGCTTTACTTTCGATAAAATACCTATGTATTGTGACTCGAAAAGTGCCATAGCCATATCATGCAATCTTGTTCATCACTCAAAGACTAAGCATATCCGAGTCCGCTACCACTTCATCAAAGAGTACGTCGAAAATGGTACTGTTGAATTATTCTTCGTGGAAGATCCGATTACCAACTCGCCATCTATTAACTAAAAGCCCTTCCAAAAGAAAGGTTTGACGATTTAGTTCGACAACTTGGAATGCGCCTAACCCCGAGGAGTTAGAACGTCTTCTCGAATCTTCTTGAAAATGATTTTCCAAAAGCTTCAGCTTGCAAATATTTTTGAAAAACCAAATACAAAATTTGAAAACCAACAAAAGCAAAATATAAAAATATAAAACTTTCAAAAATACAAAAACAATATAAAATCAAAAATCCAAAAATATTCTTCTCACGACATGTCTCTCTTGTATAATCGATATTACAACGTTTCTAGAAATGAAATTCAACAATGATACGGGTATGTACAGATGCTTGAGCGAGAGTTCTTTATTGTTTTCTAAAACATGTCGCTTCTCAAAATTTCTTCATAAAATGGCTTTTCAGATACTTCAAGATTTAAACCCGGACTAAAAATGATGACTTTTGATTATTTTTCAAATCAAAACTCGTGCTTTTATAGAAAAATAAAGTGTACGCTTCAAAGGCACTACATTTAAAAAAAAAATGGTGAGAAATCATCATCATCTTGAGCACCTTTTCAAGATTGTTCAAAAAGATTTTCAAAATCTTTCAAAATACTTTGTGCTCAAGATAACTCCCTCTCAAACCCTTTAATTGAGTATGCTTTATTAAAGGGGGAGTATAAAACTAAAATGTTCCATATTCATGCTTAAATCAAATCCGTTTGTCTCCCCAAAAGATTCTAAAATGTTGTTTAATCCGTTTATATCAAAAATATCACAAATATGCTATTTTTGAGGGGGAGAGACGTGGATTAAAATGTGATCTAAAAGTTTTAATGATCATTGTTTGAATCTCAAAATGAGCTCACTTGACGGAACCAATGAATTGACGGGAATCTATGTTAGTAAATGTACCATCTCGAGAAACTTGTGATAGATATGCACCTTCATGGGTCTAACCTCCTTTTCAAGGAGTGTTTACAACTTCAAGTTAGTTATCAGAGCTAGTTGTCACCTAAAAACTGACAATGGAACTCTTTAACTAGGCAACGTAACCGTATCTAGGTGGGGAAGTGTCTATCATGAGCCGATCAATTCAAAAGTGCAAACTCTACCCTCGATGTGCATTTTGTTAAAACATAAGCACATATGAAGAGTGTTTCGAAAATATAAAACTCTCAGAGTGCTTCAAACATGTTTTCTATCATAAACACTTTGAGAGATTTTCAAAGAAATTGGTTTTATGGCAACAATAGGACAGTCATGGAGTTATAAGGTGACTAAGGATAGGAAATTCATTCTATGATCAGCCAGAGCCAGAGGGATCTACCCAAGGACATCACAAATAGTTTAGAAATAGAAGTCCTTAGGAATGATTGAAAAAAGGAGTAATGTGAGAAAGGAGAAAGAAGGGGTTGAAGAATTAAAAAGAAATGTGAAGAAAGGGTGAAAAGAAATAGCCCTCCATATTCAACCTTAGGCCAGAAACCGGGTTCAATTCATCACTCTTGGTTGTCACTAGATGACACTGGTATTGAAGACAAAGGCGTCATGGACCCAAAGGTGGCGCCTTGCACTAAACCTTCTAGCCACTCAATTCCTCTTAAAAGGATTTGTTTCATTCTCACCGAACCTTACATAATCTATTGACTTTCTCTTAGAGATCGTTGGTATTGAAGAAGGAGACCCTCTCCTAGTCTCCTCAGAAAACCAAAATGCACTAATTGAGTCTAGAGCCACGAGATTCATCAATATATCTCATAGGAACACTTGGCATGACATAAAGCATTGTTGTTCATCAATAAGGACACAAGTGATATATTCTTGAGTCCTACGCAGATCTTAGCAATCTGCGGAACATTTATGAGAAGTTTCACATCGTGATCTTCATGATTGAATGGAAACTCACTGCCAGGGGTCAACATCAAGCGCCACGGCCAGTCACCGGTAACTCCCGTGGATTACGCTTAGTGTGTCTCAAACGGTCTACAGTCGTGAGGTGATGCTTCGTGTATCTCGGCCGACTCATCTAACGAACCGGTAGATGTACTTCGTATATCGCGTTATCTCACTTGTGGGACTCCTTGAACGGCCCTTGTGAGAATTAGAGATGTGTTTTCACACTATGTTGTTAACACCCTCGAAATTCAAACTTGTAAGTGCCGGAATCCGCTTATTACTAACCTGTTTTATGTCTTCTTCTTATGGAAGCTCGGGCGGATGGATCATGCAGACTCGCCACATGCTCATACCAACGACACATGAAAGTTCTCATCACAATCAAAGGCTACACAAAGTTTAAAGACTCGAGAACTACATCATTGGTAACCAAAAGTCAAATAGAAGTGTGAGCATGGTGGAGAAAGGCGAGGAGACACCTAACCAACAAAGTTGACAACGGCAGACAACCACATTAATTGATCACAAAGCATGAAGGAACAAAGATTCAAGACTATTCTATATCTACACGCAAAGTTCAAGCTCAAGGAAAGTAAAGATCTTATCAAGTGGAGCATCTTTTGAATGACCACCCCTTAGGGGGAGATTGTTAGCCTTAATAGTTTTTATTAGAAGTGATGGTCATTCACATTTAGGAACTTTGTAACGTGTGTTAGATATCGTGATAGAATAGTCAATGCGCTCGTGGATTGGGCTAAGCTAATTGGTTATTAGTTTAGTTAAGCTAGCATTATATAAGTTCATAAACCAATCCATGTCCAAGTATATACGCCCATGGCCAAGCCTGAGGGCATCCTTTGTCTTGTACTATAAATACCCCTCAAGTATGTCATTTGAGGGGTGTGCTTGAAAGTGTGTGTGTGTGTTTTCCTTTGAAATAAACATCATATTGTTTCATCCTTCTCTCACAACATACACGATTTTTATATCATTCAAGTCACCATCTTTCTTATCTTTCCTTATTTATTTACGCATAACTTGTGTTTGGTTTCACGTGGTTAAACTTGTATTTGTGTTGGGTTTGCTTGGTAAAGATATAAGGTTGATATATCGTAGTGGTCCTACAAAATATGTTACCTGTCTCTTCTTTTCATCAGAATAACTTCTCAAATTCCATCTCACATAAACAAACCCTAATAACACCTCTGCCATGGACAGCACCCATCCGCATCACACAAACTTGAAAGATGTTTGTTAATACACGTGACCTTGCCACAGGGATGGCCCTAAAGTCATTGAAACATATGATGCGAAGGTCCATAGTACGCCACAGATTTGGCACGAAGCTCTTGAAACGACACCTTTGAAACCCACGGGTAGGTTTAATTAATGTGTTTTACGTTTTGTTTTTCAAATGAACGAGCCAAAGAAAGGAAATAATACACTTATTATTGTCCTCTTCTTTAATGTTCGAATAGTAGATGAAGCATGGTCTTCTTACATGATCTATGAGGATGAATGGTTCAATTGAAAGAATCTTGAAAAGGTTTCAACAGTTATTGAATCGAATCTGAGATGTTTTTATTTTCTGATTTTGACTTGATTGTTATATGGAGTCATGTCTTGGGGTGAGTCTAGATTAGGATTAGTTGGATTTTATAGTGGAACGGGTGTTTGCTGATTCATGTCAAGAAGTTTATGGACTGATGATGTTTGATAACTGAGGTCGTTAGTTTTGATAGGTATTTGGTTTTGTGGTATGAGGTCGTGGTTAGTGATTCTTCTTCTTCATTTCTGTCTAATTGTCAAGTCGCTATGTTAAAACCAAGTCGCTACTCTCTTTTTACTCTCAAACTCAAGTCGCTAGCTTCTTTTTCCAGAGCAAGTCGCTACGACTTGTTAAATAACAAGTCGCTAGGTCAAATGTATTTCCAAGTCGCTACCATTTTTAGAGTCAAGTTGCAAGCAAATATTTCAAAACAAGTCGCTATGTCTTTAGATACAAGTCGCTAGCTGAGTCCTTTGACAAGTCGCTAGCATAGAATTGAGAGCAAGTCGCTACTTGTTTTAACCCATACAAGTCGCTACAACTTATTCAATAACAATTCGCTACCTTAATTAACTTGACATAAGTCGCTAAGAGTATTGTCAAATCGCTACCATTATCACAACTCGTTACTCCACTGAATTTAGACTACTTGTAAAGACAAGTCGCCTTGATTCAAAAATCAAGTCGCTACCAGTATTTCAAGACAAGTAGCTACTTTTGCACAAGTCGCTAGGTAGAAGGTTAACCCAACTCGCTAGTATGAATTCAAACCCAGAAAAAGTGACTTATGCATAAAAAGCACATCATTTTTGACCCATTTTGGACTTTGAATATTATGACCGTATGACCAACTTGAAAAAGACCAGATGATGATTTACACATAAAAACACGACACATGGTACCAAACTTAGTCATAAAAGAATCAAAGTTATCAAAAACATATATTTGACAAAAATGACCAAAGATACTGTTTTGACAACACATAAAGGAACGTGACTTAAGATAAGTTGGACCATGGATACAAGAACAATGAAGATAACAAACTGTTATTAACAAAAATATTTTGACTTAAAACTTGATATAAAGAGTAGCATAGACAGTGTTTCGAACCACAAAAACACAACCAACAAACACATCCCGCATCAAAACGCATCAAATCACATCAAAACTAAACAACCCGCATACTAAAACCGTGTAAATAACCATACAAATCATCAAAACAACACAACCTTGGCTCTGGTACCAATTGTAGGATCGAATATTATTGTGTTTCATGATTCGGGTGGTCTTGGATGATCAAAATACATGTTTACCATTTTAGAGAGAGAAAGTAGAGAGAGGGAGATTTCTTGGTAGAGACTTGTAGAACAAAATATGGAATGTTTGATTGAAAAGCTCCACCCCTTCCATGGATGGAAGGGGTATTTATACTTACACACACAACGACCTCCTATCGGCCTGTGGATCAGGTATACAGTGGGTAAAGACCCGTCCTTCCTCCACGGTGTTGCACTACGCTAAACTAAACTAATAATTAACTAATAAACTAATAAATAACGTAACTAACGATATGTCTACGAGCTAAGTTATGCTAGATAACATTTGGGGTGACCGACTCTTCACTATGGAATTTTTAATTCCTAACACCTTAATATGTGCTTCGAGATACGAAAGCGTTTAGCACATATGAGAGAGCATCCTGCACAATTGAATCAAAACGATCATCTTTTATCAGATTTTATATTAAATCACAAATTCTCCCCCGATCAAAAATATCAAACCCTTTGAGATTTTGGATCCCAAGTGATGTAATAAGGTTTAGAAAAACATAGGAGAAAATGTGGCCATGTTTAAATACTCATCTTGTTTTTGGATAAATGCTCCCCCTCAACATGTGCATTATGTATTAGAAATCATTTGACACATGGAGACAGGAGTGCCTTTAAAGGACTAAAACCAATTCCATTTAAAAAAATTTGATATTTAATTCACGATCTCTACCCCGATCAAAAATTTCAAACCTTTTGAGATTTGTACTCCCAATTGATTTAAATCATTTAAAAGATTTTGGGGAAAGACGTGGCTTGATTTAATTTTGAAAAATGATTGATACGGATCAATTTTAGACATTAAAGATTGTTAGTGTCAGGTATGATTGTTTTAAGAGATCTTTAAGTAAAATAAAACAATTTCACAATCAAACAAGAACAGAAAAAATTTCATTTTGAAAGACCTTGATTTTTAAAGACAATCATACCATGACATAACATTAAATCTTTAGATCACCACATTATAACGTAAAAACGGAATTTTAGATGAAATATCGTTTGAAAATATATAAATTGAAATCACTGAAGATTTGACAAAATAAAGTCCGGTTGATATCAAAACTTTGAATCCGATTTATTTTCAAAACAATATTTTTCCATTTTCAAAACAATATTTTTAAAAGTTTTAGAAAAATGGTATCATCACTATTATCCATGCACAAGGATACGTTAGGTGGTTGAGCCGCTTTTGTTGTTATTCTATTTGCCGTAGGCGGAAGAAAACCATATGATGCAGGAGACCTCTACGTTGCATTTTTTTTCATGCCAACTCTTCATAGAGGTCCAATTAAGCTCCGTTTCTTAATTTGATGATGAAGAAAACCATCTGCTGATGCAGTGAGACCTCTTATGTTGCATTTCATTCCAACTTTCCATAGAAGTCAAATTAAGCTCCGTTTCTTCATTTTTCGACCCAAGATATAGTTGCCCTTTCCTTTCGGCATCCAATCATCTTCATATGTGGGATCCGGATCGGGAACATTCTTATGAACCATGATATCTGCATGCGTTAGTAAACATACAAACAGATATATGGTGGTCGACAACACCCAAACAGCAATCGACTAATAAATGTCAGTCCAACATCTCAATCAGATCATGTAAAGGCATGGGAATAATGTGTTCATCAAACTCTAATCAACTAAACCTAACAATCTTATCCTAGGCACCTAGTCCTTCAACATAGGTTAACATCATTTTTCAGTTAAGCATTTAGGATAATTAGATAAGTCCGTTTAGATGATATAAATTTGAAAATATTCTCCCCCTCAATCAATGACTCATTTTTCTGAAAAAGTTTAAAAGCGCTGAAGTCATTGATTGAGTTTTTAATTTTTTTCTAAAACTCTGAATTAGATTGATTTTCAAGCAACTCATTTACCACCATTTTTAAAAAACAACAAATATTTTCCTGAAGAATTTTAGACGGAAAAACATTTGTGTAGGAACAGCAGTCCTTCGACATACTTTCCTCATTTTGATTTAGGATAAGTGCACGAAATATTTGAAAATTGTTTAAGCGTAGCACTTTCCTTCTTTGAAAAACGGGTTGCTATCTGAAATAATAGCAAGCCATGGTTTAAGCACGGGTTACAGTCTGAAGTAACTGTAAGCCATTTGATTTGACATGTTTTGAAAAGAAATATTTACACCTTCTGCTCGAACTTCATCTAAAGTCCCGTGCCATTATTGAATGACATTTTTAAGACCGTAGATGTTATCGATACCAGAAGACATGTCTTGAGAAAAACATATTTTTGGTATTTTTATATTTTCTGATTTTTATGGGTTTTTGAAGATTTTATATTTTTCTATTTTGTTTTGCTGGTTTTATATTTTTGTATTTGATTTTTTGATAAATATATACAAGGATAGAATAGATGATATAATTTAAGAAGATGATGATTCGAGTACCGAGATAAGGATATCGAACAGCACGTCGCAAAAGATAGAATTCGTCATCTCTTAAACTTCCACCACCAAATGCTGTCAAATACGTAACCATAGTCTTTGAGTTGTGTTCTCATCTAAATGACTTGAGCACAACACGCCGACATGGCTACATATTCTGATTCGGTTGAGGACAGCGATGTACAATCCTGCTTCTTCGATTGCCATGACACGGTTATCACCAAGAAATTGTAAAGCTCCTGAAAGTACTTTTCTGTGAGTCTAAGCATCCTGCGTGGTCGTCAAAAAGCGATTAGTTCAAAACCGAATCCTTCGGATACCAGATCCCCAAGTTAATGGTTCCCTTTATGTATCGGAGGATTCTTTTAGCCTTAGAGAGGTGGGTTCGGTTTGAGTGCGATGATACGAGCAAAGATATCGACAAAGACAATATCAGTGCGCTAGTGTTAGATACATAGAGACCCAATAATACTCACGGTATTTGGTAGGGTCCACCAATTTCCCATGTAAATCAGTCCTAGCTTCACAGGTTTTCATTCCAAATTTGTTTAACAATTCAAGGGCATATTTGGGCTGATTCAAGAAAATACCACGGGTGGTGATGAACTTGCGTCCAAGAAAGAACGTGAGTTCACCCATCATAGACATTTCAAAATTTTTCTTCATTAGTTTTGCAAAAGCGATTGAAAACTTTTTATGTGTAGACCCAAAAATGATGTCATCCACGTAAATTTGAACAATTAAGATATGTGCCCCGTGATATTGTATAAAAGAGTTGGGTCAACCGAACCTTTGGTGAAATTATTAGCAATGAGGAAAGATGATAGCTTATCGTACCATGCCCGAGGAGCTTGTTTGAGACCATACGGAGCTTTGTTCAGTTTGTAGGCGTGATTCGGAAACTCAGGATCAACGAATCCATCTGGTTAGATGACATAAACCGTTTCTTTAAGTTGTCCATTGAGAAGCGTTTTGACATCCATCGATAGACCGTCATATTCATATGAGCCGAACGCGAGAAATATCGAACGACCTCAAGACGAGCAACGAGCAAAAGATTCTTCAAAGTCAATACCCTCTTCACGAAGATAACCCTTAGCCACCATACGTGACTTATTTCGATAACATTTCCTTCAAAGATCCAATTTGTTTTTCCAAATCCATTTGAGACCAATGACGTAGACTCCTGTTGGTCTTTCAACCGGTTCCCATACTTCAAGACGTTTGAATTGGTTGAGTTCTTCTTGCATGGATTCAATCCGGTTGTCTTTTGTTATGCGTCTTTGATGTTTTAGGTTCAGATTGGCGGTGAGTGCATAAATGCAATGTTCACCATCCGAGTGAAGACGTTGTCTTGTAACGACTGGTTGATTCGGGTTGCCAATAATGTTTTCCGGAGGATGGTCTTTCGTCCATCTATGTGTGGAGGGTTGATGTTGGTATACATTGTGCGATTCTGAGGATTCAAATGGTTTGTTGATGATTCTGCGACATCTCGGTGCAGCGTCTCATTTGCAAACGGGTTAAAGAACGCATTTGGATCAAAATCTGCAGGTGGGGGTACTTCATTGAACATCATCGGGTTCATCATTGTTGGAAGCGGTTTGTTCAACCGTTGTGTTGGATTCAACTGGTGGTGCTTCTTCAACCGTAGTTGTTGTAGCGTGTATCGGTATAAGAGTATTATCGTTGGCGGTGGAAACAACGGATACACGGAGCACGTTCATCAATATCGTCACTAAAAAGAGGAGCAAACAACCTTTCCATTTGTTGACGAGTAAGTGGGGCTTTGTTGCTGATGATGGGGTTTGGGGAAAGTTTAGCGGTTGTGACCGGGTTCTAAGTGTATACCTCGAAGCCATTTCCGTAAATTCATCAAAATGAGCATGAATCGTTTCCATAACCTCCTTTGTTCGACGATTCAGATTCTAAACCTTTAGAATTATGACAATATCCTATAAAGACTCCAATGTCAGCTTTTGCTTTGAGCTTTCCAAAGTCATCACGATCATTATTCGGATAGCAAAGAGATCCAAAGATATGAAAGTGTTTGAGATTCGGTTTTCTATTGTGGACAAGCTCAAAAGGTGTTTTGTTGTGGCGTTTTGTAATCATAGAACGGTTTTGAGTATAGCATGCAGTAGATACAACTTCTGCCCATAAGTAATCTGGAAGTTTAGCATTGATTAACATTGTTCTTGCAGCTTCCACTAACGTTCGGTTTCGTCTTTCAACAACTCCGTTTTGTTCTGGTGTACGTGCAATAGATGTCTGATGCTGAATTCCCACTTTCTCATAAAATTCACGAAGAGTTTGGTTAACAAATTCAATGTTAGGATCGTTTCTATGGGTGATATGGTGATTCGGGAGGTCTTGGAAGATGGAAGAAACCCATCTTCAAGTTAGAGAGAGAAGGGAAATACTATGTGTTTATTGATAAGAAAAGTGAAGTTTACACAAAGAGATCTCACCCCTCCATGGAAGTATGGAGGGGTTTATATACCCAAACACATACATCTATGGGTAATTGACATAACAAGCCCATGTGTTTGAGGTAACAAAGATAGAAATAGTAATCCCGTCAATGTCGTTCCATTTACGAGTTAGGAGCGATTCCAACAATCAATGTTAGGATCGTTTCTATGGGTGATATGGTGATTCGGGAGGTCTTGGAAGATGGAAGAAACCCATCTTCAAGTTAGAGAGAGAAGGGAAATACTATGTGTTTATTGATAAGAAAGGTGAAGTTTACACAAAGAGATCTCACCCCTCCATGGAAGTATGGAGGGGTTTATATACCCAAACACATACATCTATGGGTAATTGACATAACAAGCCCATGTGTTTGAGGTAACAAAGATAGAAATAGTAATCCCGTCAATGTCGTTCCATTTACGAGTTAGGAACGATTCCAACAATCTTCCCCCAATGGGACGACATAAGGGATTACTTACAACATTTACTACAAATATAGAAAACAAATAAAGAAAGGTCTTCATAAGCTCTTCAAGTGCTGAGGATGATGAAAGGTTACGCTCTTTGTCTTCTTCTGGTACCTTGACTTGAGAACCGTTTTCTTCACTTGTAGGAAAATGATGTAATATGCATAAATTGGATTAACTTCCCCCCAATTCATGTCGCATGTCTTTAGCAATTTCTCAGTACACTCCTTTTTGGCGAAGTTTCTGAATCGGCTTCCCCCAAACTGACAACTATCTTCAGACGAAACTTTGATGTAGTGAAGCATTTCCTCTAACTTTTGACGTTTTCAGACGCAGCGGAATTTGTAGATGAGAAAACCACACAAGGTAACGACTTGTTGCGGAAAATCCGTTCGGGGGTAACATGAAAGAAATCAACAAGATCTTCTCACATATGTAGATGCTTCATACCAAACAAACCACGAAAGACGAAATGAAACGACTTCCCTCGAATGTTTGCGGTCTATCTAATAGTAGTTACCGGTGAATCTGCAATTACTCGATAAAATGACCGTGTGTGAGGCATCACAACATCATATTTAGGTAACTTTACACACGATAACTCTGTGAAAGTGAGACGATAACACCAAAGTGAGACGTTTAGACCACAGATCGTCTCATTTCTTCCCCCTGATTGAAGAAATTCATGAAAGGAGAGGGTTTTACGCAAAAAATACAAAAACAACAAAGGAAGCAGAACCACCTATACTCTCTTCTCCCGATGTTTTCAATGAATCATAATCATACACCACGTATGTTGATGATGAAATTGGAGACATCGAAACCATGTATGTTCAATGAATCGAACAAGTGTGAAGTACCATAAATATCTCGTGAGAATCAATTCTTGATAAGACTTTCTACTCGTGTATACTCTTCTCAGCTAACTCTTTACCGACCCCATTATCATTCTGACGGCTTTTGTAGTGACTACTGATGGAGAAAACCCAATATGACGAACTTGAGACTGAAGTAGTATAACCCTAACTTGTGACTTAAACTTGCACTATTGTCAGACGAAGAACCCTTTTTCTTAACTCCATCGAAAAGGTAAACTTAAATTTTCTCAAATTATCCACACCTTAGTGTGACACTTGAGCACAACAACGTAACTCCTTAGAAGTGATAGTTATAAGCTGTGAGCACAACAACGTAACTCCTTACATCAGGTTCAACTAGATAGCTCAAGTCTTTGTCATTCGTAACGGTTTAAGCTCGAACAAGGATCTCGAAGAATCATGCATCCAACCAACCCCGATATCTTCAGATACTAAGTACACGTACCCGTGATATCCCACTTCAACCTCAAATAAATAATAGTGATTTCTCGCCGTAGTCACATCTTACGGTTAAATGCCCAAAACTAGCCTTCATTAACGGTTTAAAATGAACTTTGATAATGGTTTATCCCGATCTTGTCAAAAAATGTATCCCCGTGAAAATTTGTAATCGCCAAAATACCACTCCAACTTAACACAACAAACATTATAAACAAAGTGTTTTGCTCAATTGTGTCTTGTATTATTGGATCCAATAAATCTGTAATGAAAAATTCAGCTCGTGGAGTCCAAACACTACGTAGTCGGCCCACCAAATGTGTTACTCAATCCAAAATAAAACAAATCATAACCCGGTAAAGCCCAATCCAACCAATACTAAGACCACAACAATATTAAACGGTATAAAATGCATACCCTAATATCATTTGTCTTAACCCTAAAAACACACAGATAAACAAACGCCTCCCACCAAACAAATGCCTCCCACCAAACTATTCATACCCATCTAGATAGCAGCACACAAAAAGTTATCATCAATTGATCTATGATTCGAAACAAACACAAACGTTTAAGCACCAACACAAACACACCCATATTAGATGTTGTCATGTTATAACCGTACGAATCAGGAAATCATTGAAGGTTTCAAGATCCAAGAGGGGTATAAGGTAGGTATTAATTTTGTTGTAGTGATTCATTTTAACAAACCAAAGAAAAGAAATTAACACCCTTGTTATATTTCTTTATCTTTATGTGTCGGATAGTTATAGAGGCATTGCTTTAACATAGATCCATGATGAGATGGTTTAACTCGTGAATGAATGACTTAACGGTTCAGAATATCTCATAAGAGATGCGAGAAAAAACCAATCAGAGATCAATAGTAGTTGACTTTTTGTTACGAGTCTTTGATGATGCGAGTGATTGATGAGTGATAGTAAGGGTTTGGTTGTGTCTAGGTCTAGGGTAGAATTGGTTTTGGTTGCGAGGGTTACTGATTTTGGATTTGATTTTGGTATCAATCACGGATTGATTACTTTGACTATTATACTCGGTTTCTGTAATGAATTTGGACTCATGATGTTGATAACTGAAGTCCATAGTTAAGAGATTTTAGTATTTGGTTTTGGTCTGGTCAAGGTCTGATAGGCATTTCTTCTTCTACATTTCTGTCCTTATGCATAAGAATGGTCAAACGGCTTATGCGTAAGAAGACTTACGCGTAGCCATGGACCTTACGCGTAGCCATGGACCTTAGGCGTAAGCCCATATGCATAACAATTCCTACGCATAACTTCACAGTTATGCGTAATTTTCTCAATAGAAGCTTAAGCTTAAAAGCTTATGCGTAGCCTTGTTTTACGCGTATTCCATACGCCAAAAAATCATTATGCGTAAGTTTAGGGTTTTGACCCTGTTGACTTTTTTCAGCGACCTTTTTCCGACCATATTCCGTTCAAATTCATAGTAACCCAGAAAAAGAGACATAAAGACATCATCTTTTTGACCCATTTTGGACAATGAATATGTGACCAGTTGACCAACAAACTCACGGATTGGAAAAAAATCATATAGGCTATAAAAAGTTAACTAGGATACTGTTTGGCACAAAAACAGATATTGCAAACTTTTGTAACCCAAACGAATTTTTGGACCAAATAAACAGATACATAAAAAACTTGTCATTAAATCTGTTTAGACAAAAAAAATGATAGAAAGGTTAAAACTTTGTTTTAAAAAACAGATTGTAAGACAATATTTTGACAAGAAAGCATCACCAAAATCAACCACAAATAAAAAAAAAACGACCTTGCTCTTAATACCAATGTTAGGTCACTAGTTTTACCACACAAGCTTACAAGAAAGATAGAAAGGCGATTGAACAATATTAAGCACACACACGCACGATATACTTTAGCCGGTTACGCGTAGGCATGAGTGAAAGAGAAATATTGAAAAACCAACCCTCAAGTGAGGGTTATGACATAGTATTTATAGGAGGGAAGCTAGGGCAACACTCCTAGTCCCTTCCTTTCTCCTATGGGCTTGGGCCTAAGCTCATGGGCCTTCTACATAAGCTTAAGGCTAATGACAAACATAAAGGCCATAATAAGCTACCTATTACATATGAGTAACTAACACTTGAATAAGGTTTAGGAGTGATTCCAACACATATACTTAAACTAAGTATACTAAAATGGGTAAAAACATGTAAATACTAAAATGGGTAATAACTAGCAAATGGTATTGACCCATAACCCATGGTTTTATATATACCACTTAACCAAGTTCATTGTATCTAGAAAGAAAACCATGGATCAACCCATAACCCATGACCCATGACCCATGACCCATAACCAAAAATACCCATGGGTAAAGAGGAGCGTTCCACGGATCCCTAGCTTTGTGCTAGCCGGATCCCAAGTGGAAGGGATCCGTGGGATCCGGGAATAGTAGGATTTTTCCTCTATAAATAGTGAGCCATTTCTTCATTGTTTATCATCCCTTTCTAACACACTTTCCTCCCTGAGTTAAATCTCACTAACCTTAGATCCAAGAGATCTATGTTTGTAGTTTTGTTTTTGTGTGATCTTTTAGGTTCCTCTTAAAGGCAAGATCACCACCTTTGAAGTCAAGCAAGCTCAAGTCCATGAGTTGCCATGCTTCCTCATCATCAAGGCTACTGAAGTCTTCTTGTTGATGATTCCTTTCTTTCTTCAAAGAAGTGTAGTGTTGAAGACATTAGTGAAAGATGTCTCAAGTGTCAAGACGAAGATATTAGTGAAGGGTATCTATCGTCTATAGGATAAGCAATTGTGGTAGGTGCTTAGAAGTCAAGACAAAGAAGCATTAGTGAAAGGTGCTTAGAAGTCAAGACAAAGAAGCATTAGTGAAAGGTGCTTAAAAGTGAAGACACAAGACATTAGTGAAAGGTGTCTTGTAGATCTAGTCAAAGGCATTAGTGAAAGGTGCCTTAGATGTACATTCGATATGGTGTGTTTCGATGTACAAGATAGACTAGTATTAGATCCAAGGATATTGATATCCTTGATGATGTTGTAAAGGAGTAGATCTCCTTTGGGATTAGTCGTTGGTGTAGTGTGGTAGTAGTTCCTCCATTGCAATGGAACTAGGTGCTTAGCCTAGTACCTAATAAAGGGTAGGCGACGTTGTGAAGGTGTAGTTCACCTTGGAGTGAAAGAACTAGGTACTTAGCCTAGTACCTTATAAAGGGTAGGTGACGTTGTGAAGGTGTAGTTCACCTTGGAGTGAAAGAACTAGGTACTTAGCCTTGTACCTTATAAAGGGTAGGCGACGTTGTGTAGGTGTGGTTTACCTTGGAGTGAAAGAACCCGGTGGTTAGCCTAGCACCGAAAAAAGGGTAGGCGACGTTGTGAAGGCTTCTCCGCCATAAGGAGATTGGTGTAGTGATTACGAACTCTCGAGTAGGTGACTCGGGGAGTGGAGTAGGGCAAGGAAGGTGTCCTTGTAGCCGAACCACTATAAATACTCGTGTTGTGGTTTTGTGCTTCTTACTCTTATCTTTTCCTTAATTACCTTTATATATGCTTGTTTATCAACATCCAACACACACATTCAAATAGATTGACATAAGTCGATCTAAATAGATTAAAAGGAAGTTTTAATTGGCAAAACTATTCAACCCCCCCCCCCTTCTAGTTTTCCACAATTGGCATCAGAGCTTCGTTACCAAGTTTCTTGAAGTATATTGTACTTTAAAAACTTGATACGATCCATAGTTAATTGAAAACTACAAAGAAGGTTTTTCATAAAAGCAAACACCATGTCTTTCAAAACTATATGTTTGGATGTTGAGTTGATAACAACATTTTTTATTTATTTACCTTTTCATTTAATTGCACTAATCTTCTTTGTCATGTTGATTAGTCAAAGCTCATACCCACCAAGCATTAGGAGTCTTTTGGTAACAAGAATACCTTCCTTAAGAAGGTATCTTAAACGCAAAAGAGCGGGAATCGTCTAAGTGACATTTGCTGTGTCATTTGTAAAGACATTCCTAAGTGCGCTAGAGGTGTGACTTTCTTTTTACTTTGCTTGATAATTAAGTATACCTATTTAGGTATTTATATGATTATTTTTTGTGCTTTTACATGTTTTACATGAAGCTTCATTAGGAAGCCTTTTTCTCACATACGTGTTATATTTCTCATCTATATTCGTAGTATATAAAACTTATGTTTTATTTCTTTTAATACTATAATAAAACAAAACACGAATTTCAAAAATTCCTCCTTCCCTATAAATAATCCCACCGTCGGCCACTCTACCAAACCCTCACTTTTTCAAATCTTCCAATTTCAAAAACTTTCTCTCATTCAAAAAATTTCATCTTTCTCCTCATTTCATCTCAACCGAAACCAAGAAGATCCGCCATCAACATGGTTTACATCGCACTCGTGCTCATCGCCCTAACACTCATCGTACTTGCGTTCCCTATGATGAAGTTCACATACGGAGACATTTACTTTATGTTGTTAATCTATATTGGGGTTATATACCCAATCCTTTGTATCATCCTTAGTATTGAAATGCAATATTATTAATAATCTAGTTTATCTAGGTCATTTTTATCATAATGTGTTTGTCACTTACTTTGATTTATATGTTTTATATTCTTTCGTGATACATTAGAAGTCATGTATGCATGCTAAAAGAAAATGTAGGATAAAACATATTTCGTGGTATAAAAACTGTAAAACCTATATCTTTATCAAATATGTCTCTGTTACTACAGATCCACGGATCCCGGAAGTTATACTAGCGGATCCCTTTTGAAAAGGAACCGTGGGATCCGTCCTACTGGAAAACAGTTTTTCATGCATATTAAAAACCACTATCTTTCTAAATGTAATAATCCACTAGAAAGTCAAAACCTTGAGTAAGTTAAAGTGTTAAATACCATTGTTAATAAAAATCTAGTAAAAACATTAGATTATAATACATTGACCACAAACATCTCCTTTTATTAACTTATAATTTCTATAGGTTCAACTATGACGCATGAATATGAGTTTGATTTTTCACTCACTAGCGTCTACACTCCGAACATCTCTCGCGAACCCAAAACGCCTGGCAATCATGTCCGTGGGTTCAATAATCTCGAAAACCGTCACTTCCACGAAGGACGTATTGTAGACACCTCTCTACAATTCGAAGGAGGTATCAATACCTCCTTCCGAGCCATAGGACTAGAATGTCTTCTTGAAATCAACGAGAAGATATGTCCAAGGTTCATAATGGAATTCTTCCGTCAACGAACTCGTTAAGAACGAGGATCGCTCTTTATCCCTTTGGTTTTATATCAAAAACCAAAAGTTCGTTCTAACCCTTGGGAATTTTGGTCACATCCTCCGGATTCCAAATCATGGACAATGTGCCTTCACCGAAGATTGGTCTCTTGATTCTCTCTTCAACTTTCGTGAAGAAAATAGTCCATATTGTTCACACATACCCTCTTCAGAAGATTTAAATCGCATAATATGCAAACCTCGACCATATTACTCCGATCCAAACATTATCTTTACAAGGGATTTCCGAGAAGAGTACAAGCCTCTTGCACTCATCCTACGTGAAAATGTTTGGAGTCTTAGGGGAAATCGAGAAATTCTTCCCGCTTGTTGTGCTCACATGTTGTATTGTTTGCTAACACAACAACCATACAATCTCGCCTACTTCTTCGCAAGGCGAATCACAAATCTTCAAGGCTCCAAGAATAAACTCATCCCTTATGGAATGTTCTTGACACGCCTCTATCATAATGTTATGCACTTCCATCCTCAATTTCAAAGTCCGTTGTACGTACTTGTGAACAAGATGATGGAACCGCTAAACATATCTCTCATGAAGACTTTTTTCATTCTTGATTCCACCAACACTCATCAATCACATAATGATCCTCCTAGCGAAAACACTCAAGGAAACTAATAGTATTCCAAAATAGGATCAAATCTCTTGTACTCGTGCTTTATCAATGTAATCCAATTTCCTTCATGAAATAAAACATCTTACATTTGATATCTTAGTATTAGAACTCTTTTTAGATTGTCCTTGAGATATAATGCATTGTCAAGATCATTGCATACCTTTAGTAAAGGTCCTGCTGAGCAGATGGGCGGATCCCAAAGATTGTACTAGACGGATCCCTACTCTTAGGGAACCGTGGGATCCGGCGAACAGAAAATGCAATTGCAAGCATTGTATTTCAAACACATTCTTAGAAAACCTCACACTAAGCTAAACATAGTGTCTTAAGGCAAATTAAGTCCTTATCAAGATAGATTAATCTTTCCTATTCATACATAACTCACCTAGGTCACACTCTAAAACGCTTGTAGATATACCATTTCGTTTTTAATCCATTACTCTTCCGCTCTTAAACTCACACTTCATTTTCTACTTGATCCCTCACATCTAGTCTTAAAAATCTTTCGATTATGGCAAAATTGATCATAAATCATCCTCACCTCAAAAATTGATCAAAGTTGATCAAAATCTAGTTTTCCCATCTCAAAGCTTCTAGGATATTTTCCAAAACACTATCCTAAAACACAACCTGATCTATAGGATCATTTAGCTTCAATTGACACTCTAAATCTTTAGTGTCATCCTTGCTCATCCATTGGTACCCTTGAAAGTTCCAAATCCTTCCATAAATAACAATCATTAGCTACATCATTCATTACCTTCAAGTACTCAAGCACCCCTTCATTTAAAACACTTAGGAGGACTGAAACACTCAAGATGATATAGGTCTCAGATCTTAGAAACATCATTTCCACTCTTTCATAGCTGCTGAGAGCCGGATCCCTAGGATTAGCCTAGACGGATCCCTCTGAGGAGGGAACCGTGGGATCCGGATGACAGTTTAGGTCAAATCTTGCTAAAACAATCATTTCAACTCATCTTCCTAACTCAAACACTCCATCTTATCTTAAATGAGTTCCTAGAACAGTGCAAACTCTGAAGTTGACTCTTGTGCATGTTAATCATCACATTCCAATGAATCTTAGTGGCTTAAGGCTTAAATGCACTTGCCAAATATCTTGTTTTATAAACTACCTTGTTAGAACCTCCATAGTCATCACTTTCATCATAACTTTTAGCTCTTGCAACCTCTTGAAATCATCTCATCATGAGGAAAACCCCAAGTAGTAACCTATCCACCAAAGAACCACCCATGAAAAAGTCTCGTGTTATACACGAAATCTCCTCAACCGAATCATCTCCGGTCAAGCCAACAAATGATAAGATTCTTCCTTAACCAATCAAACCAATTCCTAAAAGGATAGTACCCACAAAACTACCTAGGCCAAACACCACCATACCTCCTAGGCCAAACAATATCATCTCCACTAAACCATCACCATTGGTTCCTAGAGCTATTTCATTTACATCCCCACTATCATCACCACACCTCTACAATTTAGAGGACTTGCCTCCTAGGCCATCTCATCCGTTTCCGCCGACAACATTCTCCTCATTAGGAGGCATAATGGTTCAAAATCAAGGTGTTGAGTCAATACTTGCTCCGGCTTCCTTTTCACCGTTTCCATCATATAATCCCATTTGGATTATGAGAAATCATCAAAGTCAACCACCCGACCATATGGAAGTTGACACTTCTCTACCACCACCATCATTCTTGGTCGAGCCATTCTCAAATGCACCTCCACCAATCCCTCCATCGTTTGAAGCTCCACAAGCAGCTTCATTTGATCCCTCGCATCAAGCCATTTCAATTCTTCCACCACTACTACCTAGCCATGACAAAGATTGCTATCATTGTCAACATGTTGAAAGTTTGATACATGAAGTACGAGAAGACCAATGTTTCATGTTCTATCATCTCCTCGAACGTTTCGACGAGATCAAACCTAAACAAAACTTGAGCTAGAAGAGTTTAGCGGTGTCCTAGCATCAAGCGATAGTTGGTTTAGAAATTCCTAGTCATGTATTTTCTTATTTTCTTAGTTTTTAGAGTCATGTATATCATAATTCTAGTTTTATTAAATGGAATTACATGCTACTTCTTATTTTTCTGAGCATATTATTACCGTGTATTCATACCTCATTTTTTTTTGTGATAACATTACTTGTTATATCTCCTTTGCTGAAATTAATCAGCTAATACGGATCCCTCAGAATTTCCTAGACGGATCCCTACTAGGAGGGAACTGCGGGATTCGTGAGACAGAAAGCTTTCTTTCTACTAACTTGGACCACATTTGCAGGAAATTGTGAATTATACTTGCTTTCTAACATTTGTTTTGTAGTTATTCAATTTACACATGAAGACTTTGACATCCCAAAGCTAGGGGGAGCTTTATGTCAAAGCAATACATAGCAAATTACTTGTAATACTAGGTTTACATTTCATGACATCCCTTGCATAATTGCAATCATCAAGGGGAGCACATCGTCTCTTAGACGAAATCTTTTGCAAAGTTATTTACAAACAAACTAGATTAGTATCACTTACTTGACGCCCTTACATAGGGATGGACTCGTCAAGGGGGAGTAAAGACGATATCCTTTCCCGTTACTTGCTCTCTATCTCTTTTTATTTTTTTTTCTTTCTTTCACATGTTTTTCTTAAAAACGATGTGTTGCTTTCCTTCAAACACTTTTTGTTTTGACAAAAAGGGAGAGAAGAAAGTAAAAACTACAAATTCAAACTTTTACGAATTTTAGCTTTTCCTTAAAATAATTTTATGTTTTGTCATCAACAAAAAGGGGAGACTGTTAATACAAATAAGCCGTAAAAACGTTTATTTGTATTTTACGATCTTCTAATGTTTTGTCAATAACAAACGCAAAATCATATTAACGAAACAAATAAAATACGTAAATGGTTTGAACTAATAGTCTCTAACATATTCACATTTTCACATAAAACACTAAAACAAGTATAAGTGATTTTATGATTTAGATACATATGTACAACAACTAGTGTTTACATATTGGGTTAACATATACTTAAACTAAGTATACTAAAATGGGTAAAAACATGTAAATACTAAAATGGGTAAAAACATGTAAATACTAAAATGGGTAATAACTAGCAAATGGTATTGACCCATAACCCATGGTTTTATATATACCACTTAACCAAGTTCATTGTATCTAGAAAGAAAACCATGGATCAACCCATAACCCATGACCCATGACCCATAACCAAAAATACCCATGGGTAAAGAGGAGCGTTCCACGGATCCCTAGCTTTGTGCTAGCCGGATCCCAAGTGGAAGGGATCCGTGGGATCCGGGGAATAGTAGGATTTTTCCTCTATAAATAGTGAGCCATTTCTTCATTGTTTATCATCCCTTTCTAACACACTTTCCTCCCTGAGTTAAATCTCACTAACCTTAGATCCAAGAGATCTATGTTTGTAGTTGATTGGTGGCAAACCGTCAAGTTTTATCACACAAGCTGACCACTTGCGAATGGTCAACCGTAACAAACTTCAAACAGCTCAGGAACAATGCAATGAAGATCTAGAGGAGTATAGTGTTTCCCCAGGTCGTTATGTCCCAACGAGCTGTGCGAGAATAATCAAATGAATAGTGATCGAGAGGATTTGAACGGAAAAGAGATATGATTGATTAAACCTAAAGAAAAAGTTTATAAATTACAAGGGCTTAAATGCAAATTAAAGAAAATTAAAAAGATAAATTATATTAAATAAACGCTATCACTATTTTTAAAATGATGTTTTCTTGATTTATAAAACAAAATAACTTAAATAAACTATTTTAATTAAAGCGTAACCTTAAATTACCTAAAAACGTGACCTAGAATGAAAACGCACGTTATATGTAAAAATTACGCGAGTGCGCAAGTAAAAACGTAAAATTTGTGAAATAAAAGTCCTACGAGTGTAAAAACAATTTTCTTACTTACTATATGACAAAAGAAAATTTTAGAAAAAAGATTTATATTTTTTTGACTTTTATATTTTTATTATGAATTAAATACTATTTTAGACTAATTAAATGATAAAAAATACTAAAATAATTTAGAAAAATCTGAAACTTCTTGTAAAAATACTTGATGATCTCACGGACCTATGAAAAATAAAATGGGTGTAACAGCTTCTACAATTAAGCTGTTAAAAATCAAATAAGCTAATAAGCTATAACTTAGCAAACTACCTTATATATTAAACGGTGCAAATAAAAACCAAGAAAGACCCAAGGGCGCAATGGCATACAGGTACACACTATCATCCTCAAAGCGTGGGAGGTCTTAGGTTCGAACCTGCCTCCCACCCTTTTTGCTCTTTTATTTTATTTTTTTTTGGAAATTTTCTTTTTGGTACTTGAAAATGACTTAAAAGTAAGACTTCTTTGTGAAAACTTTTTTCCTAGAAACTTTCTCAATAAGCTGTTATCAGCTTATTGAACTAGATTTGACAAAAACAAGACAAACACTCTTTTTGGTGACTGATGAACACAAATAAGCAGCCTTAAGCACACAAGAAGTACAATAAGCAATTGAAAATACGTGACAAGCAAGATGTGATGTTAAGCAAACTAAAGCACACAAGGTTAAGCTACAAATAAGCAAGTTCCAAGGGGAGATCAGTTGGCATAATAATCTTATCTAAGGAAATCCTAGACTAAAATAACGAAGGATTGAACAAATGAAAAGCAAAAATAAACACCTAATAAGCTATGACAAACACCAATTAAGCTAGCACTGATAAACTTATTCTAAACTACCTAAAAGGCAACAAATGAGTGAGAAATGGGCTAATAAAACTACCTAATAAACATAAAAATGAAAGAGGGCTGCTGTTGGGTTGCAGCAGCTAACAGGCTCAAGGGGGGAAGATTCTAGCTTATTTTGAGTGAGCTACGGAACAAATAAGCTGTCGAGCTTAAGGGTCCTAGAAGACAAGCTGGGGGGCAAGCTTTTGCCCCCACAAATACCTGATGAGAAGCTACATTCACTGAGCTATGGGCTGTGCAAAAAGGCTTGTTAACAGATATGGAAACTTGACATATTTAAATTGGTGCAGGGTACTAACTTTGAAGGCAAAATTAAAGCTAACTAAAGCTAGACTAGTGCAGAAAAAGCTTGAAAACAGAAAAATAATCTAATTGAGATTCTAAAAAGCTATAAAGGAACTGACTTTGAGCTTATAAGAGCTTATAAGGGCGCTGAGAAAAAGGCTGCACAGGACAGACAGAAAACTTTTGTTAAGCTTCCCAAACTTTTGCAAAGACTACTAAAAATCTTAAAAGTACTTCCACCTCAAAGGTCAAAGTGGGTAGAAAAGGTTTTTGACCCAAAGACTTGCAATTCCAAACACCCCCTTAGGGGTAAAGAAACGACTTTTTTTTTTTAACTGTGATAAACTGAATTTCAAGGGAACTAACTTCTTATCATTAACAAGACTTGAATGGAGTTAAAACAACATTAACAGAAATTTGTAAAGCACTAATAACAGAATTTAAGAACTTAAAAGTGAAAACTACATAAATTTAAAGTGAATATGAAAGCAAATTGCATTAAACTTTAAAATTACAGGAAATGTAAGAATGACAGGAAGATTAAAAATGGAACTAGAACATGAAATTTCTAGACTAAAACTAAAAAACTAAATTAAAACTACAAAAACTAACTAAAAGACTCTCTCCTCACTTCTCTGTCTTCTCTTTTTATACAAAAGGTCTTCTCTCTCTCTCCTGAGCATTTCCCACTTGCATTTGGGACCATTGGATGACTTGAGATGATAATGGCCATTGATGAGTTTTTTTTTGGCGGGAAAATGAATTTAACAACTTGGGGCAGGTTTGAGTGCAAAAGGGAAGGAAGCATTAATTGCTTCTTGTTTGGTTGTTTGAGGTGGAGTGATAAGGGTGTGGCTTGGTGATGTGGAGGTATGGAGATGGAGAGTTGTTGTCTGAGTTTGCAGAGAGGTTGGGAGGAAGACAGTGGGCGGAAAAAATATGGTGGGTTTGGTTTTTATTATAAAACGTGGGTCGGGTTGTGGGTTTGGACTAGACCGGGTGTTGGGCTGGGATGAATTGGACTTGGGATATTAATAATACAAGTGGTCCGTTTGGTTTGTTTATTAATAACACACAAGGACCAATCTTGCCAAAACTGAAAAACCAGGGACCATGCATGTAATTTCTGAAAAGTGATCCAAGGGCTATACTTTTAAATCTCAAATAGGTTAAGGACCATTTTTGCCAAATTTGAAATTCCAAGGACTAAACATGATCATTTTTAAAATCCAGGGATCAAAACTGTAATTTCTCAAAACTTTTGGAACTTTCCACCAAAGGATTAATTATGACAATTTATGATTCCAAAAGGACCTTTGGTGATTTTTCTTTTAAAATAAGTGCTTTCAGGGACATTTTTGACAAGATTTGAAAGTTGGGGGACTGAAACGCCGATTATGCAAACTTTGCTCGTTTTCATCGATTTTAAACATTTTTCATCTGAAACATATAAAATGTAACTTTGAGATATTTTCAGTATTTTGATGCATTTCTGAGCATTTTTAAATGTTTTGCAGTTCAGATTTGACCAAAAATGATGAGTATTTACACACTCATCAATCCCCCACACTAAACTATTGCTAGTCCCTAGCAATCTTTTGAGAAAACTTAATGGATTTGAATCTCTTTACCAAAAGCCATTACTTGGAGTAGCAAATGTTTGAGTTCAAGTAAGAACCTTGGTACACTGATAACCAAATGATTTTGAGCAAATCACAGCTTTCAACGGTTCTGATTTGTCTTTACCAGAAGCCGTTTGCTTCTGGACTAGCCAACTCTTAGATAAAATATCTTTGGAGAGTCGATTACCAATTATGGTTTTCCAACTGCCTTTACCACAAGCCATAAACTTGCGGGCTAGCCAACTCTTCACTAATTAAAGATATGGTGAGCTGAACACCATACAATTTTGGGCAAATTGCAAGCCGTCAACGGATTTGAGATATCTTTACCAAGAGCCGTTTGCTCTAGGATTAGCCAATCCTTTTGTTTGTTAGACATGGCGGACTGATAACCGTAAGCTGAGTAAGTGCAAAACACTTACTCCAAAAAACAATTTTGGCCAAAAATGGGGGAATTGGGTGGTATAATTACATGATAAATACATGATAAAATTCGTGAGAATTCCCCCCCACACTAGAAATGAATATTGCCCTCAATATTCAAAGTACCGGCGGTTATGCCGAAACATAGAACGGAAAAGGGAAATACTACGGCCATTTTTGTGATTTTTTTTTTTTTTGAAAACTTATATACAACAGCGGGGGGAAACTCCCCCACACTAGGGTGGTAGAAAGTAGAAAGAAGTCAGAAATATGGGTGAAAACCCATATGGCATGCTACTGTTTTTGATTCCCGAGTCGCTAGCTTGACTCGATCCCCGCATTAATTTGTTCATGGGGAAGTAAGTGGAAGAGACAATCTCCATCGGACTTTCATTCAAGATGTTTGGACAAACATTTGAAGCACGTGAAAGTTCCACACCGATGAGATATATTTCCGGCTCAAGATAATGGTACATGGAAATGCCGGGGTCAAAGATAATGTCTTCATTCCCGAAGGAGTGAAGAACAGGAGAAGCCACGGGATAGGTGAAGAAGAGATAGAAAATCATGATAAACATCATGACTAACTCATCATCATCAGAAGTAGAATTCATAATAGCATGAATCTCATCATTTAAGCTCAATTGGTCTAGACATATCCCGGGTGTGTCTAGATCAAAGTAGAAGTTATCATACTCCGGCGGAGATATGATATGAGTGAGTTCATCTGAGAACTCCTTGAATGTGAATGAATCATATTCAGAATTGATATGAGTGGGTTCACTAGTGAACTCCTCCAATGTAAATGATTCATAATTGGGGAGAGAATTATGAGAATGAAAAGTGGTACTGCCACTAATCTTCTCTCCATATTATCAAAACAGAAGGCTTTCATTTCCGGAATAGAATCATCGGAAGGAATGTCACTATCCTTAATGGGGATAGGAGATGAAATAGGTTTTTCATTAAAAGCCTCGATTCTAGAAATGAGAAGATTAACATTCAATAATGTTGCACGAAGTGCTTCGTCTTTGATTTCAGTGTTAGTAACTTCATCATTCTCTTCTTCTAAGCTAACAAGCTCAGAAGGTAAATCTTCCACATAAACGATGTCTCCACAAGACAACGAATCATCATCATCATCAGAATCGGAGAACATCTCAACATGATCTTTTGGGAAGACAAGAGGGGTAGGGATATCACACAAATGCTCGAGAATTCCTTGTGACTCTCTTGGGATTGGGACAAGGTTCTCAACACTAGAATTTATGAATTCGTCCGATTCCTTTTCAGGAACAGTGTCAAGATGCTCATCCCCATGTTTAGAGAGTGAGTGGGCATTTGGTGTGATAACAACAGTGAGAGGGAGTTGAGAAGGACTAGCATACATATGTTTTATACTTTCCATTTGTTCTTCGACTAGTAATTCCATCATAGTCTTTTCTCCCTGATTTTCCACGGAAGGAATTTCAACTGATGAACTTGATGAATCTTTATAGAATTGAAGGATATCAAGTGTATCCTCATCATCACTGTCATCGGGAATAAAACGAAATTGAGAGCTAGATGGTTTGCTTTTTCTTTTGCAATTGATTCCCTAATAGATTTTTCAAAGGTAATTTGGGAATTTAATTTAGCAGCCCGCTCTTCGGCTAACAATTCTGTGGAAACGTAGAGGGGGGTGAATACGTTACCGTTTAAAAACTTTAGATCTTTAGTATCAAATCGCTTATGAAGCTTGTTATAATATGAAAGTACCAATTATTGTTTGTGACTAATATAAAGTATGGTAAACCAAGTTGTCACACAATCATGAACATCAAACCACATCACAAACAATAGTATAGTGCAAGTATAAAAGTAAAGAGATAAAGAAAGGAAAGTGCAAACCGAACACGAGGATTTATAGTGGTTCGGTCACGGATCTCCTTTCCGCCCTACTCCACTCCTCGAGTACCCAACTCGAGAGTTACTTCACTAAATCAACAAGCTCCCTTCTCGGCGGAGAAAACCTTACAATCGTCGCATACACTTTTTCCGGTACAAAGCTAAATACCGGGTTCTAGTTCGAGGTAGAACCAACCTAACGTCGCCTATACAATATTTCCGACACTAAGCTAGATGTCGAGTTCTTTTACAAGGGTACAACCACTCCCAATATGTTTTATGGCCCAACATAATAAACCTTGTGTTTTATGGCACAAACACATAAACCATCTAATCTAGTTTGGTGAAAGTGTTGTTATGATGCAATGATGTTTACACTAATGATCCATGACACAAATGTCTAATGGATATGAATAACTACTTCTAAATGAACTTCCATTGATAGGAAGCCTTCATGATGAAGATCACAAGTTCCCTAAACTTCTTGTGATAGATCTTCAATTTGTGGTTAGTGGGGATGGCTAAATCTCCAAACTTTCCTTGGTTGATCAAAGAGTATGCTTACAACAAAGATGAATGTTAGAAGCATTATGATCATGATCATTAGGGTGTTTAATGTATGTTACTACATTGTTAATGATTGATCTAAATGTATGCAAGAAGGTGGAGAAGATTTGTTTTGAAGTGGTGAAGAAATGAGAAAACAATGGGCTTCTATTTATAGCCAAAAGTGGACAGGAGCGTCCACGGACCAAGGAGCCCTTTAAAGGGTTCCACCCTTTATAGAAAAGGGTTCCGTGGGTGCCGACAAAAATCTAAAAATCTTTCTTCAAATCTTTCCAAGATATTACCAAATCTTACTAAGATCACATTTGATATATTGTGTGTCAATCTAACCAAAATATTCAAGTGATCTTCCAAGGATTTCAAAGATGATGCATGACATGATGTAACATGTATTTCCATTTTTAGATTAAAAGGTTTATCAAGGTAAACTTGTAAAATGTATTATGTAACTAGTTAATAAAATGTCTAGTTACCTTTTGAAATACTTGTGAATGCAAAATGTAAAATGAGGTTCGAAATAGAATGGTTAACCTATTAAAATACTTAGTGACTCTAAATGTATTTTAAACATTCTAAATGATTTGTTAATGGGTTTGATCATAATGCCACATAACAAACATGTACGAACCTGTGTTGTAACATACGAGGACTTGAGACATCGAGAGGTGTTGAATGTATGTTGAGACAAATGTAATTACAAGTAACTTGTACATTTTACGTTATGTATTACAAGTTACATGTTTGTCATCAATCAAAACAAACGAGACTGTATAGATTAAATATCGTAATATTTGCACTAACAATCTCCCCCTTTTTGATGATGACAAAGATATGTAAACGTAATAGAAAGTAAAATGTAAAAGGTTACTTGTATCCTTACTACCTTTACATTACCTTCTCCGTTTACACTCTTCTCCCCCTTTTGTCGAAACAAAAAGGGCGTGTCCTTGGAGTTTAACTTAATTTCTCCCCAAAAAGGCGAGCTTGCATCATCCCTAGTGAAGTTAAATCGTCCACTTCAATCCGTCCCTTGTTTGGTAGCGGATCCATGGATCAAATAAAGAGGCTTAACCTACATCAAGGTTAGTTCTATGCAACAAAAATTATGAGAAATATATGAAAAAGGAAAATCCATAGCAATGTTAGCCTATTTTCTCCACTTTTTATCGAAGCACAAATACTTGTTGAAAAGTGAGAATGATGCTAAATGCGTGCATGCTCCCCCTTGACGGTTGCTCCCCCTTGTTTGAGGTGTCAGGGTATGATTAAAAACCTACAAAACAATTATTAGTGCAAAACTATATTCGTCATTGGACGAGTAAGTGATATACAACAAAGTGTGTATAAGATGCATTCAGTAAATTCTTGACGGAAGCTCCCCTTGCTCTAGGGCGTCAAGATGAACCTTCAAAATAAATATTAGTATAATAGAAGCTTTGTCTTTAGACAAATATGTCATATACAACCAAGTGTATAGACGATGCAATATGAGTGCTTAAAGGGTATTCCTCCTTGTTCTAGGATGTCAAGAAGCACCTAAAATAAGAAAAATAATTGATGCAAACTTCATCCTTAGATGAGTAAGTTATATACAATCGAGTGTATATGGTGATGAACCTACAATGAAAAACATTAGTGCAATATATTTCATCTTTTTCACAAAGAAAAATAAGATGTATATATGTGATAAATGATATAATCAAAGATCTCATGAAGTGTAGTCTCCTAATTACAATCATAAGAAAAGTGAGAATATAATATGATAAAAGCCTACAAAATAGTTCCTAGAAAGAAGATATGAAGTCTTCCACTGGGTGTGCCACTAGTGGTGCTAGTGTTGGTGTCGGTTTACTAGTAGGATTCATGTGGTGATGATAGATGACTCGAGATTTACAAAAGTAAGTTTTCGCTAATCCATGGTGGTGATGATTAGTGAAAGTGGTGATGGAAGGTGGTGGTGATTAGGTAGGAAGCTATTAAGGAGTTAGAAACTCGTATGTATAGCAAATATAAAAATATGGACTCATGCAATCCTTTCGTCATGTCAAGTGACCAAAGCTAAGAAGAAAAAAATATGAATGGACATTGCATTTCAATGATGCATAAGGGTTATGATTTGAATGATTTATTGATGCTAACAACCTATTGTTTTGAGCAAGTTCTCATATGCTTCAACCCAAGAGTAATCAATAATGTGTTCTATCTAAGAATATATAAAAGTGATAACATGAAGATAAATTCGTTCATTGATTGACACGAATTATAAAATGACCTATTCTAGGTGACAATGGGAAAGGTAGTATTAGCATGGTTTTGACCGACATGGATGATTATCACTTTGAAAAGAAGTGAAGACAATATGGAAAATACTAATAATAATAATAATGAGTACCTATATGAGGATGAGAATGACATCATATAAGTGAGAGTTGGATGGACCAACGTGTTGGAAATGGCTGTTTTGATTAATATATTGTTTGCACTAACAATGACATGCATGATATATGTCAAGCGAGAAAAGGATAAGATCCTATGATGGTGTTCTAGATAGTGAAGTTGTAAGGTGCTAGTTTAAGGAAAATCCTAGATTCGTTGATTGTGGAGATGAAGAAGTTTGTAAAACACATGATGTGTTTTTCACTTGATGAGGTATTGGTGCAAACTTGTGATATAAGGTTAAAAGGTTGAACTAGTTGTGGTTTCGTGAACGGTTTTAGCTAAGTGGTGTTTACCTATGTGTTGGTATTTTAGAGTCTAAGAGACATAAATTTTGACAAAAGACAATTATGTGAATGGATTTCTCTCCCCTTAATTGGTGGATATTTAACATAATGTGCAATGTATCAAATAAGGAATGACAACAAAGTGTTTAGGAGGTTATTCGGATTAACGAAAGAGGTGAGCTTAGTAATGTTTTTCTGGATGATGGTTAGCATACAATGAGCTTCATCCTTAAAGTCACGTACTTCTTCTCGATTAATACGAGATGATCGTATGATGAGGCATGTGGTTTCCTAATAGGAAGTGAAGAGGATTAGAGTATTGTTATAACTAAATAATGATGGAGATGATTTTTGGAAAGCGGAAGCTTAAATTGAGATTTGGAAAGAGGTCGGTTGAAAGACAAAAATGCAAAGCCAACCCTCTAGAACTTAATTCTATATGCTTTTAAACTATATGCAAGTGTAGGGGTCCCATAAAGCATAGTACTAATCTACGTAGCAATAAAGGGGATTATGCAAAATGAGCATACAAAAGTTAAAACCAATTGAGATAACAAATAATTTGTTATCAACCTACAAAACAAATTTGTTAGTGACAAAAGATGTTAACATGATAGAAATCAAATGATAACATATTATATAAGCAAGAACAACACATTGCACTTAAGTAGACAAGAAATCACCATACAAGATAGCATCAAGACAATCATATTATGCAAGAATACAACTTTATTCAAGACATTTCATTTTGAGATTGTTTTGTCGTTAGACTTAGACGTATAAGCATACTTGGCTTATAAATTAACACAACAATCTATGTGATTAATTTGTAAGATAAAAAGGCTTCTAAAAGTTTGTCATACCAAAAGCTCTTTGACATATTATATGTGCACACGTAGCAAACAAATTATGTGACAAGAAGCAAAAGAAACAAGATGAAAGATTCATGCAAGCCATGTTTAAGACATAACAATTTGGAGCATGTATCATTTAGATCGTACTACACATAGATATAATGAATGCCAACTAATAGCTTTCAAACACAAATATATCATATCAAAATTATCACATATCAAAATGACATATTATGAGTTCATAAGCAACATGTTAATCATGCTAAGGATAATTCAAAAGTAAGTATCATGCAAATAAAGTTTAGGTTTTAAACGTTTAGTAGCATGAAACAAGGATACAAGCATTATAAAACCCGTACTAAGGTTTACACATTTGACTAGTTATCAAACACTAAGATAATGTCAAATCAACTTATCGTATCGAACAAGAACATGTAATCAACACATGTAAGTGCAATGCAAGTGGTTTTACTAAGGTTTATACATTTGACTAGTTATCAAACACTAAGATAATGTCAAATCAACTTATCGTATCAAACAAGAACATGTAATCAACACATGTAAGTGCAATGCAAGTGGTTTTAAAAAGTCATATATACTACTTGTTTGATTAGTATTCCTAAGGCGAGGCAAACTATCAATGTTTTAACACTTACTTTAGGCAAGTATAGGAATACAGATTTTTCAAGTTGGAGAATGAATATGAGACTATTACTAGCGGTGCTCAATTAAGGCTAAACACGACCATTTTAACGGGTGATTCCACATACCCAACTTCTCTCCGGGAAGCAATTCAACCGTTAGGTCAAATTGAGTTTCTAGTGCAATAGGTTCTCCAGTAGTCATTCTCATGTTAGAAAGATGGGAACTCCTACTTTTGCATATTAAAGTGCATAAAAGATGATAGTTTACCAATACTTAGCTTAATGTGACTTAACTAATATGCAATATAACTAAAGTGATGAAGACGTCATGTTATACACATGAATTTTAACAATGGTGTGTTTGATAAACAATGTGTTTTAATCTTGTGTTTAGAATCTAAGGTTTGTTCAAATTACAAAGCTAATTGTATGATCTAATGGATGACATCTTTTATGTTGAAGTGTATACTTTAAAAGTGATTTGATTATCTAAGACTAGGGAATGGAATATGTTAAATTAAGAATGTTCTCAAGAAAGTTCTTTGGAACTTTATTTGACAAGAATCTAAATAAGGTTACTAACTTCAATAGATCATGTGTATGTTCTAGAGATGTGTAGTTTCAACCTTGGATGTGCACAAGGTTTGAGCAAGGTTAGGTTATGATGTACGCTTGAAAGGAAATGAATACAAATAGTATCTTTCAACAAATGAGATTATCGCATGGGATAAAGTTATCATGCTTATGAAAATAAGTATGACAAGATGAATTGGATATGCTAGTTCATAGAACTTTTGGATGTTCGTTTCAAGATCATTTAGCCAATGAGGTGTAATGAAATCTCTTGTAACATAACCATATATGTCGCAAGGAGAGAATGATGCATAGGATATACAATATCCTTTTAACAAGATGAATACTTAACGCATGATTTCTTAGGCATAATGTTTTTCAAAACATCATGTTTTCCTAAATGAAGATATGAAGCCAAAGTGTTTGAATTGGATAGTCCCATCTAAATAAACTTGGTCTCAAGATTATATTCACTAGATGATGACAAGAGGAATTCACTCGAGTTTCTTATGTATACTCCTCAAGAGTCATTGTTGCTTGGGGTGTATGATGTTGCCTTTGAGATTGCATTTTAACATATGTTGTTAAAATGTTGATTTGAGTTTTAACGAAATTTATGCAGAAGTTTAATGACAAAGTATTACTAATACTTTGATAATTTGTGAAGGTAGTACTACTTATACCTAGTGGAAATTGACAACAATTACCAAGAGCACCATGCTTATTTGATAGTTGAGGTTCTAGCCATAATGAATTATCTAAGTCCTTATATGTGGGAAAGAATGTTTGAGTTTGTTCAAACGTGCATTTGATTCAGTACAAGTGTTGGACACAAGGGCTTTTTAAGCAATACACTTAACAAATTCAAATGATGGTAAGGATGGTGGATTGGTTGATCTAGGTGGTAGGTTTTCTAGTGTGTCTAAAAAAAGGATGTGGTGATGTAGGGGTTTGTTGTGCTATGTGAATACTTAGGTTGATTGTCCATAGATGTTGAACATAAAAAGTACGGATACTAATTTTTATGGTTCATTGGTTGCTACAACTAGTGGGTGAAGTGCTTGAAGCTTTGGTTATGTCTATGAAGCTTAGGGGTTGAGGTATAGGTTCACCTTCAAAGGGCACGTTTGATTTAAAGGATGCTCTTGGAAGTTCATTGTCACAATTCTCAATTTCCGGTCATTTCTCAAACTCCATATTCATCATTTCATAACGGTTCGTGCATGGTTTTACATTTTTCATTAAACGTTATTCTCTTATTAAATAAACGCTATCGCGTAATTAATTATTTTGAACATTTAATCCGATACTTTCAAAAATGATCCCGATATATTTTTATACTTACATTTAGTTTATAAAAACTATATTTTTAGTGTACCTAGTGTTTTAAATTTATTTGGTATATAAATCGTTAAATTTTCATTATTCTGATGTTTTCTTAAAACTATAACATCTGATAATTTTTATATCACTCAAATTTCACAAGGAATGTATTTTTACAATTTTTATAAAATCATTATACTTTATGTTGATCTATTAAAAATTTACTTGTACCAAAAAGTTACCATTTACCTTACAAGTTACCTTTTTACCTACACCTTTCACTTAAATCTTTTAACAAACAATACAAGTATTTATATATATAAAAAAAAAAATCTTGGAGAAACAAGATCCCAAAATCCGCCCCTATTGGGGTTGTAATTAATATTGTTGGTGACTTTTTTTTTCCTTGATTGTATTTATTTACACTCCATGTAAAAATTCAACTCATTCATTTCATTCTTATCATTTTACAAGTTAGCAAAAAATTTCTTTCTCTTTGTTCTCTCTTCAAATCCGGCCATAGAGAGTTTTCACAAGGGATCATCCAAAAATTTTGCAAGCACAAGTATTACAATCTAGTTTACACTCTTGTTAAGGTTTGAAATAAAACCTAGGGTGTTTAGGGTAATCCTTGGTTCTAATCACCTCATCATATCACTAGTAAGCATCTCATGTTTATTTTTCATCTTACCTATTCATTTCATACTCATCTCATCATTTTGAGCAAAACATGCATGACTCATGTGTATTTATACCATTTTTACATGATTTTTAGAGTTTATATATATAAGGTCATCCTATAATTATTCCCTTAGTATCTATTGGTCTTGATGATGATTAGGAACCCATGACACCCTAAGAAGGTGTATGGTAGGATTAGACTAGCTTTGGAGTTGATTTGAAGGGATTGGAATAGGTTTAGTACGATAAAAACTATTTTCGACAAGTATATAAATGTGTTCTGTCCTTATTTTATTTTTCTGGAAAATCCGAATATAGACACAATTTTTTGGCCTTGATATTTAGAAAATATACTTTAAAACGAATCCGTGGCCGCTTGAACGGCAGATTAAAAGCGGAGTTATAACTTGAAGGAGGAATGAATTTTTCAAGTTGGTGACGAAATATATATTTTTTTTCAGAAATTTCAGCATACTATTTTTGTATTATTCGAGTCAAAAGCGGCCTTAAGCTTCACAAATAATTTCGACTTGTCAAAAATATATTAGTATACTTTGATCTGAAGCTAAGGGGCGTATTATACGTAGAAAACGGATTTGAAACGACAAATATATGACGTTTTCATAAAATTGCAACTATTATTTTACGAAAAACTATATTATTTTACCGAGACAAGAGTTACGGTAGAAGCGACTATGTTGGAGGTACAAGTTTTTTAACCATGAGGTGGAACTTTTTGGAACGAATTGTCTTCTAGTAAAATCGAGTTCACCAAGCATATTTTCTAAAACAACCAACCGTTTGTATAGCGGAGTTGTAATAACTTATTTATGGATGTCTAAACTTGGCCGAAACTCACTTTTTACACAACAATTAGACAAAATCACCATCTTTAACCTTTATTATCTTTATGTTCGAGACCTTTATGTCGAAAACTCCTGAAGCTGAAACTTCTATATTTTGATACAAACTTTCCAAAACCGTCGAGTTAGTTTCCTAACGATCGACGCGTACTATTCTGACTAGTTTTCCAAAGCTATTTTGTCACTTTCACGAAATTTCGACGACATTGTTTTCGACTTGTGAAAAGTTATAATTTCACAATAAAACATTAATAAACTATTGTAGGATGACATTTTGACGTAAATACTTGTAAAGTATTTTATAATATAATGAGGATGTCATAAACATATATTTTGACGATAAACATTATTTCCAAAACATACAAGTGGTATGAATATCATATGGAGTTGCATGCACAACATTGTATCACTAACCTCGCATTCACGACAACATATCATAACTCAAGTCATGACATTCATTAGGTCGCGGAGAGTCTCCGAGCCTCATTTTAGTGCACTTCATTTTGTTAGCATATCAATCACATCAGGTGAGTTCGTAGCCCCTACTTTTACTTGCTTTCATAACCTGCTTTTTGGGGAGATACATGCTCAAACTATTTTCATTTACTTTCACAAGTACTTTAAACTTTTACATATCTTACTGCAGTTTCATAGCCCCTACTTTTATACATTTTCAATTACTTTTTGGGGAGATACATGCTCAAACTATTTTCATTTACTTTCACAAATATTCTAAACTTTGACATACCACTGTGAGTTCATACCCCGCTTTTACTCGTTTATATTCTTACAAACTACTTGGGGCTTAGATATATGCTTATTTATCCAAACATTTAAACTCTTTTGCCATACAACACTACTCATATTTTAGACTTGATTGCGTTTTATACTTGATTGGGTTATACTTGTTTTACTCTTGCGAATACTCAAACCATTTATACAATTGTGTTACACTATACTTCTTATACACTTTGGACATTGTGTGTTTATTGCGATATGTGCCTTAATGTGCTAAACAAGTATTCAATTATGCATCAACATACAAACTTTAGCAACTGGTTAACTCTCTGGGGAGCCTACAGAGAGGTATTGATAGTACTATCGGGCCGACGCCCCCCCTTGTGTCCTTGATGACGAGACCTGGGGTGAATATAATCGTTATTCAAGGCAACAACAACAAACAAGTTAGACCGTGCCGTGAGGTTCAAATATTGGTACATGATTCTTTAAATTAAGTTCATGTACATATCGTATGCACCTAAGTCCTACTTACAAACAAGATTGACATACTACATTTTAGCAGTGGGTTGTAAACACACAGGTTGCAAGTTTTGTATGGGCGGGACTTGGAACTGGCGGTGGATTACGATGCCTTTGCTTCATGAACTATTCTATATGACCAAAAACTTTGCCTTCGTTTCCTAACGCTCTTTAAAAGCTTTACTTGTTAACCAAACTCTATGAACTCACCAACCTTTGTGTTGACACTTTTTAGCATGTTTTATCTCAGGTATCTAAGGCATTCACTTCATGGCATGCATTTGGACATTTCATAGAGTCGTGGTGACGACGCGTCTCACATGGGATTTATACACTTTAAAAACATCGTTTGGCTTGTAACAAACTTATTTCCGCACTAGTTGATTTTCATTTGGGACCTATACTTTGTAAACTTTGATTGTTTTAATAAATCAAACGATGTGTTTTCCAAACGACACTTTAGGTCGTTCGATATAACTGTAACTTTGATGCTATGACAGTCCTCCCCCAAGGCATTCAATTCCGCTGCAAAACAGGTAATTTGGGGTGTGACAGATTGTATCGAGCATCGGTTATAGAGAACTAGGCTGCATCATTGACCCTAGACTATAACCACATCATCATAGCATCTCATCATTTCATCATAAGTGCACGTTCTTTATACATGCGGACTTATGACTCAACACCAAACATCATATGAGTCGATTAGTCCAAGCATTGCATAGTTACTCCTAAATTATACATAGCCTCATCACCTATGTCTAATTCAGGAAGAATCATGCAATGAAGGGAGTAGTAGTCTCATATGTGTAAGCAATTCCGGAATCAAGCCAAATTTTCAAAAGATTTTCTTCAAACCACTTGTTTCCAGTTTGATCCGAGCGGCAGTTCTTGTTTGATGAGTTGCAAAGATCGAGCTAGAAACAAAGTCGTTACCTAACCGATTTAGCCTAATCGTACGGCAGTTCTTGTTTGATGAGTTGTGGGATTAAGTAAAAATCGGTTACCAAAAAGTCTTTTAAGAATTTTGCTTGAGAATGGGAAAGCTTGTCTTATCGAGCCTAATCATAAGAAAGCATGTATCTAGGACGGGAATTTCTCACGATAGCATGGGAACGCATCTTGTTGGGCGGGTAACTCATATGCATGAGCATTGACATAATCATATAGACCATACATGAGCATAAACTTTTCGAACTCTTGTCGCGTTTTGGGCCATAGTATCATTAATCGAATCACGAGGACGTGATTCCTTTGACATGGGAAGAATGTCACAATTCTCAATTTCCGGTCATTTCTCAAACTCCATATTCATCATTTCATAACGGTTCGTGCATGGTTTTACATTTTTCATTAAACGTTATTCTCTTATTAAATAAACGCTATCGCGTAATTAATTATTTTGAACATTTAATCCGATACTTTCAAAAATGATCCCGATATATTTTTATACTTACATTTAGTTTATAAAAACTATATTTTTAGTGTACCTAGTGTTTTAAATTTATTTGGTATATAAATCGTTAAATTTTCATTATTACGATGTTTTTCTTAAAAACTATACGATAATTTTTATATCACTCAAATTTCACAAGGAATGTATTTTTACAATTTTTATAAAATCATTATACTTTATGTTGATCTATTAAAAATTTACTTGTACCAAAAAGTTACCATTTACCTTACAAGTTACCTTTTTACCTACACCTTTCACTTAAATCTTTTAACAAACAATACAAGTATTTATATATAAAAAAATCTTGGAGAAACAAGATCCCAAAAATCCGGCCCCTATGGGGTTGTAATTAATATTGTTGGTGACTTTTTTTTTCCTTGATTGTATTTATTTACACTCCATGTAAAAATTCAACTCATTCATTTCATTCTTATCATTTTTACAAGTTAGCAAAACATTTCTTTCTCTTTGTTCTCTCTTCAAATCCGGCCATAGAGAGTTTTCACAAGGGATCATCCAAAAATTTTGCAAGCACAAGTATTACAATCTAGTTTACACTCTTGTTAAGGTTTTGAAATAAAAACCTAGGGTGTTTAGGTTAATCCTTGGTTCTAATCACCTCATCATATCACTAGTAAGCATCTCATGTTTATTTTTCATCTTACCTATTCATTTCATACTCATCTCATCATTTTTGAGCAAAAACATGCATGACTCATGTGTATTTATACCATTTTTACATGATTTTTAGAGTTTATATATATAAGGTCATCCTATAATTATTCCCTTAGTATCTATTGGTCTTGATGATGATTAGGAACCCATGACACCCTAAGAAGGTGTATGGTAGGATTAGACTAGCTTTGGAGTTGATTTGAAGGGATTGGAATAGGTTTAGTACGATAAAAACTATTTTCGACAAGTATATAAATGTGTTCTGTCCTTATTTTATTTTTCTGGAAAATCCGAATATAGACACAACTTTTTGGCCTTGATATTTAGAAAATATACTTTAAAACGAATCGTGGCCGCTTGAACGGATTAAAACGGAGTTATAACGAAGGAGGAATGAATTTTTCAAGTTGGTGACGAAATATATATTTTTTTCAAAAATTTCAGCATACTATTTTTGTATTATTCGAGTCAAAAACGAGCCTTAAGCTTCACAAATAATTTCGACTTGTCAAAAATATATTAGTATACTTTGATACGAAGCTAAGGACGAATTATACGTAGAAAACGGATTTGAAACGACAAATATATGCACGTTTTCATAAAATTGCCGTAACTATTATTTTCTGAAAAACTATATTATTTTACGAGACAAGAGTTACGGTAGCTGAAACGACTATGTTGGAGGCTGTTTTTAACCATGAGGTGGAACTTTTTGGAACGAATTGTCTTCTAATAAAATCGAGTTCACCAAGCATATTTTCTAAAACAACCAACCGTTTGTATAGCGGAGTTGTAATAACTTATTTATGGATGTCTAAACTTGGCCGAAACTCACTTTTTACACAACAATTAGACAAAATCACCATCTTTAACCTTTATTATCTTTATGTTCGAGACCTTTATGTCGAAAACTCCTGAACTGAAACTTCTATATTTTGATACAAACTTTCCAAAACCGTCGAGTTCGTTTCCTAACGATCGACGTACACTATTTTACGACTAGTTTTCCAAAGCTATTTTTGTCACTTTCACGAAATTTCCGACGACATTGTTTTACGACGAAAAGTTATAATTTCACAATAAAACATTAATAAACTATTGTAGGATGACATTTTGACGTAAATACTTGTAAAGTATTTTATAATATGACGGGATGTCATAAACATATTTTGACGATAAACATTATTTCCAA
>OU343217.1:229622806-229737957 GCA_910596185.1 Chrysanthemum makinoi | reverse complement strand
AACATACAAGTGGTATGAATATCATATGGAGTTGCATGCACAACATTGTATCACACTAACACGCATTCACGACAACATATCATAACTCAAGTCATGACATTCATTAGGTCGCGGAGAGTCTCCGGGCCTCATTTTAGTGCACTTCATTTTGTTAGCATATCAATCACATCAGGTGAGTTCGTAGCCCCTACTTTTACTTGCTTTCATAACTGTTTTGGGGGAGATACATGCTCAAACTATTTTCATTTACTTTCACAAGTACTTTAAACTTTTACATATTACTGTCAGTTTCATAGCCCCTACTTTTATACATTTTCAATTACTTTTGGGGGAGATACATGCTCAAACTATTTTCATTTACTTTCACAAATATTCTAAACTTTGACATACTACTGTGAGTTCATACCCCGCTTTTACTCGTTTATATTCTTACAAACTACTTGGGGCGAGATATATGCTTATTTATCCAAACATTTAAACTCTTTTGCCATACAACACTACTCATATTTTAGACTTGATTGCGTTTTATACTTGATTGGGTTATACTTGTTTTACTCTTGCGAATACTCAAACCATTTATACAATTGTGTTACACTATACTTCTTATACACTTTGGACATTGTGTGTTTATTGCGATATGTGCCTTAATGTGCTAAACAAGTATTCAATTATGCATCAACATACAAACTTTAGCAACTGGTTAACTCCTGCGGGAGCCGGCAGAGAGGTATTGATAGTACTATCGGGCTGACGCCCCCACCCTTGTGTCCTTGATGACGCGACCTGGGGTGAATATAATCTGTTATTCAAGGCAACAACAACAAACAAGTTAGACTTCGTCGTGAGGTTCAGTTGGCTGTGATTCTTTGCATTAAGTTCATGTACATATCGTATGCACCTAAGTCCTACTTACAAACAAGATTGACATACTACATTTTAGCAGTGGGTTGTAAACACACAGGTTGCAAGTTTTGTATGGGCGGGACTTGGAACTGAGTGGATTTACGATGCCTTTGCTTCGCGAACTATTCTATATGACCAAAAACTTTGCCTTCGTTTCCTAACGCTCTTTAAAAGCTTTACTTGTTAACCAAACTCTATGAACTCACCAACCTTTGTGTTGACACTTTTTAGCATGTTTTATCTCAGGTATCTAAGGCATTCACTTCATGGCATGCATTTGGACATTTCATAGAGTCGTGGTGACGACGCGTCTCACATGGGATTTATACACTTTAAAAACATCGTTTGGCTTGTAACAAACTTATTTCCGCACTAGTTGATTTTCATTTGGGACCTATACTTTGTAAACTTTGATTGTTTTAATAAATCAAACGATGTGTTTTCCAAACGACACTTTAGGTCGTTCGATATAACTGTAACTTTGATGCTATGACAGTCCTCCCCCAAGGCATTCAATTCCGCTGCAAAACAGGTAATTTGGGGGTGTGACATTCATGAGCAATACGCTTAATGGTGCCAAAAGATGGAAGAGGGATAGTAGGTGTCAAAGAGGGATAAGTGGCACAGTGTGTTGTTTGTTTTGGATAAGTGTTTCAACATGTGTTGTTAAAATACTTGGGTGTTGATTTTTCGGATATGACTTTTAATGACTACAATCGTAAGTCGCATATGCTTGAATATTTCGGATGAAATACTTAAGTTGTCAATCCTAATTTGTTGAGATTATAAAGCTTAGATTGAACTCAAGGATAACAAGACTTGATAGTATGTCTTTAACATACATGTGAGTTATGACTATATGTAAATACTTATCGTCTTGAAGGATGACACATTATTTTCATGTTTAACCAAGTGAGGCAATACATGTAGATTCAAAACAATATCTATAGTCATATGATAGATTTGTGTATGATATCTTTGCAAGTAATGAGTCCAGATTTGTTAGTCTTGGTAAGTCATCTAAGTCATCCACAAACGGGTGAGGAGATGTTGGTGGTGTTTGCACAAAGTACAAGTTTTGGAGACTTTGGTAGTGAAGGTGTTTTGGATGATGGTGGGTGATTTTGGTGGTGGAGTTGGAGTACTTAAGTTTAGAAAGTTCACATCTTGAATGGGTGATGAGATATTGAGAGGTAATGAGTCTGAGGATGAAGAGTTCAAGTTAATGAAGCAACAAGATCGAATGCTAATTCTAGTGGTTTTTCTTAAGTGAATTATTTGAGGTTGAGGATTTAGTCATTTTGGCTTTGCTTTGAGAAATGCTAAGCTTAAGGAAAAGTAATAGTGAAGGTGTGAAAATGACCATCCTGAATGTGTCGATTTATGGAACTAAGGATTCATGCACTTGATGTTAATTCATACAAAGATAGTAGTTTCTAATGAGATGGAAGTGTCTAAGATCATGTCAAACATCCTAAGTTAATTCATTGAGGATGTGTTGAGTGAGGTATGAAAGATATGCATTAACAACTATCCTAGAAACAAAATTTGGTAAATTAGATTTAGTAAAATTAAACAACTTACCTGTAGAATCCACGGCACCAATTTTTCGCACAGTGAAACCCTTAATTTGGTGCCTTTGGTCCGCCTGTACCAGGGAACGGCGGTACCAAAATGCATAACAGACGGTACCAAATGTTTGGTGCCGTCTAATCCGTGGACACCGAGAAAACTTCTGCAGACCCATTTTTTAGGTGTCGGGGTTTTCCAAAACCCTAATTTTTGCTTAAAACATATGACATTAATCATTTCTAGTTAGGAAAAGTCAATAACACATATATAAACATAGTGGAGCATAGACTTTGACCAAAGGCTAACGATTTTCACATATAAGTGAAAATGGGTAAAATTTGATAACACCCGTGTGTTATCCCCTGCATGAACCAGTTAGCATACATCAATGTTTTAAGTTAGTTTATCATCCTACGAAGTGAAAACATATAAATTACATCATACAATATTGTTTTTGTCCTTGTACCAAACACTCTCTTAAAACCTTCATTTTTCAAAGTACTTGACTAATTTACTTAGTACTTATTACTAAGTGAGTTATGACATTTCATAAGTTATGCGAGATGTTAGTATAACCTATGCAAATGAAGTGATCTAATTCTACAAGCGATGGTAAAACAATTTTCCAACTTAGTGCACAAAATCTATCAAATAACCTATTGTGCATAAACAAGAAATCGTCAAACAAACGAATAAATAACATGGCAAGATTGACACTTATATTATGCAAACAAACAAGTGTAAACAACAATTTGAAAAGTAAGCAAGCAACATATATGCAAACAACATAAACAAGTGGTCATTTAGCATAGCATAACAAGAAAGACACTTTTAGATCATTTTATGTTTAAATATGACGATGTATACCAAGCTTGATTAGTTTCCTTTAAACATATTACCAAATTATTTAGTTTCAAAGGAAGTTGTATCAAAGTTCTAAGAATACCAACTTAAATTGCTTGATTCAAAATTTTGAGTTTTTATGTTAAAGCGAAACTCAATATTTTAGACATACTGTAGTATTTGGTATATTTCACTTATTTAAAATTAGACTCAGGCTATGAGAGTATTTTTAAATGAAAGTAGACTCAATTCCCTTTAAAATGATAGGTGGATCGACTGCATGCGGACTTACGGTTAATTAGTTATGATTTTTTGAAGTTGCCCAAAAAACAGCATACTGTACACACGGATTCCACGGAACCAAATAAAGGGATCCGCCCTTTATAAGATTTGGTGCCGTGGTCCTCTGAGAAAGATTCACCAAAACTAGTATTTGACATAGAAAACGTGTGTGACTTACTAGATTTCATAGTAAACATATAATACACATATTTAACAACATATCTACTTGTGTAACTTATCTTAAACATTTACGGAGGTGATTTTTCAACTAAATTTATAGTTATCCCAAACACTCCTTTAAAATCATATTTTCTTCGTAAATTTTCTATAAGCACACAATACAATACTTACTAGTTCTTTCAACAAACTTTTTATTTTATTTTTCAAGAAAACCTTCAAGCTTGTATACAAAGTTACATTTAACAACAAAATTTCTAAGTATAACAAGCAAAACATTTTTCATATTATTTTTCGCTTCAATGGTAATTTGATACATGGATCGTACTCTATTTTAAAACCATTTGTTTTGAAAATAAGAGCTACATGGCTCTGATACCAATTGTGGAAACGTAGAGGGGTGGTGAATACGTTACCATTTAAAAACTTTAGATCTTTAGTATCAAATCGCTTATGAAGCTTGTTATAATATGAAAGTACCAATTATTGTTTGTGACTAATATAAAGTATGGTAAACCAAGTTGTCACACAATCATGAACATCAAACCACATCACAAACAATAGTATAGTGCAAGTATAAAAGTAAAGAGATAAAGAAAGGAAAGTGCAAACCGAACACGAGGATTTATAGTGGTTCGGTCACGGATCTCCTTTCCGCCCTACTCCACTCCTCGAGTACCCAACTCGAGAGTTACTTCACTAAATCAACAAGCTCCCTTCTCGCCGGAGAAAACCTTACAATCGTCGCTACACTTTTCCGGTACAAAGCTAAATAACGGGTTCTAGTTCGAGGTAGAACCAACCTAACGTCGCCTATACAATATTTCCGACACTAAGCTAGATGTCGAGTTCTTTTACAAGGGTACAACCACTCCCAATATGTTTTATGGCCCAACATAATAAACCTTGTGTTTTATGGCACAAACACATAAACCATCTAATCTAGTTTGGTGAAAGTGTTGTTATGATGCAATGATGTTTACACTAATGATCCATGACACAAATGTCTAATGGATATGAATAACTACTTCTAAATGAACTTCCATTGATAGGAAGCCTTCATGATGAAGATCACAAGTTCCCTAAACTTCTTGTGATAGATCTTCAACTTGTGGTAAGTGGGGATGGCTAAATCTCCAAACTTTCCTTGGTTGATCAAAGAGTATGCTTACAACAAAGATGAATGTTAGAAGCATTATGATCATGATCATTAGGGTGTTTAATGTGTGTTACTACATTGTTAATGATTGATCTAAATGTATGCAAGAAGGTGGAGAAGATGTGCTTTGAAGTGGTGAAGAAATGGGAAAACAATGGGCTTCTATTTATAGCCAAAAGTGGACAGGAGCGTCCACGGACCAAGGAGCCCTTTAAAGGGTTCCGCCCTTTATAGAAAAGGGTTCCGTGGGTGCCTGACAAAAAGCAAAAAAATCTTTCTTCAAATCTTTCCAAGATATTACCAAATCTTACTAAGATCACATTTGATATATTGTGTGTCAATCTAACCAAAATATTCAAGTGATCTTCCAAGGATTCAAAGATGATGCATGACATGATGTAACATGTATTTCCATTTTTAGATTAAAAGGTTTATCAAGGTAAACTTGTAAAATGTATTATGTAACTAGTTAATAAAATGTCTAGTTACCTTTTGAAATACTTGTGAATGCAAAATGTAAAATGAGGTTCGAAATAGAATGGTTAACCTATTAAAATACTTAGTGACTCTAAATGTATTTTAAACATTCTAAATGATTTGTTAATGGGTTTGATCATAATGCCACATAACAAACATGTACGAACCTGTGTTGTAACATACGAGGACTTGAGACATCGAGAGGTGTTGAATGTATGTTGAGACAAATGTAATTACAAGTAACTTGTACATTTTACGTTATGTATTACAAGTTACATGTTTGTCATCAATCAAAACAAACGAGACTGTATAGATTAAATATCGTAATATTTGCACTAACAAATTCTTCCATGGATTTTTGATTTGGATTATCTTGGGAATGGTTACCTTCCTTCAAATCTTTCACTAAATCCAAAAGATCAAGGAGAAGATTTTGAGGAAGTGGCTCAGGCTGAGGTGGTGCATGATTCATTTGGTACTGTAGAGGTTGGTCATGATACGAAGAGTCGTAATTGTTACAAGGAAATGTATTCTTTGTTTGACAATCAGAGCTAAAGTGAGGACCTCCACAATACTCACAACAGAAAAACTGATGTGGCTGTGAGTCATATGTGTTGTAGTCATAATTGTTGTCGGGAACCCGCTCATAGACAAGCGTGTTTCCCGATTGACAATCAGAACTGGAGTGTGAACCACCACAGTACTCACAACAAGATAAAGCTGCTGAGTCTCACAATGTGGTAGCTGATGGAATAAATCAGTTGTGTTATGGTAAGAATAGGGATCTTGGTTATAGACGACCGTTTTGACTCCACCATGCTAAAACTGGGGCAATTGCCACCATTATAAGGACCACCACACCATTGACAACCAAGAGGGTGAGGATAAGACATAGAAAGAATCAAAGGTTTACAGAGGGGTTGGGATGAAGAATCAAAGATGTGAGAGGGTAAAGATGGATATTTTGGATTTTTGGATAAACATTTTGTAAAAATAAGAAAGAAAATCTTTTTGGTTTTTTTTTTGGTGTTTGTTGAAAACTTGAATAATAAAAAAAAATGTTTTTGGATTTTTGGATTTTTATAAGAAAATATAAACATATATAGATGGTATGAACAAGGAGTGAATATTCAAATCACTAATATGCTAAACGTAAGATAATTAGCACAGCTCCCCGGCAGCGGCGCCAAAATTTGATTGGTGGCAAACCGTCAAGTTTTATCACACAAGCTGACCACTTGTGAATGGTCAACCGTAACAAACTTCAAACAGCTCAGGAACAATGCAATGAAGATCTAGAGGAGTATAGTGTTTCCCCAGGTCGTTATGTCCCAACGGTCATGCGAGAATAATCAAAAGAATAGTGATCGAGAGGATTTGAACGGAAAAGAGATATGATTGATTAAACCTAAAGAAAAAGTTTATAAATTACAAGGGCTTAAATGCAAATTAAATAAAATTAAAAAGATAAATTATATTAAATAAACGCTATCACTATTTTTAAAATGATGTTTTCTTGATTTATAAAACAAAATAACTTAAATAAACTATTTTAATTAAAGCGTAACCTTAAATTACCTAAAAACGTGACCTAGAATGAAAACGCACGTTATATGTAAAAATTACGCGAGTCCAAGTAAAACGTAAAATTTGTAAAATAAAAGTCCTACGAGTGTAAAACAATTTTCTTACTTACTATATGACAAAAGAAAATTTTAGAAAAAAGATTTATATTTTTGTGACTTTTATATTTTTTATTATGAATTAAATACTATTTTAGACTAATTAAATGATAAAAAATACTAAAATAATTTAGAAAAATCTGAAACTTCTTGTAAAAATACTTGATGATCTCACGGACCTATGAAAAATAAAATGGGTGTAACAAACTTCTACAATTAAGTGTTAAAAATCAAATAAGCTAATAAGCTATAACTTAGCAAACTACCTTATATATTAAACGGTGCAAATAAAAACCAAGAAAGACCCAAGGGCTTAATGGCATACTGGTACACACTATCATCCTCAAAGCGTGGGAGGTCTCAGGTTCGAACCTCCTCCCACCCTTTTGCTCTTTTATTTTTTTTTTGGAAATTTTCTTTTTGGTACTTGAAAATGACTTAAAAGTAAGACTTCTTTGTGAAAACTTTTTCCTAGAAACTTTCTCAATAAGCTGTTATCAGCTTATTGAACTAGATTTGACAAAAACAAGACAAACACTCTTTTTGGTGACTGATGAACACAAATAAGCAGCCTTAAGCACACAAGAAGTACAATAAGCAGTTGAAAATACGTGACAAGCAAGATGTGATGTTAAGCAAACTAAAGCACACAAGGTTAAGCTACAAATAAGCAAGTTCCAAGGGGAGATCAGTTGGCATAATAAGCTTATCTAAGGAAATCCTAGACTAAAATAACGAAGGATTGAACAAATGAAAAGCAAAAATAAACACCTAATAAGCTATGACAAACACCAATTAAGCTAGCACTGATAAACTTATTCTAAACTACCTAAAAGGCAACAAATGAGTGAGAAATGGGCTAATCAAACTACCTAATAAACATAAAAATGGAAGAGGGCTGCTGTTGGGTTGCAGCAGCTAACAGGCTCAAGGGGGGAAGATTCTAGCTTATTTTGAGTGAGCTACGGAACAAATAAGCTGTCGAGCTTAAGGGTCCTTGAAGACAAGCTGGGGGGCAAGCTTTTGCCCCCACGAATACCTGATGAGAAGCTACATTCACTGAGCTATGGGCTGTGCAAAAAGGCTTGTTAACAGATATGGAAACTTGACATATTTAAATTGGTGCAGGGTACTAACTTTGAAGGCAAAATTAAAGCTAACTAAAGCTAGACTAGTGCAGAAAAAGCTTGAAAACAGAAAAATAATCTAATTGAGATTCTAAAAAGCTATAAAGGAACTGACTTTGAGCTTATAAGAGCTTATAAGGGCGCTGAGAAAAAGGCTGCACAGGACAGACAGAAAACTTTTGTTAAGCTTCCCAAACTTTTGCAAAGACTACTAAAAATCTTAAAAGTACTTCCACCTCAAAGGTCAAAGTGGGTAGAAAAGGTTTTTGACCCAAAGACTTGCAATTCCAAACACCCCCTTAGGGGTAAAGAAACGACTTCTCTTTTTTTTTTAACTGTGATAAACTGAATTTCAAGGGAACTAACTTCTTATCATTAACAAGACTTGAATGGAGTTAAAACAACATTAACAGAAATTTGTAAAGCACTAATAACAGAATTTAAGAACTTAAAAGTGAAAACTACATAAATTTAAAGTGAATATGAAAGCAAATTGCATTAAACTTTAAAATTACAGGAAATGTAAGAATGACAGGAAGATTAAAAATGGAACTAGAACATGAAATTTCTAGACTAAAACTAAAAAACTAAATTAAAACTACAAAAACTAACTAAAGACTCTCTCCTCACTTCTCTGTCTTCTCTTTTTATACAAAAGGTCTTCTCTCTCTCTCCTGAGCATTTCCTACTTGCATTTGGGACCATTGGATGACTTGAGATGATAATGGCCATTGATGAGTTTTTTTTTGGCGGGAAAATGAATTTAACAACTTGGGGCAGGTTTGAGTGCAAAGGGGAAGGAAGCATTAATTGCTTCTTGTTTGGTTGTTTGAGGTGGAGTGATAAGGGTGTGGCTTGGTGATGTGGAGGTATGGAGATGGAGAGTTGTTGTCTGAGTTTGCAGAGAGGTTGGGAGGAAGACAGTGGGCGGAAAAAATATGGTGGGTTTGGTTTTTATTATAAAACGTGGGTCGGGTTGTGGGTTTGGACTGGACCGGGTGTTGGGCTGGGATGAATTGGACTTGGGATATTAATAATACAAGTGGTCCGTTTGGTTTGTTTATTAATAACACACAAGGACCAATCTTGCCAAAACTGAAAAACCAGGGACCATGCATGTAATTTCTGAAAAGTGATCCAAGGGCTATACTTGTAAATCTCAAATAGGTTAAGGACCATTTTTGCCAAATGTGAAATTCCAAGGACTAAACATGATCATTTTTAAAATCCAGGGATCAAAACTGTAATTTCTCAAAACTTTTGGAACTTTCCACTAAAGGATTAATTATGACAATTTATGATTCCAAAAGGACCTTTGGTGATTTTTTCTTTTAAAATAAGTGCTCTCGGGACTGTTTTTGACAAGATTTGAAAGTTGGGGGACTGAAACTGCCGATTATGCAAACTTTGCTCGTTTTTCATCTGATTTTAAACATTTTGCATATGAAACATATAAAATGTAACTTTGAGATATTTTCAGTATTTTGATGCATTTCTGAGCATTTTTAAATGTTTTGCAGTTCAGATTTGACCAAAAATGATGAGTATTTACACACTCATCAGTAGTTTTGTTTTTGTGTGATCTTTTAGGTTCCTCTTAAAGGCAAGATCACCACCTTTGAAGTCAAGCAAGCTCAAGTCCATGAGTTGCCATGCTTCCTCATCATCAAGGCTACTGAAGTCTTCTTGTTGATGATTCCTTTCTTTCTTCAAAGAAGTGTAGTGTTGAAGACATTAGTGAAAGATGTCTCAAGTGTCAAGATGAAGATATTAGTGAAGGGTATCTATCGTCTATAGGATAAGCAATTGTGGTAGGTGCTTAGAAGTCAAGACAAAGAAGCATTAGTGAAAGGTGCTTAGAAGTCAAGACAAAGAAGAATTAGTGAAAGGTGCTTAGAAGTGAAGACACAAGACATTAGTGAAAGGTTTCTTGTAGATCTAGTCAAAGGCATTAGTGAAAGGTGCCTTAGATGTACATTCGATATGGTGTGTTTCGATGTACAAGATAGACTAGTATTAGATCCAAGGATATTGATATCCTTGATGATGTTGTAAAGGAGTAGATCTCCTTTGGGATTAGTCGTTGGTGTAGTGTGGTAGTAGTTCCTCCATTGCAATGGAACTAGGTGCTTAGCCTAGTACCTAATAAAGGGTAGGCGACGTTGTGAAGGTGTAGTTCACCTTGGAGTGAAAGAACTAGGTACTTAGCCTAGTACCTTATAAAGGGTAGGCGACGTTGTGAAGGTGTAGTTCACCTTGGAGTGAAATAACTAGGTACTTAGCCTAGTACCTTATAAAGGGTAGGCGACGTTGTGTAGGTGTGGTTCACCTTGGAGTGAAAGAACCCGGTGGTTAGCCTAGCACCGGAAAAAGGGTAGGCGACGTTGTGAAGGCTTCTCCGCCATAAGGAGATTGGTGTAGTGATTACGAACTCTCGAGTAGGTGACTCGGGGAGTGGAGTAGGGCAAGGAAGGTGTCCTTGTAGCCGAACCACTATAAATACTCGTGTTGTGGTTTTGTGCTTCTTACTCTTATCTTTTCCTTAATTACCTTTATATATTCTTGTTTATCAACATCCAACACACACATTCAAATAGATTGACATAAGTCGATCTAAATAGATTAAAAGGAAGTTTTAATTGGCAAAACTATTCAACCCCCCCTTCTAGTTTTCCACACTTTCCCTAAAACTTTCTAAATGATTTAAATCAATCGGGATCCAAAATCTCAATTGGTTTGAAATTTTTGATCGGGGGTGAGATCGTGATTTAAATCTTAAATTTGTTTTAATGGAATCGGTTTTAGTCCTTTATAGGCACTCCTGCCTCCATGTGCCAAACGATTTCAAATACACAATGCACATGTTGAGGAGGAGGATTTATCTAAAAACAAGATGAGTATTTAAACCTGGCCACATTTTCTCCTATGTTTTCTAAACCTTATTAAATCACTTGGGATCCAAAATCTCAAAGGGTTTGATATTTTTGATCGGGGGAGAATTGTGATTTAATTATGAAATCTGATAAAAGGTGCTCATTTGATTCAATTGTGCAGGCTACTCTCTCATATATGCTAAACGTTTTCATTAATTGATGCACATATTGAGGGGGAGCATTTCAAATGAAAATAAACTATCAAGGTACAAAGGTTTCAATGTTTTATCATAAGTACCTTGATTGAGTTTTAAAGGTTTTCTCTATGGCATATTCGTGATCGTGGAAGTACTTTAAAGAACTCCTGCCTCTATGTGATAAAATGATTTCAAATATCCAAAGCACATATTGAGGGGGAGAATTTACAAAGAAAATCAAATGGCTTTTTCTATGGAAATTGTGATCAAGAAATTATTTGAAAGAACTCTTGCCTCCATGTGCTAAACAATTTCAAAATCTTATGCACATGTTGAGGGGAAGCATTTTTAAATGATCAAAACAATTAAGGTACAAAATGCTTTGATATTATATCACAAGTACCTTGATTGATTTTCAAATGATTTTTCAATTGGTTTCACGGAAGAATGAACTGTACCAAAAGACCGACCATTTTACTTTATGTATGGAGTTATAAGGTTGGTGAGGTTAGGTATTCGTTCCCATGATCCCGCCAGAGCCGGAGGGATCTACCCAGGGACAATCCACTAGATAGTGTAGAGTCCTTAGGTATGATGAAAAAAGGAGAAAAATGAGAAATGGGAAGAGTGCCGACTAAGATTGAGCTAGAACTGGAATAAACCCAACAAGGTTCTAGTTATGAAGTCTCGGTAAGCACTGAAGGGGTTGAAGAATTAAAAAGAAATAAATGTGAAAAGGGTGAAAAGAAATAGCCCTCCAATAATTCAACCTTAGGGCAAAAACCGGGTTCAATACATATGCTACTGGTTGTTACCAAGGTAACACTGGTATTGAAGACAACCAGTGACACACTGCACTACATCTTCCCAAACTACTCAAATTCCTCTTAAAAGGACTTGTTTCATTCTCACGGGGAACCTACGTAATCTATCAACTTTCTCTTAGAGACTGTTGATATTGAAGAAGGAGACCCTCTCCCTAGTCTCCGGCATAGGAACCAAATGTGCACAATTGAGTCTAGAGCCAAGAGATCATCCACAATATCTCATTAGGACACACAATTAATGAAGACTTGCTGTTTCACACAATGTGGAAAGTAAGTATATATTTTAAGAGTCCTACGCATTATCCTTGTGGTATTGCGTAACATCCGAGTGATATATTAAAGTATTCACGATGAAGATGGAAATCCTTCTAGAGCCAACATCAAAAAAGCTCTTGGTGGGTAACATGTGAAATCTTGCAAAAGATCAAACTTGTGACAACTGGATAGAAACGATGGGGCGATTCACTCGTGAATCAACCTTGGTCCATGATGTGTTACATGTAGTGCAAGTTTTAAAAATTTATAAACACGATTTAACCGTCTAATTCTATTAACACATACGAGCAAGTATACTCGTCCGTGATAGCAAAGTTGGGTAAGTCGAGATCGTCCCAAGGGATTTTTTGTTTGAAATTGTTTTTATGAAAAGATTCCAACAAGAAATCTTTGTCAAGGCTTCCTCAAATTTAAAAGTGATGTTTATAGTGAAATTCAATAATAAGAAATATATATACTTGTGTGTAGTCTATAGTCAATCACAAATAGTATTCATGAAGGTTTGGTGTAAACTCTTGATGTGATGCACAAATCATAAGCAAATGATCTCCAACCATGGTATATGTTTGTAAAAATCATTCTAAGAACAAAAACATATAGGTAATCCTTTCGGTCCCTATCCTAATGGTTGTCCTTTAGAAAATCCATTTGTTTGCAACATGTTCTTATTAAACTTGTTCTTACGAATCTTTCGACCCTTTCGTGATGAAAATATTTCTAGTCTTGTTTTAATAAACAAACATGGTGGTTGTCAATCACCATATCCCCATACTAGTTTGTCACTCAACTTTTTGGATTAAAACACAAGAGAAATCCTTTCGGTCTTTTTTCTTAAAACATGTTTTATCAACAAATCAAACCAAGACTAGTATTTTTCCAACAAACTTATTTAAACAAGATCATATATACATGCATCACATATTGAGAACACTAGTATGATTAACTACATCCCAACACACAAGTATATCCCAAAACTACTCCATGATAATAATAACTAAACACAAATCATAACAAAGTAATTCCAATAATTCAAGAGAATAGAAATCCATAACAAAGTTTATAGAATACCTAAACTTTTGCGATTACAAGAATTAGAATTCGTGGATTGTAGCAACCACGCACCTCCAATCACCTAGATTCACCGTATAACTCCAAATTACCAAAACTATGGATGAGAATTGTTCCCTCCTTGCTCCTGGACGTTTCACAGTAAGAACTAAGCTTTTGGGTTGAATAAAAATGGTTGGTATTAGTTTTGATGTAAACTAATACACTTTTGGTTGTGTCACACCTAGTAAACTAGGACTAGGTTCATTATATAGCCAAATAAACTTGCTCAACTAACCAAAAACGTTCCCAACAAGTTAATAGCAAGAAATGATCGGCCTCCAATGATTATGGGGAGTTAAGGCAACAATAAATGCAACTTTGTGTAACTGCAGCTCATGCAACCGGATCAGTTGTCTTTGGAAACCGGATCGGTTGCCGTTTGACCATTTGCCCAGCCGGATCGGTTACGGGTTACGACCGACCTGCTGGATTGTGCTGATTTGACTTTTGTTGACTTTCTTGTTTATTCGCTTCATTCTTTGCTCTCGCTGATGATTTCCAAGGCAAAACTTGATCTTTCCTTGTCGTAGATACTTAGAAATCATTGTACTTCCCAATCATTGAATCCAAAAGCTTCCTTGCTCGACTTCCTTCTTCGAGAATCTTCCAAATGTGCATAAAAACTTCGTTTCTTCATCATTCGTGATACCTGGCTACACATACATACACAATACGCATCTTTTGCACTTTTGCAACAGTTATGAGTAAATATAGCCGATTATCATGCACAAAACCAATAATAACGCTACTAAAAACATGTTCATTTTAGGCGTTATCAGTCCAGGAAATGAATTGACGAATACTTTTGGAAAAACCGTTCGATGTGCAAATCTTCTTTTCTCTAGCGCATCGAATGTGTATTCATATTTCAAACTCAAAAATTTTCTCTGATTGAAAAAATACTTTTGGAAAAACCGTTCGATGTGCAAATCTCTTCTTTTCTCTAGCACATCGAATGTGTACTCTTTTAAATGCAAAAAGTATTTTTGATTGAAAATTGATCTTTCTCATAAAACCTTCGTCGTATTGTAAAACTCTTTCTTCTAAGCAACACACGATTGTTTTTCAAATCATTTTTCATCAATCAGTGAATCTCAATTCGCTGGTTCACTCACTCCGTGTTGTCTTCTTTGAGACGTTCCGGTTTGAGAACGGCTAGAACAGCTGTGAAACCCTGTCAAGGAGATTCTTAGAATCCTACCTGATCACAGGCAGTACTTGTACTGATCAACGGGGAACCGTGGGCCATGTACCTCAATTCAACGAAAGTGATCAAAGACACTTTCGTGCGCTTTATTGCTAATTGTCGTATGCAGGTACACCCCGACGATTGCAGCTAATCAGAATTGAGGAGTCAATCCTAAGCCGCATGCTCACAGCATCCACACTTAATTGAAGAAATCATGACTGGTGCATATCTACATAACCTGGCTCTGATATTTTTATACTATGCTCCTGCTACGCTGCTGAAAATATCATGAACCAGTAAAGCTTCCGCTACTCTAATGAAAAGATGTCATGATCCAAAAGTGTGAGCATGTCGGTCTAAAAGTCACAACATCACATGATGGCAACATAATAAAGGGTGATCCAGAGATTTACTGTGGCTGATGATCTCAATGAAAGCTCGAAGATCATCAAAGATGTGGATCAGTTCAAAGGCCTCCACTGAAAGTACAAAATATAATCGGACTTTGAAGTATCACTGCTAAAGCACAAAAGATGCGGAAGTTGAAGAATTAAATTCTACGAGCTCAAGACTGAAGATTAAATAGAATGCTAGGATTCGAAATGTAAAACATGGGGTGACCTCCCTTAGGGGGAGATTGTTAGGAATTAGAAATTCCATAGTGAAGTGTCGGTCACCCCATATATATTCTAGCATAAGTTAGCTCGTAGACATTGCGTTATTTACTAGTTATTTAGTTAGTTATTAGTTTAGTGCAACACCGTGGAGGACGGACGGGTCTTTACCCACTGTATGCATGATCCACAGTCCATAGGAGGACGTTTAGTTTGTAACTATATATACCCTCTACCTCCTAAGGTAGAGGGTTGGACCTTTCATTCTAATCTAACCTTCCATGTTTTCTTTCACTTACTCTCTCTAAAAAGGCTCCCATCCTACTTTCTCTCTCTAAAACCTCTAAACTATACTCCCCATTTGATATGTTATGATGTGTTTAGGAAACCAATATGTTACATAAACCATTACATATACAATAATGCATGTTTGGTATTCATCAATAGTTGATATTTAACTTGGCGACGTATATGGCCGGAAGGTTTAACAACCGGAAGGCCCAATAACCAAACGACCCATGACCGGAAGGACCGAAGGAACTCTGCTACCTTTTCCTAATTCCATGGGATGTTGTCTCCCAACACTTGCGCCGCTTGACACCTAGTCTAGGAGTAGCTCGGCTCGCCATACCCTAGGTCTCAGGAACAGTACCAGAGGTGTACCGGAATAGTAACCAGGTACAGTGATTAGGGTAGTATAGATACCCCCGCATTTACTCGCATACATGTAGCATTTACTTCACTTATACACACACATTTATTACCTCACCCTTCTGGTATAACACTCATACTTATTCTCACGCTGGAGCTTGGTCCTACACACAAAGCGAGGCAAACGCATTTGTTGCATATCCGAAGGACTTCGGTAAACCAAGACCGAAGGATATTTTGAACATTTTACCACTCAACAAAGAATTACTTCAACATAACCCATCGCTTATACGACAATCCATGTTTAGCTTTGGGGTTAAGTTCTTTTTTTTGAAGCCAAGGTCCCAACTCCCAAGTTCAATTCTGGTTAGAAGTCTAAGGTGTCGTTTGGTTTGTTGCTATGAATTACAATCGGTATAACCTTGATAAGAGTGTTGATGAAATCACGTTTATACATGTTTTTATATAAGAAATACCCGCATTTTAGCTTAATAAAATAGCAAAGTTATGAGTTTTATTGCAAATATTACGATTATTTGTTATTTTATCTTAAAGGTACGTTTGAGAATTATTAGAGCAAAAGAAAAATACAAGTGCTGAATGTTGAAGGATTGTAGAAGATAGAAGACTTCAAGTTGAAGTGAAGATTAATGTGAAGCCTAAAGTTTATCAAGTTAAAGCCCAATTTTTAATTGATGAAGGATTTTGCATTCATAGCCCATTATATCAAAAAAAAAATACCCACCAAGTATTTTCATATCAATGAATAAATAAAAACTAATGAAGAAAAGAAAAAGAGAGCCGGTTGCTCCTGGTGGTCCTCATTCCACAAACGGTCATCTCCAACGGACCAATCCAACGGTCAGCAATTTTCGAAGTAATATAAGTAGCAGCAGTCGAGACCCATGAGAGATCTATCATTTTTTCTCATTATTAGTCTGCAACTTTTAAATTGTTTTATGTCATATGTTTCGAACTTTCGTTAATTTTCAATCATTTAATTTTGCATCTTTAGTTTCAATTCAATAAATGGCAACTTTCCCACAGTTTTTGTTTGTCTTGAGTTTCGAACTTCGATATTTCTTTTAAATTAATTATGCATATTTTGTTTGTCAAAGTTTGTTTCGTAATATTGTCTTAAGCTTTTAAATTTCTTATTTCCTTGTCCTTATTAACAAAAGATGGTTACTTAAACTTTTTGTGTAGATTTTACTTAAGCTTTTCAATTAGCTTTTTGAGAGCTTATTTTTATATAAAGTTGCAAACTTTCTTTCAAATCTCACCTCAAATACACTTAAAGTATCAAACTTTGGACGATTTGTCAAAGATTATGGGTATTAAGGAGTATTTTGGGTAATTATAGAGCTTGGAAGTGTTTTTAGTTTAGTATTTTTATCGTCGTCGTCATGCTAAACAATATCCGGTGCTCTCTTATCCTTTTCTCTACTTTCGTTTTATTATGTTAATTGCTATGTTTGCTTAATTAATATTGTCATGTTTAGTTTAATTATTATGCCTTTTAGCGATATTAGGATGTTTGAGTAGATTTATTGATATACTTGTTTGGTGATGGGTTGATTTGAGGTGTCGATTAATTAGTGATTTGGAGATGATTATTATTAGTTAAGTTAGGACTTTTTGATTCAAACGATAATCCCAAAAATATTGTTTAAAAAGTTATAAAATTTGTTTTAGCTAAAATTGAAAAATGGAACTATGTAAGATTTTAGAAATTGATTATCTTTTAAAGTTAAAAGCTTTTAAGTAATTAATTAACTTAAACTTTTTTTTATCTTAAATTATTAATCATCCATTCCAAATTACCAATTAGTTGTCACTAAGAATCAACCATAATCCAAACAAGTATATTTCCTCCTTTATATATTTTTCGTTATCATTTTAGTTTATCTTGTAGTTTATGCGTGCTTCCCTTAGTTATTATTTATCTTAGAATTCCTTTTAGTTTTTTTTCTTGTAGTCTATAATTAAAATCCCCAAAATAGCGATATCTAAGCATCCAACAAAGAATCAAAACGCACGTCTCAAATCCACCATTCCTTTAGAACGACAACCCGGGAGATCAATACTTTCCGCGATACTTAGGTGTTTAGGTTTGTATCCGCATCTTTCCCTCCCCTTTACAAATAATTTTTGGTGAGCTCCAACGAAAACATCAAAATGGCGCCGCTGCCGGGGAGTGGTGCACGATTCTTGCGTTAAAGTTTATGTTAGTGCCTTAGATATCCTTTTACAAGAATTCCTATTCTTGTGAGAGTTTATTTTCATCGTTCTCGAAAAAAAAAAATCATTGTGTTTTTCATTTTTTTCGATAAACATAAAAACCCAAAAATATTTGTTTTTCAATTTTTCAAAATTATAAAAAATCCAAAAATATTTTTCTTTTTATTTTTCTATCTTTTAAAAAATGTTGATAATTGCAAAAATATTTTTCATTCTATTTTATTCTTCTCTTCTTTTATATATATTAAAAACCCCAAAAAAAATCTTCGTTATCCTCTTTAATGTTTAATTCTTCTATCTTTACCCTGTCGTATAGATTAATTCTTCACAATGCTCGATTTTTCACCATTTGATCCCCATGATCCTCAGACCATGGAGGATTTCTATCGTCCATCACTTATCGGTCGAGGAGGACCGATTTCTCCGATATTCGTTCCAGGAAATAGTTTTAGATTGAAAAATCATATGGTTCGTCTTCTTCGACAAAATTGCCAATTCCATGGATTTCACAATGAAAATGCTAATGAGCACTTGAACAAGTTCTTATCTATCACTTAATCCATGAAGCAACGTGGCATTTCGCAAGATAATATCCGATTGAATCTCTTTCCATTCTCTTTAACCCACGAAGCTGAATCTTGGGTTTATACCCTTGAAAAACATTCAATTCATACTTGGGAAGAGATGTTTCGCAAGTTTCTTTCAATATACTTTCCATATTCTAAAACGTTGCAGCTGAGGAAAGAAATTCTTAATTTCCAACAATTACCCAAGGAATCCGTATTTGAAGCTTGGGAACGATTCAAAACGTTATTACAGAAATGTCCCGATCATCGAATTTTGCTTCTTGATCAAATCCTAACCTTTTATCATGGTATAACTCCGATTGATCGAGACAAAATCATGTTGGCAGCCGGTGGAAATCTCATGCGAAAGACTCCTCAAGAAGCTTACGATTTGATCGAGAATTTGACACAACATCATTTTCAGTGGGATGCTGAAGTTCCCTACGATTCTACCACTATGTTGAGTGATCATGATTCCGAGAAATTTTCCGTTATGAGTGCACAAATTGACATCTTTGGCAAGCAAGAAAGATATTCCAGTCACCATTATCAACAAAGACCGAGTCATCCATCCACCTTTTACTATTCAGATTCAGACGAAAGTGATGATGAATCGTTTGAAGAAGAGAACTTAAAGATCGATGACGTTTATCCTTTGAGTGGCAATCCCACTCCCATTTATGATCCTATCATTTTCGACTCTTCCCCTTCACTCACGCCGGTTGAGAGAAGTGATGTTGTTTTGGAAGAGGTCGATGATTTTCCAATTTCACCAGAAATTGTTCAAACCGATTGCGATCCGGGGGAAGATGTTCCTTTATTAGAAAAGATGTTATACGATGAACCGTCACCTTTTCTCCCCCCGAAGGAAGATAACTTTGAGGAAATTGTTGAACTTAAGCCGTCAGATCCTCCGGAGCTCGAGCTCAAGGATTATGTTCCCGAATTTGAGAGTTTTATCTTTGATACAGCTGAGGAGAGTAGTGGCAATCCCACTTCTCATCCCGATCTTTCTCTTACGACTTATGAGTCGTTTTACTTTGATATCGATCATACAGAAGAGATGAGTCATGGCAGTACCACTTCTCATGCTTATTTCTCTCTTCCCAAGTATGATTCGTTTTGTTTCGAGGAGTTCTCCGGTGAACTCTCTCATATCATATCTCCTCCGGAGTATGATCATTTCTATTTTGATCTTGAGAAAGATTTTAGTTTAGGGGAAGAGCAGCTCTCTCAAAAGTATTTCGTTAACAATGACATCAACCCGCCTCTTCCTCCCGAGGTTTTTGTTGGAAATTACCCAAGGAGCTTAAATGATCAAATTCACATTAAGGATTATATGAAATTTAATTTTGAGGATGAAGAATGGATCCTTATTGTTATCAAAATCTTTATTCCATTTCTTCCTTATGATGTGACTTCTCCTCTTCTTCACTTTTTTGGGAGTGAGGATACCATCTTTGACCCCGGTATCACAGTTTAGTGTTTTTACTATTTAGAGTCGTGGGCATCTCATCAGGGTGGAACTTTCATATGCTTCAATGTTTATCCAAACATCTTGAAAGAAAGTCCGATGGAGATTTTCTCTTTCACCTGCTTCCCCATGACTAATTAAATTTGGGGCGGGTCCAGTGTAGCACCGAAACGGGAACGGCAAAGGGATACGGGAACGGGAAACGGCAAAAATAAAAAATTCAAGATACGGGAACGGCATAGGTACGGCAATAAAAAATAAAAAAAATTAAAAATATATTAAAGAAAATCCAAAATAAATATATGTTGATGTAAATTGTAAACTCCAAAAATACTACATGTTCCAAAGATAATTAGTTATCAATAACCAAACATATAATCACAAAAGTTGTTAAATCTATGTAGACAAATAAGTATTTCATTGTTTAAGAGCAGTTCATTTTTATAAGAAACCACAAAATAAAATAGCAAATGCTACAATCTAGTCAACGAGACACACATAAAGAATTTTTTATAAAAAGAATTATATAGACCAATTAAATTATACTTTTCCAGCTATGTAGAAACACATTTCCCAATTCTCATACTTTGACTTCTATCACTTTTCTCTCACCTAATGAAGTTTTTTAATATTTTATTACTTCTTCTTGAAAGTCACCTGAAAAACCTTCATCTTCTTCGGCATTGATCTAGTGGCCGGAATTAATATTGTTTTTTTTCCTTCTTTGCTTATCCATTTAAACAGCATGGAAATCCATAAACGACTAGTGAAACGGCATGGAAATCCAGAAACGGCTAGGGAAACGGCAGGGAAACGTTTCGGGGGCGTTTCGGGGCCGTTCCCGTTCCCACCACGTTTCCAAACGGGAACGCTAGCCTAATAGGCGTTTCGGTGCAACACTGGGCGGGTCAAGCTAACGATTCGATAAAAAAAACAAGCGCTTCTCGGGAGGCAACTCGTGTTTTCAAAAATGAATAAGTAGTTTATCTACATTTAGGTTTATTTTAAAGTAATTTTGTTTTTATTTTATTTAGGAATAAACCTAGTTGTCGTGTTTTTGTCCTTATATTAGTCCATCCACTTCATTATACTCTGACATTTCTTGTGAGTTTCAGGACTTATATGAAATTGTCACATTTTGGATGTGATATTTGGACATGGAACGCTATGGGCTTTTATCTTCTACATTATTATTTGCTTCGGTCAGATTGATTCCCGGGATCGTGTAATTTTTATTGGAAGCTGAGGCTGAGCTCCACTATTCTTATTCGTTTACTACCGATCTGCGAGCCTATACTAGGGGAGTTTTTTCTGTTCTCTTATCATTATTTGAATTGCTTTTTATTCCCGTCTCAACACTTTTAATTGCACATTGCTCTTTTTTGTTCTAAGTGTTGGGTACGTCCCATTTTTTAGAACATCGAGGACGGACCAATCCAACGGTCAGCAATTTTCGAAGTAATATAAGTAGCAGCAGTCGAGACCCATGAGAGATCTATCATTTTTTCTCATTATTAGTCTGCAACTTTTAAATTGTTTTATGTCATATGTTTCGAACTTTCGTTAATTTTCAATCATTTAATTTTGCATCTTTAGTTTCAATTCAATAAATGGCAACTTTCCCACAGTTTTTGTTTGTCTTGAGTTTCGAACTTCGATATTTCTTTTAAATTAATTATGCATATTTTGTTTGTCAAAGTTTGTTTCGTAATATTGTCTTAAGCTTTTAAATTTCTTATTTCCTTGTCCTTATTAACAAAAGATGGTTACTTAAACTTTTTGTGTAGATTTTACTTAAGCTTTTCAATTAGCTTTTTGAGAGCTTATTTTTATATAAAGTTGCAAACTTTCTTTCAAATCTCACCTCAAATACACTTAAAGTATCAAACTTTGGACGATTTGTCAAAGATTATGGGTATTAAGGAGTATTTTGGGTAATTATAGAGCTTGGAAGTGTTTTTAGTTTAGTATTTTTATCGTCGTCGTCATGCTAAACAATATCCGGTGCTCTCTTATCCTTTTCTCTACTTTCGTTTTATTATGTTAATTGCTATGTTTGCTTAATTAATATTGTCATGTTTAGTTTAATTATTATGCCTTTTAGCGATATTAGGATGTTTGAGTAGATTTATTGATATACTTGTTTGGTGATGGGTTGATTTGAGGTGTCGATTAATTAGTGATTTGGAGATGATTATTATTAGTTAAGTTAGGACTTTTTGATTCAAACGATAATCCCAAAAATATTGTTTAAAAAGTTATAAAATTTGTTTTAGCTAAAATTGAAAAATGGAACTATGTAAGATTTTAGAAATTGATTATCTTTTAAAGTTAAAAGCTTTTAAGTAATTAATTAACTTAAACTTTTTTTTATCTTAAATTATTAATCATCCATTCCAAATTACCAATTAGTTGTCACTAAGAATCAACCATAATCCAAACAAGTATATTTCCTCCTTTATATATTTTTCGTTATCATTTTAGTTTATCTTGTAGTTTATGCGTGCTTCCCTTAGTTATTATTTATCTTAGAATTCCTTTTAGTTTTTTTTCTTGTAGTCTATAATTAAAATCCCCAAAATAGCGATATCTAAGCATCCAACAAAGAACCAAAAAGCACGTCTCAAATCCACCATTCCTTTAGAACGACAACCCGGGAGATCAATACTTTCCGCGATACTTAGGTGTTTAGGTTTGTATCCGCATCTTTCCCTCCCCTTTACAAACAATTTTTCGTGTGCTCCAACGAAAACATCAAGTGTCGAATAGGTATGTGTATTAGTCATGGAATCAATTCCGATATCAATGTTTGGTTTTGCCAATTTGGATATCATAATGTGGGCCCCGATATATAAAGTGAATGATCAAACAAATAAATAATTTGCATGAGTTCTTTGATTATTTAAAGATAAAAAAAGGAGTGGGACCCACACAATACTTTCAAACCAACCTATACGATGAGGAATGAAATATAACTAATATCTTGCTATCACATTCAATTAATATAGTCATAAATGTCAAACAAACAATGTTATTCACAATGAAAATATTCGCTCATTGTCATTCCAAGGTACCAAACACACCTCTCATATATCCTAAGTTACCATCAAATATTTACCATCTTTACTATTTTTCTTTTTCTTTTTTCTACTATAAGACTATTTTTGTTGGTCGTTTATTACTTAAAAATATATCATTCATACGAATATAAAACGTAAAACATCTATGTCATAAGCGTCAGGTGGCATAGAAACACTTAGGGCCCGTTTAGTATGGGGTGTTAACCATGGTGGGATAGGATTTTACTGAAATCTGACATTTGGTTGATGTACATGGGTTTTGGATTTGGTAACCATGCCCAAATATTTCCTGTGTATAATTCCCCACTACATGACTGGCTTTTTAATTTATCTTCACACATTTTTTGCATTTAGATTCGTGTAATACAATCTTAACCACATATCATCTCTTATATTTTATTTATAACATATTTTGTTATCTTTTTAATTTTAAAATATTATATTATTTTTCTCTCTTACATCAAATACAAATCTTAATCCAAATATAAATCCAAATCCAAATACTAGTCCTAAACCCATCTACAAACCAAAATACAAATCCTAATCCAAATCCTAATCCAAATCTAAGGGCCCATTTGGTTTATAGATGGATTTAGGATTTTGGATTGAGATTTGTTTTATGATTTGGATTTTAGGAGAGAGAAAATATAATATTTAATTTAAATGATTATTTTAATAATTAATAAAAGAAATTATAATTACATATATAAAGTAAAGAGCATAGTCGGTGGTAATTTTTTAAGGTTTCAATCATACGGTCGGTGCTATTTAATATTCGTACGCAGAATGGGTCGATGCACCTTTTTAATATTGTAACGATATATCATCATTATGCAAACAACACGTGTATTCAAAGAAACACACTACAAAATACGTATATCCTTATCTAGATCCGTAAACCTATCATCATCATTCTTATTATATCAAAAAAGAAAAGGGAAAAAAACCCACACACTCTTTAACTTCATCCTTAAATCATTATCAGACGAAATCATTATTCGACGATTATGATTTCAGTATGAAGGTATGATTTCAGTATGAAGGTTGCGGGTTTGGAGGTATGTCTTTTATGGTAATTTCTGCTTTTGGTATACGAGGAAGTGGTTGTTGTTCTTCCCGTTCCTCCTCTCAGTTAAAAAAAACCTTAATAATACGTTTCTTCAGATTATAGCACGCCATAAAATGTATAAAGTGCACAACTCGATGTATAAGGTTGATTTAATTAATGTTGTATGTTTTGACATAATCAAGTTTTATGTTTTGAGTGTCTGTAATTAGTGCTTCGATTGAAGTTGGCATTTGTTTGCAGTCGCGTTTACTAGAATTTAAGATCTTCTTTGAGATGAGAGCATAAAGTTATCGAGGTTAGTGTTCTTCTTATCAAATGTTTACGGACTTCATATTGAAAATCAATTAGATGTGGCTATAAGAATTAGCCGCTATTTGTGATTGGATATGTGTGTTATTGTTTACATGGTTGCTAACTAAAAATAAGTAAATAAGTAGAAAGTATATGCATTGCTAAACACACTCTAAATGTGATTATTGTTTCATATGGTTTTAGGTCAGGTTTTGGTAGCAACACACAAGGATATCAAAGTAGTAGTGGTATAAGAGTGGAAGCATCAAACCAATACTGAGGTATCGTTTTTTTTTATTAATTGGTTTATTTTTATGTTATGCATATAAAGTGTTTGATAAATTGTCTCTTTTTTTTAATGGGGTGTTTACAACTATAGCTGATCTAAGGGGATAGTTGGGTCTGTTTTTACGATATTATGGAACTGATAAGCTGGCAAAAGTAAGCATATAGGCTTTCCAAGTTTAAATAACCGCATAAGATGTGAAAATAAGATTATCCAAACACTCCCTGAATATGTTTGGAGTCCAGAACTTTTGAAATTGATGTTTAGGTGTTTCAAAATAAAGTGAATATATAATGCCATCAGTCGTTTGTGCGGAAACGTTAGTTTGTGTGACTAAGCATTTTGCCTAATTGTTAAAATCTAAAGTGTTGTTTGTCTACGCTTATTTTTTAACTTATGAGTTGATTTGAGTTGGGCTAAATTTCATGAATTCAATTTTTGTATCGATATATCATTTGTAAAAGATTTGTTCGTTAATTAGGCTTCAACTACATTCTGGGAAAATGGGAAACAGGTTTGTGTGTCACGAAAGCAAGGAAAATTTCTTATATTGTGCGCGCTTCTAATTGCAGGTTAGAAACGAGGAGAAACCAACAAAATGGAAGGCCTAGATGTTGACTTGGTGAGTTCGAAGATCCATGTCATTCTTAGCAGTGATGAGCGTGAAATGAAAGGCCCAGAGGTTGCTTATTTAGGGGGCGTTTGGATTAGTAGCTTATTTGGCCCAGTTTTGGCCTTATTTCATTTTAGAGAAAGCCCTTCGATCTCACTTTTTAGACCCTTATTAGCGTTAGTTTATTGGCTTATGCCAATAAGGTGAAACTAATAAGGTCCAAAGAGTGAACTACTAGGGTTCACGAGTCGGCTTTCGGATTATATCGGAGTGCTGCAAATTTTGTGACTAATAACTAATAAGGTCCAAAGAGTGCCGCAAATTTTGTGACTAAATTAGTAAATAACTATAGCTTTAGTTTATTGGCTTATGCTAATAAGGTGAAACTAATAAGGTCCAAAGAGTGAACTATCAATGTGTATATACAACAGTTATTAGCAAATTTCCAGTACCATAACTTTAGTAAATAGGGATCAAAGTTTGTTCATAAAATATTCAAATTTGTTTGTTAGAAGTTATGTGAATCATGCTATGTTTGATTATAGAAATCTTTATGTACTTAATGGCGACTTTGGCTGTGAATGTGCAAGCACCCCGCTGCGAAGCGCGGGTGCAACTCCTCGTTAAAGTTAATATTAAATGACAAAAATGTGTGGCTGATATATATTTAAAAGTAGGGGTCAGCAGAAACCACACGGCAACCCAGCACAAACCCGCAAAACCCACACCGCAAAAATCGAAATCGTAACAAAAACCGCAGTGTGGTTCCTGAAAATAAAAATAAACCACATTTTGCTGTGCGGTTTCAGTTTCCACCGAAAAACCGCACCGCAATAACCGCACCGAACCACAAAGTCATATTCAAATATATATATATATATATATATATTTTTTTTTAAATAAACCAGCTAAATTTCATAATTTATGTATGTTTAAATATTTTGTTTATATTTACATAAATAGTTATTTCAAACATATTCTATTGGTTAATTATTTTCTGAGTTTTTATATCATATAATTTTACATTTTTATCAATTTATCATCGAAATTTTTTTTTAAAAAATCATCCATTTGACTTTTATTATTGTAGAGATTTATAATCTTATTCTAGTATCCAACATTTTGTATATATATGTTTCTACTCATGTAACCTTGTGATATATTCATTCTATAATAAATATATACCAAAAAGTATAATTTGAAAAAAAAAAAAAAAAAAAAAACTTTAAAAACCGCAAAACTGCAAACACCAGAAAACCGCAAACCCGCAAAATCGCGCGATTGTGGATTCTCATTTTTTTAAAAACCTCAATTGTGGATGTGGTTCGGTTTTTATCAAAACCCGCACAATGCTCACCCCTATTTAAAAATATTAAATAATGTATTAATGTGCTGAATCGTCAGAACCCCGCCAAGTTAAAGGGGATTGAAAATTTGTAACCACTCCCGCACGTGAAACTAGGATGATGCAACCAAACATTGGATTTTGCACATGATTCATCCCAACTCTACCTAAACCCCTATATCAAACGTACCTAAATCCAAATCCAAATACTAATCCTAAACCCATCTACAAACCAAAATACAAATCCTAATCCAAATCTAAATTCAAATCCAAATCCAATTACAAATTCTAATCCTAAACCCCATCTAAAAACAAAAATACAAATCTTAATCCAAATCTAAATTCAAATCCAAATTCAAATCCTAATCCTATACCCATCTACAAACCAAACGAACCCTTATATAAACCAACAAAAGTATGTCGCAGCTAACTGATTTTGACACGCATTTTCTGAGTTTCTACGTCACGGTTCCACTCTTTCGATTTCAATTTTGCAGTCCATGCTTTAGACATTCCTTAACTATACAAGTGGGCAAAAAGTCTTCGTTCAAGGCTAACTCACAAGCTTAATGATCGGTTTTTGGTGAAAAACAATAATAGAATGTTCCAAGCCTTAAAAGTTTTGGACTCAATTGAAGTAAACAACTCCAGCGATTGTATTCAAGTATTCGTTTGACTTTCAGTCGGTTCTTAGCTTGTAGCTCATTTAGAGTAAACCTAAACAAATGTTTATAAACTAGTCGACAGCGCAACTGCGATGTAACACCAGTTTAATAATATATGCAACAAGGGATAAAAACTATAACAAAATATGAGCTTGAATTTGGAAGGAATTTTTCTAATTTGGGGTAAAGAGCGAAAGTTAATTTACAGAGTAAACCCCCCCCCCACACTTTAAACCACTTTTATATAAAAAAATAATAAAAAATAAAAAAATAATAATAAACTTATATGTTAGTGAAAATATTACGATATTTAATCTATACAGTCTCGTTTGTTTTGTTGATGACAAATATGTAACTTGTAATACATAACGTAAAATGTATAAGTTACTTGTAATTATATTTTGTCTCATCATACTTTTAACACCTCTTGACGACTCAAGTCCTTGTATGCTACAACACAGGTTCGTACATGTTTGTTATGTTGCGTTATGATCAAACCCCTAACAAACCATTAAACATGTTTAGTTAAATATTTTATATAAAACTAACACCATTTTTATAAAACACTTAAGTAATCTTGGTTACTTACATTTTATAAAATACATAAAAAAAAAAGTAAATGTGTTGGGTATAAACCATGATCCATAACCCATACCCATGACCCATGATCCACAACCCATGACCCATTGCATGACATCATGTATGAAATCATGTTGGGTAAAACCCATGACCCATGACCCAAAGTCCATGACCCATTGTCTAGATACATTTTATCTTATTGGGTACCCATGACCCATGGTTCATTACCCATAACCCGATATGTAACCTAAAACCCGGATTTGTTGCCCTGTACCGCGGTTTCGCCGGATCCCTTTGGGTAAGGCAGGTGGATCCCTCTCAGAAGGGATCCTTGGGGCAAAAACATGTGTTGGTCTTTTTGCCTATAAATAGCAAACTACTTCTCACCATGTTTTCACACCTTTTCGCATACTTTCTCTCCACAATTTCAAACATATTTAGATTAGTAGGAAACATGTAAAACACCCTCATCTCATATGATCATAATGCTTCTAACTTTCATTTGTTGTAAGCATAATCCCGAAGTGATCCTCCAAAGCAAGCCTAGAGATCTTGCATCCTTACCTACTGAAGTTACAAGCATACAAGCACATGAAGATCTTCCAACAAGCTTGGGAAACTTGTCATCTTCATTCATGGAAGACTAACTACATCATCCTTTGTGTTCTTGATGTTTGGTTTAGGATTTCATATCCATTAGACACATTGTCTTGGATCATCTTCTTGTATCTATAACTAGATTAAATAGTTTATGTGTTTGTTCCCTCAAAAACAAGGTTTGTTATATTCGGCCAGAAAACATAACGGGTGTCATAGATGTGTCGTGTTGCTCGGGTAGTGGTTCCTCCATTGTAATGGAACTCGATATCTAGCCTTGTACCGGATAAAGTGTAGGTGACGTTGTGTTGGTTTGGTCCGCCGTGCTAAGGACTCGGTATCTATCCTAGTACCGGATAAAAGGGTAGCGACATTTTGTTGGTTTGGTCCGCCGTGCTAAGGACTCAGTATTTAGCTTAGTACCGGATAAAGTGTAAGCGACGTTGTTGAAGGTTTTCTCCGCCGAGAATGGAATTTGTTGATCTAGTGAAGTAATTCTCGAGTCGGATACCCGGGGAGTGGAGTAGGGTGGAGAGGAGCTTCGTGACCGAACCACTATAAATCCCCGTGTTGGTTTGTGTATCCTTTAACTTATCGCTTTACTTTTATTCTTGCTTTATATTGTTGGTTATCTATGTGGGTGATGTTTATGTTTGTGATGTATACTTGGTCTTTCATATACTCATAAACTATATTTAACACCTTACATATTATGACACACTTGATCAAGAAAAAGCAACCGGACTAATAATGGTGAAACTTGATTTATAATGAACCATTAATCTTGCGGAATCTTATGTGATATTAAGAGGTTGGCCTTACATGCCGTAATGCGTTAAATGCATCCTCGCATAGAGATTAGCAAATGAAATGGTTTATACTATATTTGATACAAAAGTTTTAAGTTTGAAACGGAAACGTATTCACCCCCCCCCCCTCTACATTTTCTACATTATACAACTTTATTTACCTATAAATAGCTAAATACTAGAGGGGAAAATGAGCCGAGCCGTTTGTGAAAAGCTCGGGATCGGATAGGTAAAAAGCTCGGACGAGCTGAGCCTAAACGTGCTTGAGTCTGAGTTTGATTCTAAGTTTGGGCTCATTTAATAATCGAGCTCGAGCTTTATATATATATATATGTATATATATATATATATATATATATATATATATATATATATATATATATATATATATATATATATATATATATATATATATATATATGTTTGGGTTATTATGAAAAGTTTCTTAGAATGAGAAGGCCGTGGAGGTGACATGTGTCACCTTTGCCACATCATCATGCCACATCACCATACCCCACCCCCACCCACCCCCCCCCCCCCCCCCCCTGAAATTTTTTTTTCCCGCCAAATTTTTTTACTGCATCACAATCATGATTTTAGTGCATTAAAGTTATAAATTACTGCATCACAGTTTTAAAGTTACTGCATCACAATCATGATTTTAGTTCATTAAGGTTATAACCTTGATTTTAGTGCATCATAGTTGATGCACTTAATTATTAACTATGATGCAGTAACTTATAATAAAGTTGCACCAAAACTTATTAGTGCATTAAGGTTATAAGTTACTGCGTCACAATTATAATTTTAGTGCGTTAAGGTTATAAATTACGCATCACGCCGTTATAAAGTTCTGCATCACAATCATGATTTTAGTGCATTAAGGTTATAACCTTGATTTTAGTGCATCATAGTTGGTGCACTTAACTATTAACTATGATGCAGTAACTTATAATAAAGATGCACCAAAATTTATTAGTGCATTAAGGTTATAAATTACTGCATTACGGTTATAAAGTTACTGCATCATAATCATGATTTTAGTGCATTAAGATAATAAGTTACTGCATGACAATTATGATTGTGATGCAGTATTTTTATAACTGTGACGCAGTAATAAATTTTGGCGGAATTTTTTTTTTTGCACAATTTTTTTTTGCGGGATGTGGCAAAGGTGACACATGTCACCTCCACATGTCTTCTCATTCTTTTCATTATAAGAAACTTTTCATTTTAACCCTACCTTTTATATATATATATATATATATATATATATATATATATATATATAAACGAGCCGAGCTCGAGCTTTCGCAAGCTCGGGCTTGGCTCGTTTTCACCCCTAATAAATACACCCATATTTCATCATTTTTGTACGCAACTTCAAACATAATTTTACTCAATATATATACAACTCAAACAAAATATTTATCATTCATCATTAATTAAATGGATTCCAAAAAGTTCAAGTTCATAGACACATCGAAAAAGAAGAAGTTACTAGTCTCGACTTGAGTTGTTTTAGAAGACCAATGTCGTTTATTAAGAATAGATGATGAGTTGCTCGACCGACGAGATACATCGTAAGTCAAAATCGTTATGGTGCTCATGATCGTTTATTCGCCGCCTATTTTAGTGCGGATCCGATGTACGATGCATATCGTTTCCGGAAGAGGTTGCGAATGAGTCGAGAGCTATTCACAAGCATAGTTGAAGAAGCAACTCTTCATTCTGCATACTTTCATGATAATATTGATTGTACCTGAAGAGAAGGCATTTCCTCACTAATAAAGTGCACCTCCGCAAATTATCAATTGGCATACGGCACCACTCTTGACGCCCTTGATGAATATTTGCAAATGGGCGAAGCAACTTCTCATCTATCTCTTGATAAGTTTTTGTAAGTCTGTTATGGAAATTTTTGAAGCAGAGTTTTTGCGATAACTTACTATCACTGATGTTGAAAAGCTATACGCATTTCACAAAAAAGCATGGGTTTTCGGAAGTGTTTGAAATCCTTGATTGTAAACATTTTGAGTAGTTTGGTTGTCCGAACGCATATAAAGGGCAATATTGTAGACGTGATCATGGTAATGAATGCATTCTGTTAATAAAAATAAGCCATAAAAATGTTTATTTATATTTTACGATGTTCTAATGTTTTGTCGATAACAAACGTAAAATAATTTTAACAAAACAAATAAAATACGTAAATAATTTGAGCCAATAGTTTACTAACACACTTTTACTAAACATATTAAAAATATATCAAAACATGTTTAGTAAATAAGTTATACAAAACCAAAGACATTTTTATATAAACACTAACAAGTAATATTGTTTACATCTTATAGAAATGCATATGTATAGCAACTAGTATTTACATAATATAGAAATGTATATATACTTTATATATATTGTAATGGGTAAAGTAATGGGTAAAAAACAAAGTCCATCACCCATAACCCATGATCCATTGAGTAGGTACAATGAATGTTGTTGGGTAAAAACCAAAGTCCATAACCCATACCCATGGAGCATGATCCATAACCCATGACCCATTGCATGACATCATGCATGAAGTCATGTTGGGTATTATCCATAATCCATTACCCAAAGTCCATGACTCATGACCCAAGATCCATAACCCAATGACTAGGTACATTGCATCTTGTTGGGTATCCATAATTCATTACCCATAACCCATGGTTCATAACCCATAACCAATAACCCGGTTTGCAACCCGAAATCCGGACTAAACTAACCCAGTAGCCGGATCCCTGGTTTTGCACTAGCCGGATCCCTCTGGGGAGGGATCCGTGGGACAATAGACATAATTTTTCTATAAATAGTAAGCCTCTTGCTCACTACCACTCTTAGATACACTTTCTCCCAGTATTCTAACATCTCTAACCACTGATCTAAAGGATCATTCTATGTAGTTTTATGTTTGTGTGATTCTCTAAGTTCCTCTTAAAGGCGAGATCACCACCTCTTGAAGACGTGCAAGCTCAAGTCATGAGTTGCTAAGCTTCGTCATCATCAAGACCACTGAAGTGCATCTTGTTGATAGTTCTTTCCTCCCTCCATAGAAGTGTTGTGTTGAAGGCATTAGTGAAAAGTGCCAAAGGGTCGTGTTGAAGGCATTAGTGAAAGGTGCCAAAGGTATACATCCGATATAGTGCATCGAAGTACAAGTTAGATAGTTTGGGTTAAAGGATGTTGATATCCTTCTAGTATTGTAACAAGGAGTGTGTCTCCTTTGGGTAGTTGTGTAGTGGTGTAGTGTTGGGTGGTAGTTCCTCCTTTATAATGGAACTCGGTATCTAGCCTTGTACCAGATAAAGTGTAGGCAACGTTGTGATAGGTGTGGTTCTACCTCGTGGAAGAACTCGGTGTCTAGCCTAGTACCGGATAAAGAGTAGGCGACGTTGTGAAGGCTTATCCGCCACACTAAGGAGCTTGTGTTGTGTAGTGCTTACGAACTCTCGAGTGGGGTACTCGGAAGTGGAGTAGAGCAAGGAAGGTGTCCTTGTAGCCGAACCACTATAAATACTCGTGTCGTGGTTTTGTGTTCCTTTACTCTTTATTTTTGCATTACTTACTTATATGCTTATCTATCAATATCCAACACATATTCCAAATGGATTGACATAAGCCGATTTAAATATTTTAAAATGAAGTTTTAATCGGTAAAACTATTCAGCCCCCCTTCTAGTTTTCCACACATTTATTTTGCTAGAAGCTGTTGCGCGACAAGTGTAACCACCCGCATTTTCAGGTTACCTCTTAATTTTTGAAAATACTATTCACTTTTACTATTCACTTTCACTATTCATCCCGTAAATTTTTTTTATTTTACTATCATGATGAGATAAATGAAACTCGACAAGTCGTCCTGACGACGTACGTTGAATCCATACAGAACCGATTTCACAAAATCGTGTTTGAGAATTACTTTAGGGTTTAAACGTCATTCGGGCATCCCGATATGCCCATAAAACACTGTAAACATTAGAAATACGAAATTCTACCATTTTACAACAATTCCACAAGTTTTGGATTTTACATTTTCCAGTTATGCGTTTTACGCGAATTACGCGTTTTTTACCCGCGTTTCTTGCTTTAAACAGCGTTTTAGCACCTAATGAGACTTATCACTCATTTTATATTTTTATATGGAGTATAATGATGAGTTTCATCATTCTTGCAAGTTTTGTATTTTTACGATACCCGGTTTTACGTTTTATGGCTTAACAACTTACGGTTGGCATTTAAAGGAACCAAAACACACTCTAAAACCAAGATAAAACCAAGAATCATCACCTAGTCATCTTATCTCATTGTGATAGCCCATATGGGGGTGAGTCACCTTGGATGTGTCTTGATCTCATGCTTTGAAGTCTGATAACGCTCAGGTTGTACATGTTTTCAGTAGCGTTATGTGTGCTTTTGTATATGTTATTTGGTTATATTTGTATGATTTTAGTACTTAATCGCATCAAAAGATGTTTGTCTAGTATTTATAACCAAGTGCAGGGAAACGGAAGGAAAAGTAAAAAGAATGTTCAATAAAGGAGATTCGCTTAGTTTAGTGAAGCATGTCAAGCACAAATCAGCATTTCAAGTACCATAGAAGACCAAGATGATTGAAAAACCAAGCTCTACAAGTCAGAATAAAATTAAAGGTTGATTTTCCGTCACTCAGGAAGACCAACCGAATCGGTTGCAACCACAACCGGATCGGTTGGATGATGATCAAAAGGTACCTGTGAAGATGGACCAACCGATCGGTTGCCACCCGCAATTGATTCGGTTGGAGTAATGCTAGAAGACCAACCGGATCGGCTGGACCTTCGACCGATCCGGTTGGGAGACATGTTTCTGCCAAATCTTCATCACTAAGCTTCTCCATTGGATCCAAACGATTCTAGGTCCTTCCCTTGGTGTATTCTAGTCCCTTCATAACTCCTTGGAGGCCAAGTTCAGCAATTAATACCCTAGGCCTTGGAACTAGTATAAATAGAGACCTCTTGTGAGCATATGAGACACACACTTTAATACAACTCTCTCTACTCATCAAACAAAGCTTTTAGCTCTTAAATTCGTCCTTAGAAGTCTAGGAAAGTTTGGAGTTCCAGAAATCCCAAGGAGTCTACCCCAATACTTTGGGAATCATTACTTCACCATTTGTAATCTTATTCCAAGCATTGTAAGACTCTTAATCATGTTTTCTAATGTTCAAAGTTCTGGGTTTATGTTTATGTTTGCTATGAGTGGCTAGTTTCTTTATACACTTGCTTAAATGATGTTGATTATCATATGATTAGTTTGTGATTGTGTTAACATGTTTTAATTCAATTTCAAGTTGATTCTAAGATCCAATTGTGCTAAAGTTTCATAGTGACATTTGTTAATCAAGTTTGACTAGTTGATAATAATCGTAGAGGTCGAAAGAACTTATTGTTATTCAACTAGTTATAATCATTTTGTCTATGGATGATTATTTTTACCCATTATTCTTGATTAAACAGAGAAACTAAAGTGTGGTTGTAATAATAACGCTTTTTGATTATCAAGTTGGATTGATTGGAAACATCTAAAAGGTTGTAAGATTAGTTGTCAACAATCAATTGTAACCTTTTTTCTATAATCGGTTACCTTTTGTATTGACCATTTCTTAAGCAAATTTGATAAAGCAAATGGATGTTTTTGTGTTTAAGTTTGTGAAAATAAACTTATGAAACTTGAATTGATCTTGAATTGATTGGCTAAACTTAATGCTTGTTTTTATGAACTAAAATCTTGACGAAGGTTTAACTTGTAAGAGCAATAGATTAGTACACAAACTAATTATCATACCCAATATGTTAAGAGGTTAACACAATCATACTAATCAAGGATAAGAAACTAGTTTAAGCAAGTGTAATTTTTAATCATCTGAATTTCATTATATCTATTTTTATTGTTATATGCTTTTGGATTGCCTTAGTTGATTTAGACTTGTTAATTGATTCACTCAAAACCCTGCGAACGATCCTGACTTACCTTCAAAATCTTGCTATAACGGACGAGTGCACTTGCTCGTATGTGTTATTGGTAAAATTGGTAAATCGTCTTTTATAAATTTAAAACTTGTACACACGTAGAACATCAAAGTCTTAGATGTTTACATGTGTAAAACTTACCAAAAAAGCTTTGAAAAGTCAAGAGTTCCTAACCTCCTCAAAACCATATAAACACCCCCCATCCCCTCCATATTTCGTCCATATCCACCCCAAGACACACCTTCCATTGTTGATTTTCCAAGAGCTAAGTATTCCAAGTTAGCTAAGAAGTTCAAGTAAGAAGTTTACTACATCAAAACCTTAGCTAGTTAAGTGATTTCTCTTGAGTTTTGATCCACTCAAGTCACTTAAAACTTCATCACCAATATTTCAAGAATACAATTAGTGTAGAAGGGTGCCAAGGTATGGAAAGCTTGCTCTATCAAAGTCCTAAGTGCTCAATAAAAGTCCTAATCCTTACTAGTTACTCCTTCCTTGATTGAAAGCCAAAAGTTGTAATCAACTAATCACTACCATCACTCCACTATCTCATGTTTATTATTCCTAATCTTGTCAACTACATGCTATATATATGGTTACTATGTTGATTCATGATGTACATATACTCAATCACATGTTTTAATTCACATATTGTCGTAAATTAACAAACTAGTAAAACTAGTCATATTCTACACATTTGAGGTCATTAAAACCAACTACATCTGAGACTTGGTAATTTACATATTATTTTAGAAAAGATAAAAAGGAAAACATAGCAACTTGAATCACCCGAAACAGATAAACGAGTCAAAAGTTATGGTAAAGAGAAGTTAGCAAAACCTAGAAACGCCGAAATAAGCTTACTGACGAATCTGCTTAAAAATAAGTGGCACTTCTGGTCCGAATCATCAAAAACTCGGCCTAAAAATGCCAAACGATAACATTCTCTGCCTAAAAATTGTAAAACAGTTTTTATCGTCAAAAGTTGGATTTTCACAAGTTAAGAATAAAGAAACCATGTCATTATCATAACTAGTTACATATTACATTAACAAACTTCATTCAACCTTTGGAATAGTGTTTTCGCAAGTAACGAAAAAATAACCATTTTACCCTTTTCCGTCGATTTTAACCAAACTTCATGTGAGGGGATTCATTTGAGTAAAACGTATCGACGAGTTTCTGGATTTGCGATTCAAAGTGTCCTAGGTCCTCGAACGTTTACTACGTGGCCTCTGAATTATGATGGCCTGAACAGTAGTACAATATCTATGAACTAAATACATTTTCACATACTAAACTGTTACTATAAGCAATAAACTATAAATGACTACATCATGATCAACATAGAGACGTATATAGGTTGGTTTATGTTTTCCTAAACATTATTCCAAACCTAAGTCGCAACATTCCATTTTAGGTTTCACGTAGAGGTTTCCCGTCTTATCCATTATATTCGTAAAAGCACTTAACATCATCAAACTCACGGTGAGTTCATAGCCCCACTTTTTATTACTTAGTTGTTTTACAAACCCTTGGGGGGAATACATGCTATATTTTAAACCGAACACATTGCTTTGAAACTGTATGCTTATCTGATTGTTTTATTAGCACTAAGTTACCGCATTTGCTAGACATAAGTCCCTAAATCATGAACCATTAATCACTAGAGAGAGTGAGCACGAATATTGTGAATAGATCTATTGGGATTGACGAATCCCGTTTGTGTTGGCCCCGTTAAAGGCAAACAAACGCACTATATTTGAGTAACATTAGGTAAAAACAGCAATTTTACCTATTAGGGTTGGTACCAACAATTTCACCAATTAATATTGGAACGCGTTAACGCCTTGGTTGCATGATGCTTAGTGTAATAATAACTGTTTTATTTTCAAACCATTGGTTTGAGTCTAATTAACTCACACTGCCAACATAATGTGTTCAACCATCAAAAAAACTCTATGAATATCACTCAACCTTTGTGTTGACAGTTTTAAGCATGTATTTCAGGTTCATAATGTCGGAAGCTGACACGGAGGGGCAAGGACTAAATCAAGAAGGCTATAATTATTTTATCATTTAGTAAAGACAACAAAAGACTTTATATTGATGCATTTTGTAAACAATGGAACCAACTGGGACCTATTTTGTAAACTCTGATATATTTCAATAATTTGAATGATAAATCCTTTTTAAACGACTCCTTTAGAGATCATTTTCTATTATTATGATTGTTGTGCCGTCGAGTAACACCCGGTTTGAATTCCGCTGCATATCATGAAATTGGGGGTGTTACAGATTGGTACCAGAGCCATTTTTATAGAGAAACGGGTCTAAATTGATACCTAAACTATAACTACTTTTACAAAAAAAAAAGATTTTATTGCCTTCCGTTCTCCGTGCCTTCCATCCTCCAGACGATTATGGCCTTTTTAGACATTTTATAATAACATGAACATATTAGTATATTGATATATACACTTGACATATTTGAGCATTCCCCGTAAGCATTAGAGCTTTTTTAACATCATAATACTTATTGTAGATATCATGTCTTCTTAGCTACCCCATTATTATCCGTCGGACTTTATTGAGGACACTTTTTCGTCTACCAATGCGCATGTACCACTAGTCCTACCGAACTATACCCCGACATCTCCGAACTACTCTTCATCATCAGACGATAGTTCTACTTTATTGAAGCATTAAGCTCGTCTCAAGAAACTACTACTTTTCCATCACCACCACCATCATTTCCCTTTTCCATCCCTACATGTGATGAGTTAGATCACTCATTGTGGATGGTACCACGACCACCATTGATTCAACAAGAATGTCAGCATGGGCACTATAGCATCTCATATCTAATGAACGCATTCCTTCATGACACACTAAACAAAGAGTTGCCAAACCAGAGTTACTAGGATCTTTTAAACCTATAATAGACTAGTGTTATAGTTGTCTTTGTACTACTAAAGCATGAAGTTAGACTTAGTTAGAAAACTCCATGTAATCCATGAAATAGATAGCGATGATTAAAGCGTTGTAATTACTAAAAGCTGAAAGTATCAGTAGTAAATTTTGAGGAAGCTTGTAATAGGTTTCGATTTTGTAAATCAATCAATGTTATATGAATAAAACTCTTGTTTTATGCTATCATGTGTTATGGTTTAAACCTCCAACGTTATTATTCTATCATTCTAGTCGAAAATCGTGCTTATTTTACCAACCCTCTACTTACAAAATATCTTTTATATGATAGAAACATGACGTCTATAAGACAAAACTTCAACTCAAAAGCAATTGAACAACTCTTTCGCCAAGTTGTGGGATTTATTCGACTTATAACTATCCACTATTTTTGTATCATCATGTTGTGTTAATTTTCTGTTCTTTACACATTCTATTTCATTACCAATAGTAAACCATTTTGCTATCACCTTGTATAAACTTACAAATTTCCCTACTAATACATAAAATACAAATTCCTAAATCAACCATTCAGTATCAACCTCATGCCCAATGAACTCAAAAGTTTCGATGTTATAATCAGCATGGTATGGTTATCTCAACACAAATAAGAGAATTATTTGTAGCGAGAAAAAGTTGTTCACATTCCTTGTAACAATGAAACTTTGGTCATCCGTGGTGATCAAAGTGGGACTCGCTTAAACATCATCTCATGTATGAAAACCATGAAGTACATTTAGAAAGGATGTTACGCATTTCTAGCCCATGTTACCGAGAAGGAATCCGAAGAAAAACGTCTTGAAGACGCTCTTATCGCTCGTGAATTTCCTGAAGTTTTCCCTGAAGACTTACCCGGACTCCCACTATCACGCCAAGTAAAGTTTCAAATTGATTTAGTGTCAGGAGCGGCGCCAGTGGCCCACGCACCCTACAGACTAGCACCATCCGATATGCAAGAACTGGCCAATCAACTACAAGAACTTTCAGACAAGGGGTTTATCCGACCTAGTTCCTCACCTTGGGGAGCTCCCATCTTGTTCGTGAAAAATAAAGATGGATCGTTACGAATGTGTATCGACTATCGTGAACTAAACAAATTAACCATAAAGAACCGATACCCTTTACCCAGAATCGACGATCTATTCGACCAACTACAAGGTTCGACCTATTACTCAAAAATAGACCTTCGATCGGGTTACCATCAAGTTAAGGTTCGTGAGGAAGATATTCCGAAAAAAGCCTTTAGAACACGATATGGTCATCACGAATTCCAAGTAATGCCATTTGGATTGACTAACGCACCGGCAGTATTCATGGGTCTCATGAATCGAGTGTGTAAGCCATACCTTGACAAATTCGTGATTGTATTCATCAATGATATCCTCATCTACTTTAAAATTGAAAAAGAACATAAAGAACACCTGAGAACAATTTTAAAATTACTCGAGGAAGAGAAATTGTATGCAAAATTTTCAAAATGCGAAATTTGGATTCGTTCGGTACAATTCCTTGGGCATGTCATCAATAGCACATGTTTGCATGTTGATCCCGCTAAAATTGAGGCTATCAAGGATTGGCCAACACCTATGTCACCTACAGAAATTCATCAATTTCTCGGTTTGGTCGGTTATTATCGAAAGTTTATTGAGGAGTTTTCCTCAATAGCCAAACCTTTGACTATGCTAACTCAGAAAAACAAAAGTACATTTGCACCGAAGATGAAGAAGAAGCTTTCCAAATCCTATAACAAAAACTTTGAGTGCCCCTATTCTAGCATTGCCAGATGGGATCGAAGATTTTGTAGTCTATTGCGATGCTTCGTACCAAGGTCTAGGAGCCGTACTCATGCAACGAGAAAAGGTCATGGCTTATGCTTCACGACAACTCAAGAAACATGAAGAAAACTACAATACTCATGACTTGGAGTTAGGAGCGGCAGCTTTGCACTTAAAATCTGGAGACACTATCTATACGGTACTAGATGTACTGTGTTTCCGACCACAAAGTCTCCAACACATTTTCGATCAAAAGGAATTAAACATGAGGCAACGACGATGGTTGGAACTGCTGAGTGATTATGATTGCCACATTCGCTATCATCCAGGAAAAGCCAACGTAGTAGCAGATGCCCTAAGCCGGAAGGAAATGGTTAAACCTCTACGAGTTCGAGCTTTAGTCCTAACCATCAATTCAAATTTCCATACTCAAATACTCAACGCTCAAGCCGTAGCGGTGAAACAACAAGACATTGAGAAGGAGAAATTGGACGACATGATCTGAGAAGAAATTTGAAACCCGTTCCGATGGAACTTTATGCTTCCAAGGACGAAGTTGGTTACCACTTTATGGTGGCCTACGATACTTAATCATGCATGAATCCCACAAATCCAAATATTCCGTACATCCAGGATCTGATAAGATGTATCATGATCTAAAACTACTCTACTGCTGGCCAAACATGAAAGCCGACATTGCCACCTACGTCAGTAAATGCCTTACTTGTTCCAAAGTGAAGGCTGAACACCAAAAACCATTCGGTCTCTTACAACAACCAGAAATTCTGATATGGAAATGGGAACGAATCACAATTGATTTTATCACTAAACTCCCAAACACGTCCAATGGTTATGACTCCATCTGGGTCATAGTGGATCGTCTCACAAAATCCGCACACTTTATACCAATCAAAGAGACTTACAAGATGGATCAGTTGACTCGACTTTACATCAAAGAAATAGTCTCAAAACATGGTGCACCAATCTCTATCATATCTGACCGAGATGGTAGATTTACCTCAAACTTATGGCAGTCACTCCAAGACGCCTTCGGAACAAACCTAGACATGAGTACAGCGTACCATCCTCAAACCGATGGTCAGAGTGAACAAACCATTCAAACGCTGGAAGACATGCTTCGAGCTTCTATAATCGACTTTGGAAAAGGATGGGATAATCATTTACTATTGGTCGAATTCTCCTATAATAACAGTTATCACGCTAGTATCAAGACAGCTCCATAAGTCAAAAGTGTCGATCGCCTGTCTGCTAGGCCGAAGTGGGGGATGTTCAAATCACTAGTCCAAAACTTATTCGTGAAACAACAGAGAAAATCATACAAGTCAAGAATCAATTACAAAAAGCAAGAGATAGACAGAAAAGTTATGCCGATATACGACGCATACCTTTGGAATTCCAAGTTGGAGACAAGGTTATGCTAAACGTCTCACCTTGGAAAGGTGTTATACGATTCGGTAAACCTGGAAAACTAAACCCAAGATACATAGGTCCATTCAAAATCCTAGCTAGGGTTGGTCAAGTGGCGTACAAACTTGAACTTCCATCAGAACTCAGTAATGTACATCCCACTTTTCATGTATCTAACATAAAGAAATATTTATCCGATGAATCGCTTGTTATTCCACTCGATGAACTCAAACTCAGCAACGACCTGTACTTGATTGAACAACCTATGGAGATCATGGACCGAGAGGTCAAACAACTAAAACAAAGTCGAATATCAATTGTCAAAGTTCGCTGGAACTCCCGACGTGGTCCAGAATATACATGGGAAAGAGAAGACCAAATGCGTCGGAAGTACCCTCACCTTTTCGTAGGAACATCACCATTAAGTAACAATTAAATCACGAGGCCGTGATTTCTCTAACAGTGGAAGACTGTAACCACCCGCATTTTTAGGTTACCTCTTCATTTTTTAAAAATTACTATTCACTTTCACTATTCATCCCGTAAATTTTTATTTTATTTTACTATCATGACGAGATAAATGAAACTCGACAAGTCGTCCTGACGACGTACGTTGAATCCATACAAAACCGATTTCACAAAACCATGTTTGAGAATTACTTTAGGGTTTAAACGTCATTCGGGCATCCCGATATGTCCATAAAACATTGTAAACATTAGAAATATGAAATTCTACCATTTTACGACAATTCCACAAGTTTTGGAATTTTACGTTTTCCAGTTCTGCGTTTTCTAATTGCAGCGTTTTACCCTCGTTTCCAGCTTTAAACAGCGTTTTAGCACCCAATGAGACTTATCACTCATTTTATATTTTTATATGGAGTATAATGATGAGTTTCATCATTCCTGCTAGTTTCGTATTTTTACGATACCCGGTTTTACGTTTTATGGCTTAACAACTTACGGTTGGCATTTAACGGAACCAAAACACACTCTAAAACCAAGATAAGACCAAGACTCATCACCTAGTCATATTATCTCATTGTGACAGCCCATATGGGGGTGATTCACCTTGGATGTGTCTTGATCTCATGCTTTGAAGCCTTAGATGTTTACATGTGTAAAATTTACCAAAGAAGCTTTGAAAAGTCAAGAGTTCCTAACCTCCTCAAAACCATATAAATACCCCCCCCCTCCCCTCCATATTTCGTCCATATCCACCCCAAGACACACCTTCCATTGTTGATTTTCCAAGAGCTAAGTATTCCAAGTTAGCTAAGAAGTTCAAGTAAGAAGTTTACTACATCAAAACCTTAGCTAGTTAAGTGATTGCTCTTGAGTTTTGATCCACTCAAGTCACTTAAAACTTCATCACCAATATTTCAAGAATATAATTAGTGTATAAGGGTGCCAAGGTGTGGAAAGCTTGCTATATCAAAGTCCTAAGTGCTCAATCAAAGTCCTAATCCTTACTAGTTACTCCTTTCTTGATTGAAAGCCAAAAGTTGTAAGCAACTAATCACCACCATCACTCCATTATCTCATGTTTATTATTTCTAATCTTGTCAACTACATGCTATATATATGGTTACTATGTTGATTCATGATGTACATATACTCAATCACATGTTTTAATTCACATATTGTCGTAAATTAACAAACTAGTAAAACTAGTCATATTCTACACATTTGAGGTCATTAAAACCAACTACATACAGACTTGGTAATTTACATATTATTTTAGACAAGATAAAAAGGAAAACATAGCAACTTGAATCATCTGAAACAGACAAACGAGTCAAAAGTTATGGTAAAGAAAAGTTAGCAAAACCTAGAAACGCCGGAATAAGCTTACTGCCGAATCTGCTTAAAAATAAGTGGCACTTCTGGTCCAAATCATCAAAAAGTTAAAACACGAAAGTTGTCCGGAACGATGTTTTACATCTACTTTAAGGAAACTCGGCCTAAAAAGGCCAAACGATAACATTTTCTGCCTAAAAATTGTAAAATAGTTTTTATCGTCAAAAGTTGGATTTTCACAAGTTAAGAATATAGAAACCATGTTATTACCATAACTAGTTACATATTACATTAACAAACTTCAATCAACCTTCGGAATAGTGTTTTTGCAAGTAACAGAAAAATGACCATTTTACCCTTTTCCGTCGATTTTAACCAAACTTCATTTTTGACCATTTTAATAAGTTATGATCACTAGTAATCGACGAGAACTTGTAAAAACTAGATATTTACTAAAGACATGATAAACTTGTAACTTGTGTTTACAAAACATATGTTTTATCTACTGAGTGCTACAATACTAGGGAGCTTCATGTGAGGGGTTTCATTTGAGTAAAATGTATCGACGAGTTGCTGGATTTGCGATTTAAAGTGTCCTAGATCCTCAAACGTTTACTACATGACCTCTGAATTATGATGGCCCGAACAGTAGTACAATATCTATGAACTAAATACGTTTTCACATACTAAACTGTTACTATAAGCAACAAACTATAAATGACTACATCATGATCAACATAGAGACGTACATAGGTTGGTTTATGTTTTCCTAAACATTATTCCAAATCTAAGTCGCAACATTCCATTTTAGGTTGCACGTAGAGGTTTCCCGGTTTATCCATCATATTCGTAAAAGCACTTAACATCATCAAACTTACGGTGAGTTCATAACCACACTTTTTATTACTTAATTGTTTTACAAACCCTTGGGGGGAATACATTGCTTTGAAACTGTATGCTTATCTGATTGTTTTATTAGCACTAAGTTACCACATTTGCCAAACATAAGTCCCTAAATCATGAACCATTAATCACTAGAGAGAGTGAGCATGAATATTGTGAATAGATCTATTGGGATTGACGAATCCCGTTTGTGTTGGGCCCGTTAAAGGCAAACAAACGCACTATATTTGAGTAACATTAGGTAAAAACGGCAATTTTACCTATTAGGGCTGGTACCAACAATTTCACCAATTAATATTGGAACACGTTAACGCTTGGTTGCATGATGCTTATTGTAATAATAACTGTTTTGTTTTCAAACCATTGGTGTGAGTCTAATTAACTCACACTACCAACATAATGTGTTCAACCATAAAAAAAAACTCTATGAATATCACTCAACCTTTGTGTTGACAGTTTTAAGCATGTATTTCAGGTCCATGATGTCGGAAGCTGGCACGAAGGGGCAAGGACTAAATCAAGAAGGCTATAATTATTTTATCATTCAGTAAAGACAACAAAAGACTTTATATTGATACATTTTGTAAACAATGGAACCAACTCGGACATATTTTGTAAACTCTGATATATTTCAATAATTTGAATGATAAATCATTTTTAAACGACTCATTTAGAGATCGTTTTCTATTATTATGACTGTTGTGCCGTCGAGTAACACCCAATTTGAATTCCGCCGCCTATTATGAAATTGGGGGTGTTACAACAAGACTTATGGACATGGCATGCTTTATTTGGTGTTTCTGGAGCGAACACCGATATCAATGCTATACATCAATCCCCTTTATTCAACGATCTAAAGATTACGTTTGAGGCTAAAAGCGTAACTTACATATGGGGATATCACCTTCTTGATGGGATATATATTTGGAATGGGTGCCACTTGTTAAGTAGATTTCAAATCCGGGCAACGATGACCAAAAGCGAATACCGTAGGCAAGGAAAGATGTGGGAACGAGTGTTTGGTGTTCTAAATGAAAAATTGGCTATATTAGCCAATTCAGTACGACCGTAAATTCATGCATCATATTACATAATATGGTTCGAAAAGGCTATCTCTACCGATTGGTGTCCGGAGAAAGCACATTAACAGGACGACCTACGACCCCATGAAGTAACACTAAGCGGCATATTAAAGAAGTAACACCAAATATCGAGCTTTAGTCGATTTAAGATGGACTTTATATGAAGACGGGTCGGCTTGGCCAGCATTTAGTATTCCCAATAAAATGTATTTTTATAACGCATAGAAATGTTCTTTAAAATCATGTTGCATATTACTACGTATCTAATTTTGAACAAAATGATTTTTGACCCAACCCAATGCCAAAAGTTAACCCTGTAGAGCTCTAATCTAAAACTGAAGCTTATTTGTAAGCTATATAAAGTAGCTTATCATTTGAGTTAAATTTTACTTGAAAAGCTTTATTTAGTAAGAGCCTATTTTTTAAGCTCAATACCATAAGCAGCAACACAACAATCATAATCCAAGTACTTTAAATCCTAATTAAGTTTCACATAAAACATAAAAATCAACCTGTACCGCAACAAAAGCTCCTACAATAGTTTCAAGAAAGAAAGAGCAAACCACATAATTCAAAACAAATCCCACACACACATAATGCTAAATCCTGCATAATGAAGCAACCACATCAACTGCCATACTCTATCGATTTGCATTTAACAATCCTTTAAACATCGTTTCCTTGGTGTAACCCTTTTCCGTTTGTTCTCACTACGAGGCACGGAAGCAGAACCAACCTCCAATTGCAACCTTCTAAGCCTTGTTTCAGCAACTCTGCAAACAAAGAGAAAAAATATGTGGGCAAAACTTATAGGTGGAAAGATGGACGGGTCAGGCGGGTTGGGTGACGGGTCATAACATGATCAGGTTGAGACGGGTCATTTTTTTGGCACAAACTGAAGGAGCACGTTGCTTAGACTGTTACATTTTTCAAATAGAATTTAGAATTAGGAGGGCGCATGCAACTACGATGGATTTTGGATGGCTTTCAACCTATTTTGACCAATTTGGGTTGCTCAACTAGTCAACTTCATCTCTTTCTTTTCACAATTTCATTTATAAATATGTAAAAACAAATATTGAAATAACTTTTTTTTTTTTTATTATTATTATTTTTGTATGTGTGTGTGTGTGTGTGAATAATACATTTCTGAAAGTCGTATACACTTAATAATGTCATTTACTTTGAACATGTTCGGGGTGTTTTTCTTAAGCCAAGTTTCAGTAATCTTGCCACTTTTTCTTTTTGAAAAGTCTATTTTGCCTAATTGACCCATTAACTTTGATAGAAAACTCAAATCAACAAACTCATATACCCCAAGTAAGATTGTATAATTATGTATCATCACCATGCCAGACACTACTCACTAAAGTATGAAACTATCCATACCTGCTATATTCATTGAGATATCCAGCTGGCACAAAATCATCACGAGTTTTCTGTAGACAAAGATGTAAAAAGTCAAATCATCGTCATTTAAAAAGAGTTCAATAAATAAACTTAAAAAGAAAAAAAAAAACTTTTGCACATTTTCCGTGCTGCTAGACGCACACTGTCAATTAAGTCATACAGTTAAATTATGAGTTTTTAACAGATACAGTCATACAGATTTATGAGATACACAGACACTTGTCACAAAAATAACCTGATCTTTCCCAGTACCCACTTTGTTGAACAAGGAATGGCCCAATTTATAGGATAACTTGCAAGGAAGTTGAACCTACAAAGATTTAAAATAAAATAAAAAAATAAATAAATAAATAAATAAAAGAGCGACATCAGCAAGACATTTCCCTATGTAGCCTGTAAAGATCATCAAAGACACTTCCCTTTTCTTATAGCTATTTGATAGACTACGAATTTTTCAAAATACAAAATTATGGAACCTAACTTAAGAGAAATGACGCACGCTTACCTTTTTGTCTCTAACAAACATCTGGGTAAAATTTCCACCTACGAACCTGACGCAGGCTTACCTTTTTGTCTCTAACAAACATCTGGGTAAAATTTCCACCTACGAACCTACATCATCATGAATAAATATAAGTATCTCGTAAAAAAATAAAACAAAGACAAAAGTGTAAACTAACAATAACAATTGTAATGAAGTGACGTAAAGTTACCCTAAAATTTTCAGATGATCAGCCATAGAACTAGAAACTGATGATGGGCGAGGAATCTACACATAAAAGAAAGATTATACAACAAACAAATATCTATGTATTAATTTTGGATCTTATAATAAAACACGTCATCTCGCAATATCATTGCAAAATATGACCTTTAGCTCATGACAGTGGATAGAATACATACAGTACACCCAACTATCAAACTTAAAGATTATACTCACACACTCGAAACAATACATTTTGAAAACTTTCCCCGGACCAAATTTTGCACATACATCGTATCTAGGGATATACAAGTCATATTGCAGTTCACTCCTTCTTAGACTAGTTGGAACGAGTTGCCCTCTGTTTGACCTTTGGGTCAACTCAGACATTAGGTGTCGCATCATTTCATAGACGCTTGGATCATAACGAACAAACCTTGACTTCTCCATTGCTAAGAACCTCGAAAAGAAAAGTAAAGTAAATCTAGTTGCAATCTCATAGGGAATAAAATAGAGGGATATGTTATGCTATAGTCACCCGTACGACGCAGAAGAGTTGCACGTTTTTCATGTGATTCTAGAAAACTTGAAGAATGAGAATCATATAACCAGACAAGCGGGATGCTAAAATTAGTCAACCTAGATAAATTTCCATGTATATTGGTTATCAGTTTTCTTGGCTAGTTCAACATGCTTCCAAGTTCCAATATTATTATTTCGCCTCAATTAATCAGAAAATCAAATCATAGCGAAAATTCTCCGAACACTCATAAACTGATTTTTAAAGGCACACCCAAACACCCATAATCCATTGGTTGAGTGGAGTGGAGGTTTCCAGTTCCTCCATTAAAAACAGCTAAAATACTGATCAAATGTTTTAAATTGCTTGATTAATAGTAACTAGATTCTATACACAAAATCCCCCTTTTTCATCTTCTAATGGGAAGATCAGAACAATAAAGGGTTTGTGTTCGGAAAAGATTCACAAAACGTTGTTCCGTCAAATTCTCTCCAGAGCAGCAATACAACAACAGCATACCCAATCAAGAACAGAAATAAATAAGCAATCTAAAACATTTAAACGCACGCTGACACAGAATCTGCTAAACAAGTCAGGTATTAGATAGAGCATTAAAACGCATATCCAATAGTGTATTCAAACAGTATTTTTCGCGCTATTGATTTTCAAAAGATTCAAAACATGAGGATCCATAGCACATAAGAGAATCAAGGTAATAAAATAAGTGACGGTTGATGTAAGCATCGTACAACCAAGAAACAGAAAGAAAATCAAGAATCAGCACCGATCTTGCAAAGTACAAAGACAACTACAATTTTGATCTATTTTCTAGTAGAAGGAAACCAACCTTTCTTTTCGCCGGAATGAAAACGGCACTCACGATTTCAGATTAACCTAGGTTAGTCCGCCTCTTGTTTATCGCCTTTACTCTGTCTAGTCTATGTTAATAATATATATATATATATATATATCATAAATTTCACATTTAGCCATTAATGCTTACTAAAAAAATACTAATTTTCAAATTTCAAATCCCTCTTCTTTTGGTAAAAAGACCAAAATGTCCCTCACGAGCCACACTCACGCCACTCATTGTTCTAGGATATAAATGGGCTAGTTGAACACAACAACATAGAAGGCTAAGGAACTTCTCTTATATGATTAGACTTTCTTTATAGTTCTGCACTCTTCATGAGCAGAATTTGTTTATACTTACACTTATCAGGATAGCGAGGTAGATATCAAGTTTAATGAATACCTTAAATGCGATTACTATGACAATCACATTGTATGCAGAGATACATCCTTAACTGATTGCCGTTACATGTGCCTCATGTCTGTTCTTCATTAGCTTTAGAAAGTTATGCCTAAATTTAGCATTTATTTGCATAGCACGTTTACCATGAATTCCATACCTACTATGAACCTCTCAATTCTTACGTGTAAACACTTTTTTATGTAAAAACATGAAAAAGAGACCAAATTCTAATACACAAACTCATCGGGTGTCTTTTCGAAGTCATCTTTGGGCACCCTCGCCAACTGTCCCGTGACCAACACGGAGAACATAAAACACACGAGTCTACCTATCAAAGAAGATCACATAAGTGCACACATGTTTGTAACAAAAGTACAAACCAGATACCTCGAATCTAACTGCACAACGGCTCACTGACCATCATTTATCATTTAATATATGTGCTAACCATCTAAACAAAAAAACAGCTTTTTAAAAGTAAACAAATTGATATCGCCTAATAAAAAGATATCGCATAACTAACCCCGGAGTAAGAAGCTCTACACTGAGTCACTATTCCTAGAGACATTTCATAATCAATCACTCACGGACCCTAAGTTCTTCCTAGTGAATAGCCTCGGGGAGATGGGGTACTAATACCATAGATAATCAAAAACAAGGTCAAGTTTTAATCAATCAACATGTGATACAATATTTTAATTAATCAAATTCCTGGAGTACGAATCAACATGTTTGGTAGACACACATCAAGAACAAAAAAAATCTCGTTATGTATGTGTATAACAAGAACCCTTACATCAAACTACTCAAGTTAACGTCTTAACTCTTAACTATTTATAAGTCTTGCTCCGTAACATCACTTAAGGTGGCTCTAAGGTCTAAGAAGAGACCTGGGTTCAAAAACCTAGTTGAGTGAACATCTTAGGATGGCCAACGAAAAGTCCACAAATGGCCACGTGAATACCGGTTAGGCCACGTACATCGGACCCAAAAGAAGCTCCCGGGTAGCCTCAACATCACTTGGTCAAGATAGTAATCACAAAATGGGCAGTGTCTGCTTCCATGCCTCGTAGTGAGAACAAAAGAAAAAGGGTTACACCAAGGAAACGATGTTTGAAAATTTGTTAAATGCAAATCGATAGAGAGTATGGCAGTTGATGCGGTTGTTTCATTATGCAGGATGTTGCGTTGTGCATGTGTGTGTGGGATTTGTTTTGAATTATGTGGTTTGCTCTTTCGTGCTTGAAACTATTGTAGGAGCTTTTGTTTGCTTTTTAGAACACCGCGTATGGTGGCTCATGCTAAAGGAAAAAAAGTGAGTTTAGGGTTTAAGGAATGGGAAAGAAAAGTGAGGAAGGAAAGAGAAGGGTGTAGGAGAAGAGAGAAACTGCTACTTTCGTTTGTGTTCTACAGATTTAGTGTTTAGGGGATTGGAACCCTCACGAGTGAGACCGATCTCGGGCATTGTGAAATATCTGCCCCCTCCCCCACACTATCAAAGTGCTTTTATATGAGTGGTGATACCACAATTTTTTATACTTTCATCGTAATATGTGCATTGCACTGTTGTACGGTGTGCTTTACAACTGATACAAAATGGTATAACTATCAAATAAAATGGTATGAGTATCAACCCTCATTTTATACGCTAAAAAAAGAAAATTTAAACTTATACAATTTTATTTACCCGTAAATAGCTAAATACTAAAGGTGAAAACAAGTCGAGCCGTTTGTAAAAAGCTCACAATCAGATAAGTAAAAAGTTCAGACGAGCTGAGCCTAAACGAGCTCGTGCCTGAGTTCAATCCTAAGTTTGATCCTAAGTTTGAGGACATTTAATAATCGAGCTCGAGTTCTGGCAGGTTCGGGCTCGACTCATTTTCACCCCTAATAAATACCCACATATCCCATCATTTTTGTACAACTTCAAATATACTTTTACTCAATTTAAAAAACTCAAACAAAATATGTATCGTTCATCATTATCCAAATTAATTATGAAACATTCATGTTAACAGACACATCGGAAGAACAAGAAGTTACTAGTCAAGACTTGAATTTTTTTAGAAGACCAGTGTCGTTTATTAAGAATAGACGACGAATTGCTCGACCGACGAGATACTTCGTAAGTCAAAATCGTTATGGTGCTCATGATCGTTTAGTCACCTATTTTAGTGTGGATCCGATGTACGATGCATATCATTTTCGGAAGAAGTTGCGAATGAGTCGAGAGCTATTCACAAGCATAATTGAAGAAGTAACTCTTCATTCTACATACTTTCATGATAATATTGATTGTACCTGAAGAGAACATTTCCCCACTGATAAAGTGCACATCCGCAAATTGTCAATTGGCATATGGCACCGTTCCTGACTTATGGATATGGCATGCTTTCTTTGGTGTTTCTGGGGCGAACACCAACATCAATGCTATACATCAATCCCCTTTATTCAACAATCTAAATATTTCGTTTGTGGCTAACAACTTAACTTACATATAGGGATATCATCTTGTTGACGGGACATATCCGGAATGGGTGACACTTGTTAAGTAGATTTCAAATCCGGTCAACGATGACCACAAGCGAATACCATAGGCAAAGGAAAGATGTGGGAACGAGTTTTTGGTGTTCTAAAGAAAAAATTGGCTATATTAGCCAATCCTGCACGACCGTAAAGTATGAAAGAATAAGGAATATGATGTATACATTCATCATAAATATGATTCGAAAAGACAAAAAAAAAATATCTACCGATTGGTGTCCGGAGAAAGCATATTAAGTGGTCGACGTACGACTCCATGAAGTAACATCAAGCGGCATATTGAAGAAATAACACCAATTATCGAACTTTAATCGATTTTAGGTGGATTTTAGATGAAGACTGGTCGATCTTTAGTCGACTTTAGGTGTAAAGGAAAAAAAACGTGAAGGATTTAAAAAAAAACAAAACAAACGAACTTAATTCTTTCTTCAACCAATACCAAATTCAAACAAATCTTCAATCAAACCGAAAATTAAAACAAACGATTTCTTTAAACCAAACACGATCAAATGAACCTCTTTTTTTGAAAGTGCGAAGAGCATCATTCGTCATTATGAACGAGGGTTGATGTGACTAGAGGAAAAGATAACAGTCGACTTTTTAAGAGAGTCGACTAAATTTTGGATAATTGACTAAAAAGTAATCATGGAATGTGACAAAGGATAATAGTGGGAAAAAAACATTAAACGGAACTTGGATTTGACTTTTACAAATTATTGTCATTGTGGACTTTTTAAGGGTTGTGGCAGTGAGAAAAAACAAAAAAAAAACAATCGATTAAAAAATATTAGACTAAAACGATTACAGTGGACTAAAAAGTAATAGACTAAAAATCAATCGACTGTGTTGAAGTCAATAAAGAGAAAACCAGAAGAAGAAAAAAAGTTGTTGTAATTGACTTTTGTTATAGTCGATGAAAAAGTTGATTTGGATTAGATAAAAAAAAACAAAAGTACAAAGCGAAATAAAGTAAATTAATCGGGATCCCTCTACATCATCGGCAAGTAGCCGATTACAGGAGGACAACTATTTGTGGTGGGTTAACAAAAAATGTGTTTAGTGACCAAAAATTTTCGTTACAAACAGTATCAATCTCGTCACTAAACCTGATTAGTGACCCAATATAGGTGGTCACTATAGGTCCGTCACTAAAGTACAATCAGAGACTCGACGCAGTTTTGTCACTGTAGTGACCAAAACATCGTTACTGATTGGATGAGGGTAGATACAACCAATGTTTTCAAACCCGGGTCGACCCGCCAGGTTCAACCGTCGGGTCAAAAAATCTCGGGTTTCTAAAACCGGGTTAACCGGTTAGACCCGCCGGGTTTTGAGTGACCCGGTCAACCCGGGTCTTGAAACCCGGCCGGGTTTGTTTTCTTCCAATTTTTTTTAAAAAAAACCCGGTTATTCCGGGTTGACTTGGCGGTCGAACCGGTAGTCTAACCGGTTGACCCGGTCGGAAAAAATAAAAAAATAATAAATGAAAAACCGGGTTGACCCGGCGGTCGAACCGCTTGAACCAGTCGGAGCCGGTGAATCGACCGGGTAGATTAAAAACCCAGTTTTTTAAATATTGGATACAACTTTAAACCATTGGTGACCAAGCCAGAGACCAAATGGCAGTCACTATTTTGGTTGATTGGTGACAAAAAAGTTGTCACTATCCACAAGTTGCCGACAACCACAAAATGCTCATAACATACCATCAATTGCATCTTTGATTCCTCACTAGATATCAAGATTGCAGCAAATAAAATGATTCCAACAGTAAACTAAAGGCAACAAGGCTATGCACCAAGTATGTCATCTTGATTTTGAGTTCAATGCGCATGTGTACAAAAAACTAAAGGTGAAGACTCGAGCAAAAGTACAATGACATATTCTTCTGGGAGATTACTAAATTATATGGGATATACTATAGGAACCCCCTATGTTCAACCGTACAACATGCCAAAGCACACAGTATAATATCGCAATGCGCACAACACAATCCCTTAATGCGTGCAATGATTGGAAACCCCCCTATAAGAGGGTTCGTATTACTAAATGGCTAAATCAGAATCTAAGAGTATACTCCCAAATATAAATTCCCTAGATTAAGTTCACACCCTTTCGATGTTAGAACCCAAGATACAAAATCCAGCTGTAGTAGCAAGGTCAAGTAAATCTAATAAGAGAAACAAATTAAGCTTTAAAACTACTTCATAATAAGAGTTCTTAGTAGGGTAGCAACTCAAAGTTATTTACTTATGAATTAGCAGATTCAAGCTCTTTATAGGAACATTTATCTAAGAAACAAACACGTTAAACAGAGCCAAGCTAGGCCAAACAATCAAGACTCACCCCAATACACTCGCAAAACATTTCGTGAAATGTTTTTCTTCTATTAAGTACCAACCAACTAGGAAATAAGTCTTATGAACGTCGATACCATAAAGTTACATAAATTACATAAGTTCAAAAAAAGAGAGTATTTTAATGACATAAAGAGTAAGAAATGCAGATAAAATTACTGGAAAACTAGTTATAGAGATCATCATCATCGGCTGCGCCTGCAGGAGCAGCAAAAGGGTCCGAGCCACCAGTAGCAGCAGCACTACTCGTCTCTGCAAACTTGAACTCGGAACCAAACCCTCTGGACTGCTGTAGTGTTTGAGCAAACGCCTGGTACTTACGGATGTCACCATCGCTGACACTCCTGCGAGCAAACTTCATCGACTCTTCAAAATGTGCAGCCTTGATCTCTGGCACCTCATCTTCCACGTCCTCTTCCATTGCCTCGGGATTCTCGCTTCTTCTCTTTTCTCGTTCAATATCCTACAAACACATTTGAAAGTTAGCATCTCTCAACATGATATCTTGAAATTACTTGACAGATCTACAAGTATGTTTTGTTACTTGGGGTATTCATCGCTATAACATATGGTAGTTAACAAAATGTCATTATAAATAGTGTTTATACCAAAATAGCTATTTTTTCAAGTACTCACCTTTTCGATGTTTTCACGAATGGCATATTTGCATGCACGTTGGCAGATTTCAGTGATATCAGCACCACTGAAACCCTGGGTGTACTTGGCAAGAGCATGAAGATCCACATCTTTGGCAACTGGAGACTTTCTTAATGCTGACTTGAAGATCGAGTAACGAGACCCCTCGTCAGGTAGAGGGATATATATCAACTGATCAAGACGACCAGGCCTCAAAAGTGCAGGATCGATGATATCAGGCCTGTTGGTAGCACCAATAATGAATACGGTCTTCTTGGCTGACATACCGTCCATCTCAGTAAGAAGTTGATTCAAAACTCTATCGGCTGCACCTCCAGCATCTCCTTGACTACTTCCTCTCTGTAAACATAAACAGCCTTAAGTCATTGAAAAATAAAAAGCAAATGTTGAAATGAAAACGATATGTAACTAGTAACGCAAAACAAACCTGGGTAGCAATGGAGTCCAATTCATCAAAAAACAGGACGCAAGGAGCAGAACCACGAGCCTTGTCAAAGATCTCACGAACATTGGCCTCACTCTCTCCGAACCACATTGTAAGCAATTCTGGACCCTTGATACTGATGAAGTTTGCTTGGCATTCACTGGCAATAGCCTTGGCCAAAAGTGTCTTCCCACACCCTGGTGGACCGTAGAAGAGAACTCCTCTAGATGGTGACATGCCAAACTTCTCAAACTTTTCAGGATGCTCCACTGGATATTGAACAGTCTCTTGGAGCTCTCTTTTAACATTCTCAAGGCCACCAATATCTTCCCAACTGACATTAGGAACTTCAATAACTGTCTCACGAAGAGCTGATGGGTTACTGGTGGTAAGTGCAGTTGTGAAGTGCTCGTTAGTCACGAACATTGAGTTGAGAATTTCGGCATCAATGGTCTCGTCTTCCAAATCAATCACATCCATCTTTTCACGGATACATTGGAGTGCAGACTCTGTACACAAAGCAGCAAGATCTGCACCAACGTATCCATGTGTCTCCTTGGAAATCTTTTCCAAGTTTACATCATCAGACAGCTTCATGTTCTTGGTATGGATACGAAGAACCTCAAGACGACCAACTTCATCCGGAACTCCAATATCGATTTCTCGGTCAAACCTACCAAAACGTCTTAAAGCTGGGTCAATGCTGTTAGGACGGTTGGTTGCACCCATGACAATAACATGAGCACGAGATTTTAAGCCGTCCATGAGAGTCAAAAGCTGCGACACAATCCTCCTTTCGACTTCACCATTTGTTTTCTCACGCTTGGGAGCAATCGAGTCGATTTCATCAATAAAGATGATGGATGGAGCATTCTTCTCAGCTTCCTCAAAAGCTTTTCTGAGATTGCTTTCACTCTCACCAGCCAACTTTGACATGATTTCTGGACCGTTGATGCAGAAAAAGAAAGCACCAGTCTCGTTAGCAACTGCACGGGCTATCAAAGTCTTACCAGATCCAGGAGGCCCGTAAAGAAGAATTCCCTTTGGTGGTTTAACACCAATTGACTTGAAGAGCTGTGGATGTCTCAATGGAAGCTCCACTAGCTCACGAATTTGTGCCATCTGTTTACGGACCCCACCAACATCATCATAACCGATCTCGTCTAGTCTATCCTCATCCTCCCTTCTGATGGGCTCACCTTCACAGAAAATCTCAGTATCGGGTGCAACGACACAATATTCAGCAGGGTCGGTTTCGATAACTTTAAACTCAACACTCCTCATTCCTCCCCTCACAAGAAAGAAGTCACCCTTCCTCACAGGTCGGTATGCCTCCATGAAGTAAGCTGATAACAATACAGATTAATTATCAGACAACGTATTTATACCAAGCAGAGTAAATACATGAAGTTTGTAAACCAAAGATACTTACGTTTCAAGTAAGCATCAAAGAGATTGCCAGTCATCCCTTCGATTGTGTCATCAACTGGAAGGATGTGAACACGCTTCCCATACTTGACATCAGCACATTGATGAACAGAGACCACATCACCAAGCCTAACCCTCAAGTTAGCCCTGACAACCTTGTTCATTCTGATTTTTGGCTCATCACATGTGTCATCAGCAAGAGCAATACAGATGGTGTCTTTCCTTTTCTTACCCTGCAGATAGGAACACATAAATTAAGAATCTTTGCCCTAGAATCAAAAGAGGCACAATGTTTATATCTACTTCTATATATCACTTCCAGTTACACAATGATACGAAAATTATACCAAACAGACTGTTTATAACAACGAGCAAACATAGAATAAGTACAAAAGTTCTTTCGTCTTTCAAGAGGACTTGCAATTTGCAATCCTAAACACCCTCTAAATCGTCAAATTTTTAACAAATAATTTCTCAGAGCCTAAACCCTCAAGTAGGAAAGAGTTCAGATGCTAAACAAAAAACCCACCCAGAAAAAAAGCCGAATAAATGCTATAAATTAACTAGCACACCAGAATCTATATTTGTATTCACATACTACCCTACCCTTACTCATATTCACATACGAGTACTACCCTACCCTAACCTAACCTGAAGATAAAGATCAATGATGCTAAAATATGCCAAAACAATGCTTTACGAAGAAGCTAAATTTCAAATCAATTAACAATAAACTACCTTGAGTAAGATTGTATCGCCTCTAAAAAGCTGAAGCTTTTCCATTGTATCAGGATGTATAGCTACAACAGAGTTATCGTCATTAACAGCTTCATCAACTACTAGCCTGTTAGGCGCCTTCTTACGCTCCAGAATTGCTGTACTAAAGTCACGCTTAGTGCCCTTACTGTGATGAAACAAATTAATTACACTTTAAAACATAAAATCTTAATAATCAACACTAAATCAATAAAACCAAGTATACGCTACTACTCATTTATCATCATACAACACCAAAAAGCTTAAACATCAAAAAGTGTAATCAACAACAATCTAGTACTCGTATATCATCACAGTAGAATAGAAAAAGCCTAAGTAACAACTATAAACCTTAAACCATCAAAACTCGTTAAATTAACAAATTTTATTACTCGTATCATCAACAGGTTCGTTTAAATTACAATGATCCTTATAACAACATCATAAAAACACGGTAAAAAATCAAATTAAACATCCAGCATCAAATTATCAATATTTTAATACTAGTATCGCCATAACACCATCAACTGCTTGAATCAATCACAATATAACCGTTAGAACATTATCATAAACCTTAAAACATAAAATAATCAAAACATTAAACTATAACACCGAACCTTCAAACACCATATACAAAACAGCAATCAACAATAAAAAACATAAAATTTAATATCAAATTCATCATCAAATATCAAGTAACAGTAAATAACAAATAACTATGACATCATTATGACGTCATAAAAAAGTTCCAATCAGTCACAATGAACCTCATAACACAATTAAAAACCTAAAATTTAATACCATAATCAACCAACAGTGAAACTAACACCAATATATCATCATCGACAATTGCGATTAAACAACAATATACCTTAAAACACAAAAATTAACACCAAAACAAATAAATTAACAATATCTACTACTAATATATCATCATCATAAACGGGTTCAATTAATCATAATGAACGATATAACATGATGTGGGACTTACGAATCGGATGATTCGGGTTGATTAGCAGCCATGATTGTGAATGAAGATCGATTGATTTAATTTAAATTAGGTTTACGATTGGGGATTTTTATTATTGATTTTTGTGTTTGGGATGAGTGAAGAGGAGGATGGGTGTTTGTATTTATAGTGTCAATAGAGTCCTTTCTTGTTACGAAAGAAATCTTTTTCCTTTTCTTTTTTTACATTACATATATTTTTTGGTAATTTAAGTTTAGGTACAATATTAATTCAAAATTTAAATTTATTATTTTTTTTTTTTTTTTGTATCTTTAGAAATAAAACAGTTTAGCTCATGTTATCTATAGTGGGCGAGTTTTTTACTTAAAGGCATTTACATACATCCTCATATTTCAACCGATATTTACATATTTCTTCAAACATTGCTTTAAGAGTATTGTACATCATGCATTAAAAATTTGTTTTTAGGGAAATATGTAAATATTGGTTGGGATATGAGGATGTATGTAAATAGAACTTTTACTTAAATGTACGCGATTTTACAAAGTTAATTTGGAGATTGTTTTCGACCTTTATGGTCACACTCAAATATACATACCTAAATATGTTTGAACAATAAATGTTAACATTTCAACCTAGCTCTTATGATTTTTCGATTTTACGATCCTATAAAGCGAAAACAGTTGATCATTCATAAGATCTTAAAAGGCGTAGGATATTAAGTGGGATAACGTCTTACCTAAGATCGTAAAATCTCGATAGAATTTGATCATACTTTCCTTAAATTAACTAACAAATAAATTATAAATCTCCTATTTCTTCATTAATCTGTTATACAATGACTTTTGAATACGAACTACTAGACATATAAGACTTTCGAATATTTGAGTAGGATTTTTTGATTCCGATCAGATCTTACATATACAAAAACAATCCATGATAAAATCTCAATCTTAACAGTCTTGGTTTGAACTTTGAACCATTAATAAGGAAATTAAAAAGCTTATCAGTAAACCATTTAATGGTGATTTACCATAGAGCCTATTTTAAGCCTATTTGTTAACTTCTTAACTTATTCAGCTTATATGTCACGAGCTTATTTTCTTTTATTATAAACTTGTTATGCCTTGAGTATGTTAAACTAAGTCAATTAGTTAAAGGAAAATTGATTATTAAATATAAACAGTCAAATAACTTAAATAAACACTTTCACGATAATATTAGACGCAATTTCTTTATTTGATATTCTTCGAGTTTATCTAGTCATAGATGGTCTAGGTTTTTAATAATATAGGTTCGTTATTTTTAGTTGCTCAAGCACTACCTGAATGCAATTACTTTTATAAGTATTTTTGTTTTGAGATACCTTCGTACATAATAGTGTTTTTTTAACTTGTAGTTGGTTTTGTAGAGATCACTTTGTTTTAAATTTTATATTGCATTTTGGAAAAGTGGCAATATTTATAAGATATAATTTAAAGAAATTAGTACGGAGTATTAAAAAGATTAATACGGAGTATTACTTTCGTTAAACAGTAAATTAAAAGCCTTTAATATGAAGATTGTCAAAAATCATTAGTAAATCTAGAATGTTCTATTATATTTTGACGGTAGTTAAGATGCAAAAAATACAACTGAAAGAATATCTCGAACATTAGTTTATCTAGAATGTTCCTTATTTTGAGCACCAAAATATTCGTAAAAATATAATTTAAAGTTTGGCGTGAATGACCAAAATAGCCATGAGCTTAAAAAGGAATCTTCCAACTACATGGCTTTTAACTTCATTTGCACCCAATCTCGTATCCTTTAAAGTTTAAAGTCAAATCATCATGTGACCATCCACTATAATTTGAAGTATTTTATGATATTGCTATCTCGAACAAATTGTATTGAGCCATCTATTTTTACTTGACCTTTTCATGGTAAAATAATAACATGTGTTAAAATTTAAAATGGTGGAAGCTAATGATATGTAACATGTTTATTTAAAAGAGTCGATCTACGCAACGAACTTTGAGAATTACCATTTTACGTAAGATACTTTCAAATTTGGAACAATCAACGCAAAATAATCGGTAACTAGCAGATTACCAGGTTTCCAAGTTTGAAAATTTACATGAATAGTCCATGTGGCTTGCGTTGACTTAAACCGGTCATCCCTTGACTTTTTATTCACTTAAAAAAGTTACAGTAATTGTCCTTATAGTTTGCGTTGACTTTCACCTTTAGTCCCTTGTACATTTCTGTACGTTTTCTTTCGTTTTTTACGTTTTCGTCCGTTTTTACAAGTTTTTATACGTTCATCCGTTTTTATATGTTTTACGCCCGTTTTTATACGATTTTTGAACATTTTTATATATATTTGTCTATTTTTTACGTTGTCGTCCGTTTTTATACGTTTTCGTCCTTTTTTTGTAGCTTTTCGCACGTTTTTATACTTTTTCAACCATTTTCGTCCGTGTTCATACGATCTTTGTACGTTTTCGTCTATTTCTACGTTGTCGTCCATTTTTGTACGTTTTCTCCGTTTTATAAGTTTTTATACGTTTTCGTTTGTTTTCATACGATTTTTGTACGTTTTCGTCCGTTTTCTACGTTCTCATATATTTTTTTATGTTTTCGTCCTTTTTATACGTTTTTATACGATTTTGTATTTTTTTTTATATGTTTTCATCCTTTTTATACGATTTTATACATCTTTATACGATTTTTGTACGTTTTTATATGATTTTCGTACATTTTTAAAATGTATAAAAACGTGTAAAATCGTATAAAAACGTACAAAAATCTTATAAAAATGTAAAAAACGGAAGAAAACGTACAAGGGACTAAAGGTGAAAGTCAACGTAAACCATAGGGACCATTACTGTAACTTTTTTAAGTGAATAAAAAGTTAAAGGATGACCGGTGTAAGTCAACGCAAGTCAAGGGATGACCGTTTTTGAATAAACGTGCTAAAACGGACGAAAACGTACAAAAATAGACGACAACGTAAAAAATAGACAAAAATGTACAAAAATGTTCATAATCGTATAAAAGCGGGCGAAAATACTACAAAAAATGGACGAAAACATGTAAAAACGGACGAAGATGTACAAAAGTCGTATAAAAACGAACGAAAACATATAAAAACGTATAAAAACGGAAAATGTACAAAAACGGACGACAACGTATAAAAACAGATGCAAACGTATAAAAATGTACAAAAACATATATGTAATTAACTCAAAGATTTATAAGTGAAACAAAAAGACTGGGAAGATTTATGTAATTAACTCAAAGAGTTATAAGTGAAAAAAAACACAAGGGACTAAAGGTGAAAGTTAAAGAGTTATAAATGGAAAAAAAATCCAAGGGACTAAACGTAGAAAAACGGGTGAAAACTTACAAAAACAGACGAAAACGTACAAGAACGGACGAAAACGTAACAAACGGAAGAAAGCGTACAAGGGACTAAAGGTGAAAGTCAACGCAAACCATAGGGACCATTACTGTAACTTTTTTAAGTGAACAAAAAGTCAAGGGATGACCGCTGTAAGTCAACGCAAGCCACAGGGACCATTCCTGTAAATTTTCAAATTTGGAAACCTGATAACCTGCTAGTTACCGGTCATCTTGCGTAGATTGTTCCAAATTTGAAAGTATCTTGCTTAAAATGGTATTTTTCAAAGTTCGTTGCGTAGATCGACTCTTTTGAATAAATATGTTGTGTATCTTTAGCTTTCACCTAATTTAAAAACATAGTGGTAAAATCATATTTAAAATTTGTTAACCGTTATCAATGGGCTAAGCTAACAATGTTTTGAAAGGCTCAAAGCGTACTAAAACGCAAAGAGCTTACGGAGTCTTGAGACGAGGCATAGATTAAGGCGCGGGTTTCATAACTATGAGGCGCAATGATGACGGAACTCGGATGAGATTATTGGGAAGGCCGACTGTTATATCGGTTAATTTGGGACAGCCAAAGTTGTATTTTCTTTAAGCAAATATAAGTAAAATCACAAAGTTTTGGGAGGGCAGTGGCCCTCCGGTCTCCACTAAGGTCTGTCCATGGAAGTGAATTGAATATTTAAAATTTTGCGCGACAATTAATGTATTAATGATGATTTAAATAACACTAAAATACTTAATTTATCGAAACAAAATTCAAATTCAAACTCAAAATATCAACTAATGTATCAAGATGATAGTATGATGACATTTCATTATCTCATGCTTGAAATTGAAGGAGAGGTCTATATGTATAAATACTTGAATTGAATGATAAAACTCTCAAATTGTCTCATTTAGTTAACTTCTAGGTTAGGTTTCACTAACATATGAGGTCAATGAATGTTAAATTTGAAAAATAATAATAATAAATAAATAAATAAATAAAAATCAAAACTCGTTACCTCTTCTTGGCGCGCCTAGGCGCAATGCTCTAAAGCCCAAGGCGTCGCGACTTTTGTGAGCCTTATTAATGTGTGGAGCCTCGATTCAAAAAAATCCCTAGAGCTTGAGCCTTGAGCCGAGGCGCGCTTTTTAAAACTGTGGGCTAAGGGGGTGTTTGGGGTTGTGTTTTTGTGTTGATTATCTGATTATGACGTTTGTGAATGCAGATAATCAGTTTGAAGTGTTTGGTAACAAGTTACTGAAAATTAATTTTTTGCCCCTTCAAAACACAGTTTTCTAGCAAAACCTGATAACCTACTTTTTCAAAACGTGATTACGCTCCTTCTACTAAAATGACCCAATCACCCTCTAAATAGTTTCTACCGAGTGAATGAATTTAGCAATATGTCCTTTGTTGTTTGAAGGTCAAAATTTTAACTTATACATGTTTATTGCAACGATAACAACAATAACATTAATCTCGCTGAAGTGTTATATGAGTGAGATACAATGTAAACAATTAGGATGATAGAACCGCTTTCATAATAAATAAGATACAACAACATACTCAATCCCCGACGCGGGGTTTGGGGAGGTAGAATGTAGACATATCATACCCCTACCCCATGGTAAACCCAAAAGTAAGGAGACTTCTTACTGGGAGACCTCCGAAAAGTGTGTTCGGTGATAGTGCCCAAAGATAAGTGTATATGAGAAAGAGAGCAATAACAAGGAAAAGCAAACAAAAGACAAAATGATAAAACTAGCAAAAAGAAAAGAAAAAGCGTTAACGAGACAAAGACAAAATAAATAAACAAACGTCGCAAGAAACCCAACCAAAAAAAAAGAAAAAAAAAAAGCGTTAACGAGACAGGGGACACGAGCACAACAAACAAGAACAAAAGCACCAAGACAAACGCAAGCAAAGAAAAGTGGGGAAAGGCAAACAAAACCAAGGGAGAAAACAACAAAGGACAAAGCAGGGCAACACAAAGGGGCCTAAAGTTAAAGCAAAGCAAAAGGAACAAGAAGGCCACAAAACGCCTAAAGCCTAATGGGAACTAGCTAAGAGGCCAAAAACAAGGCTACAAAGAGACTCCTATAAAGCCTAAATGCAACAACAAACACACACCCTTGAACAACCTAGCCCAAAACTACCTACAAATTCTAATCTTATCTCTCCACGCATTCCTATCTAAGGTCATGTCCTTGGACAAGCGAAGCTCCTTCATGTCTTGCTTAAGTCTATCATCTCACCTAAGTTTAGGTCTACCCCTTATTCTCAAACCGTCAACTATTAACGTTTATACTCTCCTTACTGGCGTTGTTTGTAGTCTCCTCCTAACATGACCAAAACACCTCAACCTTCCTTCTCTCATCTTCGAGTTACTAGATTCTACTTCAAGTACATACCTGAAAAAACCGTTCGGAATCATGTCAGACATGGTAGCATTCTCAGTTCCGCCACTTTCACTCTGTTTCCTTGAGCTTTCATGATAGCCAACACTATGACTCGTACAACATAGCAGGTCTACTTGCCACCCTATAAAATTTTCCTTTTAGCTTAAAGGTACTTTCATATCGCATAGTACTCCTGACGTCGCCCTCCATTTCGCCCAGCCTCTTCTAATACAGTGGGTTACATCGTCATCTATCCTCCCTGATTTGTGTATCAACGAACCCAAATATCTAAAAGACTCATTCGGTGGAAGGATATGGTCGCCGATACAAACTTTCGTTTCTTCGTTGTGACCAACCTCGATCCTACCGAAATCACATCTCAGGTATTTAGTCTTCTCTCTGCTTACCCGAAGGCCATTTTCTCCTAGGGCTTCCATCAAGTGCTCAAGTTTGTTGTTTAACCCTTCCGCCTATTCTGCCACCAACACTATATCATCTGTGAATATCATGCTCCAAGGAATGCGCTCTTGGATCCCTCATGATAGCTCATCAAGAATCAAAGCAAATAGGTAAGGGCTAATGGTTGATCCCTGGTGAAGTCCTACTTTCACAGAAAAAACTATGTGCTCAAGTCATACTTTCACAGGGAAAAACTCTGTGATCCCTGGCGAAGTCCTACTTTCACAGGGAAAAACTTTGTGATTCCACTGTGATAGCTCATCAAAAATGAATCAATTGCTAAATGAAAATGCATCATCTGAATGTAACGGCAAACACTTTCACCACCATTACTTCGGTGCCGCATCATCCACATTCCTACCACCTTTATCCCTGTAACAATTCACGTATCACCATTTGACGACACCCATTAGTGACACACAAACACAATCACTAGAAAACACGTCAACACCGATGGTCACCGCTACCTTTCTCCCTCAAAATATGATCACAAGTGTGAAGCAAACCATCCATACTTTCTCCCCCAAAATCTTTCACGCGTGGTGTTAGATGGTCACCACCACCTATCAAAACAGTAGCATGATTTTTTACCATACATCTTATACACAAACAAATAGATTTGATATATATGGAATTAACCCCGCAATAAATACAAAAGTATGTCATGTATAACAATTGCTTCACACAAAAAAATTAAAATGTATGGCTAGAAAGCATCATGTCTCAAAAGCAAGAAAACATTTTATAATCAGTTAATCACAAAGTAACTCTATTGTAAATACAACCTCATGATCATCAAAGATGCATATCAAGAGTACGTGCACCAGCATCAATTTGCCTTAACGGTTAGTTTTTATACATCATGCTAAAGTTGACTTTTTAACTATGCTAAAGTCAGACCACGAAACAAGATATTGTTTAAAGGCAAAAAAGGTTATCAGCAACAACAGCTGTATGTTGTTCCCACGGTTTATGTTGTGAAAAAGGTTAAACCTCAAATCTAGTTGCCGGCTTTGTTATCGGAGGAGGAAGCGGTTTCTTGAACTCCTGCTGTTGCTAATGGTGTTTCTCTATTTTCCGATCCAAAGAATGAAGAATTTTGAAAAGCGTCAAGGCTGCTATTTATAAGGCAATTCAATCCTCCAAGGCTATCACCCAATATAACGTCATCAGTATATCTACAAGATCCTACATCCAAATCTAAAGGTCCTAAAGAATCAGGCTGCAATACAAAAAATAAAACGTTAGACCATCTTGCAACAACAGAAAAACCTCATTCTTGATTGAAAAGATGTTTGTGATTGCTTATTGACTTATCTGCTTCTGTTTAAGCACTTTTGAGCGTTTAGATAACACTCTGCTAGTTCTTAGAAGTAACAAAGCACTTAAAACTTAGCAGGTACAAAACACTCAGATCTGTTTGCATGTTTAAAAGAATACCAGCCTACTTATTTTAGAAGTAAATAAGCAATCCCAAACACTCAAACAGCCTCTTATGATAAGCAGATAAGCATTGATAAATAAAGAATCCAAAACAAACCCTAAAGAAACCTACCCAGTATATATCAGTAAGCAGGTTGACATCCTTTGCAGAACCATCCTTGTGATTTTCATCAAACTGACATTCGTCCACTAAATGCTCTTCTGCATGACGATCATCCTTAGGCTCATTCTCTTCTATACTTTGTACTTTCTTTGGGAATGAAAAAGCGTCACATGTTTCCTCTGCATCCCAAATTGAAGATACAACAGTGGGCTGAAAGGTGTTATTGCCACCATGTTTGTTTATGTGGGCAGCAATAGCAGCGTCAAATGAATCACAACTGAAGGAAATCTGTCGATGACATGGCAAGCCAGATGGTGGGGGTGAGCCAAGACGATTGATATCTGCGTTCTGAGATGCCTCAGTGAGTAGATCACTAACACTAAAATTTGTCAAACCGTCATCCCATTCCAATGTTGACAACGTCTTAGCATACCAACCATACCTTCAAAACAAAGAAACTAAATATATGAGAATGTCTTGTAGCATGTACAAGTAAATTACGTAAAAAAATAGAGAATGTGTTTTTTGCAGAAAAAATGAGCGTACATTATCATTTATCACGTTCTAGATATTGCACTATTTTTCCCACCTAAACATGATGGTTCTGTCTCCGGTCATTAGACATTAACCCAAAAAATTTATATCTTCCTTTAGTATATTTTATAGAAAATATCACTTTTGAATGCTCTTGTTCAAGGGGTTTATGAAGAAAAAAGGGGCCATAATAGAATTAATAAGAAAAAGAACCTTAAACGAAAAACCGAAGGGCTCCCAATGGCTGCATATACGTCTGCGGCACTTAAAACAGAATCACGAGTCCATTTCTGAGAATTAGATACGTTTGATGTTTGATCACTGTAAGGCACAAGCGTTAGTTCACCAGATGCTATGCTAGAGTTACCCCATTTACGAGTCATATGTTCCAAAACTGATGATATTTTCTTTCGAGTACTTAAAGTTAGCTCCAAATGTGGGTTGTGATTATCCTGAAAAAACATCATACAACATTTAAATACCACATTTAGCGACCTTCAACAAATAAACACATTTGATTAAGTTGGTGGTTACTAGTTATTACCATTTCCAAGGCTCTGCGTGTACTTTCATCAACCGGGAAGAGCTGAAGTTTAAGTTTTGTGTTTTGATGAAAACTTGGTACTGGGGGAATACTTTTTGCAATAGGGTCAGAACCATTGTCTCCTAAAAGCAGATCAGATATTCACATTTACAATACTTCCAGGAGAAAGTTAACCTTATACTATTTGGTAAATGTGGCAACTTACCATGTACATTTTGTACAGAATCGGCTAATTTATCCAACGCAGTCCGTTCCAAATGCTCGGCGGCATCAGCAACCAACGAAACTCCAGCTATTGCAGCCTTTTCCCATTTTTTATAGGCATCTGTAGATGTGATACCTTTAACAGAACAAAATTTAAAATTCAAGGAAAGAGTAACTTCACTGATATGTTTTACACATGTTACACAAAGTTGTTGTTGGAAACTATAATCACCTGACTTATTACGTTGTCTTGATGGTTTAATAGTTGGCGTGGTAGATGAGTTTCCCCCTTGCTTAGGCCGTTTTCTTGTATTCTTTTTCCTGTCTTTCAATATGTGGTTCTCCTTCATTTCAAAACAAGATATAATTTGTCAGTTCAAAACTGCAGATCAACATAAATTAAATTGTCATGTGTACAAAAAAAATAAAAGTTGATGGTCTTGAGAATCCACTAACCAATGCCCCCCTGAAAGCCTTGAATCTTCGAGGCTTCAAGTGAAGTTTTGAGGCTTTACAGCTATGTTTTTCAAGTAACGACCACCTGAAAAAGCAAATATATATACTCCATATAAGTGTCCTGATAAACATTTGCCAAAATGCAGAAACGTTCCTGTTTTTACTTCAAAATTGGGACACATAGTGAACTTGGACCGATGCACATTGACTTGAATAAATAAGAGTGTCATCATATGAAATCCAAAAAGATAAATGTGTACCATCGAAGCATAGCAGCATTAGTTTCTTTAGTGTTTTTGGGATCGAGCAAAAGTTCGGGGCCCAACAATTTGTTCATACGCCTAACAAGACGGTAATAATAGTGTCTAACCTGAAAGACCGATAAGATGACATTCAAAAGGAGCAAGAGCAACTAGAAATAAAATTTATGTAAACTTAATATTATTAAATGAGAACATAATATCAACTTATATAAAGAAAGAATAACCTGATCCTTGTTTTTACTTTGGACACGAGAAGTGATCTTATCAAAATTCTGCAACACGCACATAAACTTTTAGTTATTTTCCGTTTTTTAATAAAGATGATTAAAGCGAAATATACAATGAAACGTGCCTTGCCAACTTGGCGTAGTGCAGTAAAGTAGAGTTCTTCTTCCTGACGTGTCCACGCCGCCCATTGTCGCGTTTGTTTTTTCACTGAATTATAATTGAAACTCCCATTAACAAAGTATAATTGTACCAATAAGAAAATTAGAATAATTAACTATATCTTTACCTGGCTGATTAGATGCAGTAAGATTTGTTTCTGATGTGATTACATCTTTAATAAGCACATCGTCACATTGGGTGGGAGCCTCTTGATCAATGGGAACTTGTGACTCCATTTTTGTGTAACGCTTGTCAACAGAATGCTACTTTAATCATGACCATCAAAGTTGTGGCGAAATGCTATTCAACATCTAAATACATACAAGATAGAAATAGATTAGCAATCAAAAACAAAATATTTCACGGCATCGATTATATGATCAAAAGGAGCCTTTTAAGTGGCACCTACACAGATCGCACCACGCAAAGTGACCAAGACATGTGATGCCTCATATAGTACAAAATTAACTGCGACATAAATATCGTATATGTAACATAAACATAAGTTTGATGCTACATAGTATGTTCGTTTTTACCATCATGGTGCTTGATGTGAATCATATCCAAGAGTTGGCATATTCTTACATATAACAAATTTTAGTTATATCCATTCTTTGTATTTAGACACGTAATAAATGAACTGTGTGCAATCATGGATTTCATAAATCACGCGATAACAATCATGTTTAGCTTCAATTATTTTTCGTCGCTTTCTAAATTGTGTAAAATTGGTAATATCTATCTACCATATATAATGGACTATCATTGCAGCTTAACAGATTTGTTCAGTGACAGGATTATCAGTTATCCGATATTTTTAAAGTATATATCTTAAGAACTAAACTTCTCTGACACGGATAAAAGAAATGCCACAAATTTCATCAGCCCGAAATCATTTTTCAGAACTTTCTTATTAGAAACTAACAATGCAATATAAAAGAAGAAATATATACACCATTGTGGAATCAAACATGAAACATGTGATATAAACACAAGTTAGATAAACTTAAATGCAAACTAACGTTTAGTCATTTACATCTAATACAAGTTTCATACCGTTAATAGAGCATGAGTAGCAAAAATATACATAATCAAAACATGAATGAACCGCTTGCAAGATTTCATTAATTCACGCAATGACAGTCATGTTTAGCTTCAATTATATTTCGACTATTTCTACATTATTAAAACCTTGGCAATATCTGCCATATACAATGGACTACCATTGCAGCTTAACGGAAAAACATAAAATTCTCAGACACGATAAAAAAACGCCACAACAGAAATCATATTCCACAAGTTTCTAATTTTAGACTAACAATGCAATATTGAACATGAAACATGTGATACAAACAAAAATTATAAATATTTGTACTTTTTAAAATGCAAATTATATAATTTTATTTACAGCTAATACAAGTTTCATACCATATATACAAAGATAAACAGCAAAAAAAAAATTCCAAAAAATCAAATAAATTCATAAAATAATCTCTATAAACACCCGAATTAATTTGGAAATTAAACTCAAAAATTAATCCTAATAAAAAATAAAATTCCCCCAAATTATTAAATATGTAAATGCATGAACATAAAATAAATTAAAAAATAAATAAGTACATAAAGTAATTGAAATTTGAGAACTGGATTAAGGTTGATAAATTGCTTACAAAGATTAAGAATCCGATGATGTTTGAACCGATGACCCAAACCCAGATCCTGAAACAAAAAGTTAAACTGTAAAGATGGTTTTTTTTTTTTTTTTTTTTTTTAATTTCTTTTTTTTTTTATTCTTTTTTTTTTTTTTACATTTTGGGAGTTTAAATTTTGGTTTTGGGGGTAACTTTTTGGATGTTGAAATTTTTGGGTTATTTTGTTTTTCCTAGAATAGATTTTCTATTTGTGTATTTTCTATGGATGTGTATTTAGGAAATTTGTGATTATTTAGATAAATGTTGGGTTCGGGGTTTATCGAGTCTATGTGTTTCGAATTTGGACTAAAATCGGTATTCTGATTTGGTTATAAGAAGCTTTATATATGGAAATACGAAGGTTTCTTTCTGTTGACTGTTTTGCGAGGCTTTTGAAATCTTGAAGATCGGGTAAAGATATGTAATCTACTTATTGGAAACGAGAACATAAATGTTTCTAAGTACCTAGAGTCATTATGTAAAGACCTTTTTTGTGTAAAGACCTTTTTTGTGTCTTATATTTTTTAATATTGTATGATAAATCGATTATCCAGTGTAAAGATATTATGTAAAGACCTTTTTTGTGTCTTATAGATGTGCAACTTATAATAAGTCTTGTCAATTGACAATTGTTGATTTATAGTCAAGTTGAGAGACTCGTTTTATATGTACTCCAAAACTTGAATAAGGATGAAATACAAAGATCATTAATTCCATTTGTGCTATAAAACAAGGTAAATTAAGATAAGAAATCAATATTTGCAATAGCTATAATCATAAAATTGCAACATTTGAAGTCGAAAATGTTTTCTATAGCTAACCCAAAAAGTTATCATCATGACCTACCATAAAATTTAATGCCCATTGTAGTGCTTATCCTAAGTCTAAAGGATATGACATACAATATTACTCCGTAATAACTAGCCTTACAAAGTTGCATAAATAATACCTTTTAGAGTTGACCTCCTCAAATATCAATATCTCTTTCTCATATTATTGATACTAGACGAGTACCCGCACCTAGCGGCAGCGGTATCTAGTTTCGACAAAATTTTAGTAGTGATTAAGTTTGTTTCATGAATCAGGATTTTAAGTGTTAATAAATCCATTTTGAATGATCATATTGTTTTTCTGATAGCGTTGTTTTGTATTTGAGATTGTCTTTTTTGATAGCATTTTTGTAAGTTGCATTAATCAATTACTGATAATATTAAATAATAATAACGCTATTTTTGTTGAAAGGAGCAATTAACAACATTTTTTTTGTATCCCTAAAGACCTGTAGTACATAAATAGTTAGTGTACATAAACAAAAAAATGCGAATACAAACATTTATCTTTCGTTTTAATGTCTCAACCTTTCACGGGTTCCACAACTAATTCATCATTTCTCATATAATTTTGTCAAATTTGAATCCTGGTTCAACCGGGTGGTTCAACCGGTTGAACCGTTCCGGTCAACAAAAGAAGTCGATTTTAACCGAGTCAACCCGACAGGTTGGGTCGAAAACAAGTCAAATTAAATCGGGTTAACCCGTCGGGTTTGAAGCGTCCCGGGTCAACCCGGTTTTCGATATGTATTAATAGTTTCCATTTGAAATATATGTCTTCAACATTTGTATCGGTTTCATAGGGTCCTCTCGGTTCGTTTTGGACGGCTTTAATTGCTTAGCCGAACCGGTGGCGACACCGGTTCCCGGTTGAACACGTTGGTTCGGTCCGGTCCAATTTTCAAAACTATATGTAACATCAACTTGTTAGCTTGTATGAAGTTTTATGTGTTTTAATAATTTGTATAATGTGCATAATAACATGTACTTTTCATTTTAGGATGTTTTAAAAATATCATTAATTAGTGTGTTTAATTATTTTATATTTTGGATTATGTTGTAGCTTCTTTATATTGTACATTATGAAAATTTTATTGTACTTTTTGGTAAGGGGTGTTTTAATTTGTTGTTTTTAATTTGGTAGATGTGCTTTTAATTGGTTGTACAATGTGAATAAATTATTGTATTTTTAAGTAGTGGGGTGTTTTAATAAGAGTATTAACTACACTATGCATTTATCTCTCATTTGACTTTCAATATTCAATATTCAAGTTTTCACTTTTCCACTTTGACCGTTTTTCCATTTTAGATAGTAAAGATAACTAATTAAGGGCATCCTTAATGCAAATTAAATAAAAAACTTTTTATCTTTAAATTAGTCTTTCAATAACTTTTTTGCATTGTAGAATATAACTTTTTTTTTCACAATGAATTAAGCAGGCTGTAGTCTTTGAAGCAAAAACTTAAAGCTAGCTTTCTCATACAGTCACACCAAATAATTATTTTGTCATAAGGGAAAAAAGAAAATAGCTTTAGAGTGGCTTTTTTCAATTGAGTTGTATTTGATGAATACCTTTTATTATGACAAAAATAAAAATAAAAATTAAATAGCTTGATGTATTATGGATGCACTAAAACACTATGATGATTTAAACCAAAAAAGACCATAAAAGAGACATTTATTTCAAGGTTTTCGTGAAACTCTGTGGACTTATGAATCACGGCATGGTAATATAGCATCTTATATGTAGAAGTATTGGATCCCTAACGGCTTGTAATAATCCAAAAGCACCATATCAGCCAAAAGAAATTTTCGCCCCAATCGAACATATCAAAAAATAATAATAATAAAAACAAATAAATGAAAATAAAAAAATCTATTCAGTCATCTTGTGCGCGACTATGGCAAAACATTATAAAATATATTGTATAAGCAACTTGATGGGTAATGTAAGGATTATGCTTTACAGTCATTATGTATCTACTTATGCATAGTATAGAACATAAGTGGTATTATTGAATTTAATTTATTCCAAGGCACTTTTGTTAATCACTACTCAAAGAGCGCGCAAACATGATGACAACAAAGTTAGGTTTATAACAGACCTAGTGAGTTGTAAGTGATCAAGAACGATTAAAATTGATGAGTTATGCTCAAATTTTAATTAATATCAATGTTCACTACATACACATGCATACGTTTATTATATATTATATATATATATATATACTAAACATCGGGGAAGAAAACAGTAACAAGCACGCATTAAATGCAAACTTTTCCAACTTGGCAGAAATAGTCCCTGAGGTTCAAGTTGCGCTGCAAAATAAGTCCTGCATCATTAATTGCTAACTATAGCAATCTGGCAAAAATAGCCCCTAAAGTTTAAAGGGCGTTGCAAGGTAAATCCTGTAGAATTAATTGCTAACTATAGCAATTTGGTAAAATTAGTCCATAAGGTTTAAGTGTCGCTACAAAGTAAGTCCTTTGAAGCCAATCCCGCTGCATCGCGCGGGTTTCCACACTCGTTATTGCAATTATTCGATTATTGAGTACCATTTTTGGCATCAAGTAATAATTCATTTGACATCATAGCCAGATTAAAAAATTATAGTAGACCTAGCACACTAAATGCACGACATACCTTCATTGCTACACACGTTATCATTACAATAATAGAATCACAAACCTAGCACACTGGATAATCGATTTATCATACAATATTAAAAAATAATGTTCAAAACATACAAATGAGCTGTGAGCAATGTGGGACGATTAAAACCAGTTAGAAGTTTTGTGACAAGCATGATTAATGAAGACGTTGTATTGTCATTTAATCATCACTCACCCACACACTTACTTGTTGCATGTTTTCAACCAATATCGTAGAAACCACCCCACTCTACATATTTTATGGCGAGTAGGTCATAACAACTATGTAAAGATAGTGTTTGTTTGGATTTTATTTTTGTGTTTTTGAACTTATTTAACTCATCTTATATTTAATTAAATACTAGCATGGTACCCGCGCAAAACAGCGGGATACCAAATATGCAGTTTTTGTCGTATCGTTATCCTTTAGCGATATGTAATGATAGTCAGTATATGACGGTTTACCGGTTTGATAGTTCTAAAAAACAAATGTGTGTCTAAATTTTCATAAAATATATTAATACAAATATAGATTTTCATAATTATATTCATTTGAACTTAGTAAAAATTGATTGTATATGATAAATTTTATAACTTTAAATTTGTATTATTGTAGTTTTGTAACATCTATTTTAATACTAAAACTTAATATGTCATTAATGTACATTATAATTAGTGTAGTGTAGTATTTAATTGTATGGAATTACTAAATATAGTAATATGTGTAAGCTTAAAAAATTAAGATTTCTATTTATAAATGTCCTAAATGCATTATAGATAGTTATAGAATATAGATTATAGATAAGTTAGTTTTTCCGACCTATATTATATATATTAACTAAAAGGCGAGCAACAGTGCTTGCAAATGCAAGCATTAATTGCCAACTTTTAAAAGTTGGCGAAAATAGTCCCTGAGGTTTAAGTGTCGTTGCAAAGTAAGTTTAAGTTGGCAAAAATAGTCCCTAAGGTTTAAGTGTCCTGCATTAAAGTAAGTCCTTTATTGCAATTTGGCAAAAATAGTCCCTATCCAAATTCACGGCTACAAAAGCAATACCGCTGCATCGCGCGGGTTCCCACACTCGTTATAACTTATGAGCTTATTATGATTCAAAACTGTAAAATAAGCAAAATACAAGCTAGACAATAAATGAAAATGGACCTTTTTTATAGCAAAATTAACCCACCAAAAATAAAAGTCAAAGTTGGATATTAATTTAGTCAAAATGTAAAGACTTGTGATAAGTTTAAGTATTCAACAGGTCAAATAACACAAGCTTAGAGCACAATGTATCACAATGACGAATAACATGTTATTGGTATGTCACATCAGTGTCACATTATACATTTTTCAATAACATACCAATAACTAAAACACTCTCCTTTATAACACACAACTGACAAGTTATTGGGTCTCACAAAATACCCCACTAAAAATACTCATTCACTCATAATACACACACAAAAAAAGAAAAAAATAACATACAACATCAAATGGCTTAAGCCATTCAAATGGCTTGAGAACCTTTGGCTCACGAATGGCACAAAGTGACGGTATGATTTGCACAAGTTTGGCACGAAAAAATGATGCATTTGGCATATTATCCTTCCTCATATCGTGTGCTCTTATAAATAAAAAATATAATATTTTTAGTAAAATTCAAATATAAATAAAAAATCTAAATTTTAAAAAAAATTTGTTTAAGTTTTTAAATATACAAAAAAATATAAAATATCCAAAAAAAATCTAAATAAAAATCTAAACATAGATAAAAATATAAGTTTCTCATTTAAAGTTTAACCATGAATATAAGAAACAAAAATATAAATAAAAAAATAATTATTTTAATTGTATTTAGTTAAAAAAAATTATAAAAAAATTAAAACACATGGCCGGGATTTATAAATTTATAAATCTAACATAATTCAACTAATAATAATAAAAGAAAAATTAATCACATTACACTTTTTATTTACTATCCGTAATTCTCCACTTCATCCCACACCACCGCCACTAAACAGTAAACACCGCCACCGCAGTTCCCGCCAGAATCTCCATCCAATCGAATTCTACTTACTATTCAATGTAACACTCTATCCCACCTAATTTTTATATTCACTAATCATTCCAATTATTGTCTCCTATTATTATCATAGCTAATCGTAACTTTATTTAGGGCTTGCTCAATATATATGTGCTCCACTTATTCTTTATAATTATCAAATGTGATGTTTGTAGCGATATATATACACATAGAGAGATAGATAGTTTGCGGTTGTGTTTTGAATATGACTATCTGATGTGAATTATAGGGAGTAGACAATAAGTTGTGACAAAGTTTATATATATAGAGTTAGCGCGATTAAGTAGTTGCGTTTTGAAAGTGATTATTTGATGTGGAGTTATAGCGAAGATAATAAGCTGTAACGAAGTTTGTTACGTATAGCGTTCGTATGTGTTTTTGCGGTTTAAGGTCGTGATAATAATTTAATTAGAGAATCTAATGTTTAACAAATAGGTCATTAGAATTAGTTTTGTGACCTGAAAACGTGATAATCAGATAATCACATTCAAAACGCAATGACAGAGTGACGGTGTTATGCATATACTAGTAATAAGTTAATCATGTAATTTGCATAACAAGAATAAGTTCTATTGGAGTGATATGTGCGCTTATCATGATGACAGAATTACGAAAGATGAGACATGAATATTACCTCAAAAGCGTATGCTGTCGATGTGATCACCTCGGATGATAGGCTCTTCCTTTGTGGCTATTAGGGTTTGAGAGAAAAAATAATAATCTATAACATATGATGGAGAATTATGTTTATATACTTAAAGAATCGGGCTCGTGGCCTTTTGTTAAAAAGGCCTGTGGGCCCGAATGGAACCACAAATTAACGTATGAGCCCATGGCTTCACATGTTAGGCTCATTTCTTAATTATATGTTCTTTGATGTTTTATCCAGCCAACATTCATTATTTAGAATCATATTATAAGCTTAGATACAATCTTAGAGAGAGTACTTATCAAATCACAATTGATTAAGTATTCCGTTCCTACTTGTTTATAGGTGTACGACCTAAATAACGCTTGAAGGAGTCCTATTAGAACTAAGAAATATAGGAGGTTACATGTTTCATATGATTTCCTATATAGACTGACTAATAGATTGAACAAAGTTCTTTTTGTATTGCTGTTGCAAAGCGCGGGTATACTACTAGTAAGTAGTAAGTTCTTGAAACGTAAGCAATGACACCAGTGTGTTGTGTCAATGCACATACTCTAACTTCACTTCCTTTTGATCCCATTACTAGCACCTGGCTACACCATCCCATGATTGAAATGGCTAAATTGCTTGCACAACAACAAAACGTGAGAGTCACTATTGTCACGACACTTGTAAATGCTATTCGATATGGTCCCACCCTCCAACAACACATTAACTCCAGACTCCCGTTTTTTTTTTCTTCTTGAACTCCCATTCCCAGGGGGTGGAGAATGGGCTTCCAGAATGATGTGAAAGCGCTGATGCTTTACCTGGTTTACACTTGCTCCCAAACTTTTCAGTTGCTGTTGACATGTTGCAACATCGACTGTAAGAACGTTTTGAGACTCTAAAGCGTCGGCCAAGCTGTATTTTATCCGATAAATACATGCTAAGGAGTGTTGATACCGTGGCCAAATATAAGATACCGATAATTGTTTTCGATGGAATGAGCTGTTTTAAACAATTGCGTACTCATCATTTATATGCATCTACGATGTTGTATGAAATCCCTGAGTCAGAACCTTTTGTTCTCCCGGGATTGCCTGATCAGATTGAGATAATCAAAGATCAGCTGCCACGTGAGTTTAATCATAGTCCTATTGCTATGAGTGAGCATCATGAACGAGTGAGAGAAACCGAGTCAAAAGCTTACGGAATGGTGATTAATAGTTTCGAGGAGTTAGAACAAGAATATGTAAAAGAATTAAAGAAGTTAAAAGAGGGTAAATTTTGGAGCATAGGACCATTATCACTCTCCAGTGATAACTATTCGAGTACATCTATTGATGCTCAACGTTTATTAACATCGCTTGATCTTAAAGCACCAGGATCCGTGGTTTATGCTTGCTTTGGTAGCAGTAGTAGAGTTATCCCTCCACAACTAATCGAGGTTTAGAAGCATCTGATCACTCGTTCAAATGGGTGATTCCGGTGAAAGAGCTCAAGAGGTTGAAAAATGGTTACTTGAAAGTAGGTTCGAGGATAGAGTTAAAGATACAGGACTTAAAATAAGAGATTGGGCACCACAAGTACTAATTTTATTACACCCTTCGTTTGGAGGGTTCTTAACACATTGTGCTTGGAGGGTACTAGTCTTATATTCACTGTTAATCTAGTTATTAACTCTTATGTATGTAGCTAATCTTAACTTTACACGATTTTAGTAAGGGCTTGCTTAATATATGTGCTCCCATTATGTATAATGTTGATGGTTATAAATGTTTGTAGCGTATATTTAGGGTTCATGTAGTTTAGGTCTGATTATTATTTGTTATTGTAGTAATTCATGATGTTTGTAGCTATGTAGTGTTAACTATAGCAGATGCGTTTTGAAAGTGATTATCTGATGTGGAATTATAGAGATGTTACATATAGGTGTTCGTATGTTTTTTTTGCAGTTTAAGGTCATGGTAGTAACTTAATAAGAGATTCCGTTGTTTAACAAATTGTTAGATAACTAAAGTTAGTTTTGTTGTAGTTGATTATCTGAACACTAGAAGTTAAGTTTTTGTGACTTGAAAACGTAATAATTAGATAATCACTTTCAAAACGCAATGCTAGATTGATGGTGTGTAACGAAATAATCATGTAAGTTGCATAATAGAAGTTCTATTGGAAGATATGTGCTTTTAGCATGCTAAAAAATTATAGAAGATGAGACATGAATATTACCTCAAAAGCGTGTGTTGTGGACGTAATCACCTCGGATGATAGGCTCTTGTTGCGATTATGGTGGCTATTAGGGTTTGAGAGAAAAGATAATAATCTATAACATATGATGGAGAATTATAATTATATACTTAGGGAATCGGGCTCGCGGCCTTCTATTTTAAAAAGGCCCGCGGGCCCGGATGAAACAACAAATTAATGTATGAGCCCATGGCTTCACACGTTAGGCTCATTTCTTAATATATGTTCTATAATGCTTTATCCAGCAAACATTCATCCAGCAAACACGTTAGGCTCCCAAACTATTCAGTTGATATGTTGCAACATCGACTGTAAGAACGTTTTGAGACTCTAAAGCCTCGACCAAGCTGTATTTTATCGGATAAATACATGCTAAGGATTGCTCATACTGTGGCCAAATATAAGATACCGAGAATTGTTTTCGATGGAATGAGCTGTTTTAAACAGTTGTGTACTCATCATTTATATGCATCTAAGATGTTGTATGAAATCCCTGAGTCAGAACCTTTTGTTCTCCCGGGATTGCCTGATCAGATTGAGATAAACCAAAGATCAGCTGCCCTAAGTTTAATCATAGTCCTTATTGCTATGAGTGATCACCATGAACGAGTGAGGGAAACCGAGTCAAAAGCTTACGGAATAGTGATTACTAGTTTCGAGGAGTTAGAACAAGAATATGTAAAAGAATTTAAGAAGTTAAAAGAGGATAAAGTCTGGTGCATAGGACCATTATCACTCTCCAGTAATAACTATTCGAGTACATCTATTGATGCTCAACGTTTATTAACATGGCTTGATCTTAAAGAACCAGGATCCGTGGTTTATGCTTGCTTTGGTAGTAGTAGTAGAGTTATCCCTCCACAACTAATCGAGGTTTAGAAGGATCTGATCGCTCGTTCATATGGTGATTAGATCCGGTGAAAGAGCTCAAGAGGTTGAAAAATGGTTACTTGAAAGTAGGTTCGAGGTTAGAGTTAAGGATAGAGGACTTATAAAAAGAGAATGGGCACCACAAGTACTAATTTTATCACACCCTTCGGTGGGAGGGATCTTAATACGTTGTGGTTGGAGGGTACTAATCTTGTCGTTACTGTCAATCTAATTATTATCTCTTATATTTGTAGCTAATCATAACTTTACACGATTTTAGTAAGAGCTTGCTTAATATATGTGCTCCAATTATATATAACGTTTATTGTTATATATGTTTGTAGCGTATATTTAGGGTTCATGTATTTTAGGTCTAATTATTATTTGTTATTGTAGTTATTCGTGATGTTTGTAGCTATGTAGTGTTCGCTATAGCAGGTGTTTTGAAAGTGATTATCTGATGTGAAATTATAGGGATGTTACATATAGTGTTCGTATGTGTTCTTGCGGTTTAAGGTCATGGCAGTAACTTAATAAGAGATTCCGTTGCTTAACAAATAGTTAGATAATAAAAGTTAGTTTTGTTGTAGTTGATTATCTGAACACTAGAAGTTATGTTTTTGTGACTTAAAGTAATAATCAGATAATCACTTTCAAAACGCAATGCTAGATTGATGGTGTATATAGCGAAATAATCATGTAAGCTGCATAACAAGAATAAGTTCTATTGAGGACATGTGCTTTTAGCGTGTTTAAAAAGTTATAGAAGACGAGACATTAATATTACCTCAAAGCGTGTGTTGTGGACGTGATCACCTCGGATGATAGGCTCTTCCTGTTGCGATTATGGTGGCTATTAGGGTTGGAGAGAAAATAATAAATATAAATTTTCTATACCATACGATGGAGAATTATGTTTATATACTTATGGAATCGGGCTCGTAGCCTCTTGTTGAAAATGCCCGCAGGCCCGTATGGAACCACGACTTAAAGTATGAGCCCATGGCTCCACACATCAGGCTTATTTCTCAACATATGTTCTATAATGCTTTATCCAGCCAACATTTATTATTTATAATTGTATTATAAGCCTAGTTACAATATTAGAGAGATTATTCATCAAATCACAATTGATTAAGTATTCCGTTACTACTTGTTTATAGGTGTATGACCTAAACAACGTTAAAAGTAGTCTTATTAAAACTAAGAAATATAGGCGGTCACATTTTTCATATGATCTCCTCTGTAGATAGACTAAAAAATCAAACGAAGTTCTTTTTGTATTTGTAGGAAAGTATAAGCAACACAAGATGAACAATAGAACCTTTATTCAAACCTAAGCCACAATAGTCAGCTTAGATTAAGTTTACAATAGTATCCAAAATGTTACAAGGTTAGATTAATGTCAATGAGACAATAATCATGTAAGTACAAAGACAAGACAAGATTAATGAAATGATCAGAAAGAAGAGAAGAGTGTGATACAATGACTGCACACACAAGTGTCTCTAACCCTAGATTAAGGGACTTATTAAATAGGAGATTAAGTTACACAAAGACCCCTCTAACGGCTATAAATGACTCATCAGCAGAAATGGGTATAGCTTCAGCAGAAACGAGCATCTTGGAACTTTAAACCTTTTATTCTTTGTCCATGATTAACCCCTGTAGAATCTCTGCAATGAACATAACTTGAAAGCCATTAGCAATTGATAGAATGATATGTTTGCCACAGATTGATACCCCAAATTTAACATTCCCCCTTAATCTGTTGGGCAAACATATCAAACAATATCAATTTTTCACACAAAAATTTATGCTGATAGACAGGGAGGTTTTTAGTGAGTATGTCAGCAATTTGGTTTGAAGAGCCAATCTTTTTAGCACTTATAACACCTCTAGCAATTTTTTCCCTGATGAAGTGAACATCAATTTCAAAGTGTTTTGATCTTTCATGGAAACAGGGTTGACAGCAAGTTGTAAAAGCGATTTGTTATCACAAAAAGATTAACAGGGAGATTAATATCAACTTTTAGATCCTTTAAGATTTTTTGAATCCAAATGATTTCACAGGCGGCAGTAGACATGGATCTATACTCTGCTTCTGTGGAAGATTTTGAAAGAGTGTTTTGTTTTTACTTTTCCATGAGATCGACAATCATTAAAGAAAACACAATACCACTGTGACAGATTTTACGGTTTTCTTGCATTTGGCCCAATCAGCATCACTATATCCTTCAGATGATTTTGAGTTCTGAAATTGTACCTTAGACCTTTCCTGGAGCTCCTTTTAGATATCTCAGTACATTGAGGCACATTCGGATGAGATTTCAAGGGAGAATGCATATATTGTGCCAGACAATGAACTGAGTATAAGATGTCAGGTCTTGTATGGGTGAGATAGATAAGTTTCCCAAGTAACTTCGATAACCGGTGATGTTGACAAGTAAAGGATCATCTGCGATTGGGAATGTATGGAAGGACATAGTTGGGTTCCATAGGAGTGGACACAGGTTTGCACCCAAGAAGGCCAAATTCTTTGAGGAGTTCAAGACAGTATTTTCTTTGGGAGAGACAAATGTCATTCCCAGTTTTTAAAACCTCAATGCCAAGAAAATATTTTAGATTTCCCTAGTCTTTAATATGAAATTTTGATTTTAGAAACTCTTTGAATAGGTTTATCTCATCAATGCAGTTTCCAGTAAGGACAATATCATCCATAAACAAGCGAGCAATAAACTTGTTATTCTCTGTTTTGGGGAACAAAGAATGATCATTGACAGATTGAACAAAATTATTTTCCTTTAAAACACGACAAGTTTTCATTCCATTTCCTGTGAGCTTGTTTTAGGCCATATAGAGATTTGACAAGTTTGCAAACTTTATTTTTATTGTTCTCATTATAGAACCCCTTAGGGATGGTCATATAGATATCTTCATCAAGATCTCCATACAAGAAAGCATTGTTAACATCAAGTTGGAAAAGAGGCCATTTGTTTTTCACAGCTAAAGCAATAAGACATCTAACAGTAGACATTTTCACAACAGGAGAAAAGGTTTCATCATAGTCTATTCCTTCCCTTTGATTATAACCTTTAACAACTAATCTAGCCTTGTATCTATCAACTTCACCATTGGCTTTATATTTGATTTTAAAGATCCATTTGTAACCAATGGAAGTTCTATTAGGTGGGAGATCGGTTATATCCCAAGCATGATTTTCATTTAAGGCCTCAATTTCAGAGTTCATAGCATCAACCCAATTACTATCAAGGATAGCTTCTTCATAGCAGGTAGGTTCAATACTTTTGTTAAGACTAGAAGCAAAACAGTAATTATCTTTGTTTAAATTAGAATAATTAACAACCTTTTCAACACCATATTTGACTTTCCCTTCTATAATAAAGTCATTAAGATTACTGGGCAACTTAGAAGCTCTGGTTGACCTTCTAACAATAGTGGCTGGCAAGCCTCTTTCTTGTTCAGCAGAATCGGGTGATGTATCAGTGAATCAGAAGATGCATCAGCAGGATGTAATTCATGTGATATGGTGCCCTCAGGGTGTGTATTATCATCTATAGATGTTGCAACCGGTTCATCAATCCTAGTAGGATGACTTACCACTGTGCCATCATCATAGGATGTCACTCTCCCTTCATCATTGGGACTTATTTGTGAGTCAAAGAAATTTGTGTGATTTAAATCTTTAGGCACATAAGTTTCAACAAAAGGCTTTGACAAAGTATTTTTCATTTTGAAAGGAAAAACAGTTTCATAAAATTTGACATCTCTGGAGTAAAAAATATTTTTTGTTTCTAAGCTCAAGAGTTTGTAACCTTTTTTCTCATTTGAATAGCCAATAAAGACACTTTTTTCAGACCTACTACCAAATTTATCAGAGATGTTGAGAATGGTGGCATAGCATAAGCAGCCAAAGACTCTAAGGAGAGAGAGTGAAGGGTCATGCCCATACACAAGGAAGAAGGGAGACTTGTCAGACAACACAGAAGAGGGTAACCTGTTTATGACATAAGCAGCAGTTAGAACACATTCAGGCCAAAGATATAGAGGTAATTCCCCCTGAAACATAAGGGATCTAGCCACATTAAGGAGATGCCTATGTTTCCTTTCTGCAATACCATTTTGTTGAGGTGTGTAAACACAAGAGGTTTGATGTAAAATTCCTTTTTCATGAAAGAAGTGTTGAAGTTTGTTATTGACAAATTCTGTCCGTTATCACTTCGAATATCTTAACATTGTGTTTAAATTGATTTGCTAGCATGTGAGTAAAGTTAACAATGGAAACATAAACATCATCCGTTCCCTTAAGCATGTAAACCCGACTTGCCCTAGAATAGTCATCAACAATGGTCAAAAATATTTGTAACCATCTCTGCTAGTGACTTTATATGGTCCCCATACATCTAGATGAATAAGTTGACCAATTTTAGTTGATTTATGTTCACTTAAAGGAAATGGTTCCCTGGTTTGTTTAGCTTTATTACAAGTATCACAGAGATGGTCAGATTCAGAGATTCCATCAAGATTAAGTGTGGACTTAAGTATATGTAGGACTTGGTCAGAGGGATGACCAAGTCTTTGATGCCAGAGATTTCTAGAAACATGACAAGCAATCAGTTATTAGAAGCAATCTTACATGTGGAATCAATATCAAACATATATAACCCATTACATTGTTTACCAATCCCTACAATCCTTTTTTGATGTAAATCCTGTATATAGCAATTAGATTCATTAAAGCCAACAAACATTTTATTGTCTCTAGCAATCTTATGAACAGATAACAAACTGACATTGTACTCGGGAACAACGAGAACATCAAAAGAGTTAGGTCATTATTAACCTTTAAGTCACCAATTTTAGTAATTAAGGCCTGAGTACCATTGGGATGACCAACGGTTAGACCAAGATTTGAAATGTCAACAACATTAATTAAAATTTTTGCAGAAACAGTCATATGCTGATTTGCACCAGAATCAACAATCCAACCAAGACATATGTTTCCAGATAAGGTTTTAGTGTTGTTAAAAAATTTATCAAAGTTTATGTTAAACTTGACACTGCCATTAAAGAAGGTTCCTGAAAAATTTTTACCTGCTACATTGGCATTAGCAGAAGACACATTGTTGTCATTAAGCAGACTCATAAGTCTGGAGAGCTGTTCATTAGACAAGGAGACAGGAGAGTTGCTAGCACTATTATCAGTGATATGATTAGTTTCAGCAGGAACATTGTTCTGCTGAAAGGTTCCATTAAATTCCTTTTAGCGTTATCCAGCAGGATAACCAACAAGATCATAACATCTATCAACAGTGTGACCAGGTTTTTTGCAATTAGTACATTTGAGATTCATGTTTGGTCCTCTGCTATTTGAGCTGTTACCAGAATTAAAACCAGAAACTTTGTTGTTAAAACCTTTTTTGTTGTCAAAAAATTTTCCACCATCAGAAGTTTTTGCAGCAAAGGCTGTAGCATTGGGTTTAGCAGAGCTATTCCCAGATGAAACATTTCTGTGAGATTCTTCTCCAGAGACAACAGAGAAAGCAGTTTTGACATTAGGTAAGACAACAGAGAAAGCAGTTTTGACATTAGGTAAAGGATCTCTGGTTAAAATATTGCTTCTGATGGGGACATAGGAATCATCAAGACCCATAAGAAATTGCATTAACTTGATTAGCTGATTGTGTTTTTCAAAATGTTTTGCAGCCTCACAAGTGCAGGGAGGCAAACTAATCATACAATCAAATTGTTTCCATAAAGAATTAAGGTTGTTATAATAATCAGCAAGAGAGGACCCTCTTTGACTAAGAGAGTTTATATTTTTATGCAAATTAAATATAGCTGAACCATCAACCTTATCATAAGTATCTTTAAGATCATTCCACATTTCATAGCGGTTTTAGCATAGATAGCACCAGCAAATAGTTCGGGTGAGAGAGTTAAGAATCCAGGTAACCACAACAGAGTTACAAGTATCCCATTGATTAGCAAGACTGGGGTTTGAATCATTTCTTATGCAAGTGCCATCAATAAACCCTAACTTATTATGATTCCTTAAAGCAAAGGTCATGGCCATATTCCATATTTTATAATTTTCAGTTCCAGTGAGTTTAATAGAAATAATGGGAGTACCATTGGTATTGTTGGGGTGTAAATACAAAGCATCACCAAAGGATAAGCTTTTCTCAGTGGAAGAACCACCACCACCAATATTATCATCACCAATAGCCATAATGCAAACAATTAAAATAGATAGATATAATAAGACAGACAAGGAATCACAGACAGAGATAATAATAAGGGCAAATAGACAAATAAATAAGACTTTGTATATAAGAAACAACAAGCACCAAGCCTGTGGACTAGGGTAAACCAAGGCGGTATTCGTACCACTTAAAGGTGGCAGATCAAGATGTTAGTCTACCCGTTTGCACCCACAAAGACTTAAGTACTGTATGTTTGAAGAAGAGATAAGACTTAGACTTACAGAGAAATATGCAGCGGAAGAACAGATCACAATTACCCTAGATTCACTTAGTCTAGGGCTAATTGTAAGTAGAAGATAACCAGTGATTACGCCAATAGCAATAACCCCAAACCACCAATTTGTTGCCGAAGAGAATCAATGAGCCTGAAGCTCTGATACCATGTAGGAAAGTATAAGCAACACAAGATGAACAATAGAACCTTTATTCAAACCTAAGCCACAATAGTCGGCTTAGATTAAGTTTACAATAGTATCCAAAATGTTACAAGGTTAGATTAATGTCGATGAGACAATAATCATGTAAGTACAAAGACAAGACAAGATCAATGAAATGATCAGAAAGAAGAGAAGAGTGTGATACAATGTGCACACACAAGTGTTTATAACCCTAGATTAAGGGACTTATTAAATAGGAGATTAAGTTACACAAAGACCCCTCTAACGGCTATAAATGACTCATCAGCAGAAATGGGTATAGCTTCAGCAGAAACGAGCATCTTGGAACTTTAAACCTTTTATTCTTTGTCCATGATTAACCCCTGTAGAATCTCTGCAATGAACATAACTTGAAAGCCATTAGCAATTGATAGAATGATATGTTTGCCACAGATTGATACCCCAAAATTTAACAGTATTACTGCTGGCTGCTGCAAAGCGCGGGTCTACTACTAACAGGTTCTTAAATGTAGGCTGACACTAGTGTGTTGTGTCAATGCACATAGTCTAATACAAATACCTTCATCATGACTAGTATACTACTTATATTGATTATTGATTAATACTGCATCCTAGTAATATTGTATTAAACTTCGATATGTTTGGATGCAAGTTACCACCTATATAAGAAGATGATTCAATGCAGTAGTGAATTAAAGTTAGATGAAGTATTAAGTAGTAGAATGACAAGAGAGCCAACTACCCATATCGGGCTCGCAGGCTTCTTTTCAAATGTCCCGTGGGCCCCATGTGATGGAACCCCACCATAGCGTATGAGCCCACGGATATGTTGGGCAACCTGTACACTTTTTCTTCTCATTATTTGTTCCGTAAGGCTGTATAGGTCAAACCAACATTCATGTATACATAGATTAATTATATTATTCATCTAATTACAATATATCATAGAGTATCTAGAAAATTACATTTGATAAAGTATTCGTTCCAACTTGTTCTAGGTGTATGATCTTACAGATTTTTGAAATGTTGGCTATTCTGTATCTTATATCTGATATTATGTTGAACTGTTCAAGCACATGCTGCAACACTGCAACATAAACACTTCCTTCGCTGTAGTAATATTGAAATAAACTCCAATATGCTTGGATGTTAGTTATTGCCCCAAATAAGAGAATGCTCGTTGGAATTTTTGATGCCCTTATAAAAGTTGTGTTAGATGAATTATTAAGTAGCAGAATGCTAAGATTGAATTAACTTTATATAAACATAGCCCATGATCGTATTTTCACTAACGAAAATTTGATGGAATCACAAATGATCCATACAACTGTGATCTCACACATTTTCTAATCACTTTTGGTTTGTTTCCAATTGGCGTGCACCGCTCTATGTTTACATGGTTTGTGGATTGGCTATCTTTAAGCATGGTGTGTGACTACTTTTCTTTTGCCTCATCTATCCCAGTTTTCTGCTTGTCTTCTTTTTGTTAAAATTTCACCCCTTTTATCACTTGAATTGATCTTTCATTTGCTGACCGAAAATCAAAGCCATCATCTGATCACTTGTTTACTGACTGAATGTGACTTTACTAAGAAAAAGTAAGCACAATATGTGAATTGAAAGGAAATTAATTCTTAGAAGTGTATCTTTAGTTCTTACTGATCTGCTCCTGCTGGCACATTCTTCAAGTTCTTTTTGTTTCATCACAAGAAAGGGGTTGCACATTCTTGCAGTAGTTCACATTTGCCTAAGATATATACGCCAGGAGTTATAGATTCAACCTACGTTGTTAAAAACCTAATTTTTGAGAATATAATACTTTACACGTTTAGGACAACTAGTCTGCAGGTTTTATGCAAAGCACACAAAATTTAAGCCTTTGAGTTCTTTTTTTGTTCTATACATCTAGGTATTCCGTCATAACTGAACGATTTTGATAGAGAACTGTAGATAAGGTATTAGACTTGTGAAATATCTTGAGTAAACCTATTTGAGGCTGCAACTATTACCTAGTATTTTTATCAGCCTCCCTTCCTTTTATAGATGATGCCTTAGCATGTGCTCTTGGATGTCTATTTGCAAAATCCCTTTTGATATGTCAGTAGTTCAGTACCAAAGTAATAGGCATCTAAGGGGGTGTTTGGGATTGCTTATTGATAGTAGATTATGCGTTTTAAAAACTTATTACAAAACGTGTTTATGAAACATAGTGTTTGGATTTGACTATGTTGTTTGATGTCGCAATAATCAGATAATCAGTTTTTTAGGTGTTTGGCTAATCCGATTATTTATTAAGTTAATAGGTAAAATTACCATAAAAGACATTTCTGTATATGATTGAATTTTGAAAACAAAATACCGAACTATTATTTAAAAGTAACATATAACAATTTATAATCATTAATATTTATTGAAAATACTCTTTTTTTCAATAAGGTCATATTCGTCATCTCTGGCATGTTTTTGGCCTGAATATGTATATGTCAAAGGTATACATACTTGGGTGTCTTATAAAGTTGTGTCAGTACTTATATGATACCCATTTCTCTTTGATCGCAAGTTAGGTGACTAGGCTAGTTGTGTGAATATACCATAATTGTATGCTTTTTGGTGTGTGACTGTCGAGAAAAATGTTTTGTGATCTTCTGTCAGTAAAATATGTAACCAAGAGTACATGATGAAGAAGACAAAGAACTTGCATTTAGCCATTGACAATTAGGTCGATATATGACATTCCTAAAAAAGAATTAATATTACAAATGTTAACCAAATCGGCCATGTGATACAAAATTGTGATAATAAAACATATTCTCGAATTTAACAAGCTACTTGTCTTTCATTTCTTAGATTCATCTGCAATTCACAAGAAAACTTGTCAACATCATCAACCTTGACTTTCTCCACATACTAATGCACATTTAAAAAAAATAAAAATAAGAAAGAGTTGAAGAATACCAACTTTGACTTTCTTAACATTCTACTTGGTCAAAGAACAAAGCTTTTAATGTATTGATGCTTCAACGCCAAAACGTAAACACCCATTCTTCAATTCATTGATCGCATTAATGGCAAAATAGTGCCAGTCTTACCTTAGAAACATTCCCTTCATTTCCCACACCCTTTATAACCCAACAAGTATGCACTTAGAAATACAAAAGAACTCTTTGTTATATCCCTTATAGTCTCATGACTCTTTAAAGTTAATATTTGAAAGCTATTAGCTCTACATAAGTGAGCTAAAGGCACAAACATGAAGTATATAGCCATTATCAAGATTCTTATTAAACCGATGCAACATTGCATGATGTTACCTCGAGACGTAGAGGAAGGACATTTTGCTGTTGTTGCCGTCAAGTGTGAAAAACCTAAGAGGTTTGTCGTTGAGTTACAATGCCTGAGTAATCCTAGTTTTCTGAGGCTGCTAAAGGAAGCTGGAGAGGAATACGGGTTCAAACATGAAGGCGCAATTGTGGTACCTTGTAACCCTCATGAATTGCAGATGATTTTACAAGAAACGAAATACATGTAGCTTTTAAATTTACATGTGAATTATTCATGCGTTTTTGTATCATATAGTTCGACATGTATATTTCAAAATCTGTTATATTAATTCTTTTTAGGAATGTCATAGAGGACCTAATTATAAATGCAACTTCTTTGTCTTCATCATGCACTCATGGTTACTGGTTACATATTCAAACTTAACAAAAGATCATGAAAAAACAATATCAAAGTGGGAGTGATATTATCTTTTTAAACTACAAAAAAAGTGTTCCACTTTGTCTTGCTACATAGATACAACAAAATGTTCATTCAGAATCAGTGTACGGTTTTGATTTTCTAAATGTGTGTAATATCGATCCTATGGATGCTACATAGATACAAGTATACAACAAAATGTTTGTTCAGCATTAATGTTGTTTAGATAGTCTGAATTTGTCAGTCAAAAGATCCTTTGGTTCTTAAGTCAGGTTTCAAGTCACTTTCTGAAGAAAATGCCTTTCCACCATGATTAAAAATTACAAGGTTTGCGTTGATTGGAAGAGAGACCATACTGAAATTAAAAAACCTAAATATTTCCTTATTTATGTGTTACATAATGCATTAATATATGGCTACAAGTAGATATCAGAAACTACCATAAGGGAGATAATCTAGCTGTTTTAAAGACAATCAAAATAGAGAAAGAAGTTGAAGAAAGTCCTAGCACCTCTTGATTAACTTCTTTAGATAACTGGCTTGAAGCTGAATTGAGAGACAAATGACACTTTTAGTGGCTACATCCTCTTCCAAAAAACAATTAATACTGAACAGTGAACACCAATGCTAAGTTGAACATTATGTATATCTATGTAGTATTCACAGGAATTATGTTGCACATGTAGTGGATTAAGGTAGACCATCATAACATGCCAAACTGAAAAAACTGAACCTTGTTTTTCTGTTATCATTTAAAAACAGATAATTGTATATTGAGGCAACCCAATGGGTCTATTCCTTTTCATAAAGACCCAACTAAGTATGTGTCTAGCTAATGGTGGAAAATGGGAATTGGAAGTGGCCTAATGGAGTGGGTTTCCGAATACCCTCGTGTTGTCAGTATTCCAGTCCCAAATTTGATGGCCTCTGTCCCAGATAAGGTGTTATTTGCTTGTGTGGTACGTTGTTTCAGTAAGTTCGTGTATCAATAGTCATTCAGTCTCTATATTTTTATTTGGATATACTGATGACTAATGCATCATTAGGCTTAAAGTCATTCCCGTTAGCTGTCTCTGATAACTTCGAATTTGATTGACAGATTTGATCAAACAATTCTTTAACCAAAAATCTTTAGGTCCTCAAGGAGCCGATATCTTTTCATTGAAGCAATGAAGGAAGACGAAGTAAACAGATGTCAGATACAAGAATGGTACCCGAGATTCAAATCCTCAACCATAAAAACCATAATTCACGAGCTTCCCGAATCCTTCATCCAGTATCTTCTCGATGATTCTGGCCCGTTCTTTCTTCCGGTCTCTAACGACGATGCATTACCCAACAGAATCCACAATCCCTTAGATGAAGAAGATTACACAATCTCAGAACAACAATCCGATAACGAATCAGAACCATCTTCACCACAACAACCACCACCTTCTTTTCCAGAACTCGAATCACAAATCAACCAATCAATCGAAACCCTTGGTGGGTCCATCTTCCCGAAGCTCAACTGGAGCTCTCCTAAAGACTCTGCTTGGATAAGCCCAAACGGAAGTCTCAAATGCACTTCATTTAGTGAAATCACACTCTTACTTAAATCATCTGATTCATTAGTTCATGATCTTTGTCACGCTTATGATTCCTGCGCCGACAGTATTTTAGCCCGACCCGATAAGTTTGTCATCGCCCTTCGGAAATGGTGCCCAAATCTTCACCCCGAGATGGAATTCAGGTGCTTTGTACGGAACCGTAATCTAATTGGAATATCCCAACGGGAAGTTACCGGAGTTTACCCGGTTTTGATTGATGAGAAAGATAAACTGGAAACGGAAATTAGAAAGTTTTATACGGATAAAGTGAGTATGGAATTCGATTCAGAAAGTTACACGTTTGATGTTTATGTTCAAAAGGATGGTAAAGTCAAGGTTTTTGACTTTAATCCGTGGTGCGAGGTTACTTTACCATTGATGTTTACATGGGAGGAACTGGAGTCTGAGGAGCTAATGCATGACCCCGAGTTTAGAATTGTGGATAGTCAATTGGGAGTGAGGCCGGGTTTGAAAACTGCGGTTCCTTATGATTATTTGGATACAAGTGAAGGAAGTGGTTGGGACCAGTTTATGAAAAATGCTGATGAGGAGTTACGGAAGCAGACACGGTCAGCGGGTGCTTAGCAATCGTGTTGGTCTCTGAGTTTATTTCATCGTTCTCCAAGTTAAGGCTCATTTTAATGTTTTACTTGTTGGTTATGGCTATAACTGTGTTGGAGAATTGTAACTTTACTTTGAGACTTATTCAAACAAACAGACATTCTGTACCGTGTTTGATGAATTACGTGTGGCAGGAATATGGTTCTTGTTTGGTGGCTATGATCCTTAACTTGATTCTAGTGAGTCATGTAAGATGGGACTACTTCGTGTCAAGTTGAGGATGGCAGTGTTATAAAATGTGCTTTATAAAGTCATTTGATCTGATGGGTATGTCTATTTCATTGTATGTCTTTGCAGCTTGTTTGTTATGGCTGTAAGAACCATGAGAATGTAAGGAAGTCAGCAAGCGTATTTTTCTAATTGCGTTGCTTAGGCTTAGTGGGTCAAGTGACATCTCCTTGAACACTGAACCGTAGTTGATGTTCCTGTGATTTATAATACATTCTCCTTTTCATCAAAAAAAGCATGCATCTAGTTTCATGAATTCAACTCTGGTCAAAACACATCCAGAATGACAGAAATACCCTTGCAAAATTTGAAAAGTCAAAATCCATTTGATGAGAGGTGACAACATGTTATTTGTAAAAGTTGTATTTTCAAGAGTTAATTGCATTTTTGGTCCCTGTGGTATGGCCAAATTGCGGATTTGGTCCTTAAAACTTTGAAAGTGCATTGAACGTCCTTATTTTAAAGTTTTCGTTGCATGTTTGGTCCTCGGGGCCCAGACATCATTAAAGTTTTAGGGACCAAATCTGAAATTTAGCCATACCACAAGGACCAAATCTGCAATTTGGCCATACTATGGGGACCAAAACTGTAATGGAAACTTCAAAATAGGGACGTTCAGTGCACTTTCAAAGTTTTAAGGACCAAATCTGCAATTTGGCCATACCACAAGGACCAAAAATGCAATTAACTCTATTTTCAAAAAGTCAAGGATCTATCATCAGCCTAGTTTTGGCTGTAATATGCGTAACTCAAAGATATAATTCCTTGTGGCTTATAGAGTTCTTTGTAAAAGTTGTATTGCGTCACATCGTCTTTTCACTCAACCACCAGCCAGGTGTAGTAATAACCATCAACTTCACAACCCAAGCACCCTATTACACTTGGTCTTAGACATGATCTCTCCCAGTTTGATAACCAGTTTACGTTGATCATATATCCTAATTATTAACGACTAGGCTAGCAGTGTGGATATGCTAGAATTCTACGTTTTTTTTTTTAATGCTTCATCAGTCTAGTGGCACTAAAAAGGATGTTCTTAATCTGTGATCTTTTGTCGAAGTAGAATACATATCTAAGGCTGCATGATAAAGAAGACAAAGAACTAACATTTACACTTAGGTCGCTATCTGACACTCCTTAAAAATAAATCAAATAATCAGTATTGCACATTTCAACATATACATGTAATCAACTACTCATATGTGATACAAAATAGTATGAATAATACACAATTTCTAATTTAACGAGCTACTTGTGTTTCATTTCTTGTAGAATCGTCTGCAATTCATCTGGTTCACAAGGGATCTCAATGGCACCTTCATGTTTGAACCCATATTCATCTCCAGCTTCCTCTAGCAGCCTCAAAAAACTAGGATTTCTTAGGCATGTTAACTCCACCACAAACCTCTTCGGCTTTTGACACTTGACAGCAACAACAACAAAATGTCCTTCCTCTAAATCTTGAGGCATCATCACGCAATGCTGTGCATTGTCTTAATAAGAATCTTGATAACAACTATATACTTCATGCCCGTGCCTTTAGCTCACGTATATATAACAGAGTGTTTGAACTCAATAGTTATAACTTATAAGTTCAGGAATCAGTGAACAATGTAGAGATAATAATTTTCAAATCTCCTGTAAACGGTGATGAGACTATACAGTATATCGAAAAGTGTTATATATATGTATTTTAAGAAAGTTTTTGGGTTATAAAGGTTGTAGGAAATGAAGGGGAAGTTTCTAAAATGGGACTCCGACTATTTTTGCCATTAATGGATAGTTGAAATGAAGAATGGGTGTTTGTGTTAAGCAGTTGCAACATCCATGCATTAAAAGCTTTGTTCTTTGACCAAGTGGCGAGCGGAGAAAGTCAAAATTGGTATTCCACTACTCTTTTCCTATTCTATAGAAAAATTTGCAAAAAATGTTTATAATTTTAATTTTAGCAAGTGTACTAGTATCATTGGTTAATGATGTTGACAAGTTCTAAGGATGGCAAAAAAAAAAAAAAAAAAAAAACTGACGTGAAACCCAAAACCCAAACTTTTTGAGACTGGGCGGGCATGCTTATCGGGTTACGAGACGAGTTTCGGGGCTTTATTGAAGCTTCTTATCGTTGTGCCCAGCCCCCGCCCCCTGAAACATATATATATATATATATATATATATATATATATATATATATATATATATATATATTATATTATCGCGATGCTAAATATTAGATACAGATCTTTCTGATCTCTTAAAATGAATCTGGGCCATTAGATGAGTTTGATCAAAGGTTAAGATTACATGTGCCAAAATTGCAATTAAACAAAAGATAAAGGTTTCATTTTCAATTAAATAAAAGGCTGAAAGGGTATTATGGACCTTTCACAAGTCACATTAATCCCTTAAAACAAAAAACCCGTCACTTTATATTTTTAAGATCCAATATTATAGGGGTAAAGTCATCTATGTTACTCAAAACCCTAACCACCCTCCTAACTTTCTTTCCCACAACACTACAACTATAGATCTACCACCCCATCTCCTCTTTTTATCAACCATCATGAACGAAACAAACAAGATCTGATCTTTTCCATTAAAAAAGTAACAATATCCCTTTTGGATCTATATTGGGATCCATAATTGATCTCTCTTTTATATCAACAAACCGTGTGGTTGTTGTGCCAGAGGAGACGACGGTGATGCATAGATGATGGTTTGTATCAAAGGTTTTGTAATGGATGAGGACCAAGGCGGTTGCGACTGGAGGAGGAGGATAGTGGCAGCGGTTAAAGGAGGAAAACGATGGGCTTTTAGGGTTTATGTCGAGTTACCAGATCCAGGTTTTATATTTTGTTTCACTTTTTTAAGGCATAGCCGAGTTACCAGATCTAGTGTTTATGATGCTTGATGAACAGGGGTATGCTTAAAGAATCACAACCACTCGTTGAACAAGTTGTTGTTGTTAATCATTGTAGATATATTCATATTTTTAGTTGGGTGTTTTTGTTATCTTTTTGTTGGTGGCTAAGAAAAAGAAATGAGATTTTCTTTTGTTTAAAGTTCATATTCGTGCATAAGTTGTTTGCTGATGATGTGGTTGTTTGTTTTTTGGTCGTATGTTAAAAAATTGTACATGTATGTCCAAGTTTTTTTTCATTTGAGTTTCAGCAAAAGCTGTTGATATAAGGTACACACATAAAAGTTGCAACATTTGATATTTGTATTTTTAAAAGCATTGGCCAGTTGTTGTTTTCTAATGTGAATAAAATGACGAATTGTGTTTCATTGTACTAATTTTGAGATTTTATTGGTTTCTAGATGTTTTATTAAAAGATTGCATTAGTGTTTTTACAAAAATAATAGTAGTAGAAAAGGGTGTGCATATATGTTTTAAAATTGATATAAAAATTAGAATGGTGCATGTGTGTTTTTATGATTGATATAAATCAATAGAAGTGTATGCATATGTGTTTTAAAATTGATATAAAGTCAACAAAAGAGGTATGCATATATGTGTTTTAAGATTGATGTAAAACCTGTAATTATTTCACTTCAAAAGTTGAAGTTTGGGGTAGGGTGGTTCAAGGATATTCACGTACACCCATCCTCCTTATATAATTTTGACCTTTGTTCATTCATCTCATGTGCTTTCACATGTTTAGTTAAGTTTTGCTATAATACGAGAACAAGTATTTTGTTGTCAGGACCAAGTGCCTTATGTGGCAATGCATAATCAAACTCTTTTATACACTACTGAAACTTATTAGGACATTATTTCTTCTTTACATGCCAATTTTCTTCTAGTGCGATTTGCTTGGCATTAGTTTGTACATGTTGCAATCTATCTTTTATGCTTGCTTACGTCTCGTTGTCCATTTTTATAATTAATTAATTAGTGTATGTAATCTCTTTTTGAAAAGTTCCTGGTCACTATGTGAATTATATCCGTTTTTTTAATGCTTTGTTGATTTATTTTATTAGCTAATATGATTAACTATTTAATTTTTTGTTTTGGTTTCGAAACAGGGATAGTGTTTTTGTTGCTCTAATTATGAAGTTTATGTGGTCAATGCAAACACACATGTTTTTAGAAGGCGTGCACATATGTTCTAATAAATTTGATAAGAAAGCCTCGCGTGCACCTATGTTCTTGGAAGGCGTGCAGATATGTTCTAAGGAATTTGATGAGAAAGTGAAGAGTGCACACATGTTTTTAAGTGGTGTGCAGATTTATATTTAACAAGATATTTGTACTTGAATTGTATTTATTTGATGAATTGTATTTTATTTGATATCGAATTTTGTGTATACTATTTATGTTCTTGGTTTGATATTAATATCTAAAGGTTACATGTATATGTTTTTGTTTTTGTCATGAATTTCAAAGATTAAAAACTCTACACTAAAAATATATGTGCAATTACCATTTTAAGCAAAATAAGTTTAACAAAACACATATGCACTTTATGTTGGAAAAAATAAAAAGTTAAAAAAATTATTATTTTTAATTCCGAAAATTAAGGGGCTTATAAAAACGTTTTTTAATTAAAAAAATTCAAAAAAAAAGAAGTAAAAATGTGTTTTACCATTTTACCCTTTTGAATTATTTAAAAAGATTTAATAGTACTTAATTCTTATTGGTCCAAATGAGTACTGTAAAGTACTGTATCTAATATTGGTACTGCATAGAACGCGCCCTTATATATATATATTTTTATATATATATATATATATATATATATATATATATATATATATATATATCGAACTAAATAAATTGCGAGAACCAACATCAACCAATCAGATTTTTCTGGATATTAATTCTTATTAATTAATTCAAAAAGGTATAATGGTAAAATTACCTTTTTATTTTCTTTTTTAATTTTTTAGTTAAAAAACGTTTTTTTTAGTTCCTAAATTTTAGGAATTTTTTTTTGGAAAGCTCCACAATTCCTGAAACATATTTTGATATATGTGTTGCTTTTGTGCGTATATTAATTTTTCATTATGCACTTGATTTAAATATGTAAAAAGTTCACTTGAATTATTATTGCTATTATAAAATTGGTATCTTGGATCAAATTTTTAACAAGCAATGTAAAAAAGCTAAAATGCATTTGTGCATTCAAGCTAGATCTTTAGTACACATAGGCACATTATGTATAAATCTTACTATCATCTGCTTTAAGTCGTAAGAGACTTTGTGTTTACATTATTTATGAAAAGAATAGGGGATATGAAATTCATCCCATTCAAAATTATTACAATTATAGCTAGCTCGCTAAGACAGCAAAATGATAAAAACACACATTTCTCAAAACACGTGTGCACTTTTTATAATAATCACCATCCTCATCGTTACCAATCATGTCCAAAGCATACACACGCATATATATGCACTTGTATATATGTATTCAAGTTTGTGCACATGTATCTCATGTCGACACTTGTATCTTTATCTCTTTATCATGGTCAACTTCTCGCCATACTTATTCAAAACACATGTGCACTTTTTACATCAGTCATCACCTTCATCTTTACCAAACATGTTCAAGGCTGAAACTGCTAAAGCATTCACTCCAAAGTTTATTATCCATGTAAACACCTACAAAATTCAAACGAGATTCACATACAATTTGTTACAAACTTTGAAGAGAGGTTCAAACACATTTAATTATTAAACACCATTGATATGATAGTAGGTACATGTGTATTTTGAGTTTATAAGGTTAAGCATATTTTGAACCATTGATTAAAAGAAAAAACATAAAACAAAACACATATGCACAATCATTTTCTGTAACAAATGATACAATCTAATCATAACAAATAGCGTTACATATATGCATAATATAGGAGAACACATATGCACACTTGATCATAAGCTATTCGTGTTAAATAAACTAGCATAAGATATATGTACAATTACTCGCAAGTTATTCTTTTTGAAATACAAACTATCATATAACATATCTACCCAAATAATGGTGCCTATGCACATGTATACCTGGTCACAGTTATTCACATTTATGGTTCATTAACTGATCTGATGTGTAGTGGCTTTTAAAGTGAACACGAGTAATTTTTTTATATTAGTTTTGCATAGAACATGTTTCTGACACCAATATTCCTTGTTTCTATACGTCATACATGTGCATTTGTTTCAAATATATCCGAGTTCAAGACATAAACACATGTGCACCCTTTCTCAAATTCTCGTGTTCATACGTAAATACATGGCAACCCTAGTCAAATTCTTTGTTAGATACACGCGTCTTGAACACATATATGCATAGTTCCTCTTCATCGTTTGTTTGCCTAACATAATGAAAGAACAAAAAAAAAACATTTTGACAGCAAAAAAGAACCACCAAATCACCCTGTTTTGACAGCGAAAAACCCATCCAAACAACTTTTTTTAATAGTAATAAAACAACAGCCAAACGGCCTATTTTGACATCATAAGACAGGAACCAGACAACATGTTTTGACGACTTGACATAAAAAAAAATGCAACCAAACATGCCCCTTTGACAGGAATACAATCAACAACTGAGTATACAATCAATAAAAACTAATAGGCAAACTAAAATTACTCTTAACATGTAATAGTAAATGAAAATAAAGCAAGTATATGAAAAGTCGACTTACATGTTGAGCATCAACTAGTTGCAAACTTGAAGCGTATACCACAAAACTTTCTTCAATCTCCAATCAATGTTACCAAATACACGAAACTAATATCTTAAATCCAGAGCCTGATAATACCCAATTAGTTTACTGATAAGTAGAACCAATACAACTAATGCAATTTGAATTTGATGAAGATGAGAAATTGACGACATCGTTTTATTTTCGGAGTCTCTTTTCAATTGAAGAGATTGATGCTATGGTGTTGTTTTCGTGATTTTCTTTTCAACTGAAATTTTTTTTACATGGATGAATCTCACTTCTAGATCTGAATTTGTAGATGGAGGCTGTAAAAGTGATGGTTAGGTTTTGTTTGTGGGTGATATCCTTGAAGGGATTGTGTTAGCCTCGCTAAAGTGAAGTCATTACGGGATTTGCATTAGTTTCTTCTTTTACTCATTCACAAGGACTAGTTTAGTCAATAGTGCTAAGTTAGACTTGTTGAAGTATAAATACCCCTCCTAGTCCCAACTAGGAGGGTAGGAAGTTCACTTTGTAAAATAAGGTGTGTGTGGTTTCTTCTTCTTCTCTCTAGAAACACACACATCTTCCCCTTTACATCAATCTAAACAATCCATATGTCTTATTATTCATTCTTTGAGCTTCCCAGACCCCCGGCCGAACCACATAAATCATTAATATTTTTCGATCCTACAATTGGTATAACGAGCCAAGGTTACTTTTTGATGATTTATTGTGGTTTTTGATACATGTTTATTACTGTTTTTGAGCTTATTTTGTGGTCGGAAAATTTTTTTTCCGATTTGTGGGTAAAACAGTTTATTCATGTTTGGTATCTTTTTTGGTTACAAAAAGTCTTAAATTTTCTTGTCAATCTGTCTTGGTCTATCATCTGATCCAAACAGGTTATTTTTTAGACATTTTTTGTACCAATATCTGTGAAACAAAAAGTGGTCAACCGTCAGTTTCGTGGTCAAACAGTCAAACAGAGCGGTTTTTATGCTTTTCGGGTTTTATGAAGGCCGAACGGAAAAAACATGGTCGGAATATCTCGCCGGAAAAAGTCAAAGGGTCAAAACCCTCTTTTTCTACGCGTATGATGAATCTACAGTTGAGATACGCGTAGCTGTGAAGTTACGCGTAGGAAAAAGTTACGCGTATGGTTTACGCATAACCTAGACCATGCTTACGCATAAGCAAGTTTTGTTATGCGTATGTTTTTTACGCTTAAGAAAACATGTTACGCGTATGGTTTAAAGAGGTTACGCATAAGGAGTTGAAGAAAAATAGTTACGCGTAAACATGACCTAGACCACAAACACCACATACCATATACCATCCCTCGACTTCAGTACATCATCAGTCCGAAACCATCCCCTAGACCTAGACTCACTTCAAAGGACCCTCACATATCACTCCCCAACTCTCAAACAACTAAGAAAAACATATAACAATCTCAGATTCGATTCATGTTGTTTGCAATCTTTTCAAGATTGTTTCATTTGAATCATCCATCATCATTGATCCATATAGAAACATATCAGTTTCTTGTTACTCTCCGATTTAAACAAAGATAAAACAATAACAAAATTGTTATCACTTTTCTTTCAAATCGGTTTAAACTCAAAACTTAAGAAAAAAACACCTACCCGAGACCTTTTTTAAAAAGATCTTGAAGACTCTCTCGTTCACTTCTTGATTCGGAATAAATAACATGAAGACAAAGGTTGGGTTAGGATGGATTTGTGCTTGTATGCATCGTCTATATGAGGTTCTCAATAGAGTTTTGATTCGTTTTGATGAAGATAAGAAGTGGGAGAGTAGGACATTTTTGAGAAGCTGAGTTGTGAGAAAAAGGGAGGCGTACATATGTTTTAGGTTTAGGTTAAGTGAGTTGTTATCCTTTATATGTGGTTAAATATATTTCTGATTTGGAACGTGGGTGTATGGATATGGTATTTCAGTTTTACATTCGGGCTTCTCCATTGGATTTGGGCTATAGGACATATCTGAAGTATTTGGGCTGCATGTGATGGACGAATAGAATGATATCCGTATTTTTTTTAGTTAATGTTTAGCACAAAAAAATTAGGATACAAATGTTACATTGATAATGAGTGGTATTTGGTCATATAAAATTTTCACGAGGAAACACATTCATGGCTAAAGGTTTCGATGAATTTAAAATGTGACCACGAAGAGGATGCTTTATTATTTACTTGGGTATGAAGTGAAGTTTGACGGGCGTGTTTACTTATTTCATCTTCTTTCTTTCTTTCCTTCCGCGAAGATGACTTGTCTGGGCTAATATATTGAGTGTGATGAAGACTTGCTATCTAGTTACTTTTGTGATTCTTTCTCTCTTAACCAACAAAGTAGCTATCACTTCGATTGTCTCACGTAGTTGAGGATGCCAAGAGGTTTTGTACATTGGGTACAACGTTCTTTTCACAAGGATAGTACAAGCTTAAGTATTGGTCCGGAGATTTGACTTCATTCTCAAGTTCGTCATATTGGGTTACCCTCACATGTGGTTACTACAGACAGCCGTTGAATTTTTATACAGGGGGTTGAGATGAGTTAGACAATTTCAAATGGTATTGTTCATCGACATCTTCTCACGGGCTGATTTGATTTATGATAGAATGCTTCAGTTAATGCTTCATGTCCACAATTATATGCTGATTCCGATAAATCGTAACCTTCAGGGGAGAGAAATGTGTACATTATGGGCTGATTTGATATATGCAAGATAACTGGAATGCATTTGGTGAGATGAAGATGTTGATATCTTATTCCCCGAATGGACAATCTTGAAGAAGGTCGAGTCGACAGTCTTTTCTACATTTTTCCGGCGTGTTAGAAGACTAAAGACGATTCTAATTTAATTATCAAAAGACTTCTTCGAATTCAGGAAATTCATCAGAAAGGTTGTCAGGTTGGGGGAGAGCACTAATTAGGGGAGAGCAAAAAGGTCAGATTTAATCCCTAATTAGATTTGCTCGCATTGTTCTTACGCAAGTAAAGAGATGGCAGCTGAGATGATTCATGAAGTTTGATGACTGTGAAGACACTCTTGGAGCTGCTGCGCTTATCTGTTGTGTTTAATTTTGCTTGTAGGGAACATTGTAAGCAACTCCCGTATGACATCACTTGGGGAGAGATTGTTAGCCTCGTTAAAGTGAAGTCATTACGGGATTTGCATTAGTTTCTTCTTTTACTCATTCACAAGGACTAGTTTAGTCAATAGTGCTAAGTTAGACTTGTTGAAGTATAAATACCCCTCCTAGTCCCAACTAGGAGGGTAGGAAGTTCACTTTGTAAAAGAAGGTGTGTGTGGTTTCTTCTTCTTCTCTCTAGAAACACACACATCTTCCCTTTTCTATCTAATACAATAACCATGTCTTATTCATTCTTTGAGCTTCCCCGACCCCCCGAACCACATAAATCACTAGTATTATCGATCCTACAGATTGTCTAACCAGTGCCCTGCCCTCAGGGCACTGGTTAAGAAGGCTGATGACCCACAAAAAGGTACCGAAAAAATATTTTTTTATTGAAAAAGTGTGGGTCCTTGAGTCTTTATATTATTTTTTCGGTACCTTTTTGTGGGTCCTCAGCTTTCTTAACCAGTGCCCTAAGGGCACTGGTTAGACAATCTCATCCTTGAAAATAGGGTATTTTAAATGAACTAATAAGGGACGGTTTCAATGATAATTTAGGTACTAATACCAATAATGCCTTTCCTGCTATTTTAGAATAGCTACTAATCTTCTAGTTTATTACAAAAATGCCACAAGTGTTTTCATCCATTGATCAAATATTTAATGGCTGAGATTGGTTCTCGCAGTTCTCGCATTGTTTTTTGTTCTGAAAATAACCCTTCACTATATATATATATACTAGTATTCGAAGCCCGCCCAATGGGCGGGCATGACTTATAATTATTTGTTTGTTGTTTTTTGTTAGCGTAAATATGTTTTAAAAAATTGTCATAGAATATTATAAGACGATTGGTCGGGCATTTTTTTTAATCATTTGTTTGTTGTTTTGTTTAATTTTGATGGTGTTAGTAAACGGAAAATTATTTTTAACAAACTCGAGCTTGATGTATTATTTTCATTGTGAACAAAATGAAATTGCTTAACAATACAGATGTGATAACGTTTTAGTTTTACTATTTTACAGACTTGTTGGAAGCAATCCAAACTCATACAATCATCAAAGAGGCATTGGTATATAATCATTTATCATATCCAAATATTAGTATGATCTTGAAAACCATACGATCCAAGAGCTATGATTGTAGACCAGTTTATTATTTACATTCTCATAGACCTCAATCATTTACAATACAAAGTGAAGATACAAAACTTTGCAAGTAAGATACATTACATGGGTCCAGTAGTGTTTGCTGAACATAAATGAAGCCTCTTAATCCAAATTCAATAATCTATAATAGCCTATTTCATGAAAGACCATTTTTTTGGATACTTTAAGCACATATATTAAGCTTAGAGACTTATTGTTATCTTTTTATTATTTTGTTTGTTAGTTTCAAATGATATTCTGCTTAGCATAAAACACTTGATATCATTTAAGGAACTTAACACATTTCCTTAAACTTTAGTCAAATCATTACTTCAAAACTGCATGCAGTCAACGTAACTAAAACAGATAATTTCAATATGTGTGTGATTTCAACGAAGCAGAAGTGGTTTATACATATGTGCATAGAAACTTACAATGGCTATATAGAAAGCTATTTGCGGTACAATATATTTTGTTCCAAGCTTGGCCTGTTCATCTGAAACAGTGTTGATCACTCCATAATACACACAGCCATCATACTGGTTTTTGCATGCCTGTAACTCAAATTGAACATAAGACATCTCCATGTTTATCTTCCGCAGATAGTCATTGAACAACTGCTGATGAGAATCTGAAAAAGAGAATGACCATTTCTGTTAGGCCTTATAATCCAGTACCACACAGCGTAAGCAGCTTTAAGAGCTATTAAAAAAAGCATAAACAGCAGCATGACATCCAATTGAAAATATTATAGATCAAACAACCTGCATGAAAACACCAGGTGTATACTCAGAGGCAATTCCATCTTTGCCTGCTAAATCTACAATCTTCAAAAGTATTATAGCAGCGGGATGAGTCTGTTTCCAAACATATAAATACAAAAATAGTTAGGAATCAATCATATATATTGAGAAGTTACCAAGAGTTTTTTTTTCCTTACTTTTCCTTTCGCTATAACCAATTTAACACCCCTTGATGAAGCCTCTCTTAAAGCCTTTGCATTTGTCTCGGATATTTGACTTTTACTATTCAGAAGTGTACCTAATTTCCATAAATTGCATTACAATCAATATTAATAAGCAGATCATGCAAAACACGCCTAACATAATATATGAAGCCAATCTTACCATCTATATCACAGAAGATATATTTGAACTTTGGCTTGTAGAATCTAAGACTCCCTGCTTTCTTCATTCCTTTTTGACAATTTGAATGTGAGAAAAGTCGCTGCTGCCTTTTCGATTTCAAAAAAGTTTTCTCGTATTCGTAGAAGTTCACTTACATTGTCCTATAGTGTCTGTAACCTTGCTTTGTGTTAATCTTATTCCAATTAAAGAGTTATAGTAAAAATTTGGTCATATGTCTCAAAAGGAAAGTTAAGAGCTCGCAACTAAATCAGGGTTTGAAATTTACAACTAAGTTATACTATCAGTTAAATTAAAGTTTTTCATTCCAAACTTTTTTTCCGAGTGACATTTCACCCAGCTTTACTGTATATAAAATGATACATTCGCCTAACGATATACCTAATTCCTGTTGACGTCCATCCATGATGGTGTAGAAACCGAGCCCTTTCCTTGGACTTATGTATGGATACCAAGTGGCATTAGACATATCTTTAGGCATATGTACCCCTTCTCATGCCACATACTACTTTTCAAGAAATTAACGGTCTCAAGCTAAAAGATGCACCGAAATTACACGTGATCAACAAACTTCATGCGTTTCAAAATGCAGTCATTGATGCATATAAAAAGGCTACGGGGATGAAGAATCTCGATTTACAAAGAGTTTAGAAAATAAAAAATGAAGATAGAACCTTAATTCCAGCTTCATTGTAGACATCACATGGAGGAACTTCATTGTTATGAAACCAACTTCGGAGATCAAGGAACGATCTAACACCAAGTCTAATTTTACCATCTGCGGTGTCACACAACCATTGGTCCTGAACAAATTCTTGTAGAGCTTTATCCTTTTGAGACATTGAGAAATTCTTCAATCTTTGTAGGTACTGGTGCTTGAGATGAAGAAGCCTGCAATTATGATATATAGGTTGCAATTATAAGGTAGTCAATCAAAGCATCCTGCAAAAGACCAATGTGGGTGCTTTTTTTTAATATACATGCTAGTAGAAATAATAAATAACGACCTGGTTTTCTAGCCGAAGATTGAGGGCTTCGATATTGGAAATAGCACCTTGCGCTGAGGAATCTTGGACTATGGCTTCAATCTGTTCCAAATCATTTATCATATCCAAATATTAGTATGATCTTGAAAACCATGCGATCCAAGAGCTATGATTGTAGACCAGCTTACTATTTACATTCTCATAGACCTCAATCATTTACAATACAAAGTGAAGATACAAAACTTTGCAAGTAAGATACATTACATGGGTCCAGTAGTGTTTGCTGAACATAAATGAAGCCTCTTAATCCAAATTCAATAATCTATAATAGCCTATTTCATGAAAGACCATTTTTTTGGATACTTTAAGCACATATATTAAGCTTAGAGACTTATTGTTATCTTTTTATTATTTTGTTTGTTAGTTTCAAATGATATTCTGCTTAGCATAAAACACTTGATATCATTTAAGGAACTTAACACATTTCCTTAAACTTTAGTCAAATCATTACTTCAAAACTGCATGCAGTCAACGTAACTAAAACAGATAATTTCAATATGTGTGTGATTTCAACGAAGCAGAAGTGGTTTACACATATGTGCATAGAAACTTACAATGGCCTTATAGAAAGCAATTTGCGGTACAGTATATTTTGTTCCAATCTTGGCATGTTCATCTGAAACAGTGTTGATCACTCCATAATACACACAGCCATCATACTGGTTTTTGCATGCCCGTAACTCAAATTGAACATAAGACAGCTCCATGTTTATCTTCCGCAGATAGTCGTTGAACAACTGCTGATGAGAATCTGAAAAAGAGAATGACCATTTCTGTTAGGCCTTATAATCCAGTTTCACACAGCGTAAGCAGCTTTAAGAGCTGCTAAAAAAAGCATAAACAGCAGCATGACATCCAATTGAAAATATTATAGATCAAACAACCTGTATGAAAACACCAGGTGTATACTCAGAGGCAATTCCATCTTTACCTGCTAAATCTACCATCTTCAAAAGTGTTATAGCAGCGGAATGAGTCTGTTTCCAAACATATAAATACAGAAATAGTAAGGAATCAATCATATATATTGAGAAGTTACCAAGAGTTTTTTTTTTCTTACTTTTCCTTTCGCTATAACCAATTTAACACCCCTTGATGAAGCCTCTTTTAAAGCCTTTGCATTCATATTCAAGAAACAATATTCATATGATTTATTAGCAAAATTAAATGAGACTAATGAATACATACCTTGTAGATGTCAAACCAATATTTGTGCTTAACATGATACATGAGTCTCTCATTATAGTGCATGGAACTGAGTCCATATAAAACTCATGCAAAACCTGTAGTAAATGAAGAGAATTAACAAATATGAGTAAGTGGAGTCTATGAAGTATAATATGTAACTGGCTATTGAAAAGATACAACGATGTAAGAAGCAGTTATCACAAACCAACCTGATCAAAAGAAGGTTGTGGTTTGCCTCTACAAAAATTAAAAAAAAAAAAAACGTAAATCATGTGTTGTACCTGTGAACAGAGGACACTGGATCATTGATGTCATCTACTTCATGAACCATCACAACCAAACTGCAAAAGGCAACAAAGAAACCAACAATATGTAAAAAAATATAACAGAGACCATTAGGGTTTCTAGGAAAAGAGAGGTACGGCTGACAAAAAAAATATGAATGAACCGAAATTTTAATGTATATGTTTTGTTTAGGGCTACCTAAGTTGTAGGGATTCTCCTATATAATTGGTTGCATAGATTTATAATTTTGGCCTTGCAACAAATATTCCAAAAAATCATGTTGCCTTAGTGGTAAACACACATGTTATTTATCAAAATGACCAAGGTTCAATCCTTGCAAGGAACCTTTTTTATAAACATTTTTAAAAAATGTTTAAGAAAAATCCGAAAATTACAAAAAAAAATTAATTAAATTCTGAAATTTAACAATTAATTGCTTAGTTGGATAACAATTGCTTAGTTGGATAACAATTGCTTATGTGGCATGAAATTTGATTATTTGGCATTGAGGTGGCATTAATGCCAAATGCCTCCTGTTATATAATATATATATATATATATATATATATATATATATATATATATATATATATATATATATATATATATATATATATATATATATATATATATATATATATATATATATATATATATATATATATATATATATATATATATATATATATATATATATATGGGCACGTTCAATGCAGAACCATATTTTTGTACAGAACTTCACAGAACCACTTTGGACCAATGAGAAATTTAGTATTATTAAATCTTTTTAGTTAATTCAAAAGGGTATAATAGTCAAACACATTTTAATTTTTTTTTAGATAAAAAAGGTTTTTAATTATCTTAATTTTTGAAATTATTATTTTTTTTAATTTTTAATTTTTTTATTTTTTTTCAGCATACATGTTTTTGGATAAATGAGGTGCATATGTGTTTTCTTTAATTATTGCAAATTTACATTTTTTTTCGCGTAGAATTGTTTAGACATTAAACTTGTTTGCTTAAAATGATAGTTGCACATATGTTTCCAGTTTACATTCTATGATCTTTCAAAATTTATAACAAAAAACATAAACATATACATGTAACCTCTAAATTTATAATAAACCAAAAACATAATAATATACAGAAAAATTTATATAAAATGAAATACAATTTAAATACAAATGTATCTTGTAAAATATAGATGTGCACGTGTGTGCCCTCTTCACTCTTCTAAGAACACTAGCAGGGTACCCGCGCGTTGCAGCGGCGGGTACCCTGAAATAAAATTTTCCGCTGAATCATGTATTTTAGTTTATTATATTTTTTTTGACAATAAATTTACGGGATCAAGAATTTTGTTTAACCCGTGCCTGTTCGGGCTCGAGCCCGTTTGGCCCGTTCTCGTTCGAGCTCGACCTCGTTTGGCCCGTTCCCGTTCGGGCTCGACCCCGTTTGGACTGTACCCGTTCGAGCTCGGGCCCATTTGGCCCGTTGCCCATTCGGACTTGAATATTTGTATAATGTGCTTTATTATTTGTATTATTGCCATTTAATGCACGAATTGTGTTTAAATTAGTTCTACAATATGCTTGATAATTTGTATATTTTGTGTAAGGGGCGTTTTAATAACTGCATTAATTGTATTTAATGACCAATTAATTGATTGACTACATTAAATATCTTGATCACATTAATAGTGCTTTGTATTTTGTACATTAAGCTTTAAGACTTGTAAGTCTTAAAATTAAGATTGATGAGAAATATCATTAATAGTGCATTGTGTATTGTACAATAGGCTTTGTATTTTGTAAGTTTTAATTTTAAGACCATGAGGAGAGAGATTCATTCCTCTATTATAAGTAGTATAGATACGTGCACGCTTCACTTTCTAATCAAATTCATTAGAACATATGGGTACCCTTACAAGAACATATGTGTGCTATGCGGTTTCCTGTGAAATTTATTAGAACATATGCGCACGTCTTCCAAAACATGTATACTTGTAGTGACGACATAAACTTCATAACTAATCCATTAAAACATACATGCATACGAGTTTCCTTCCTGTGACAATATCACACACAGGATTAATATTTAGCTACACAACATTTCATATCATAATAACTTTAAATCAAGCATTAACAAAAAAATTACAAGATAATATATAAAGTTAGGATAGGCAAACTAATATGTAAAGTTGGGCTAGACAAAATGATATCAAGAAATACTTGAATATTTGATGATATTTGAAAGCATAGATCTTGATAAAACAAATGTTGAGCAATAACTAATCATATATGTTCTTTGTTTAAGTTAAACAAAGTTAAACAAGCTTTTCATTGACTTTATACTAACCGTAAAACACATGTGCACTTTTTCAAAACACATATGCACACCCCGTCTACTATTATTTTTTATATCATTCTTAAAAATTTATATCTTATTTCAAGTTAGAATTCCCAATTCAATATCAAACACATTGTTAACTAAAGGAACCACACACGCATAACAACCAGTACTTCGACAAACCTATAAACAGAGACTCCCCATCAATTTGTTCCAAACAGCCTCTATTTTAACCGAACAATATAATTTAATCAAAGCCACTGACAAACCCAGTCATGTTTATTTTTCCATAGGTTTAAACAAAAAATAACTATACATGACTAGGGGTGTCATTCGGGCTGACCTGACTCGACCCGAGTCAATTCGGGTCGGGTCAATCAGGTTCAAAATTATATTCGGGTTCGGGTATTATTTTTTATCCTTGACCCGACTAACCCGGCTCAACAACACTTTTACAATGTAAAATACTCGGGTTGACCCCGAACCCGAATTGACCCGACCCGAGCTGTCCCCAACCCGAATTGACCCGACCCGAGTTCTAAACAAGGTCGGATTCGGGTAAGTTTTTTTAAGGCTTGACCTGATCCGAGTTGACCCGAACCCGACCGGGTCAACCCGAATAACACCCCTTAACATGACCACCAATCATTATATAAGAAAAAAAACACTACTGGTTCAATTGCGTATTCGAAACGAAGAATACCTATTAAATTAATCATTTTTTTATTCGAATACAAAGAGCATAGACCAACAGACTATAAAATTTGAAAACCAAATTCATTTATAACTTTGACAAGGTTTTAAAAATTCACTAAAAAACAATGTCCAAACTATAAGTTACTTCCAAAACCACTATATTATAAGAACAAGAAATACATGTATCAAATTAATTAAAAAAAGGGTTAATGGTCTAGAAAACATACAAACTTTTCACTTTTTACTATTGTGACAATAAACTTTTTTTTTTCCTATTAAAACAAAATAACTTCTTAATGACTCTTATTGTAACCAAATATGTCACGTGGCACAGTTAATTACCACTTAACCAAAAAAAAACGCATTTATAATGTTTGGGGGACCATTTCTGCCAACTTACCAAACATGGGGACTAATACTCCAATATTCACTTATTTATAATAGCAGTTACACAAATATGATTATGTTTATCCGACTTTCTAGCCATTTAGGAGTCGTTATGCATGTCAATCCTTAAATCATCAAAAATTTGCCTAGCACTAAAAGACCTGCTTATCTTATAATCACAATTCACAACTATAAACAACAAAAGGACTTCCAAACACTATCTGATTATCTTATTCTAAGTAGTCCATATCACATATTTATGTTGAAAATGCAATGCCAAACACCCCAACTATTCATCAATAAGACTAAAACTACGACATTTTAGAGGAGAGCAACTCATTGCATAATAAGTAATCATTTTTGTTTAAACATTCCTTCTCATTGCAAGGCAAAAACTTACTTTTTTCCGGTTACATTTGAAACCAATCCTTTCAAAAACTTGGCAGACAGTAATCGGGGAATTAATCGCCATCAAATTATACAACACATTCTCCACTTCACCAATCGACGGCCTTGTCTTAAACCTCGACACCACTTTCAACTCCCTTTCTTCTTCAACCAAAACACTCCATCGCTCCCCACTCAAAACACCATCCCCCACACACTTAAACACCACCCCATTCCTCTTACTCAACAATCCTTTAACCTCCAATCCCATAAACGAATAAATCACCTCAAACGACCCCAGAAACTCCTTAAACTCACCCATACTCTCCTCCTCGTCATCATACCCCCATTTCGGATTAAACAGCAAAACCGGCTTCGGATACACACTCTCACTCCCACTTGCGCAACTTCCGGACTCAAAAACACCACAAAATCACAACCACTCAAAACCCGCCTAACCCCGTCTCCCATATTCACTAATTCACTAATCGCAACATGTTCAACTGACCCAGATCCCAAAACCACTTTTTTATCAGGCCAAACTATCAAAACCTTAACTTTATCCCCTTTCGACCCTTTTGACCCTTTTTTCTTAATGGGCATTTCATCAAACACTTGGTGTGCAAGCTCTGATAAGGCCTCAGCCGAGTCGTCGATAACGGGTATTTCGACGCGAAACCTGGGTTGTTTAAGCTTCTTTAACTTGCCAGTGAGTTTGAGGTTGTTGATGGGTTTTTCTAAAGTGGTTGAAATGCAGGTTTTGATAATTTGATGTTTGGATTGAATTGGGGTTTGTTTGGATTGGAGTATTAGTCCCCATGTTTGATAAGTTGGCAGAAATGGTCCCTCAGACATTATAAATGCGTTTTTTTGGTTAAGTGGTAATTAACTGTGTCACGTGGCATATTTGGTTACAATAAGAGTCATTAAGAAGTTATTTTGTTTTAATAGAAAAAAAAAAGTTTATTGTCACAATAGTAAAAAGTGGAAAGTTTGTATGTTTTCCAGACCATTAACCCTTAAAAAAATAACTTACATGATTTGTAGATCAACAAATAAACTTAAAAGGAAGAGCTAAATCATGACCAAACCATTTGCTACAACTACCTCTATTCCAAGAACTAAATGACGATCAGTACCATGAACCAAACCACCGATAAGAACCCATTTATAAGCATGACACTATCGATCTACGAAACCATCTATGAACAAGTGACTACTGGCCCTTGTCTTAAACAACTAAACACAACCACACCACCACGACTTGGCTTATGAGCAGAAAATCTATGGACGAGGGGGACAAGAGAGATGTTCACGAAGCTCTACAAAACACTGGTAAAATACATACGGCAAAGAGGGTGATATATGATGGAAACGACTGATTTGGAATTTAGGGTTATATTTGATTGGTAGAGGAGAGAGAGATATGAGTGTGAAAGTGTAAAAGAGATATTATAATTTAGTTTTAATTTTTAATTATTCTAAAAATCCCTTTAATTTAGGGATTGGTCTCCTGTGCTCATGGCGTGGTTGGCTGAAATACTGCCTCGAGATTTGAAAAGCTTGCTCATAGAAAAGGAGGTTTTCTCGACCCCGAACCCTGCTATCAACACTTGGGACACCCGTTGGTTGGGGCTGATTGTGAACTTTGGGTGACGAATTAGAAGCAACATTAGCACCATTGTCCACACTCTCCGCATTCTTTACTTCAACACCGCGTATAGCCTCTACAAAAGTCTTACATGCCTCCAAAACAACCGGATCAAGATCATAATTCGGCTCAGCCTCATTCCCACTCGTATCAACCTGATCACTAGCTCCAACACTCCTATTAATGGAGGATAATGAACCCGTACCACTTGTGTGCAAACTAGCTCCACTAGTACCACTTATGTGCAAACTAGATACCACAATAGGAGTAACATCAACTGTTGAATCAATGTTTAACACACCAGATTGCATTAGTGGTTCAGTAGGGCATGAAACAAATGAAATCGGCTCCACTTGTTCAACACGAGGGTTAATCAATTCAGAAGCACGCTGATCTGGATCAAAAGTAGTAACACCAACGGTTGTCAAAGCATATTGCGAATCCAAATAAGAGGGATTACTACCATAATTCCCAATCGCATCATTAGTGTATTGCGAAACCCTAACAGATTCATGTGTAGAAACACCGGCGTTTCCAAGATCTCGTTCCTTCAAATGAGTCATACGTGCATTCAATTCATCTAAGTCAACAATACACAACCTCTCCATTAACAACAAAAATAGAATAAAACAGCAAACCCTAAAAAACTAAAACAATCGCAACAAGCAAACTCAGATCCACGTTTATCGCAACGTCTTGAAAACCCTAGTTAGGAAAACTAGGATTTGTAATCCATGAAGAGCATAAAACTAACCCATGATACAAACGAAACGGTCGATTGCATGCAATATACTAGTAGATCGAATATAGATATTACTACGTAATATTAGAAGAATAGCATGCAATCGAAATATAAAACAATAGCAAAAACAAATACCAAACTGATTGAAGGCACCGACCCACTCAAACAAATAAAGAATTAATGTGGAACCGACCCACGTTGAGTAGATAACACAAAAAAATTCTTTAATATCGAAATCGTAGGAAGAATGGTGACCTTATGTATTACCGATTAAAAAATTTGGTATATGTAATCGCTAGGAGAGAGTTTTATTGTAATCGCTTTTAGGGATTTTGTTTTTCCAAAACTTCTTTAGCTAATATGTTGTCAAGTTTTGTTCATAATTTACATGTTTATTATGTCTCTCGCGTGGCTTGCGCTTTTAATCGTGTAACAATCGACGAGTCAAGTGCTAATGAGTCGTGTGTTTATTTTATTGTCGAGAATGGTGTTGTGCGAGGCGAGCCGAGACAAGTAGAAAACGGGTCATTCACGTTACTGTCGCAATACCAAGCGCCCTAGTTGGCTGTCAAACCAAACGGACCCTCATGGCAACAGGGCTTTAGCCCAATCATAACACACCCCTTACTAGAAAGACTTGGGCTGGCCTAGTGTTATACTAAACCGAACATACCCAGTGGAATATAGTGGGCTTCGCAGCCCATAAGACAAACTAACACCACATTGGGCTTGAAGGCCCAAAAATCAAACTAACACAAAACAGGTTTAGACAATTTAGTGTTGTGGTGCACCTGTTGATGCGAGGAACCTAGCCAAATGCAAGGGTCAAAAATGGAACCGAACTCTTAACAACTCGAGGCTCTTACAATCCCTCCTCGGTGTCTAGTTTTAGGCAAAGTAAGAACACTCTTCTGGGTGTTCTCCCTCGACTCAAAGCAAGCACAACAAATACACCTCTTGAAGGTTTCACTCGTGCACACCGAAACTATTACAACGACTAACTCCTACAAACCGGCTAGTGACTACAACATAAGTGTTTAGGCTATTATCAAAGAAAACGTGTAGACTTAAACCGAGCCTTGCCTCATGTCGATTGGGTACGACCCGTCTCGAGGACATGACTCGATACCAATCACACCCATCATGGGTATTGTGGTGGTACGGTAGACACAACACAAGAAAAACAAACACCCTCGAGTGGGTTATCTTTGGCAGCCGAATAAGACTTCAATAAGCAAAGAAATAAGTTGGAAAAACCAGTAAGCCAATACGAGGTTTTAAGTGATAAGCTTTCTTAGATTTTTACCACGCATTTAACAACAACAACAAGAATCAAAGTAACCCTATTTTCTGTTTTAAGATATTTCGATCGGTTTTCAACAACAAGACAATTACAACAACAATTTAAATCATAAACTCTTAAGATTATCAAAATAATCACATATATTAAAAAGATAACAAGATCCGTACGAGTGGTGTGAGATCGATTGAAGAAGAGAAACCGAATAAATACAACAACCCATATGCTTCTTGATTAAAACCGATTACAACAAACATTGATTACACCTGATTACACGAAAACCAAATCCGAATCTGAACCGAAACAAAAACTAATTGCAGGAAACCTAACTTCCTAATGAAACCCTAATTGTGTGAGAAATTTGTGTGTGAAAATGTGTAGAAACCTCCTATGACTCGCGGCTTATAAAGA
>OU343217.1:229563651-229619369 GCA_910596185.1 Chrysanthemum makinoi | reverse complement strand
CTATCATGATGAATGATATTATTTATTTTTAGAGCTTTGCATCACTTTATATATATCGGCGTTATTATTGACATGACCATATGTGTATTAACTACTAGGTGTACTACTTGAAATATGAAATATGGTATATGTTACATGTTATCGCGTGTGGGTGGGATTGTAACGTAGTGAGTTGGCGAGGGCGTTTAGGGAGGATTTTCCCAAAATTGTTTTCTACTACTCAAAACATTGTGTACCATGCATATTTTTGAAGTTGGCCGTGTTTTACCGTGCATTTCGATTGATCATCGGTAAAGCATTTTTCAAGTCACTGCATAAAAGTCTTCACGTGTCATCTTTGGTCGTTAAGTATAAGAAGTCATCTTTTGGAAATCAAACTTTCGTTTCAATTCTCGCAAAGTCGGTTTGAAACAAATATTAATAACGTTGTCTATTTCTTTAAATTTTGAATATGGTATTGTACTTATATCTCTTTTCGTGTATATTGATTTACGTCATATTCGCGTTCAACTCCGCTACGGTGTGTGACAGCCGCCCACCTACTCCCTCCCTTCTCTCTTCTTTTCATTTGTTCCCAACCCACAACAACAAAAACAGTGATCTCTTTCATCTACTTTCCAAGGTCAACCATGCATCTATCCTTTTCACCCTCCTCATCTTGGGTTCTCTCTTCCCAACCCATAATCACAGGTCAAGCACGAAGAAGAAGGCGAAAGTGTGGTTTGCCAGGAAAGGCTTTCTCCTAACTCGAGACCAAGAAAGTCTCGGTCAACAACTTCTTCTTCTTTCTCTTTATAAGCCGCGAGTCATAGGAGTTTTCCACACATTTTCACACACAAATTTCTCACACAATTAGGGTTTCATTAGGAAGTTAGTATTAGTGGATAATTAGGCCCAAGCCCGGTTTGTGGGTTTGTGGAATTAGGGTTTTACCATTATAAATAATGGTCATCAATAAAGTTATACCTACGGGTTTCATTGTCTTACAGTTAGGTTTCCTGCAATTATTTTTTGTTTCGGTTCAGATTCGGATTTGGTTTTCGTGTAATCAGGTGTAATCAATGTTTGTTGTAATCGGTTTTAATCAAGAAGCATATGGGTTGTTGTATTTATTCGGTTTCCCTTCTTCAATCGATCTCACACCACTCGTAAGGATCTTGTTATCTTTTTAATTTATGTGATTATTTTGATAATCTTAAGAGTTTATGATTTAAATTGTTGTTGTAATTGTCTTGTTGTTGAAAACCGATCAAAATAAGAAGTTACTTTGATTCTTGTTGTTGTTGTTAAATGTGTGGTAAAAATCTAAGAAAGCTTATCACTTAAAACCTCGTATTGGCTTACTGGTTTTTCCAACTTATTTCTTTGCTTATTGAAGTCTTATTCGGCTACCAAAGATAACCCACTCGAGGGTGTTTGTTTTTCTTGTGTTGTGTCTACTGTACCACCACAATACCCATGATGGGTGTGATTGGTATCGAGTCATGTCCTCGAGGCGAGGTGCGTCTGTCGACATGAGGCAAGGCTTTAAGTCTACGTTTTCTTTGATAATAGCCTAAACACTTATGTTGTAGTCACTAGCCGGTTTGTAGGAGTTAGTCGTTGTAATAGTTTGGTGTGCAGTGAAACCTTCAAGAGGTGTATTTGTTGTGCTTGCTTTTGAGTCGGGGAGAACAGAAGAGTGTTCTTACTGCTTCAAAAGACCAGGCAGGAGGGATTGTAAGAGCCTCGAGTTGTTAAGAGTTCGGTTCCATTTTTGACCCTTGCATTTGGCTAGGTTCCTCGCATCAACAGGTGCACCACAACACTAAATTGTCTAAACCTGTTTTGTGTTAGTTTGATTTTTGGGCCTTCAAGCCCAATGTGGTGTTAGTTTGTCTTATGGGCTGCGAAGCCCACTATATTCCACTGGGTATGTTCGGTTTAGTATCACACTAGGCCAGCCCAAGTCTTTCTAGTAAGGGGTGTGTTATGATTGGGCTAAAGCCCTGTTGCCATGAGGGTCCGTTTGGTTTGACAGCCAACTAGGGTGCTTGGTATTGCGACAGTAACGTGAATGACCCGTTTTCTACTTGTCTCGGCTCGCCTCGCACAACACCATTCTCGACAATAAAATAAACACACGACTCATTAGCACTCGACTCGTCGATAGTTACACGATTAAAAGCGCAAGCCACGCGAGAGACATAATAAACATGTAAATTATGAACAAAACTTGACAACATATTAGCTAAAGAAGTTTTGGAAAAACAAAATCCCTAAAAGCGATTACAATAAAACTCTCTCCTAGCGATTACATATACCAAATTTTTTAATCGGTAATACATAAGGTCACCATTCTTCCTGCGATTTCGATATTAAAGACTTTTTTTGTGTTATCTACTCAACGTCGGTCGGTTCCACATTAATTCTTTATTTGTTTGAGTGGGTCGGTGCCTTCAATCAGTTTGGTATTTGTTTTTGCTATTGTTTTATATTTCGATTGCATGCTATTCTTCTAATATTAATATCTATATTCGATCTACTAGTATATTGCATGCAATCGACCGTTTCGTTTGTATCATGGGTTAGTTTTATGCTCTTCATGGATTACAAATCCTAGTTTTCCTAACTAGGGTTTTCAAGGCGTTCGCGATAAACGTGGATCTGAGTTTGCTTGTTGCGATTGTTTTAGTTTTTTAGGGTTTGCTGTTTTATTCTATTTTTGTTGTTAATGGAGAGGTTGTGTATTGTTGACTTAGATGAATTGAATGCACGTATGACTCATTTGAAGGAACGAGATCTTGGAAACGCCGGTGTTTCTACACATGAATCTGTTAGGGTTTCGCAATACACTAATGATGCGATTGGGAATTATGGTAGTAATCCCTCTTATTTGGATTCGCAATATGCTTTGACAACCGTTGGTGTTACTACTTTTGATCCAGATCAGCGTGCTTCTGAATTGATTAACCCTTGTGTTGAACAAGTGGAGCCGATTTCATTTGTTTCATGCCCTACTGAACCACTAATGCAATCTGGTGTGTTAAACATTGATTCAACAGTTGATGTTACTCCTATTGTGGTATCTAGTTTGCACATAAGTGGTACTAGTGGAGCTAGTTTGCACACAAGTGGTATGGGTTCATTATCCTCCATTAATAGGAGTGTTGGAGCTAGTGATCAGGTTGATACGAGTGGGAATGAGGCTGAGCCGAATTATGATCTTGATCCGGTTGTTTTGGAGGCATGTAAGACTTTTGTAGAGGCTATACGCGGTGTTGAAGTAAAGAATGCGGAGATTGTGGACAATGGTACTAATGTTGCTTCTAATTCGTTACCCAAAGTTCACAATCAGCCCCCAACCAACGGGTGTCCCAAGTGTTGATAGCGAGGGGTTGAGGTCGAGAAACCTCCTTTTCTATGAGCAAAACTTTTCAAATCTGAAGCGATATTTACCAACCATACATGACCAGAGACCAATCCATAAATTAAAGGGATTTTTAGAATAATTAAAAATTAAAACTAAATTATAATATCTCTTTTACACTTTCACACTCATATCTCTCTCTCCTCTACCAATCAAATATAACCCTAAATTCCAAATCAGTCGTTTCCATCATATATCACCCTCTTTGCCGTATGTATTTTACCAGTGTTTTGTAGAGCTTCGTGAACATCTCTCTTGTCCCCCTCGTCCATAGATTTTCTGCTCATAAGCCAAGTCGTGGTGGTGTGGTTGTGTTTAGTTGTTTAAGACAAGGGCCAGTAGTCACTTGTTCATAGATGGTTTCGTAGATCGATAGTGTCATGCTTATAGATGGGTTCTTATCGGTGGTTTGGTTCATGGTACTGATCGTCATTTAGTTCTTGGAATAGAAGTAGTTGTAGCAAATGGTTTGGTCATGATTTAGCTCTTCCTTTTAAGTTTATTTGTTGATCTACAAATCATGTAAGTTATTTTTTTAATTAATTTGATACATGTATTTCTTGTTCTTATAATATAGTGGTTTTGGAAGTAACTTATAGTTTGGACATTGTTTTTTAGTGAATTTTTAAAACCTTGTCAAAGTTATAAATGAATTTGGTTTTCAAATTTTATAGTCTGTTGGTCTATGCTCTTTGTATTCGAATAAAAAAATGATTAATTTAATAGGTATTCTTCGTTTCGAATACGCAATTGAACCAGTAGTGTTTTTTTTCTTATATAATGATTGGTGGTCATGTTAAGGGGTGTTATTGGGTTGACGGTCGGGTTCGGGTCAGCTCGGATCAGATCAAGCTTAAAAAACTTACCAGAATGGACCTTGTTTAGAACTCGAGATTGGTCAATTCGGTTGGGGACGCGGTTCGGTCGGGTCGGTCGGGTTGAGTCAACGGTATTTTATTGTAAAAAGTGTTGTTGGCCCGGGTTAGTCGGGTCGAGGATAAAAATAATACCCGAACCGAATATAATTTTGAACTGATTGGCCGAGCCGAATTGGCTGGTCGAGTCGGTCAGTCGAATAGCACAGTCATGTATAGTTATTTTTTGTTTAAACCTATGGAAAAATAAACATGGTGGGTTTGTCGGTGGCTTTTGATTAAATTATAGGGATATTGTGGAGCCTCATGATGTCGAAATCATGGGAATATTCCTTTGTCCTCCATTTTTCGATCTGTAGGTTTTGTCGGTTTACATTCCGTATTTAGAAGCGGTTTTAAGTTTGACTTATTAAACTTTATATTTTACATTCGCATTTTCGGTTTATAGCTTTGATATAAACAAAATTATAAAAATAAAAAAAAAAATAAAAATAAATAAAAAAAAAAAGAAAAAAACTAGGGGGGTCCTAATAAAAAACTAGGTACCGTCCTAATAACCCATCCCAAATTATATTGTTTGGTTAAAATAGAGGCTGTTTGGAACAAATTGATGGGGAGTCTCTGTTTATAGGTTTGTCGAAGTACTGGTTGTTATGCGTGTGTGGTTCTTTAGTTAACAATGTGTTTGATATTGAATTGAGAATTCTAACTTGAAATAAGATATAAATTTTTAAGAATGATATAAAAAATAATAGTAGACGGTGTGCATATGTGTTTTGAAAAAGTGCACATGTGTTTTACGGTTAGTATAAAGTCAATGAAAAGCTTGTTTAACTTTGTTTAACTTAAACAAAGAACATATATGATTAGTTTTTTGCTCAACATTTGTTTTATCAAGATCTATGCTTTCAAATATCATCAAATATTCAAGTATTTCTTGATATCATTTTGTCTAGCCCAACTTTACATATTAGTTTGCCTATCCTAACTTTATATATTATCTTGTAATTTTTTTGTTAATGCTTGATTTAAAGTTATTATGATATGAAATGTTGTGTAGCTAAATATTAATCTTGTGTGTGATATTGTCACAGGAAGGAAACTCGTATGCATGTATGTTTTAATGGATTAGTTATGAAGTTTATGTCGTGACTACAAGTATACATGTTTTTGGAAGGCGTATGCATATGTTCTAATAAATTTCACAGAAACCGCATAGCACACATATGTTCTTGTAAGGCGTATGTTCTAATGAATTTGATTAGAAAGTGAAGCGTGCACGTATCTATACTACTTATAATAGAGGAATGAATCTCTCTCGTAGTGCTTAAAATTAAGACACAAAATATAAAAGCTTATACAATCTGCATATTAATGATCTTTCTAATCAATCTTAATTTTAAGACTTACAAGTCTTAAAGCTTAATGTACAAAATACAAAGCACTATTAATGTGATCAAGATATTTAATGTAGTCAATCAATTAACTAGTCATTAAATACAATTAATGCAGTTATTAAAACACCCTTACACAAAATATACAAATTATCAAGCATATTGTACAACTAATTTAAACCAATTAGTGCATTAAATGTCAATAATACAAATAAAGCACATTATACAAATATTCAAGTCGAGATAGGCAACGGGCCAAATGGGCCCTAGCTCGAACGGTGCGATCAACGGGGGTCGAGCGAACGCAGAACGGGCCAAGCGAGGTCGAGCTCGAGCGAGAACGGGCCAAACGGGCTCGAGCCGAGGCTAACGCGGTTAAACAAAATTCTTGATCCGGTAAATTTGTTGTCAAAAAATATAATAAACTAAAATACATGATTCATCGGGAAAATTTTATTTGAGTCCGCCATAGCAGCGATGTACCACTAGTGTTCTTAGAAGAGTGAAGAGGGCACACACGTGCACATCTATATTTTACAAGATACATTTGTATTTAAATTGTATTTCATTTTATATAAAATTTTCTGTATATTATTATGTTTTTGGTTTATTATAAATTTAGAGGTTACATGTATATGTTTATGTTTTTTGTTATAAATTCTGAAAGATCATAGAATGTAAACTGGAAACATATGTGCAACTACCATTTTAAGCAAAACAAGTTTAATGTCTAAACAATTCTCTGAAAAAAAAATGTAAATTTGCAATAATTAAAGAAAACACATATGCACCTCATTTATCCAAAAACATGTATGCCGTAAAAAATAAAAAAATTAAAAATTAAAAAAAATAATAATTTCAAAAATTAAGATAATTAAAAACCTTTTTTTATCTAAAAAAAAATTAAAATGTGTTTGACTATTATACCCTTTTGAATTAACTAAAAAGATTTAATAATACTAAATTTCTCATTGGTCCAAAGTGGTTCTGTGAAGTTCTCGTACGTGAGCCTTGGCTTGCGTACGTGACCCTCAAGGACCAAGGGTCCGGGTTGAGTTGTCGTGGTAGCTTGTGGGTTGATGTTGTTGGTGTTTGGATGAGGCGCGTAGAGGCGAAAAGCTTCAGAGCTTGTTTGGTTCACGGGGTCTTAATCGTGACCGTGTCATGACCATTAGGGTCATAACATTGGTTTCGGGTATATTTGGTTGGTTGATTGGTTGGCGAGATTGATTGGAGTTGATTTGGGATTGAATTGCGCTATTATGACTTTTAATTTGGACTTGATATATAAATTGTCAACTTTTAGCAACGTCGATGTTACTTTGACTTTTTAGTCAATAGTAGACCAAGCAACGTAACATAGACTTTAGTATAGTTTGGACTATTGATTGATTAAAAGGCCGAGAAGTCATGACTCGTGCTTGTGGACTCGAAACGAATAACGATATGAAACTAATATTGGAATTTGATGAAATATATATATATATATATATATATATATATATATATATATATATATATATATATATATATATATATAAGCGTTCAAATGAGAAGGGCTTTTGTGAGAAGCGAGAAGAGATCTAGGCCGACGGATCAAGTGAATCTCATCTTAATATCAATTTGGCGGAATGGCATTTTGTAATTTTCTGCAAAAAATTAGAAGGTGCGAATGTATTAAACAATATCCCTATTTCTCTCTCTCTCCATAAACAAAACACACACAACGCACACCACCGGCCACCACCATATCTCCAATCTCCAGCGCCACAACAACATAGGACCACGTTAGTGGACCAATCGCCACCGTGCGAGAACCTTTCTATCAATGATCTTAGTCATTTCCTTGAGCTTATAGTTGTGCGCTTTTGTAATTTGGAGCTTATTAGGTTAAAATTGGCTCTTCAAAAGGTTAAATTCTTACACTTTCATTATTCACATGTTTGTAATCGATGTTCAATTCAAAGTTGTAATATTTGTTCATTTAGTTTATAATGCATACCAACTGTTTGATGAAATGCCTAAACCAATATGATGAAATGCCTAAACCAATATTAAGCACATTTGTGAACTTTTTGTTGATTCATTTATTTTAGTAGTCTTGATAGTACTTACGGTAATGTCTCGTATATGTCTCAAATATATTTCGTAGATTTTAAAGATGCTGAACATCATAGTCATGTGAAGATATGTCTCGTAACTTGGTAACATATGAAACTATATTTCATCATAGTTGTTTGATGCGTGAATAACTTGGGGGTGTGAGTATATATCTCGTACCATTTTAAGATGTGTGAACCATTTGGTCACATGTGAAAATATATGTCTCGTGGCTTTTAAGGCATTGAACGTGAACAAATTGGTACATGAAGAAATACGATATCGAATGCCTTCACATGTGAAGAAATTTGTTTATAACTCGATTTGTGTTGATGGCTTGAAATTAGGTATTGAGATTTGAGAGGCTTTAAATAAGGTATCAAATACCCTCACGTGTGAAGAAATATGGTATCAAATACCTTCACATGTGAAGAAATAAGGTATCGAATGCCTTCACATGTGAAGAAATTTTCTTAAAACTCGATTCGTGTTGATAGCTTGAAATAAGGTTTCGAGATTTGAGAGGCTTTAAATAAGGTATCAAATACCCTCACATGTGAAGAAATAAGGTATAGAATACCCTCACATGTGAAGAAATTTTCATATAACTCGATTCGTGTCAATGGCAAGGTTCGGTGTTGAAATTGACACAAGTGACGATAGTGGAACCTCAGTGAAGAATGACACAAAGCTTGCATTTTGGTCTAAATATGTGTTCGGATTTAGTTCAAAGTAGACTGGAAATATTAGGTTTGTGGATTAAAGATGCCGAATTCATTTATGCGGTACAGTTTATATGTCACCATCATAGCATTTTGTGTTTCATATATTTACGACAAATTATTTGTTAAAGCCGAAATTAAACAGATTTATCGGTTTTGTAAGAACTATCAAGAGCAATGCATTGACAAAAAATGATATCTCGGTGTATAACAATAAATCGATGAGTATTAGAAGCAGCAGATTTCATGGCGGACATAGCTGAAGTGTGGTTGTTTGTGTTTATTATCGGGCACTTCTCGAAGCGGCAGATTCCATGGAGGACATAGCGAGATTTGCCGAAAGTTCTTGAAAAATTACGGTTTATTGCTCTTATTTATCATTGCTTTCTTTCTCTTTCATTAGCTCCAATCTAATCATGTCATGGTCGTGTGAAATGGATCCTTAATACCATGTTAAGCCGTAGTTAATTATAGTTTCAAAGGGTTATCCTCAGTTGTTTCAACTTTGTAGTTATTATATCTTAGTTGTCTATTGATATGCTTGACGCTTTCAAGTTTCATGTATTTCTTTTTGTGGTAACGCCAAGAAGTGAAAAACAAAAATCACTAAATGTTTTTTAGTAAGATCTTCTCTAATCCAAGATAACATGTTCATTTATTAATTCAAGTATTCTTCTGTTGTTTAGTTCTCTTTGAGAACAATGAAGGGTTGTTTCGACTTGGCCTCCTAATAAGAAGAGATAACTATGAACAAGTTGTTCAACAAGTAGTTCACCAAGCTAAATAATGGATCTACAAGTGCTCGAATTACTTTGCGATTTGTCAATGGTTTGGTAAGCTTTATACCAATTACTCTTCGTTGCTTAAAACTTCGGTTGATACCATTCTAGTATAACATTTTACGTGACATTTTTATTCATTTGAAATTGGTATTCATTTGATTTAACAGACTTGCCAATTTTATCGGTCGCTTCGATTAAACCAGGGTTAACATGCGAGAAAGGTACTCCATATGGCTAAGAAATCATTTTTATAATGAAGTAAGATTGTTATTTTGAGACATTAACTTTGTGAATTGGTAGGGACCTATCAACTGGTTGGCTTCAATGTGACCACTGGCCCTCTGTTTACACCGATAACTTGGTTTACGGATGGCTTCTGAATGGGTAACTTGATAGAACTAGCTGTGTCTATGCTAGCTTAATATATTCTTTGTTAATTAACTGTTCTCAACATGTGGGTTAACTTAAAAGCTTACCATGAATTATATATACAAACTACCAACTGCATTTGCATATCTTTCGTTTTGTACTAATCATAGTAGTTGCACTTCTTTTGGGCAAGCATCAGTTAAGATATTTGAAATCATAGCAGTTGCGCCGTTTCGAAGTTAACTCACCATCATCTAAAAAGGTGAAGATGGTGTTTGCACAACTGAAATTTTGAGCAAGCATAAATCTATAATATGATGAAGTTAAGAAATGTTTGTATAACTATACAAGACTAGCAATAACTAGCACTCTAGCTGAGTTGGTTTGCATGAATGTGGTCTATGATGGATATGGTTGTTAATATTTGGTTGCATTTCTGGCTTAAAACTCCCTAAAAACACTCCTATATGGATGCTATGATCTATATATACTTTGTATGAATAACTTGGCTAAATTGAATTTTGCTTAAACCTCATTGGTCAACGTCAGGATACTTTGTGTATAAAGGTTTTGTCATTGGTTTGTTATAGTTCCCATGGACAGAAATGGAGATTATGCCTGTGCAATGGCACGCTTTGGGTCTTGGACTTTTTGCTTCAATCATTGTACCTTTCGGAGGATTCTTTGCTAGTGAATTCAAAAGAGCCTTTAAGATCAAGGTGCTGCACCATGTCTACATTTTATAAGCTCTGTGATTCATGCCATAATTACACATGTTCTCAATTTGTTTTATATGTCATTTCTTTGTAGGATTTTGGGGCAGCATTCACGGACATGGTGGAATGACAGACATAATGGATTGTCAGGTGAGTGAGGATTTTATATATGGGAGATGATTTGTACACCATTAGAATTACTTCACACACCATGATGCTTGTTGTGTATTGTTGGACTGCTGCTTTTGATCTCGTACCGTGTGTACATTCAGTTCCCTTTTACATCCCATATGTCCCATGAAAAATTGCTACATTCCCTTTTGAAAATTTATTTTTTAGAGCAAAAATTTTCTTTCTTGGCCAAATCCATTATTAGAAGACGATGATACCGAGTTAAGTATACAATAGTCAATCATTGAAACTTTTTTGCTTGAACTAAGTGGCTAATGAAGCACTTCTACTTTCATAGAATTATGTGTGACCTGAACACAACATTGTCGCGTAGCACATGTCCTAAATGTTTTAAGTGTTTTTAATCACCAACAAGCCCAAAGTGTGTTCTCCTGGTTTTCACCAAAAAAAAACAAGCCCAAAGTGCATTCGCATGGTTACGACCTTCTAAAACATCAATTCAACTATGATATTATCCTAGTAATATAGTATTCATTACTACATATAATAGTACATTGTTTACTATTAATATAGTTTTTTGGACAAAGTGTTACTTGGTGGGATCGGTTAAAAAATCTCTCGTTACTTACCACCCCACTTTTCCAACTTCTAGCATAGCCTTGTAAAGGACATATTTGATCAGTTTCTAGAATCTTGTTCTTGCAAATCCTTTGTGGTTTCTTTACTCTTAACTGAGTCGACTATTGAATCTTGCATTGGTAAAAACACGTTCACACAAAGCGTGCTTATGATACTTAAAAGCACAACCAAGATTTTGCTTTGGGAAAAGATCGTGTACTTGCATTAAACTAGAATTGACATTGACCCCATCTTGAATAGACTGCCTAGTTGCATGGTAGATTTCAAAGGGCACCATTTAGGAACTCCATCAGCAAAGTGCATATGAGAAATTTGTAAATTTGTGTAGTCAATAGAAGGATTAATCTTCCCACTAAATTTGACAGTCAATCTACGTTTGGTCATGGCTTATTGTGTAGTCTCTTCCTGTCATTTATTTGTTGTCTTTCCTTTCAAACATGCAGGATGGTGATGGTCGTGTTTGCATACATCTACCATCAGTCGTTTATTGTTGCTCAAAGTGCATCTGTTGGGATGATATTCGGCCAGGGTATGCTAAATACACCTTTTTGTTTATAGTTTTTGATAATTACAGCGTTATTAGACGGAAAAGGCAAAAGTGCATAAATGTCTCACCATCGAAAATCCTGATTTGGGTTTTCTCATGTTTCGATTATAATGAATCTCGTCTTTAGGAACAACAAGCATTGCATGCAAACCTTGGTCGATAATCCAGATAGACGTTTGGTGAATCTTAAAAGATCATTGATATAATTAATGTGGCATTAGTGTAAAAGATCATAATATGTTTTTACAATCCTAGTTAATAGGTGGTGACACATTAGTTTTTTTATCATTTTGAGTTCATATTCCGGAAGAAGAAAATATGAGGATGAAAAGTTGTTTCTCAAGTAAAACCCAGAATCTGAAAACACAAATTCATAGGAACCTTGACCTTGAATGCCGCTAATTATACATGAGGATCAAAGTTATATAACATTTTATCATTTTTTTTGATGATTTCTTTTTTAGGGTGATTATGATCGTTCGCGGTGACTACATGTGGACTAGCTATAGAAGCTTTGGATCTGCTTCTATAATGTATAACCAATTTGTTAGTTTTACTCGATCAATCGTACAGCACTTATTTGTCAAGATGTATCAACGACTATCCGGTGGCCGGTATGATCAATGGTTACTATCCTGTGGCTGGTATGATCAATGGTTTAGAAGCACTAAAATAAAACCATTGGAAAAGGCGTTTTACCAAATAACTTATGGTTTAGCAGAAACGGCCATTTTCGTCGAACCATATCTTGTGCAACCAATGGTTACCTTTCTGATAGGATGTCTGCTACATGGCTGGAGGAAAAGCTTTTTTAATACTCGCTAAGATCCGGAGTTATCGCATAGTGTTGCTCTCTTAGACTAGATGAGCCAGAAAGTTACTTTCAACGATTTGAATATTATAATGGTCTCGTTACTCTACTTTTGTTGCCTATCATTTTAAATTATGAACTCGATGAAGCGAAGTCATTCCCTGTAGGAAAAAAATGGTGGCGAGAAAAAATAACCAAAGAAAAAAGAATGAGAAGAGAATAGGTTGTGAGTATAGAAGCGATGATGAATTTAGAGCCCAGGGTCAACAAAGGGGGTAGACGGGGTAGGTGGAGTAGGATGTAGTGGGCTGGGTAGCGGGTTAGTGGAGGTAGCGAGGGATGTAGGGTGGGTAGGGGTTCTGCTGAGCTGCGTCTTCCTTAGGATTAGGATGGGTAGTTGGAGCGTTGGGTCTCTGCAGGTAAGCTCTTTGAGCTTGCAGATGTGTTGAGGAGACATAAGGTTGACATTGCGTGCTTCCAAGAGACTAAATGGAAGGGATCAAGCACGAGGGAGGTAAACGGCTTGCTTCAAGCTCGGTACGGCACTCGGCTCTAGGTCGGTAGAAACGGAGTTGGTGTTATTTTGGCGAGGGCTCAAGGATAATGTTGTGCAAGTGACCGTGAGGAGCGATAGGATCATGGCGATTACTTTGGTTATCAATGGGGAGACCGTCAACGTTATCAGTGCATACAGCGCCACTACAAGGTGGGGGAGTGAAGCGAGAGAAGAAGAGTTTTGGGACGATCTCGACAAGCTCGTGAGGAGTGCCGTCGGATCGGCGTTTGTTTATAGGTGGTGACTTGAACGGACATATAGGTGCGGATCAGAATGGTTACTGAGGAGATTCACGGAGGGTTTGAAGCGGAGTTAGGAATGACGAAGGCGATCGATTTTAGAGTTTGCTACCGCCACGACTTGGTAGTAGCGAACTCTTTCTTCGAAGAGGATGTTCACTTGATCACTTTCCAGAGCGGGGGTCACAACACCCAGATTGACTATCTGTTGGTGCGAAGAAGTGATCTTTCTAAATGCGAGGGATCTGTAGGGTTTTCCCAGCGAGACTTGCTCATCTCAACACAAATTGGTAGCGGTGACATGCTTTTGAGAGGAACAAACCAAGGAGATTAGTGGCCGGGTTGCAGGATTCTCTGGAAGAATTTGAACGGTGAGGCGGCGAATCGTTTAGAGTGAAAGTCTCGGAGGGACTTGCTACTCATTGGACGACTTGGTTGCTAGAGACGCGGACCGGTTGTGGGGCACTCTTGCCGGCATTATCAAAGATGCGACAAGGATTCCCTTTGGGTGGCTAGAGGAACATCGAGGTCCCAACCGTGCCAAGAGAGAATCTTGGTGGTTTTGCGAGGAAGTGCAATCAAAAGTCGCCGAAAACAATCTAGGTTGAGAGCTTTTGTGCTGAGAGGTCGCCAACCGGACATTATTAACATGAAGAAGAGATATAAAGTAGCTAAAAGAGAAGCGAAAAAGGCAAAGTGAGCTCGCAAAGGACAAGGCGTATGAAATTTGTATAAGAAACTGACTCCAAAGAGGGGGCTAACGACATCTTCGAGGATCGCTAAAGCCCGAGAAGAGGAGGAGGGACTTAGGATCCGTAAAGTATATCAAAGATGAAGGAGGACAGACCATTGTGAGCGTAGGGATATCAGAAGAGATGGGGAGAGTACTTCCCTCTCTTTTCAATGTAGGAAGGGTCAAGACAGCGGATCAAGAGAACCTTAGCCAACCAACGAGTGCTACTATTCAGGATTAGTCAACCGAAGTGAAGATCGCACTACGAAGATGGGAAGAAACAAAGCGGTAGAGGCCGGACCAAATACCCATAGAAGCTTGGAGGTGTTAATGGGAGATAGGGGGTTAGATTGGTTGACATGCCTATTCAACAAGATCTTCCACGGGGATAAGATGCCGAAGAATGGAGACTTCGGTGAAGTCATCCCCATCTACAAGAATAAGGGAGATGTTCAAGTGTGTAGCAATTATAGGGGCATTAAGCTACCACACCATGAAGCTTTGGGAGAGAGTTATTGAGAGAAGGTTGAGAAGAGGAGACGAGGTGTCGGAAAACCAATTTGGTTTTATGCCGGGAAGGTCCTGATTGAGGCTATTCATCTTCTCAGAAGTCTCATGGAGAAGTATAGAGAAAGACAAAAGGACTTGCATTTGGCGTTCATTGATCTTGAAAAGGCTTATGATAGCGTTCAGCGAGTTGATTTGGAGAACTCTTATCAACAGAGGTACCCCATATAGATACGTGGGAGTCATTAGGGATATATGCGAGGTGCTAAGACTTCGTGTACGGTCCATTGTGGGGACCTCAGAGTTTTTCCTGTGGAAGTTGGGCTACACCTTCGGGATCCGCCATTAGCCCATACCTCTTCGCCTTGATTCTAGATGAGTTAACTAGAGGGGTACAAGAGGGCATCCAGTGGAACATGATCTTTGCTGATGACATTGTGTTGGTGGCAGAATCGCTGGAAGGGTTAAACATAAGACTTGAACATTGGAGGGAGGCTCTTGAAGACAATGGCCTTGGGTGGCTTGGGAGAAGGCAATACCGAGATGTGATTTTGGGAGGTTTGAGCAAGGTCACCACGAACAAATTGATATTCATATCGGTGATCAGATCCTGCCACCCAAGGAGTCTTTTAGATACCTAGGATCGATAATTCACAAATCAGGGAGGATAGATGAGGACGTAACCCACCGGATTAGGCGGTGGGCGAGATGGAGGCGGCGTCGGGAGTCCTTTGCGAGAACATCCCATTTAAGTTAAAGGAAAATTCTATAAGGTGGCGATTAGAGCCGGCTATCTTGTATGCTGACTCGAATGTTGGCCCATATTAAAGGCATGCTAACAGGGTAGAGGTGGCGAACCGAGGATGCTAAGATGGACTTGTGGTAAAACCTTGTTGACATGATCCCGAACGGAGTTTTGTGAGCTAAACTTGAGGTCCGGGAATATTGTTTCGAAAATGAGAGAAGGAAGGTTGAGGTGGTTTGGACATGTCGAGGAGAAGCCACTAGGGAGTTAGAAGAATTCGGCGCTTGATGTAGATGGCGTGAGAAGGAGAGGCGACCCAATATCGGTGGGAGGATAGACTTAAGCTTGACATGACGGAGCTTAGTTTGACCGAGGACATGATCTCAGATAGGAAGGGGTGGAGGGATAGAATTAGGATTTGCGGGTAGTGGTGCTAGGTGCTAGTCTGATTAAGGGGTTGTGGTGCTAGGTGCTTGGCTTTTAAGTGCCCACTTTTTGCCTCCTGCGTGTTTTGTTTTGTGGCCTCTATTTTGCTTTGCCGTAGTCTTAGGCCCTGTGCGTGGTTTGCGTTGCTCTGTTGTTGCCCCCTTAGGTTTTGCCTGCTTTGTCTTGCCCTTGCGTTTGGTTTTGGTGTTACGTGGTTTGCGTTGCTCATTGTTGCCCCCAGGTTTTGCAGCTCCTTGTCTTGCCGCGTTTGGTTTTGGTTTTTACTTTAGTATGCCTCGTGTGCTTCTTTGCTTTGCTATGTGTTGCCCCATTTTGTTGGTCTCTGTTTTGGGTGTGCACCGGGCTTTTTGGTTTTATATCATGCGCTTTGCTATTGGCTTTTCCGTGTGCTTGTGCGTGATTCTTTTCCTATATGCCCTGTTTGCTTGTTTGCTTGCTTTCTTTACTTCGCTTTTGCCTTTTGTTTTGTAGTATGCTATATCTATCCTTTAGCACTAGCACACTTGCACTTGCTTGAGGTCGTTGAAGCGATCCTCTACACACGGGTTTTCCCTGGTGTAGGGGTAGGATCTGTCTACATTTTACCTCCCCCATACCCTGCCTTGGCGGGATTGGGTTTGTTGTTGTTGTTGTGTAATTCAATGGAAAATTGTTGATTGTTACAATTACTATTTACTAGTCATATTAATTAGATATTTATTACGGAGGACTTTGGGTACTTATCTTATTTTGGTAAACAGGAAGTTATACTATCCCAGCAATGAAACCACTCGTGAAAGGTACATCAGTAACACCAAGTACTAGTTTGTTGGATGTTCATCACAAAGATTCAACGTCTAGCGAACAGGTATACTGCCGTGAATATACTGAAATGATATATGCCGTTCTGAATTTCAATAGAATAGTAGATTTGCTTAAACTTGATTTGTGTTGATGGCTTTAAATAAGGTATTGAGATTTGAGAGGCTTTGAATAGGGTATCAAATATCTTCACATGTGAAGAGATATGGTATCGAATATCTTCACATGTGAAGAAATTTGCTTGACACTCAATTTGTGTCGACTGCTTCAAATAAGTTATTGAGATTTGAAAGGCTTCATATAAGGTATCAAATATCTTCACATGTGAATTAATAAGGTATCGAATATCTTCACATGTGAAGAGATATGGTATCGAATATCTTCACATGTGAAGAAATTTGCAAAAGTCAATATCTGATTTAAAAACATGTTAGTTGCTTTAAAAAGAGCATAAAGATGATAATAGAAAGAGCATCAGCAAGTATTTAAACTATAAAGAGAATTGCTTTTAAAACATGTTAGTTGCTTCATATAAAAATGATTGGTTTGTCTTCCCAAATTCTTATTCTTGTTACTGAGGTATTATTCTATGACCCTTGAATAGAATCCACAATTTTAGTTTTGTGGTTTTGAACCATTTTTCGTTGTGTTGATCGCAAATACATTTAGTAGTTTTTAGATGATGAAACTGATGATAATTTATATGCTTGTCAATATGCAGGCCAATGTTTTCCATTACGGATCAGTAAGTTTGATAATGGAGGCCTACAGATCAGCACATCTTAAAGCAATGGAAGTAGCAAAGGAAGCATGCCACTTTTGTCGTATGATCCCAAACTGAGACTGCCATTGCGGCCATCACCAGAGGAGGCACGTAAGAAAATCATGAGCATACGGGAAAAGGCTGAGGTGATCAAAGTGAGTGATAACGAGCTTGAGTTTCTCACAGGAAGTGACAAAATTGATGATGAGATTGCAATGTCTCCATGGCACCCAAATTTGAAGCTTCTGTTGGTCACTCTCGGTGACAGAGGTTGCAATTACTACACAAAGGTATGTGACCTTACCCACTCTGTATTTACTATTTGACCAAGAGCTGTAAATCCTGAAATCCGAAGCAAAGTACATCTTTTGGTAAATTTATAATTCTAGGGCCATGAAGTTGGAAATTCGGCTTTTTAGCTCTATGTGAATTATTTTCAAAAAATGCAGACTATAAGGTATAAATATTTTTTCAACTATCATAAGCTTTTAACTTGGTACCTCTGTTTTATCACAATGCCAATTTGACTTTTAAGTATTTTAAAGCCCCATAATCATGTTTTACCCCATTTGTGTATTTGAAATTTATATTCTCTCTTTATAGCTAATGTTAATTTCCATGTTAATATCACATATGAGATTCAAATATATGAGTGAATTCTAATCTGTTAAGTGGTAGTTACGGGAATGGAATTTTTGCGCAGCAGTGTTAATTTTTGTAAAAACTATCGATTTTTCTAAGATGCACCAAGTGTCACAAGAGGTCAAGGGTTCCAACTTCACTAGGTAAACATTTGGGGGCGCCCATGGAAGGGTAGGAAATGGTTACCGGGTAACCTCATTCGTTTACTGGTTTTAGTTTAGCTATTGTAGTAATAGCGGAAAACTAAACTCGAATATTACTGAAAGGATAATGTCATTTTCTTATTTCCCGGTTCAAACAAAATTATTATATTACGGCTCTGCACCTGGTCACTATCAGTTCTGGTTTCGTCCCTGTGTAGTTACGGAAACTTGTTTAGGGGAGTGTAGAGTAAGGGCTTGTTTGTTTTATTGAGTTTTGTTTAGATATGGAGTTGTATGCGTAGATATATGATGTTTGTTTGTAAATAAACAATTGTTGTTTGTTTTGTTTTGTTTTGTATGCTTCCAAATTAGAATAATCATGTAAATATGAGTGACTTAATGGAAAAAGCAACTCCCCTCATGACCTTCTCTATTGAGTATTACTGGATAATATTTGTAACAAACAAATGGCACCTGACATAACTAGATTATGTACAGTGGAAAAAGAAAGGTTATATTGGCGAAAGAGGGTAGTAATCTGTATTAGTTGTTAAACCGTAATTGAGACAGTAGAGATGGAAAATGAGAGAGAAATGAACTTATAAACATTAAACGGGTGAATGATTAGTTTGTTATCTGAAATTGTGATTAGCATAAGTATTCTCCGAATGATGAATAACTTATAGTCGCATGTCTGGAATAATCGGCTTTCTGCTAGGTTTGACTTTTAAGATGGATTTTAAAGATTTGGTATGGTTTATATCGTGTATATTTAATTTCTTCCAACCCCCTTGCCACATCATAGCTTCGTGTCAACAAACATCAGCTCTTTAAGGTCTTTTCATTAGTCTTTATTAGTTAATGGGTTGGTTGTGAGGTGAGGCTATGCATTCCCCATTCGTCTACCACAGAGTAGCCTATGAAACAGAACCATAAGAAGACGCTTTTCTGTTTGGCAATGGAAGTGTTGGGGAACTTATTATGCGCGCTGAATATAAGTGCACATATTTGGCTCTAATTTATCTTATATGGGACACTGATTGGTATCACCTGAATTTGGTGTGTTTCATGTAACTCCGCTGTAATTTGTAGTGTATATAGTGTAATTGGCATATTAATCGAGTGGGAAAAGTTTGTTGGTTGTTTGGTTTTACTTTAGGATATGCCATTTGAGTGCAAAGACTACAATGTGCTTCGGGAAGAGGGGGAATCGGGGGACAGGGCATAAACATTATGGTTCGATAAAGTTGTTAAACCATTACAGTGAGAATGTTCCAAAAAGTTCATAGGCCTTGGGACAAAGTGACAAACTAAGTACAACATATTGCCAGTACAGGGAGAGGCTTATTAGTTAGTGTGAAAGTGAAGCAGTCTACTGCTGTGAATGAAGTTGACAAGATTTGGCAGGTATTATTGAAAGATAACATTTGAAGCAGTTTTATAGTGTATGAGATTTGCAGTTTGGATGATTGGAGATGTATATGTAGTGTGTATTCAGCTGCTGCTGAAATGGTTTTGAGACTAGTGAGTCATGAAAGACGAGAGTACTTCGTCTCAAAACCATGTTTGGCAGCTAGTATGGTTGATCCTTTGGGGTCACGCAACAGCCATGGAAAAGATATAGCAGTTTTTGCATTTGTAATTGTAGTTCTGTAATATGTTTGGGCAGTGTTTGGATTCTTTTTTGTATTTGTATTTGCCTATTCTTAGGAATTGTCTTTGGATTTGGGCTATCTTTTGTAATTAGTTGTTCATACATACAATTTCACCTTTTTGCCTTAAAAAGTTGTTGAACCATTCTGACAAAGTATAGTTGATATGCAGTTATGTACCACTTAGCACGAAAAATTATTTGTATAATAATGGACCAAATAATCAATATTGGTGGCGGTTTCCTGCTACATTCATTGTCATAGAGATATTTTTTAAGTGCTTATACTTGTGGCTTTGATGTCATATACTTAGGAATATCATGTTTCCTTGTTTAAATAAACGGCCTTTTCCAGCTCTTCTGACATAGAGACATGGTTTGTCAGTATCACTTATGCATTTCTTGTTGTCCCTGATCTCAGTGATCGCACATATGGCGGGGCTTCTGCACCTGGTGGATATACCTTCAATACCTCCTTGGCTTCCATGCATTCTTATCTTGGTGGTAAGCATCTTAACGGCTCTCATTTGGACGACTTTTATTATTGTGAGCTTTAACGAGTCAGAAAAAATGTATCAGAGGTTGAAGATACTCACAATAGGATGGCTTTCCTGGATGGGGGTGTCATATTGAACGTGCCATTATTTTATCTTGAAGGTATGCATTTACTACATGTTAGTGCTCTTTATATACAATGCTCTTCAGTTACAACTCATGGCTAATACTGTTATCTGCAATCTCAGGTGTAGTTTTGTTTCCAGAGGCGACTCTTCCACTCAGAGTAATTCAACCTAATTTTATAGCTGCTGTCGATAGGGCTCTGAGACAAGTTGAGGCACCTTACACCATTGGGGTGGTATGTAAATATCTCTTATGTAATAACTTTTTCTAAGCTGTCATATGTTTTTTTATAAGGAATTTTATTGTGGCTGTGCTAACAAGATGTTTTATATTGATTGTGCAGGTTCGTGTTTACAGGGATACTGATGATGGGAGAATAAGATTTGCAACCACTGGGACAACGGCTGAGGTGCAGGCACAACTCATGCTCTAATATAAGGCTAATTGCTTATTAAAAGAGAAAAACTTTTGTCTAATTTCTATTTTAGGTAACGACCTTTTTTAAGCCTGATCAGACCATAAAAGTGGCAAATTTTTTGATTTAGCATAATTACCTAAGACAACAGGTTTTCAGGCGCCAATGCTACTGATACCACAGCCGCTACAGCTCATTTTGATCGGTTACTGGATCGAAATAATGTCGAAATTTTTTAAGTTGATTACCTTAATTTCTATTTCGTTAACTTTGAAGATTTTTTAGGCCTAAAACGTTGGTTACCGAAAGTAGAAATTGTACTAAAGTTGGTTACTTATTTATTCAATTTGGCCTCTGATATAATGTGATTGCAGTATTGATTTGATGTTTCTTTTTGCTGGTTTCAGATTCGGCAATACCGGCGGTTGGAGGATGGTTCCATAAATGTAGTTACCCGTGGTCAACAGCAGTTTCGTTTAAAACGTCGTTGGATTGAAGTCGAGGGAGCAGTATGTTCTTATTGACACAAAGATATATAATAAAATTAATTAGTTGATATCTTTTTTACAAATATTTCTAATAATATAACTTTTTTTTAGCCCTGTGGTGAGATTCAAATCATTGAAGAAGATACTACACAAAGGTATGTGACCTTACCCACTCTGTATTTACTATTTGACCAAGAGCTGTAAATCCTGAAATCCAAAGCAAAGTACATCTTTTGGCATTCATATTCTCTCTTTATAGCTGATGTTAATTTCCAAGTTAATATCACACATGAGATTCAAATATATGAGTGAATTAAGAAACCTAAACACAATAGATGTAAATAAGTTGAAGTTTTTTCATGCTCTTATGTTACTGATGGAAATTATTGTGTTTTAAACGTGATTTTTGCAGGCTTCTTCAAATGTTGCTAACTGAAACTAAAATGCTATTCACATGTCAACACATGCTAAATCGTCAAGGCCCTGAACAACATCATAAAATGGTATGTGTTACTATATCTAGTCATACACATTTATAAGTAGGAAATTACACATCCGTGGGCACCACCCTTTTCGTTGTGAACCATTTTCTTTTGCTTTCTCTAAGAGCTATGAATTCGGTAATATAATGTTTTCCCACCTTATGTTTAGGATGTAAGTAGATGTTCCCACTCATATCTAGAAAATCACCTGTTCTGGCTTTATATGGAAAATTTTTGAGTTGGGTATGATAATTAGATCTCGCTATGTACCAAAGCCAAATTGTGACCATGTGAGGAGACTCGAGTACTTGGTTAAGTTTTTGCTAGGTACCTGTTTAGACCTCTTGAATACTAAGACCAGTAAAATTATACATAAAAACTTGAATTCGATGGAATTGGTATTGCAAACTAGTTTCTTATTATAATTAAAACCAACTTTATCGATCCAAAATAGTAGGTGCATAAGCCTTGACTTATATACTGATTTACTTTCTCATATCGAGTGTTTTGCAGTATTGAATTGAATATACAAAGTTAGTATTAATTTGTCAATAGAATTAGTCAAGGTATTTCTATTATTACTATTATACATTGTTTTTGTGCAGATCTTCATAAATATAAAATGAACAAAACAATGCGTTTGCACGTCCACCTGATCTGTACTAAGTTACGAGTACGTCTTGACTTGACCCATTTCAACCCAACCCAATTTTAACCTGTAACACGAATTGCTCACAAGCACACGCTCGCCACCTATAACATAAGCTAATTTTATGACTGAACGATCCTTGTTGGTGTATTATAGGACCTGAGAAAACTTTCCATGGTATACCTTGTCTAACAATGAGCATAAGCTGATTGGCGTGTTTTAAGGGCTGGAATAGTTTTCTGTGTAAACAATCTCCTGGAGGACATAATGTTGTATCTACACGCGGCTCTCAAAATTCATAATCCTGAAAGTACTTTGCTTGGATTTCTTGGTACATATTCTCTTAGTTTTTGTTTATTTTTCATATTTGTTATCATATTATGTTTTTAGTGTGAGAATGTAGCACGGAATCTAGTTCTTTCCTAATACGATGTACTAAGATTAAGAAAATTGTTTATTGTATATAAATAGGTGGTTTTGAAGGTTTATTTGCTCAAAGAACACTTGAGATGACAAATGATGTTCTAGCAACCTACAAAAACCAAGGTGACTTACAAGCAAAGACACTTTCACGATCGACAAAGAATACATGTCACCGCATTTCGTGACAAACTAGAAAAATTTATCCGTGGAATTTGAAAATGATGAACTCCTAATCAAAAGATATCGAGTGTGAGAGATATTTCCTTTGCTAAAAAAAAAGTACACAACTAAGTGTCCCTTACGCTCATTTTTGCTAAAGACGTCTCAATGTCAATGCACTTAAGGTGTACTCAATGTACACTCAAGTTTGCTGTTGTAAAATATCCTCGTGTTGGAGAAAGAAAGAAAGCTTTACTGATATTGCCTTCATGACAAGTAAATATTTGCTACGTCATCAATTGACATGCACAATATGAATGGGTCTGTTTGTGCTCTGTCTTATCATAAATGGGTCAAATAAATCTTGTAGCTATATGGGCAATAGGTTACATGTAGGGGTGTCAAATGGGTTGACCCGACCCGAACCCGATAAAGCCTTATAGGGTCGGGTTGATTCGGGTCCAACTTTGCTTATCGGGTCTATCGGGTCAACCCGACCAACCCGATAGCCTTATAGGGTCGGGTTAGGGTTATATTTTTCATACTTTATCGGGTTCGGGTTCAACCCGATAACCCGATAAATGTATAAGCCTTATTTGTTTTTATTTTCCAACCATTAAAGTCTATGATTTGCATGAAGAATCACTACAAAAGGAGCCATTGCCCAAAGATGTATGCATGTAAAAGGTGTCAACAAAAGCACTTTTCTGTGCTTTCAGACTTACGGACTCATGGGAAACACTGTGGGGATGTGAAATGGCGATGCTCGTGTGGTACAACGTTTTCAAGGAAAGATAAGCTCATGGGTCATGTTAATTTGTTCATAGGGCATACACCCATAGTAGTCGACACAGATTCTTTGAACAAGAGTCAATAAAACAAGGAACATTGGGTTGGTTTGTTTGTATAACTTGTTTAAGTGGTTAATTATCATAACTGATATGAGTAGTCCAAGATAGGCATGAGTTGCTAAAAAAAAAAATTAACTCCGTTGTTGTGGCTTCTAATGAGTTGAAGGCATGTAGTGACGGCTCTGAAGGGATATTGTGATCTACTTTTTGAAAGATAATTGGTTTTTGATGCAAATGATTGAAAGATGACATGTACTGGATAATGTATAATTGCAAACTTATAAGACACATTTGTATCTTTTACAACTACAAGTACATTCATTTTGGTTTGTTATACATGAACATATAGTATCTCATGTCACATGTTGAGTAAACTATTGCAATTTATGCTCCAACAATCCAAATTTAGTAGGACGATTACCTCGACACAACCCGATAACAACCCGACAACCCAACCCGATTCAACCCGACCGTTTGGACCGAAACACGATAACCCGATAGCTTATAGGGTCGGGTTAGGGTCAAAATTTGAGACACCAAAACCCGAATCAACCCGACCCGATAAACCCGATAACCCGACAACCCGACCCGATAACACCCCTAGTTACATGGATAGAAGTCGGATAATTCGTCTTTTCTAATGCAAGCAACTTTGTTAATACAGGTTTAGATTATATCGGTAATAATATTGTTTTTGTATTCATAGTTAAGGAGGTCTTGATTAAAGCTTTGATCTTACTAGCATATTTGTTATACTAGAAGAGCAAAAGTACGATATATTGATTTTAATAGATGATTACTTAAGTGTTGTAAAAATATCTTCACATGTGAAAAATATGACATGGTTGAAGCTTTGATCTTACTAGCATATTTTTTATACTAGAAGTGTAAAAATAGGAGATATTGATGTTTAATAGACGATTATTTAAGTTTTGTAAGAATATGAGCAAGGATTGAATCTTTGGTCTTATTAGCGTATTTTTTATACTAAAAGTGCAAAAATAATAGATATTGATGTTTGATAGACGATCATTTAAGTTTTATAATAAATATCTTCGCGCGTGAGAATTATGAGCAACGATTGAAGCTTTGATATTACTTTACTAGAAGTGTTAAAATAGGAGATATTAATGTTTAACAGATGATTATTTAAGCTTTGTAAGAATATCTTCACACGTGAAAATTATGAGCAAGTATTAAAATATTGATCTTACTAGTATATTTTTTATACTAGAAGTGCAAAAATATGATATATTGATGTTTAATAGACGATTATTTAAGTTTTGTATTAAATATCTTCACATGTGAAAATTATGAGCAAGAATTAAAACTTTGATCTTACTAGCATGTTTTTTATGCTAGAAGTGCAAAAATATGATATATTCATGTTTAATAGACGATTATTTAAATTTTGTAAAAATATCTTCACACATGAAAATTATGAGCAATGATTGAAGCTTTGACCTTGCTAGCATATTTTTTATACTAGAAGTGAAAAAATATGATATATTAATGTTTAATAGACGATTATTTAAGTTTTGTAAGAATATCTTCACATGTGACAATAAGGATTGAAGCTTTGATCTTACTGGCATATTTTTTCTACTAGAAGTGCAAAAGTAGGAGGTATTGTAAGAATATCTTCGCACGTAAAAATTATAAGCAAGTATTGAAATATTGATCTTACTAGCATATTTTTTATACTAGAAGTGCAAAAATATGATATATTGATGTTTAATAGACGATTATTTAAGTTTTGTATTAAATATCTTCACATGTGAAAATTATGAGCAAGGATTAAAACTTTGATCTTACTAGCATATTTTTTATACTAGAAGTGCAAAAATATGATATATTCATGTTTAATAGACGATTATTCAAGTTTTGTAAGTATATCTTCACATGTGAAAATTATGAGCAAGGATTTAATCATTGGTCTTACTAGCTTATTTTTTATACTAGAAGTGCAAAAATAAGATATTGATGTTTTTTAGACGATTATTTAATTTTTGTAAGAATATCTTCACATGTGAAAATTATGAGCAAGGATTGAAGCTTTGATCTAACTAGCATATTTTTTATACTAGAGGTGCAAAAATAAGAGATATTGATGTTTAAAAGACTGATGAGTGTCTAAATACTCATCATTTTTGTACTATCTAGACTGCAAAAACATCTGAAAACACTCAGAAACACATCAAAATGATAAAAATATCACAAACAAGTGTTTTATATGTTTTAAATGCAAAAACATCAAAATCTGGTGAAAAACGTATCAAGTTTGCATAATTGGCAGTTTTAGTCCCCCAAGTTACAAAAGTTGTCAAAATCAGTCCCTGGTAATTCAAAAACTTGTAAAATATCATTTTAGGTCCATGAGATTCAAAAGTTGTCAAAACAAACCTTTAAAGTTTAAAAATCACAAAATTACAACTTTGGTCCCTCAACTTTGCAAAAGTGTCAAAAATAGTCCTTAAGGTTTTAAAATTGGAAATTGATCAAAATAAACCTTGTACTATTCATAAATGACAAGAATGGTCCTTATGGTAAACTTTTGGAAAATTACAAGTTTGGTCCCTAGAATTACAAAAATGGCAATTTTAGTCCTTGGACTTGTAAAATGGAAATTTATGCAATGTTGGTCCTTATACTATTCAATTGTGGCATAATTAGTCCTTGTAATAACTTTAGAAATGTTACATGTTCGGTCCTCTAAGTTTTTGAGAATTACACATTTGGTCCTTGGGCTTGTATTAATAACAAACCAAACGGATCCTCACTATTATCCAAAATCCAATCCATTATCCATCTAACCCACCCAAGCCCAACAAGCCCAATCCAATATCCGTTATTAACCAAAACCACTCGTCAAACGGCAAACCCCCAAAACCACTACTACTTGTACATCTTCTTCACCCCCCTTTGAAATCCAATACCAGGTAGTTTTCACCTTTCCACCTCACTTCCCTTATCCCCATTGTTTTACATCACCCTCCACCTCCACATCCAACCAAGGGCATTAAATGCAAAAACCTGCTTATGTGACTTTTGGCGCCAAAAGCAAATTTGATGGCCAAGATTCGTTTGACCACATCAATGGTCGGAAAATGGTGGGAAATGCTCGAGTGCGATTGGGACTCTCAAAAGCCTATAAAGAAAGGATGAGAAGGAGAGTAAAGAACCAAGTAGTGTAATTTAGTTTAGTATAGGTCGTTTTAGTGTAATTTTAAATTTCAGTGTGATTTAAAGTTTCCAAGTACCTTTCTAAGCAATCTTAATGTATTATGAATCTTTTGAAGTAATCAATTTCAAACTTTCAGTTCAGTTCTCAAGTTATGCAGTTTTCTATTTATTCAAAAATCTCATTATGTTGAAAGGTTGTTAGCAGTGGTTATTTTGGACTTAGAAGCTCATATAAGCTCCTCATAAAGCTTATCAAAGCTTTTAGATACCTTAAAAGCAGCATTAGTAGCTAAAATCAAAAATTCATAAAAATACCAAAAATTCATGAAATTCAAAAATCACAAGTTTGATGATCAAGAAGGCGTCGTGATGCAGTTTGATCTTTGGATGGGAATGGTTTAGAGAACCTGTGGAGGTTCTATAGGATATGTTCTAAGTCCTTGGTTCTCATATTTCACTTGAAATCACTTGTAAGCTCTTTTGATCCAATTTGGCTTTTACTGCAAATAGTCATTAGTTCAAATCTTTGTTTTTAAATGTTTATTAGTTATAGTTAAGTTAAAATAAGTGATAAAATCAGTAGGTTGTTCTTTTAATTTTGTATTTTGTAAAAATCTTAATTTAACATATAAACCGCATAATCATAATTAGTGAGTTGTATGTTGTCATGGTTTGTTTGATGTTTATTTAGTGTTAATAAATGATATTATAAGAACTGCAATGAGTTCCATGGTTTTAATCTGTGATTCTCTTTGAAAAGTACCAAATCAGGTCACATAAAAGGGTGTTTGGTTTCTCTTGTTTCTCTGTAACAGGTTGTTGCGAACTTTGTTCTTGATTGCTACATGTCATACTTGGTCTAAAGAACTCAGTTAAACAAGAAAACTAGTCCTTATTTTGTGAAAAGTCAAACTCTCACTTAATCTCATTTATCTTGTTCACTGTTAGGAATTTGGTTTGCTAAAATCATCATATTAGCTCAAAAGTAGTTAACATAGCTCAATATAACTTCATTACACCTTAATATATCATAATCAGTTCATAGAATCAAGTTAAAATTCAGTTTAGTCAACCTTTCATTTCAATCAAAAAGTCAAAAAGCTCCCCTGTGCATCAGTTTTATTATCTGAATCATAAGCTTCTACAGAGCTTATTAGTTGTCAAAAATAAGTAATTTTTGTTTCTTTGGATAGCTAACCTAGTCCTTTTCAAGTTACAAGTTTAAAATTTCCATTTGGAGCTTATTCACTGTGACAACCCGTACTTTCAGGTCATTTCTCGACACAGTTCATGTCTCATTATTTCAACATTTATAGTAAACTTGGTTTACTTGTTTCAAATTCGCGTAACCTTGGAGGTTTAGCGGCGAATTCATGATCATGACATCACGTACATTTCATATGGACTATGATTAGTCTACATTTCATTGACATCATTTGCATCTCATTAATTCATTCATGACATTTCACTTCACCTTCAACGCGTAATTTTTATATTTAATAATCTTTATCGCGTGAGTTATTATTTTAAATATTTAATCCGTTACTTTCAAAAATGATCCCGAGGTATTTTTAAACTTACATTTAGTTCATAAAAACTATACTTTTAGTTTTCCTAGTGTTTCAAATTTATTCGATACATAAATCGTTAAAGTTGAATTATTACGTCGCTTTCTTAAAAATTGTACGATAATTATTTTATCACCCAAATTTTCACAAGGAATGTATTTTTACAATTTTTTATCAACCCATTACATTCTATTTTGATTTACTAAAAACTTACTTGTACCACAAATTACCATTTACCTTTATAAGTTACATTTCCTACACATATTACTTATACCCTTTATCAAATAATTACACAACACATTATTTATAAAAAAAAAAAGATATTTGAGGAACACAATCCCCCAAATCCGGTTTTGGAAGGGGGGGAAGTCGAGGGTGTGTAATAAATTGTTTATGGTTCATTTATTTCTTGTCTTACCACTTGTACATAAGTCTTACACTCAAAATAATTTTCACATACATTTCATTTTTATCAAAGTGTTAAACACAAGTTTCTCTCTTTTCTTTGGGTCTTCAAAACCGGCCAAGCATCAAGGTGCCAAGGGGATCAAGTTTTTGCAAGATCAAGTGTGTTTACAACCTAGTTTATATCCTTTATATGGTTTTGAAATAAAAACCAAGGATATTTAAGTTAATCCTTGCTACTTTCACCTCATCATTTTTACTAGTAAGCATGTTTTTATCATTTTTATGTTTCCTTGTCATTTTCATAAGTTTCTTTTCATTTTTGGAGCTTATATGCATGTTATGTGATTTATACCATTTATTTCATGATTTTAAAGTTATATATACAATATGGTCATCCTATAATTATTCCCATGGTATTCTTTGGTCTTGATGGTGATTAGGAACCCATGACACCCTAAGAAGGTGTATGGTAGGATTAGATTAGCTTTGGAGTTGATTTGAAGGGATTAGAATAGGTTTTGTCCGAGAAAAACTATTTTCGATAACTATAAATTATGTTCTGTCCTTGTTTCGATTTTCTGGAAAAACCAGCAGTTGGTACGAAACTTTGGCCTTGATTTTTAGAAAATATACTTTAAAACGAATCCGTGGCCGCTTGAACGGATGAAAACGGACTTATAACGAAGAAGTTATGAATTTTACAAGTTTGACGACGAAATATATTATTTTCAGAAATTTCAGCAACATGTAATTATTTTGTCCGAGTCAAAAATGAGCCTTAAGCTTCACAAATTATTTCGACTTGTCAAAAATATATTAGTATACTTCAATACGAAGCTAAGGACATATTAAACGTACAAAACGGATTTGAAACGACAAAGATATGCACTTTTTCTTAAACTTGCGTAACTAATTTTACGCACACTATTAGCCAAACACCACCATCTTTAACCCTTATTATCTTTGTGTCCGAGACCTTTTGGACGAAAACTCCTGAACTGAAACTTTTAGATATCGATACAAACTTTCCAAAACAGTCGAGTTCGTTCTCTAACGATCGACGTACACCATTTTACTACTAGTTTTCCAAAGCCATTTTGGCAATTTCATGATTTTCCGACGACATTGTTTTGAGACGAAAAAGGGTAATTTCACCAAAAATCATTATAAAACCATTATAGGATGACATTTTGACGTAAAAACATGTGAAGTCATTTTGAAGGGTCAAGGCGTCAAAGAGTATTTTTTCGACGACGAGTAATATTTTCAAAACCCGTAAATGGTATAAATAACATACGAAGTGCATGCATAACATTACATTGCAACTCATGACATATCATATCATTCGTCATAGGTCGCGGATAACGCATCTCATTATACCTCGGTGTACTCACTCTTGTCATCTCGTCAGTTTACCAAGTGAGTTCCATAGCCCCACTTTTCTTGTTTTAATCTTTGTTATTAAACTTTTGGGGAGATACATGCTCAAACTTTTTTCATTTCGTTCATAAGTACTTTAAATTTATCATGAGTACCATTGTTTCTAAATCAAAGGTTATACTATATAAATTGTTCTTGTTTTGCGTGCTATGGTATCACGTCGTGTAACGTTCTAAATCAGTTGACTACTGATAAATTGAGTTAAGTGCTATGGATTATGTGCTATTGTTCTACGCCGAAGTTAAGTGCTATTGATTAAGTGCTATCGTTCTACGCCGAGTTAGGTACTATGGTGAATTCATTTGAAATCATATGTTTGGAACATAAATTATACATATTCAAGTGGGTTGTGAACCACAGTTGCAAGTTTTGTATGGGGACTTGAACCGAGTGGATTTACAATGACTTTGCTACATAAACGACTTTGGAAGTCTTTACATTTCAACGATTTACAATGCCTTTGCTGCATAAACGATTTCGAACGGCTTTTCATTTCAAAACAAACTCTATGAACTCACTCAACCTTTGTGTTGACACTTTTAGCATGTTTTATCTCGTGTATCTAAGGTATACACTTCATGGCATGCATTTGGACACCTCATGGAGTCGTGAGCGTCTCACTGGGTTTTACGCACTTTAAAACATCGTTTGAATTGTAACAAACTTATTTCCGCACAAGATGATTTTCAATTGGGACCTATCTTTGTAACTCTGATTATTTTATTAAATCAAACGATGTATTTTCCAAACGACACTTTAGGTCGTTCAATATAACTGTGATTGTGATGCTATGACAAGTCAATCCCGAGAATTCCATTCACGCAAAGCAGTAATTTGGGGTGTGACAGTTGGTATCGAGCTTGGTTATAGAGAACTAGGTTGCATCATTGACCCTAGACTATAACTACATCATCATAGCATCTCATCATTTCATCACAAGTGCATGTTCACTTTGCATACGATTTATACATTGCATTTTTTCGAGTTATTTACTTTCATTTAACATCGATTGTCACATGGATGCCCTTAAATACCCATCCCATCATACTCACATCACTTTGGCGTGGAGAATGCCTGTCATTCCCTATCACAATTTTAACATCGGTTGACTCAACACCAAACAACATATGAGTCGATTAGTCCAAGCATTGCATAGTTACTCCTAAATTATACATAGCGTGATCACCTATGTCTAATTCAGGAAGAATCATGCAATGAAGGGAGTAGTAGGCTTATATGTGTAAGCAAATTCCGTGTCGAGCCAAATTTTCAAAAGATTTTCTTCAAACCACTTGTTTCAGTTTGATCCGTACAGTTCTTGTTTGATAAGTTGCAAAGATCGAGCTAGAAACAAGTTGTTACCTAAACCGATTTAGCCTAATCTCATGACAGTTCTTGTTTGATGAGTTGTGAGATTAAGTAAAAATCGGTTACCAAAAAGTCTTTTGAGGGTTTTGCTCGAGAATGGGAAGGCTTGCCTCATCAAACCCTAAACCCGAGAGACCAACACGAACTGAATTCAGGGACTGAATTCCTTTTTGGATGGGCGAATGTGACAACCCGTACTTTCAGGTCATTTCTCGACACAGTTCATGTCTCATTATTTCAACATTTATAGTAAACTTGGTTTACTTGTTTCAAATTCGCGTAACCTTGGAGGTTTAGCGGCGAATTCATGATCATGACATCACGTACATTTCATATGGACTATGATTAGTCTACATTTCATTGACATCATTTGCATCTCATTAATTCATTCATGACATTTCACTTCACCTTCAACGCGTAATTTTTATATTTAATAATCTTTATCGCGTGAGTTATTATTTTAAATATTTAATCCGTTACTTTCAAAAATGATCCCGAGGTATTTTTAAACTTACATTTAGTTCATAAAAACTATACTTTTAGTTTTCCTAGTGTTTCAAATTTATTCGATACATAAATCGTTAAAGTTGAATTATTACGTCGCTTTCTTAAAAATTGTACGATAATTATTTTATCACCCAAATTTTCACAAGGAATGTATTTTTACAATTTTTTATCAACCCATTACATTCTATTTTGATTTACTAAAAACTTACTTGTACCACAAATTACCATTTACCTTTATAAGTTACATTTCCTACACATATTACTTATACCCTTTATCAAATAATTACACAACACATTATTTAAAAAAAGATATTTGAGGAACACAATCCCCAAATCCGTTTTGGAGGGGGAAGTCAAGGTGTGTAATAAATTGTTTATGGTTCATTTATTTCTTGTCTTACCACTTGTACATAAGTCTTACACTCAAAATAATTTTCACATACATTTCATTTTTATCAAAGTGTTAAACACAAGTTTCTCTCTTTTCTTTGGGTCTTCAAACCGCCAAGCATCAAGGTGCCAAGGGGATCAAGTTTTTGCAAGATCAAGTGTGTTTACAACCTAGTTTATATCCTTTATATGGTTTTGAAATAAAAACCAAGGATATTTAAGTTAATCCTTGCTACTTTCACCTCATCATTTTTACTAGTAAGCATGTTTTATCATTTTATGTTTCCTTGTCATTTTCATAAGTTTCTTTTCATTTTTGGAGCTTATATGCATGTTATGTGATTTATACCATTTATTTCATGATTTTAAAGTTATATATACAATATGGTCATCCTATAATTATTCCCATGGTATTCTTTGGTCTTGATGGTGATTAGGAACCCATGACACCCTAAGAAGGTGTATGGTAGGATTAGATTAGCTTTGGAGTTGATTTGAAGGGATTAGAATAGGTTTTGTCCGAGAAAACTATTTTCGATAACTATAAATTATGTTCTGTCCTTGTTTCGATTTTCTGGAAAAACCAGCAGTTGGTACGAAACTTTGGCCTTGATTTTTAGAAAATATACTTTAAAACGAATCCGTGGCGGCTTGAACGGATAAAAACGGACTTATAACGAAGAAGTTATGAATTTTACAAGTTTGACGACGAAATATATTATTTTCGAAATTTCAAAGCAACATGTAATTATTTTTGTCCGAGTCAAAAATGAGCCTTAAGCTTCACAAATTATTTCGACTTGTCAAAAATATATTAGTATACTTCAATACGAAGCTAAGGACATATTAAGCGTAGAAAACGGATTTGAAACGACAAAGATATGCACTTTTTCTTAAACTTGCCGTAACTAATTTTCTGCACTATTAGCCAAAAACCACCATCTTTAACCCTTATTATCTTTGTGTCCGAGACCTTTTGGGCGAAAACTCCTGAACTGAAACTTTTAGATATCGATACAAACTTTCCAAAACAGTCGAGTTAGTTCTCTAACGATCGACGTACACCATTTTACGACTAGTTTTCCAAAGCCATTTTTGGCAATTTCATGATTTTTCCGACGACATTGTTTTGCGACGAAAAGGGGTAATTTCACCAAAAATCATTATAAAACCATTATAGGATGACATTTTGACGTAAAAACATGTGAAGTCATTTTTGAAGGTCAAGGCGTCAAAAGAGTATTTTTTTTCGTCGACGAGTAATATTTTCAAAACCCGTAAATGGTATAAATAACATACGAAGTGCATGCATAACATTACATTGCAACTCATGACATATCATATCATTCGTCATAGGTCGCGGATAACGCATCTCATTATACCTCGGTGTACTCACTCTTGTCATCTCGTCCGGTTTACCAAGTGAGTTCCATAGCCCCACTTTTCTTGTTTTAATCTTTGTCAAGTATTAAACTTTTGGGGAGATACATGCTCAAACTGTTTCATTTGCTCATAAGTACTTTAAATTTATCATGAGTACCATTGTTTCTAAATCAAAGGTTATACTATATAAATTGTTCTTGTTTTGCGTGCTATGGTATCACGTCGTAACGCTCTAAATCAGATTGACTCTTGATAAATTGAGTTAAGTACTATGGATTATGTGCTATTGTTCTACGTCGAGTTAAGTGCTATTGATTAAGTGCTATCGTTTCACGCCGAAAGTTAGGTACTATGGTGAATTCATTTGAAATCATATGTTTGGAACATAAATTATACATATTCCGGCATGGGTTGTGAACACAGTGTTGCAAGTTTTGTATGGGCGGGACTTGGGCGAGTGGATTTACAATGCCTTTGCTACATAAACGACTTTGGAAGTCTTTACATTTCAACGATTTACAATGCCTTTGTTGCATAAACGATTTCGAACGGCTTTTCATTTCAAAACAAACTCTATGAACTCACTCAACCTTTGTGTTGACACTTTTTTAGCATGTTTTATCTCAGGTATCTAAGGTATACACTTCATGGCATGCATTTGGACACCTCATGGAGTCGTGTGACGACGCTGCGTCTCACTTGGGTTTTTACGTACTTTAAAACATCGTTTGAATTGTAACAAACTTATTTCCGCACAAGATGATTTTCAATTGGGACCTATCTTTGTAACTCTGATTATTTTATTAAATCAAACGATGTATTTTCCAAACGACACTTTAGGTCGTTCAATATAACTGTGATTGTGATGCTATGACGGTCAATCCCCAGGAATTCCATTCCGCAAAACAGTAATTTGGGGTGTGACATTCACGTGGTCAGAATCGCTTATCGGTTGGTCCCAACTCACTCAAGATAATCGAGTCCAACTCAGTGGATTGTTAGGTTTTGAAAAAGCTTCTCCCAAGCTCATAAGAGCTTATCATTGACTGAGTTTTGGTATATTTGGTCTCAACCAGGTCTTAAACAAGTTCCAATTTCTACTTTTCAGTTTTAGCTTATTGTGTGTTACATGCATAAGCTAAAAGTAGCCCACCGATTTGTTTTCATAAATAAGCTCAAACCTCAAATCGTGTTAACTTGTAATCCGAAGTTCAAGCTTGTTGTTTTTGGTTGCAATTGAGTCATTATAGCATATTTTAGCTTCTGTATCAAGTTGGTAGTTTTTGGTTATCATTTGGCTTTTTCAAGTGCTTATAAATAAGCAGTTGCCACTACAGTTGCTTATTTCTACACACAAGACCACGTTTTTCTATTTTTCTTAGACTCAGTAGATTAAAATAGACTTTTCCTGAAATTTTCATAATTTTTCATAACTGTTTGCTATTTTTCTTAATTAAAAAGCAGCTTTTAGGTATTTTAAATAGCTTTTAATACAAATAAATTATAAAAAGCTTTAAAAAATGATTTTTCAATTTTATTAGGTTAAGATAATTATAAAAGTAATAAAAAGTATTTTTCCATAATTTTCTTAGTTTAAAAAGTATTTTTAGCATTTTAATTAGTTTTAAATAGTTTTAAATTAATAATAAATACATAATAAGTCTTAAAAATATATTTTTAGTTTTAAAATAAGTTTTATCATATTTTAGATTTTTCTAAGTTATAATTTCATTTTTCTAGGTTAATTTTGTATTTTCTTGTATTTTAGTGCAATTTAAATACTTAATAAATAGTTTTTAATTAATAATAATTAAATAAATAGTTGTAAAAATAATTTTCTTTTTCTAATAATTTTCTTTTATTATTAGGATTGTAAAAATACCATTTTCATATTTGTAGGTCTTTTATTTCTTTAAAACTCACGTTTTATTTTGTACGTAGACGTAATTTTATTTTAAACGTAAGTTTTAAGTTGTAGGTTTTAAACGTTCATCGCCTTTAAAAATAGTGATAGCGTTTATTTAATAGATTTTATCTTTTATTTCTTTTAATTTGCATTTAAGTCGCTTTAATTTGTAGATTTTCTCTTTAGGTATAATTATCCATTCAAAACCCCTGATCACTATCCTTAGTGATCATTCTATCATCTGAAGTTGTTTAAACGCCTATTCATCCTCCGTGGGACATAACGACCCGGGAATACACTATATTCTCCTGGACTTCATTGCATTTGCGTCTGAGCAGTTTTAAGTCTGTTTAGACTTGACGGTTCAGCGCGAATCAAAGACGATTATTTAAGTTTTGTAAGAATATCATCACATGTGAAAATTATGAGTAATGATTGAAGCTTTGATTTTACTCGCATATTTTTTATACTAGAAGTGCAAAAATAGGAGATATTGATGTTTAATAGATGATTATTTAAGTTTTGTAAGTATATCTTCACATGTGAAAATTATGAGCAAGGATTGAATTATTGGTCTTACTAACATATTTTTTATACTAGAAGTGCAAAAATAGGATATATTGATGTTTTTAGATGATTATTTTTTTTTGTAAGAATATCTTCACATGTAAAAATTATGAGCAATGATTGAAGCTTTGATCTTACTAGCATATTTTCTATACTAGAAGTGCAAAAATAGGAGATATTGATGTTTAATAGATGATTATTTAAGTTTTGTAAGTATATCTTCACATGTGAAAATTATGAGCAAGGATTGAATCATTTGTCTTACTAGCATATTTTTTATACTAGAAGTGCAAAAATAGGATATATTGATGTTTAATAGATGATTATTTAAGTTTTGTAAGTATATCTTAACATGTGAAAATTATGAGCAAGGATTGAATCATTGGTTTTACTAGCATATTTTTTATACTAGAAGTGCAAAAATAGGATATATTGATGTTTTTAGACGATTATTTAATTTTTGTAAGAATATCTTCATATGTGAAAATTATTAGCAGTGATTGAAGCTTTGATCTTACTAGCATTATTTTTATATTAGAAGTGCAAAAATAGGAGATATTGATGTTTAATAGACGATTATTTAAGTTTTGTAATTATATCTTCATATGTGAAAATTATAAGCAAGGATTGAATCATTGGTCTTACAAGCATGTTTTTTATACTAGAAGTGCAAAAATAGGATATATTGATGTTTCTTAGACGATTATTTAATTTTTGTAAGAATATCTTCACATGTGAAAATTATGAGCAATGATTGAAGTTTGATCTTACTAACATATTTTTTATACTAGAAGTACAAAAATAGGAGATATTGATGTTTAATAGACGATTATTTAAATTTTGTAAGTATATCTTCACATGTGAAAATTATGAGCAAGGATTGAATCATTGGTTATACTAACATATTTTTTATACTAGAAGTGCAAAAATAGGATATATTGATGTTTTTCAGACGATTATTTAATTTTTGTAAGAATATCTTCACGTGTGAAAATTATGAGCAATGATTGAAGCTTTGATCTTACTAGCATATTTTTTATATTAGAAGTGCAAAAATAGGAGATATTGATGTTTAATAGACGATTATTTAAGTTTTGTAAGTATATCTTCACATGTGAAAATTATGAGCAAAGATTGAATCATTGGTCTTACTAGTATATTTTTTTATACTAGAATTGCAAAAATAGGATATATTGATGTTTTTTAGGCGATAATTTATTTTTGTAAGAATTTTTTCACATGTGAAAGTTATGAGCAATGATTGAAGCTTTTTAAGAATATCTTGACTACTTGGTCACATGTGAAGAAATAAGGTATTGTCATATTCGACAAGGCGTACACTAATGATGAAGTTTTGATGATTCTGAATCCTCTACCAGTCAGCTTTCTCAGTATCTAGCCTTGAAATACCCCGACCTTTTTGGCATTAGAATTGCTCATAAAATGGGAAATACAAGAAGAGTTGTGGAGTCATCACCGTATTGGTATATCTCACCACCTAAAACTTGCGTTCTGTTGGAGCCTAGAGATTATCATATTAAGAATGTTGATATGAACGTGCCTAAAGCTACTGGTTTTACAAGTGTTGTTTCATGTAACAAAGGTAAACTTTGCTTCTAGAGGTGGCATATTAGACAGGTTGGGGAGGATAACGGGTCAAAACGGGCTAATTGTTTTGAATTTCGTAAAAAAGTTTTATTTAAAGATTATACAATAATAAACTATACTTACACTATAAGTTATCTATTTTTTTTATATAGTGATTTAGGAGCTTTTACGCATTTTAACACTTCTAGCTGACTTTGGAGATAATCAACCTGAATCGACCCGTCTTAAGCAAATTGATTGAATTTCCGCCTCTACTTTCTTTGCTTTCACGTTTTTATGTATTGATAACCTGACTTGGGTTGTCTGTGTGCAAATATTAGCAGTTATTCATAGAACACCAATGTATAAGGATCTTGACACCACAATTCTAAAATGGAAGCTCTTTGGTGAGAACATTTTAAAGAAAGAACCGTGAACGAGATTTGAAGCGATGACTCATGGATTTCATTTTAGAGCATCGATTGATAAAGAGATTGGTGATGCTAGTGACAGCAAAGGGGTTTATGGACTTGTTGGAAGAGGCTTCATGTGATGATAAATAATTCTAGTGCCTTACTATTGCAAATACTGAACTTGCAAAATTTTGACTATTCAAGGTTTATAATGATTTTAGTTTTGGTCTCATTTGTTATATGTGTACTATCTTTCATGCTGCAAATCTTTAGTAACATAAAGCTTATGTGTACCATTTGATTGTTTGATTTGTGCTTAAGGGCTATAAACATAAGTAGAATCTGAAGCTAAAAATAAGTCAGCATTATGAACATAAAGGCAGCTTGATTTTTAACTGTGATCACAATAACACGTGTAACATTTATACACCTCATGTATAAATGTACCTCATGTATAATGTATGTATATTTATTATGTATAAATGTACGTGTATTTACTAGTGAAGAAATTTTATTAACACGCAAAGAAAAAAGTATATGCTCATCTATAAATTAATCCATAAAAGATGTTAGCTTATAGAACTGAATATATACGGTACTAGCTTGAAAATTAATCCATGTCTTATTGAAAATATACCTAAGTAACTCAAACTTTTATACAAGATTCCAAATACGCTTGTATCCGCCCTTTCACTGGAATACGTGAACGCTCTTAGAACTTTGAAAATAATCGTTGTGAAAGCCATGTCTTCAATTTTGGCTTCTCGATGAGTAATTGCCTGCAAGATCTATTGAAGCATGATACATATGTTTCCATCAACATTTGTAATCGCTTTACATGCTTTTGGTGAAATGTTTTCCCCATTAACACTTGGTACGAAGAAAACCATCAATTCTCGCAAATAAATGTGCAAAGTGTATTAGACATCGCGAACCTTAATTGCATACACTAACCTTTTAATGTCTCCGATAGAAGGTCACCGGATAACAATGATTCTTTGATAGAACCAACTAATGATCTCCTCACGTTGGAACCCCTTATTTTTTCCTTTAACTTCCGTATATATACAATTAAAAAAAAAACAACGATCTCAAGCACACTACAGTAAGAGTTGGCAAAAGAAACATTATTTTGACTCCCTAAGGCCCCTAACAAGTATCGAATTACTGAAATGCAATAGGTTCATCAGTGTGTTGAGGTGGCAATTTTGACGCATATACTTATTAATGGGTTGATGTTGGTATAAGTTCTTATCTCAAACACGTTAAATCGTTAAACTATTGGAAAGTCAACTTAACAAGAAACAAGCCAAACAGGGTTCAAAGTCGCCCTAAGTATATATTTTATGGCATAAACCTCCTATATATTACTGAAAACGTACTTTTTATTCTCAAGCATCGGTTAATTCTCAATCTCGATTTAGTACATCTTGTTGCGATGGGGGACCAAATATGTCCATCAGATAGTTGACATATTCTAGCCCAAGAAGTTACTACGTCTTTTGCACAAATCATGTGTTATAATAATATGTTGTTTTACTAAAAGATCGGTCGTTGGCCAAAATACCTCTTCGAGGATCCGCGATCGAAAACGTTTGGTCAACCCTCCTCGCTTTTCCGCATAAGCTTATCAAAATGGTCTTCGCTCTATTTCGGCCTCTTGGAAACCCTTCAACAGTTCATTGTAATGTCGCTTTGGGAGTCCATCTATTACATGACAAGATGTAAATTACACAAATGCAAATAAAAGTAACCATAATTTATTAAAAAATTACAAGCATCTAGTGGCAAGACCGCAGTAATATGTTATAAAAGGTACTGCTTTTGGTTACGCTTGTGTAAGCTTTGTTCTGTCCTCACAACACGATATTGTTCTTCACTTTCCTTAACTTTTAAGACAGAGAACACATTGGACTCTTCCATTGCTTTTGCATGCCTTGCGTCTTTAGCATATTTGTCTTTATAGAAATTCAAGAGTCGATTATCTTCTTTCATTTGTTTCAACTGGTTGACATAGTTTTCTAGGTATGAAACCATCTCAAACTTCACCTTCGATTTCACTTAACAAATATAGAACAAATGAAGCTTAATACCAGAGCTTAAGAAGTAAGAACAAAAAGAATTTTACAACAAAAAATAAAGAAAGAATGCAGACCTTGACAATGTTGATTAAAGATATCCATGTCTTCTTTTGTAGCCATGTAGCCATATATTCGACGTTTACCTTCGTGGAGAAATAGAGTAGGGCGATAATCCCACGCATCTTGGTGTGCGCCTTACTATTCAAAGTGTTTGCTTAGACGCCACTCTGCTTATCCTACGGTGAGGACTCGAATATCAGCAAACTCATTCCTCTATGGCCTTTAGGCCTATAAGAATGACGTGCCTTATCGCAAAATTCGAAGTAATCCGAAGCTCGGGTTAACGGAAGTTACATCCCAAATCTTTGTTAAAGGCCGCCTCTGTGTAAATCTTGGAAGAACATGACTCAATCTCATCAAGTAAACAACCGATTTCATCAAGTAAATACTCAAAACCGAATTCACCACAATAATTGACAACAATTTTCATCTAGATGCAAGTTTGTGACTTGTCACTTCCGACAAGTCGCGCCAATTAGAAAATGTGTATTTTAAAAGAAGTTAATAACTTACAATTGAAAGAGAACATTACATTTTTGTAGATCATACAAATTAAAGAATTTTAAATGTGAAGTTTAGTCTTCTTGATTCAAATATAAAAGTTATTAACAATTATTTTAATAACTAGACTGATTAGTATTGTATAGATGTACAACATTTCAAGTTGATGAAACGGAATAGAAGTAATAATTACCCTAAGAAGATTCATGAGAATGTTTGGTCAAATAGCGCACCTTCCAGAAAATATAAAGCAATCTAATTCGAGAATTGAAAAAAAAATATACTAACCATAGAAGGTGACACGGCTAGCAGACCTCGTAACTTGTGTTTCCTATTGGGTCGTTAATTAGCATCAAACTTCGTTGATTCTCGAACTATGCGTATATCATAGGTAGCCTAGGACTTTTATCTCCACATTTATTCTGGTACAAGGATTTTGTTCCCAAGCCAAGCACTAGGCCGGCTATATTTTTTAGGTTTGATATCATAGTGTCGCGCTTTCAAACATGAATGCAACGACGATATATTTTCTCAACTATTGACACTGAAAAGATAAACTAATATAATCGACGATATATAAAGTAATCAATAGTCACAAACTAAAGTTAAGGAGTATCTCATGGACAAAAATCAAAAACCAACTTCATAGGCAAAGTAGTCCAATCTCTGCCACTTGTCAAAACAAAACTGCTTCCAGCCAACTCAACGTCTCAACCCCACTCGTTACCTAAACCTCCGAAGCCTCTCCCCATATTGTCACCTATGGTGGACTAAACGCTTTTGGCCCAGGGGCTCACCATATCAAGTAACATAATTGTTCTTGTATATAAACAATTTACACATCACATCTTCGAGTTCTCATATAGCACAATAACAATAACAATATTCCAATCATTTTTTTTGAAAGGTTCGATTTTGTACATAGTGATACATCAGTATTGGTTATGAATGCAAGCATTACGGCAATAGAAGCCAAAAGCCTCAAATGCAAGCATTATTCAATTCATGATATCATTATGTTATTGTGATTGAGATTGTTAATGCAAGAAATGAAGTTAAAGAAATGATGAATTACCTTGCAAATCAGGATCTTCTATGTATCCACCTTAAATAAACAAAAATCTCGCTTCTTTTTTGTGATTTCGTACCCATGTTGAAGCAACTGTGTCTTGAAACTCCATTACATATTTTCCGTCCACTCACTTCCCTGAACAAATGATAATTGCATGTTCTCAAGAATACTTAAACCGAGATAAAAGCAACTCGAGAAAGAATATATCAAGACTGTTGAATGCTAGAGTAGCTTCAAAGAGCAGTTTGTTTCAAGTAGCTTTGTTTAACTTGACCCTTTCCCAATCAAACAAAGCAAAAGCTATAGAAGCTGGCGCGATTAAACCTTTATTAAAAATTCTTGAAAACGACCAATTAGATATGGTTGATGAGGCTCTTCGATACTTCATTACTAATAGAACATCCATGGGAGAAAAGAACTTGGAAAACTTACATTTATTGAGACTCGTAAAGTTTATGAAAGAAGGACCCCAAAAATAAAGAATGCGCAGCAGCAGCTTCTTAAGCTTTGTACAAATAATAATAATCTTATGGTGGTCATTGCACTTCAAGACGGTGTTTATGAGCATGTATCGACATTTCCAGATGGGACTAAAAGAGGGAAAAAGAAGGCAATGGTGATTTTGCAGCTTATGAGTAAAAGGGGACAGATTCCTAGCTACAATAATGTAAGGTAACAAGAATGGCTTCTTTGCAAGTTAAGGTAGGTATGAAAAAAATGCATCTATGTTCTTTCATCATCTAATAGATTAGTTTTGTGAATACTGTAGATTAGAGGCAGACCCTGCATAGTCCGCCATGTATACCTTAAATAATCAAAAAATCCGCTAATAACGTGAAAACTTCATTACTTACTGATTTTCTTCACACGTGAAGATAATATTAACTAAACTTAAATCCGCTAATAATGTTAAAACTTTATTACTTATTGATAATCTTCACACGCGAAGATACTCTAACTAAACTAAAATATTAAAAAAAAATCCGCTAATAACTTCAAAACTTCATTACTTACTGATATTCTTCACACGCGAAGATACTTTAACTAAACCTAAATCCGCTAATAACTTTAAAAATTCATTACTTACTGATATTCTTCACACTTAAGATACTCTAACAAAACTTAAATCCACAAATAACCTCAAAACTTCCTTACTTCTTGATATTCTTCACACGCGAAGATACTCTAACTAAACCTAAATCCGCTAATAATCCCACAATTTCATTCCTTACTAACATTCTTCACATGCGAAGATACTCTAACTAAACTTATATCTTCTAATAATCTCAAAAATACATTCCTTACTAATATTCTTCACATGCGAAGATACTTTTAATATACTTAAATCGCTAATCTTGATATTCTTCACATGTGACTAAATTCATAATATCAAATAATCTTCGATTTATGCAATCTAAATCTCTGAACAGCAAACACCTGATTCGTTACCTATTCTTTCACAAACGCATCAAAATTTAGATTTCTAAACTAATTTTATAGCAATTAATTAAATAAGTACAAAATATAACAATTACTTGAATAGTCTGATTTAAACAAAGCATCCCCTTCACTAATTTCAGCTTCCTCTTGTTTAATTTCATCCAAATTCACTAATTTGATGTGGTTGAAGCACGGTGACATACTGTGGTTCAACAACGGTGATATCCGTGATTGAATGACGGTTATATGTTGTGGTTGAATGATGGTGATATGCGTGGTTGAATGACGGTGATCTGCGGTGGTTGAACAATGGTGATCTGCATTGGTTGAACAATGGTGATATACGTGGTTGAATGAAGGTGATCCTGTGGGATATGACCAAGATACGTGGAGAGAGAATTGTGTGTTTTCACCTTCAACTTTGTGTTGTGTGTGTTTTTCTATTTTTATAGTAGTTATTACAAAAATATCTCTAGTTAGTGTAAATTAAAGTTTGATATTAGCCATTGGATCTAAAAAAATGAGGGATTAGATGGAGGGCTAGGATCTCTTCTCGCGTTCTCACAAAAATTAGACTTCTCACAAGAAACACCCCTATATATATATATATATATATATATAGGATAAAGATCAAATAAAAAGACAAATATCCGTAAAAGATAAAAGATTTTTTTCAAAAAATTCTCGAAAAATTCCTAAAAATTCCACAAGATCGGTATGATGGTGCATGAAAAGTTGTGAAAAACTTTTTCCTAAAAGGATATTCCGAAAAAATTATGAAAACACGTTACTAAGATTAAATCGCTTTTTGTGCATTAAAATTGGTTTTGCACCCAACTTCTTTTGACTTTTTTCATCAAAGTAACATTGCACATCTAACTAAAACAAGTTAAAAATTTTGTGCATCAAATTTTTTTTGAGCATCAAAATTAGTTTTTTGTGCATTAAAAAAAACGTATCAAAACTCAAAATTATAAAAAATGTTTTCACAAAAGTTTTAGGCACCAACATACCCGATCTTGTGGAATTTTTTTTGATTTTTTGGAGAATTTAAAAAAAAAACAAATTTTTTTATTCTTTTTACGGATATTTGTCTTTTTATTTTAACTTTACCCTATATAGGGGAGGGTTAATGTGAGATCATACTTAAAGTTGTAAAAATAAGATCAAGTCTAAAAAACCACTAAAACATTTATAAATAACAATTTTAGCAATAATACACAAAAATATAATATTTTAATACAAATTAACATTTTAGAAACTAATAACCAAATGATACATGAGTTTGAATTAGTGATACACCTGATACATATTACACTAATAAATATTCCAAAATCTGATACACATACAAAAACCTGATACACATTACACTTCTAATCAAAGTGTATCACCTAGGTTTCAAATTTAAAAAAAAGAAATCTATCGAACTTTAACATTTTAGTTGTAGCAATAAAAAATTATTTTTGTTATAAGGAGTGTGTCACTTGTCAAATTTTAGATTGATCTCATTTTAACAACTTTAAGATTGATCTTATTTGATCTAGATTCTATATATATATATATATATATATATATATATATATATAACATGAGGCATTTGGCATTAATGCCACCTCAATGCCACATAATCAAATTTCATGCCACATAAGCAATTGTTATCCAACTAAGCAATTAATTGTTAAATTTCGGAATTTAATTAATTTTTTTTGTAATTTTCGGATTTTTCTTAAACATTTTTTAAAAATGTTTATAAAAAAGGTTCCTTGCAAGGATTGAACCTTGGTCATTTTGATAAATAACATGTGTGTTTACCACTAAGGCAACATGATTTTTTAGAATATTTGTTGCAAGGCCAAAATTATAAATCTATGCAACCAATTATATAGGAGAATCCCTACAACTTAGGTAGCCCTAAACAAAACATATACATTAAAAATTCGGTTCATTCATATTTTTTTGTCACCGTACTCTTTTTCCTAGAAACCCTAATGGTCTCTCAAGTTATATTTTTTACATATTGTTGGTTTCTTTGTTGCCTTTTGCAGTTTGGTTGTGATGGTTCATGAAGTAGATGACATCAATGATCCAGTGTCCTTTGTTCACAGGTAAAACACATGATTTAATGCTTTTTTTTTTTTAATTTTTGTAGAGGCAAACCACAACCTTCTTTTGATCAGGTTGGTTTGTGATAATCCTTCTTACATCGTTGTATCTTTTCATAGCCCGTTACATATTATACTTCATAGACTCCACTTACTCATATTTGTTAATTCTCTTCATTTACTACTGTGTTTTGCATGAGTTTTATATGGACTCGCCCATGCACTATAATGAGAGACTCATGTATCATGTTAAGCACAAATATTGGTTTGACATCTACAAGGTATGTATTCATTAGTCTCATTTAATTTTGCTAATAAATCATATGAATATTGTTTCTTGAATATGAATGCAAAGGCTTTAAAAGAGGCTTCATCAAGGGGTGTTAAATTGGTTATAAGAAAGGAAAAGTAAGAAGAAAAAAAACTCTTGGTAACTTCTCAATATATATGATTGATTCCTAACTATTTTTGTATTTATATGTTTGGAAACGCTCATTCCGCCGCTATAACACTTTTGAAGATGGTAGATTTAGCAGCAAAGATGGAATTGCCTCCGAGTATACACCGGTGTTTTCATACAGTGTTGTTTGATCTATAATATTTTCAATTGATGTCATGTCATGTTTATGCTTTTTTAGTTAACTCTTAAAGTCGCTACTGTGTGAAACTGGATTATAAGGCCTCAATGTAAATGCTCATTCTCTTTTCAGATTCTCATCAGCAGTTGTTCAACTATCTCGGAAGATAAACATGGAGTCGCCTTATGTTCAATTTGAGTTACGCATGCAAAACCGATGATGGTCGGTGTATTATGGAGTGATCAACACCGTTTATGAAACGTGCCAAGATTGGAACAAAATATACTGTACCGCAAATTGCTTTCTATAAGGCCATTGTAAGTTTCTATGCACATATGTGTAAACCACCGCTGTTGAAATCACACACATATTGAAATTATCCGTTTAGTTACGTTGATCGCATGCGTTTTGAAGTAATGATTTGACTAAAGTTTAAGGAAATGTGTTAAGTTCCTTAAATGATATCAAGTGTTTTATGCTAAGCAGAATTTGAAACTAACAAACAAAATAATAAAAAGATAACAATAAGTCTCTAAGCTTAATATATGTGCTTAAAGTATCCAAAAAAAATGGTCTTTCATGAAATAGGCTATTATAGATTATTGAATTTGGATTAAGATGCTTCATTTATGTTCAGCAAACACTACTGGACCCATGTAATGTATCTTACTTGCAAAGTTTTGTATCTTCACTTTGTATTGTAAATGATTGAGGTCTATGAGAATGTAAATAGTAAGCTGGTCTACAATCATAGCTCTTGGATCGCATGGTTTTCAAGATCATACTAATATTTGGATATGATAAATGATTTGGAACAGATTGAAGCCATAGTCCAAGATTCCTCGGCAAGAAGGTGCTATTTCCAATATCGAAGCCTCAATCTTCGGCTAGAAAACCGTGTCGTTATTTATTATTTCTACTAGCATGTATTGGGTGGGTGAGTAAACGGACTGGCGGACCGGACCCACCAAGGACCCACCCGACCGACGATGCGGAGACCGGACCGACCACATTCGGTCCGGTCCACGGGCTTTGGCAATTGGTCCTCCGGTCCACCAAAACCGGAATAATTGGCCTTGTTGGACCGGACCGAAGGACCGGACGACCGACCACATTCGGTCCGATCGGTCTTGGCTTTTCGCTCAACTTCGGTTTGGGTCCGGCCCTGCCTTTGCCGGTCCTTCCTCAATCGCACACCCCTAGCATGTATATTAAAAAAAAGCACCCACATTGGTCTTTTGCAGGATGCTTTGATTGACTACCTTATAATTGCAACCTATATATCATAATTGCGCAGCTTCTTCATCTCAAGCACCTGCATCTACAAAGATTGAAGAATTTCTCAATGTCTCAAAAGGATAAAGCTCTACAAGAATTTGTTCAGACCAATGGTTGTACACACCGATGGTAAAATTAGACTTGGTGTTAGATTGTTCCTTGATCTCCGAAGTTGGTTTCATAACAATGAAGTTCCTCCATGTGATGTCCGCAATGAAGTCGAATTAAGGTTCTATCTTCATTTTTTATTTTCTAAACTCTTTGTAAATCGAGATTCTTCATCCCCGTAGCCTTTTTATATGCATCAATGACCATTTTGAAGGCATGAAGTTTGTTGATCGCGGTAATTTCGGTGCATCTTTTAGCTTGAGACCTAATTTCTTGAAAAGTAAGTGGCATGAGAAGGGGTACATATGCCTAAAGATACGTCTAATGCCACTTGGTATCCATACATAAGTCCAAGGAAAGGGTTTTCTACACCATCATGGATGGACGTCAACAGAATTAGGTATATCGTTAGCTAATGTATCATTTTATATACAAGCTGGGTGAAATGTCACCGGAAAAAAAGTTTGGAATGAAAACTTTAATTTAACCGATAGTATAACTTAGTTGTAAATTTCAAACCCCCGGCGAGCTCTTAACTTTCCTTTTGAGACATATGACCAAATTTTTACTATAACTCTTTAATTGGAATAAGATTAACACAAAGCAAGGTTACGTATAACTATGGACAATGTGTGAACTTCTACTAATTTAGAAAACTTTTTGAAATCGAAAAGGACAATGACTTTTCTCACATTCAAATTGTCAAAAAGGAATGAAGAAAGCAGGGAGTCTTAGATTCTACAAGCCAAAGTTCAAATATATCTTCTGTGATATAGATGGTAAGATTGGCTTCATATATTATGTTAGGCGTGTTTTGCATGATCTGCTTATTAATATTGATTGTAATGCAATTTATGGAAATTAGGTACACTTCTGAATAGTAAAAGTCAAATATCCGAGACAAATGCAAAGGCTTTAAGAGAGGTTCATCAAGGGTGTTAAATTGGTTATAGCTTAAAGGAAAAGTAAGGAAAAAAAAACTCTTGGTAACTTCTCAATATATATGATTGATTCCTAACTATTTTTGTATTTATATGTTTGGAAACGCACTCATCCCGTTGCTATAATACTTTGAAGATTGTAGATTTAGCGTGCAAAGATGGAATTGCTTCAGTATACACCCTGTGTTTTCATGCGGTTTGTTTGATCTATAATATTTTCAATTGGATGTCATGTCGCTGTTTATTTTTTAATAGCTCTTAAAGTCGCTACGCGTGTGGTAATCTGGATTATAAGGCCTAAATGTAAATGGTCATTCTCTTTTCGATTCTCATCCAGTTGTTCAATGACTATTCATGGAAGATAAACATGGAGATGTCTTATGTTCAATTTGAGTTCTGTGCATGCAAAACCAAGATGATGGTCTGTGTATTATGGAGTGATCAACATTTGCTGTGATGAACAAAGCTTGGAACAAAATATATTGTACCGCAAATAGCTTTCTATATAGCCATTGTAAGTTTCTATGCACATATGTATAAACCACTTCTGCTTCGTTGAAATCACACACATATTGAAATTATCTGCTTTTTAGTTACGTTGATCGCATGTGCTTTTGAAGTAATGATTTGACTAAAGTTTAAGGAAATGTGTTAAGTTCCTTAAATGATATCAAGTGTTTTATGCAAGCGAATATCATTTGAAACTAACAAACAAAATAATAAAAAGATAACAATAAGTCTCTAAGCTTAATATATGTGCTTAAAGTATCGAAAAAAATGGTCTTTCATGAAATAGGCTATTATAGATTATTGAATTTGGATTAAGAGGCTTCATTTATGTTCAGCAAACACTACTGGACCCATGTAATGTATCTTACTTGCAAAGTTTTGTATCTTCACTTTGTATTGTAAATGATTGAGGTCTATGAGAATGTAAATAATAAACTGGTCTACAATCATAGCTCTTGGATCGTATGGTTTTCAAGATCATACTAATATTTGGATATGATAAATGATTATATCCCAATGCCTCTTTGATGATTGTATGAGTTTGGATTGCTTCCAACAAGTTCTGTAAAATAGAAACTAAAACGCTATCACATCTCAGATTGTTAAGCAATTTCATTTTGTTCACAATGAAAATAATACATCAAGCTCGAGTTTGTTAAAATAATTTTCCGCTTACTAACACCATCAAAATTAAACAAAACAACAAACAAATGATTAAAAAATGCTCCGACCAATCGTCTTATAATATTTTATGACAATTTTTTAAAACATATTTACGCGCTAACAAAAACAACAAACAAATAATTATAAGCCATGCACCATCGGGCCAATACTAATAGTATATATATATATATATATATATATATATATATATATATATATATATATATATAGAGTTGGATCAAATAATAATAAAAATAAGAAGGATAGGAAGTAACCACAACCACTCATTCTAGACAAAGACCTACAAAAATGGACGCATCTTCATTCAAATTTTTCCTCCCATTAAAATGCTAAATTACTTCTTACCCTTTCTCATTTTAATTATTCTTCTTATTGGATCCCTTCCATATATATATATATATATATATATATATATATATATATATATATATATATATATATATATATATATATATATATATAATACATTTAACAAAAAAATGCGAGAAGCTGGTAACCAATCTCAGCCATTAAATATTTGATCAATGGATTAAAACACTTGTGGCATTTTTGTAATAAACTAGAAGATTAGTAGCTATTCTAAAATAGCAGGAAGGGCATTATTGGTATTAGTACCTAAATTATCATTGAAACCGTCCCTTATTAGTTCATTTAAAATACCCTATTTTCAAGGATATCACCCACAAACAAAACCTAGCCATCACTTTTATAGCCTCTATCTACAAATTCAGATCTAGAAGTGAGATTCATCCATGTAAAAAAATTTTCAGTTGAAAAGAAAATCACGAAAACAACACCATAGCATCAATCTCTTCAATTGAAAAGAGACTCCGAAAATAAAACGATGTCGTCAATTTCTCATCTTCATCAAATTCAAATTGCATTAGTTGTATTGGTTCTACTTATCAGTAAACTAATTGGGTATTATCAGGCTCTGGATTTAAGATATTAGTTTCGTGTATTTGGTAACATTGTTTGGAGATTGAAGAAAGTTTTGTGGTATACGCTTCAAGTTTGCAACTAGTTGATGCTCAACATGTAAGTCGACTTTTCATATACTTGCTTTATTTTCATTTACTATTACATGTTAAGAGTAATTTTAGTTTGCCTATTAGTTTTTATTGATTGTATACTCAGTTGTTGATTGTATTCCTGTCAAAGGGGCATGTTTGGTTGCATTTTTTTTTATGTCAAGTGGTTAAAACATGTTGTCTGGTTCCTGTCTTATGATGTCAAAACAGGCCGTTTGGCTGTTGTTTCATTACTATTAAAAAAAGTTGTTTGGATGGGTTTTTCGCTGTCAAAACAGGGTGATTTGGTGTTTCTTTTTTGCTGTCAAAATGTTTTTTTTTTGTTCTTTCTTTATGTTAAGCAAACAGACGATGAAGAGGAACTATGCATATATGTGTTCAAGACGCGTGTATCTAACAAAGGATTTGACTAGGGTTGCACATGTATTTACGTATGAACACGAGAATTTGAGAAAGGGTGCACATGTGTTTATGTCTTGAACTCGGATATTTGAAACAAATGCACATGTATGACGTATAGAAACAAGGAATATTGGTGTCAGAAACATGTTCTATGCAAAACTAATATAAAAAAATTACTCGTGTTCACTTTAAAAGCCACTACACATCAGATCAGTTAATGAACCATAAATGTGAATAACTGTGACCAGGTATACATGTGCATAGGCACCATTATTTGGGTAGATATGTTATATGATAGTTTGTATTTCAAAAAGAATAACTTGCGAGTAATTGTACATATATCTTATGCTAGTTTATTTAACACGAATAGCGTATGATCAAGTGTGCATATGTGTTCTCCTATATTATGCATATATGTGACGCTATTTGTTATGATTAGATTGTATCATTTGTTACAGAAAATGATTGTGCATATGTGTTTTGTTTTATGTTTTTTCTTTTAATCAGTGGTTCAAAATATGCTTAACCTTATAAACTCAAAATACACATGTACCTACTATCATATCAATGGTGTTTAATAATTAAATGTGTTTGAACCTCTCTTCAAAGTTTGTAACAAATTGTATGTGAATCTCGTTTGAATTTTGTAGGTGTTTACATGGATAATAAACTTTGGAGTGAATGCTTTAGCAGTTTCAGCCTTGAACATGTTTGGTAAAGATGAAGGTGGTGACTGATGTAAAAAGTGCACATGTGTTTTGAATAAGTATGGCGAGAAGTTGACCATGATAAAGAGATAAAGATACAAGTGTCGACATGAGATACATGTGCACAAACTTGAATACATATATACAAGTGCATATATATGCGTGTGTATGCTTTGGACATGATTGGTAACGATGAGGATGGTGATTATTATAAAAAGTGCACACGTGTTTTGAGAAATGCATATGTGTTTTTATCATTTTGCTGTGTTAGCGAGCTAGCTATAATTGTAATAATTTTGAATGGGATGAATTTCATATCCCCTCTTCTTTTCATAAATAATGTAAACACAAAGTCTCTTACGGCTTAAAGCAGATGATAGTAAGATTTATACATAATGTGCCTATGTGTACTAAAGATCTAGCTTGAATGCACAAATGCATTTTAGCTTTTTTACATTGCTTGTTAAAAATTTGATCCAAGATACCAATTTTATAATAGCAATAATAATTCAAGTGAACTTTTTACATATTTAAATCAAGTGCATAATGAAAAATTAATATATGCACAAAAGCAACACATATATCAAAATATGTTTAAGGAATTGTGGAGCTTTCCAAAAAAAAATTCCTAAAATTTAGGAACTAAAAAAAAACGTTTTTTAACTAAAAAATTAAAAAAGAAAATAAAAAAGTAATTTTACCATTATACCCTTTTGAATTAATTAATAAGAATTAATATCCGTAGTAAAATCGACGTATTGATGTTGCCTCAAGTAGCTCAGCAATTTATTTAGTTCGAAAAAAGAACCATATATATATATAGTATGATCCAAGAAAGTTAAAACTAAAACGGTTATAGAATGATTTCTACCACACATTTCAAAATGGTGAAGAATTTTACGATGCATCCATTTTCAGACGATCCGAAATGAATGCCATTAGCTTCTTATCATTCTTATCTTAATTCTTCTTACATCCTAACTCTATATATATATATATATATACGGAATATATTACTACAATTTATCAGGATTTAATTTGGCAAGTCATATGTTATATAACGTGGGCCCGATTTTTTTTTCATGCCCCATTCTCGGGTCCCAGATTTGATGCTAGCCAGATTTTTTTTATTTTATCGATTATTTAATCGCTACAAAAATCAGAATAAAAGTATCCCTCTATATATATATATATATATATATATATATATATATATATATATATATATATATATATATATATATATATATATATTTTCAGTAAGGCTTCAAGCACAACGATAGAAGCTTCAATAAAGCCCCGAAACTCTCTCAGAACCGATAAAGACGCTACCGTCTCAAAAGTTTCAAGCCGTGGGTTTCACGTCAGCTTTTTTGCCATCCTTAGAACTTGTCAACATCATTAACCAATGATACTAGTACACTTGCTAAAATTAAAATTATAAACATTTTTTTGCAAATTTTTCTATAGAATAGGAAAAGAGTAGTGGAATACCAATTTTGACTTTCTCCACTCGCCACTTGGTCAAAGAACAAAGCTTTTAATGCATGGATGTTGCAACTGCTTAACACAAACACCCATTCTTCATTTCAACTATCCATTAATGGCAAAAATAGTCTGAGTCCCATTTTAGAAACTTCCCCTTCATTTCCTAACATGATCCATCGCTTATTTATAACTCGGTATGATCCTATCTCCTTTCCTACGGAGATTTCTCTCATAGTTAACTGATTATCAGTCAGAAGATCAACCATCGGATTAAACCAACTACCAAATCATCTCACGTTTCTTTTATCTGTACCATCGGATTTAATCCAATGGTTGATAATTACTTAACATGATCCATCAAGTTATTTATAACTTGAGAGGATCCTATCCCATTTCCTACAACCTTTATAACCCAAAAACTTTCTTAAAATACATATATATAACACTTTTCGATATATCAGATGTCTCATCACCGCATTGTGAGATTTGAAAATTATTATCTCTACATTGTTCACTCGATTCTCTAACTATAAGTTATAACTATTGAGTTCAAACACTGTTATATATACGCGAGCTAAGGTCAGCCCCAAGAAGCGAACCCACCCTTTATTTTCCGCCACGCCGCTTTCTCTCCAACACCTTCGTATGACAGCTATTCTAAGAAGGGCTTAATTGTTCATATTTAAAAAACATTTTTAACACAAAATAAAATTTCATTAATCATATTAAACGCTACATAAATAAAACGATACCAAATACATAAATCATAAATCTGACGAATCGCCCCGCAATGCAGTAGTCATACGGGAGTACGAGAACCTGCAGAATCCTTCAAGCGTAGCCAACTTCCTCGCTCTACACCATCGCCTTTGTTCTCCGATAGCTCAATTGATTTGTGCCGACGTTGTTCGCTATCTTCAAACACACCGCCACAACTTGTCAAGAACTCGCTGATCTTTATGGCTTGATCTTTCAAAATTTGTCGATCACAGCCTTTCTTTCGTGGAGTAATGTCGCAACTCGTAGTTTTGTCTCATTTGTTCCTTCTCCTCGCCGCCTGGTCAAACACTTCGATGACGCTTATAATAGCTTTTTCGAGCCTCATCGCCGATATTGCATTGATTTTGAACGCATATCTTGCATATCTTCAACTAATGGAGACCTGCTCCATATTAAATCTTTTGTTAGAAGTATTTCAGTTTGAATTGTGTGAAATAGATTTGTATCAAGCTGTGCTTGTATTATAGATAGCAGGGTGTGAATTTTTTTCTTTTTTAACCGCTGTAAACCAAACGGATGAATTTGAAATAACCTTTACATTCGATCGTAGACACGATCAATTTACTTGCCGATCGATTTGTCCACAGCAACAAAGATCGATACAAATCGATCGAGTTACACACGATCGACTAGTCGATTTGTATCACAGCTAGCCTAAAGGCACGGGCATGAAGTATATAGTTGTTATCAAGATTCTTATTAAGACAATGCACAGCATTGCGTGATGATGCCTCAAGATTTAGAGGAAGGACATTTTGTTGTTGTTGCTGTCAAGTGTCAAAAGCCGAAGAGGTTTGTGGTGGAGTTAACATGCCTAAGAAATCCTAGTTTTTTGAGGCTGCTAGAGGAAGCTGGAGATGAATATGGGTTCAAACATGAAGGTGCCATTGAGATCCCTTGTGAACCAGATGAATTGCAGACGATTCTACAAGAAATGAAACACAAGTAGCTCGTTAAATTAGAAATTGTGTATTATTCATACTATTTTGTATCACATATGAGTAGTTGATTACATGTATATGTTGAAATGTGCAATACTGATTATTTGATTTATTTTTAAGGAGTGTCAGATAGCGACCTAAGTGTAAATGTTAGTTCTTTGTCTTCTTTATCATGCAGCCTTAGATATGTATTCTACTTCGACAAAAGATCACAGATTAAGAACATCCTTTTTAGTGCCACTAGACTGATGAAGCATTAAAAAAAAAAACGTAGAATTCTAGCATATCCACACTGCTAGCCTAGTCGTTAATAATTAGGATATATGATAATTAGGATATATGATCAACGTAAACTGGTTATCAAACTGGGAGAGATCATGTCTAAGACCAAGTGTAATAGGGTGCTTGGGTTGTGAAGTTGATGTTGGTTACACCTGGTTATGGTTGAGTGAAAAGACGATGTGACTGCAATACAGCAAATAC
>OU343217.1:229533534-229563551 GCA_910596185.1 Chrysanthemum makinoi | reverse complement strand
AATTAAAATGATAATGCTTGATTTTGATAAAACAAAATATCTTAAATAAACTATTTTAACTAAAACGTGAAATAAAAATTATCTAAAAACGTGATTTAAAAATAAAACGCATCATAGGTAAAATTACGTCGAGCAAGATAAACGTAAATTTGTGAAATAAAAAGTTCTAATGAATAAAACAATTTTTCAATGCACTACATGACAAAAGAAAATTTAGGAAAAAAGCCGGTATTTTTTGACTTTATTTTATTTATTACGAATTAAAAACTATTTAACACTAATTAAATTATAAAAAATATTAAACGACCTAAGAAAATCTCTGAAAATTCACTAAAAGTGCTTCTAACTAAGCTACACCTAGAAAAATTAAGAACACTTTAGGTTTCTTCAGAATAAGCCACGAAATAAGCTCTAATGGCTTATTGCTCTAAATGCCAAAACGTATTTAATAGATTGATGTTGCAAGAAAATAATGAAAAGTCCCTAGGGCTTTGGCATCCGTGTACTTTGCTATCACTCCCATCCAAGGAGAGGTCTCGTGTTCGACCCTGCCCCTTTTTGCTTCTATTTTTTTTTTCTTGATTTTTTTTGAAACTTGAAGATGAGATCAAAATGTAAACATTTTGTGAAAACTCAACTTTTATAACCGGCAAATAAGCCAGAAACACTTATTTCCACAACAAGATTAACCACCAATTCAACCAACACCTTAACATTTTTTGAGCCAAGCACAACCAATAAGCAATAAATAAGCAATAGGAAACTGGAATGAAGCACTTGAATACTAAATAAATCTGAAATAAGCTTATGAAAACTAAAAGCAATAAGCAGCTTTGATTGTGTAGCTAAAAAAAGAAAGAGCAGCTTGGTCTAGGAACAAGCTAAGGGGATCCTAAAACTAAGAATGAAGGAGAAAAGCAATTGTTTAAATAAGCCAAGTTCACCTTACCCATGCTAATTAATCTAATAAGCTAAAACAAACTAAATAAGTCAAAACCAAATAAGACCGACCAGTAAGTATGTTGTCGCTATTGCAGCCCCAACAACCATCGTGGGTAAGTTAGAAGCTAATTCTAGATGAGTATCGCTGAAATAAGCTTCAGCTTATTAGATTCTTGAAGTTCACCAAGGTGGCTAGCTTTTGCCCCCACTACCCGACTCGAATAAGTTTGTCAACATCTTATTAACAAGCCGCAAAAGCTTTTGATGTGACCGCACCCGCACGCACGCTAGTTGGCCAATCCACACACTTCAACCCACTTCGCCTAACTAAAACAATTTTTTGATTTTTTTCTTTTACCCAAGCTAAACAAGTCGGTTAACTTGAGATTTTTGTTTTTTAATTTTCAATCTTAAACTAAACTTGCTTAAATTGTTATGCCAAAAACTGAGGAAACTACAAATTTTTCTTTCTTTTCTTAAAACTAGTTAAATCTCAAAATTTGTAAATCCTTGCAAAACTCTTTTCCAACTCTAAACATTTACATAATTGCTTGTACTAAACTGATTTTCAACCCAAAGATGGGTCAAAACTCTCTTTTGACCCATTCTAACCCATAAACCAAACACCTCTTTAGAGTAGCAAATTGCATCTTGAACCTTAAAACTTTGATGAATTTAGACCAATACTGAATCAACAATGATAAACAAACACAAATTTCAATCAAGCAACAATTTCAAAACAATGTAAAACAAACTGGTTTGACTTTCGTTAACTAATTATGAAAATTACTCAAACTTGGAATTAATAACTGAATGTGAGTTACAATGATGAAGTTGCTTATGTTTAATACACCAAAGCTTAAAATTACATTTTAAAAACACTAATTGAGATAACTAAAAAAAAAACGACATACAAGGAAAATTTAAAAACTAACTAACTCCTCAAACTTGCTTTCTTCTCTTTTATAGCCCCAATTGCTTTCTTTCTCTCTCTGCAAATCCCACCATTTTTCTGACCCTTGGATTGATTAAAATGATCATGGCCCTTAAAACCCATTTTGGCGGAAACTTAGATTTAACAGCTTATGTGAGATTGAGTGGGTAAGGGTTGGAGGTATGATGATGATGAGGACAAGACAGATGACGGTAATTGGAGATGGTGTGGTGTTGGTTGTTGTAGTTATGGGGTGAAGCTTGCAGGTCAAGAAACAAAAAGGGGGTAGGGTCCTTTGACCGTGAGTAGTATTATTAAAAGGGGGGTTCAAAATGCTTATATGGCAGGGGGTCACTTGGGTGGTAGGGTCCAAAATGGGTATTAGGCTTAATAAATATGGACCTTAAGTAATTTCAAATTGGAGGACCAATGCTGCCAAATCATCAAAGATGTTTCAAGGGACCAAAAGTGACACTCTCAAAAAGTATAAGGACCAAACTTGCCATTTTCAATTTTCCAGGGGCCATTTTTGCCAAATTTCAAAGTTGGAGGACCAAACTTGTAATTTTCTCAAACTTTGTATATTTTTCACCAAAGGACTAATTTTGACAAGTTATGATTTAAAAGGACCCGTGATTTTACTTTGAAATTATGTGCTGAGGACCGTTTTTGACAACTTTTGAAACTGGGGACTCAACCGCCAATTTTGCAAATTTGATAATTTTCATTGATTTTGATATTTTTGCATTTAAAACACAAAAACACTGATTTGTGATATTTTTATCATTTTGATGCTTCGAGTGTTCTGATGATTTTGCAGTTTATATTGTACAAAAATGATGAGTATTTCCACACTCATCAATCCCCACACTAAACTATTGCTAGTCCCTAGCAATCTTTTGAGAAAAACTTAATGGATTTGAATCTCTTTACCAAAAGCCATTACTTCGGGAGTAGCCAAATGTTTCGCTCAAGTAAGAACTACACACCGATAACCATGTGATTTTGAGCAAACCACCAGCTTCCAACGCTTTGATTTGTCTTTACCGTAAGCCGCCGCTTGCTCAACTAGCCAACTCTTAGATAAATTATCAATATTATCTTTAGTGAGCTGATTACCAATTATGGTTTTCCATTCGCCTTTACCACAAGCCATAACTCACGGGCTAGCCAACTCTTCACTTTTTAGGATATGGTGAGTTGAGAACCATACAATTTGGGGCAAATTGCAAGCCATATAAACGGATTTGAGAAATCTTTACCAAGAGCCATTTGCTCCTGGATTAGCCAATCCTTTAGTTTATTAGACATGGCGGATGATAACCAATGAGAAAGTGTAAAACACTTGCTCCAAAAAAAATTTGGCCAAAACGGGAATTGGTATAATTATATGATAAAATTCGTGGAATTTCCCCAACTTAGAAATGAATATTGCCCTCAATATTCAAAGTGCACGGTTATGCGCGAAACAAAGAACGAAAAGAGAAATACTACGGCCATTATTTAGAAAGAATTTTTAACCGAAACTTGCATATATACACAACATTGGGCAACCCCCACACTAGGGTGGTAGTAGAAAGTCGTAAATATGGGTGAAAACCCATATGGCGCGCATCGTTTTTGATTCCCGAAGTCGCTAGCTTGACTCGACCGCATTAATTTGTTCATGGGGAAGTAAAAGTGAAAGACAATCTCCATCGGACTTTCATTCAAGATGTTTGGATAAACATTGAATGCACGTGAAAGTTCCACACCGATGAGATATACATAGAACCGGCTCAAAAATGGTACATGAAAATGGTCAAGATAGTGTCTTCTTCCCAAAGGAGTGAAGATGAAGGGAAATCACAAGATATTTGAGGAAAGGAAGAAAGGTCTTGATAACAATCAAGATCCATTCTTCATCCTCAAATGTAGACATATCGAGGAAGGTGAAGGTAGTATCATCAATAAGCAAACTCATACGATAGAGTACACCTTCCTCCGAGCTAATATCATCCTCAAGATCAAAGTAGAAATGATCATGTTCCGGAGGAGATATGTCATGAGAGAGTTCACCGGAGAACTCTTTATGAAGAGAATCATTCACAATAAGTGAATTTGTGAACTTTTGTTCCATTGTTGGCTCATCACTATCCCTCAATCTGGTCAATCAAAGAGTGGATTCTCGAATTGAAGTAATTCGAGTCGAATTCAAATAGAGGATTAGTGAAAGTAGCTTTGAATTTTTCGGGAACAAAGTGATCAACATTCTCTATTGGACTGTTGGGATAAGAAGTGAGTGAACGATCATTATCAATGAGATTTTCGTCTCTCCTAGATCTGCCGAAATCAAAGAATTGATGTAGTGAGTTCAACGGAGAACTCCTCAAGAAGGGGATCAACATCGATCAGGAAGTGATGCCTCAATGTACTCGATGTTTCCAAAGGAAGCACAATCGTCAGCTGAATCGGAGAATGCTTCAAAATGATCATTTGAACACTCAAGAGGGGAAAGAGAATCACACATCTGATCGGTTTCTGTGACTCTTCGATCGGGGACAAGGTTCTCAACACTAGACTTATGAAGTCGTCCGATTCTTTCGTGAACAGTGTCAAGATGCTCGCCCCCATGTTCGAGAGGAGAGGGAATATCGTGTGATAGCGTTGTTTGAGATGGAATCTCAAGCTGGGATATCAACCGACCGGGAGGTTGAGAAATATTATTTCTAAAAGGATAAAGACCTCCTCGCCATCATCATATAGAGCTGCCTAAGAAATTGGGAACGCCAGAAATCGCATGCTTAGGGCTAATAATTTTGATGGCGGGCTCTCGCCGGCAATTCTCCAATGGTTTTTTCACCACTCACTTGATTCTTAAAGATAATCATCATATCCTCAAGTGTTTCATCAAGGGTTTCAAAATCATGGGAGATTTCGGACACAACTGTGGAGTTTGAACCGTATGGTGCTGTGGAGGTTGGAAATTGTCAAACCCGGAAGTATAGTAATTTTGATTCCACGGTTGACATTGAAGAGGACTCCACAATTTGTAAGAACAATTCGGTACATTCTCAACGATGTGTCATTAAAACTTTGATAGCACGCTTCTTGCTCAAATGAATACCGAGAGGGTGGCTAAAATCGCTTTGAGGATATTGGAAAAGTTCGATAAGTGCATGAGTTTTCACCGAGCACAAACGAACAAAATCCTTCCGTAAGATCATTTCCACACCTCTCGCAAGAACATCGTTGACATCGAAAATCAACTAACGGATCCCCACAACCATAGCAATACTGCTGATTGAACGAAAAATTTTGGGTCAGGGGTAGTCGGAGAAATTTTTCAGCTCATTGAAAGAATTTTGATCATAAGAACATGAATTCCTCGAACCAAAAACAAACAACTTGTTATGAATGTCATTACCGCATCGCTCGCACGACACCAACCGATTACCCAAACCAAAGCGGTTCTCCACAACCGACACAAGGAATCGATGATTCCATCGTAATTAAACACAAAGAGGATCAGGAAGATAGAATTAAACGTTTAGAGGATACGAGAGAAAGAATCAAACAGATAACAGGGATAAGAAGAATCTTTGATTTTTGATAAACATTTTGTAAAAATAAGAAAAGAAATCTTTTTGTTTTTGATTTTATAAGAAAATATAAATACATATGATGGTATGAACAAGGAATGAATATCCAAATCACTAACTGCTAAACGTAAGATAATCAAAGACACCGGCAGTCGGCGCCAAAATTTGATCGCATGAAAACCGTCAAGTCTAATCACAATAAACCGTCACTTGTGAATGACCGTACCGTATGTGACTTAAAAACACCGTAACACAAATGCAATGAAGAGCTGGAGAGTATAGTGTTTCCCCGGGTCGTTATGTCCCAGCGAGCTATGCAATGGATTATCAAACGAATAGTGATCGAGGAATTTGAACGGAAAAGGATTTGAATGGGATTATAACTACAGAAAAGCCAACAAATTAAAACGGCTTAAATGCAAATTAAAGGAGATTAAAAAGATAAAAAATATTAAATAAACGCTATCACTATAATTAAAATGATGTTTTTGATTTTATAAAACAAAATATCTTAAATAAACTATTTTAACTAAAACGTAAACTTAAATTATCTAAAAACGTGATTTAAAATAAAAACGTACGTTATGTACAAAAATTACGCTGGAGCGCAAGATAAAACGTAAAATTTGTGAAATAAAAGTTCTACGAATGTAAAAACAATTTTCTCACGTACTACATGACAAAAGAAAATTTTAGGAAAAAGCCGGGTATTTTTTTGACTTTTATTTTATTTATTACGAATTAAAAACTATTTAACACTAATTAAATTATAAAAAATATTAAACGACCTAAGAAAATCGAAAATTCACTAAAAGTGCTTCTAACTAAGCTACACCTAGAAAATTAAGAATGCTTAGGTTACTTCAGAATAAGCCACGAAATAAGCTCTAATGGCTTATTGCTCTAAATGCCAAAACGTATTTAATAGATTGATGTTGCAAGAAAATAATGAAAAAAGTCCCTAGGGGTTGCATCCGGTACTTGCTATCACTCCCATCCAAGGGAGAGGTCTCGTTCGACCCCTCCCTCCTTTTTGTTTCTCTATTTTTTTTTCTTGATTTTTCTTTTGAAACTTGAAGATGAGATCAAAACAGAAACATTTTGTGAAAACTCAACTTTTATAAACTGCAAATAAGTCAGAAACAGCTTATTTCCACAACAGTTTACACCACCAAATTCAACCAACACCTTAACAGATTTTTGAGCCAAGCACAACCAATAAGCAATAAATAAGCAATAGGAAACTGGAATGAAGCACTTGAATACTAAATAAATCCAAATAAGCTTATGAAAACTAAAAGCAATAAGCAGTTTGGATGTGCTAAAAAAAGAAAGAGCGCTTTGGTCTAGGAACAAGCTAAGGGATCCTAAAACTAAGAATAAGGAGAATAAGCAATTGCTTCAATAAGCCAAGTTCATAACTATGCTAATTAATCTAATAAGCTAAAACAAACTAAATAAGCCGAAAACCAAATAAGCACTGACCAGGGGCAATGTTGTCGTTGGTTGCATCCCAAACAACCACAGTTAGAAGCTAATTCTAGATGAGTATCGTGAAATAAGCTTCGAGCTTATTAGATTCTTGAAGTTCACCAGGTGGCTAGCTTTTGCCCCCACTACTGACTCGAATAAGTCACAATTTTATTAACAAGTCGCAAAAGCTTTGATGTGGATCATGAGCACCGCACTGAACGCTTAGTCCAATCCCACACTTCAACCCACTTGCAGCCTAACTAAAACAATTTTTTGATTTTTTTTCTTTTTACCCAAGCTAAACAAGCTGGTTAACTTGAGATTTTTTGTTTTTTTAATTTTCAATCTTAAACTAAACTTGCTTAAATTGTTATGCCAAAAACTGAGGAAACTACAAATTTTTCTTTCTTTTCTTAAAACTAGTTAAATCTCAAAATTTGTAAATCCTTGCAAAACTCTTTTCCAACTCTAAACATTTACATAATTGCTTGTACTAAACTGATTTTCAACCCAAAGATGGGTCAAAACTCTCTTTTGACCCATTCTAACCCATAAACCAAACACCTCTTTAGAGTAGCAAATTGCATCTTAAACCTTAAAACTTTGATGAATTTAGACCAATACTGAATCAACAATGATAAACAAACACAAATTTCAATCAAGCAACAATTTCAAAACAGAATGTAAACAAACTGGTTTGACTTTCGTTAACTAATTATGAAAATTACTCAAACTTGGAATTAATAACTGAATGTGAGTTACAATGATGAAGTTGCTTATGTTTAATACACCAAAGCTTAAAATTACATTTTAAAAACACTAATTGAGATAACTAAAAAAAACGATATACAAGGAAAATTTAAAAACTAACTAACTCCTCAAACTTGCTTCTTTCTTCTCTTTTTATAGCTCCCAATTGCTTTTCTTTCTCTCTCTCGCAAATCCCACCATTTTTCTCAATTTGGATTGATTAAAATGATCATGGCCCTTAAACTGATTTTGGGGAAACTTAGATTTAACAGTTATGTGAGATTGAGTGTGGGTAAGGGTTGAGGTAGGTATGATGAGGAGGGGACAAGATGTGATGGGCGGGGAGATGGAGTGTTGCAGGTGTTTGAGTGTGCAGAAGTGGCGGAAGAGGAGTGAAGAAAACAAAAAGGGCGGGTAGGGTCCTTTTGACCGAGTAGTATTATTAAAAGGGGGTTCAAAATGCTTATATGGCGGGGGGTCACTTGGGTGGTAGGGTCCAAATGGGTATTAGGCTTAATAAATATAGGGACCTGTTGTAATTCTCGAAATGGGAGGACCAATGCTGCCAAATCATCAAAGATGTTTCAAGGGACCAAAAGTAACAATCTCCAAAAGTATAAGGACCAAACTTGCCATTTTCCAATTTTCCAGGGGCCATTTTTGCCAATTTTCAAAGTTGGAGGACCAAACTTGTCATTTTCTCAAACTTTTGATATTTTTCACCAAAGGATTAATTTTGACAAGTTATGATTTAAAAAGGACCTTTGGTGATTTTACTTTTGAAATTATGTGCTCGTGGACTGCTTTTGACAACTTTTGAAACTTTGGGGACTCAACTGCCAATTTTGCAAATTTGATACGTTTTTCATCTGATTTTGATATTTTTTTTATTAAAACACATAAAATACTGATTTGTGATATTTTTATCATTTTGATGCGTTTCTGAGTGTTTTCAGATGATTTTGCAGTTTATATTGTACAAAAATGATGAGTATTTACACACTCATCAACCAACTCTTATGGTTACGTCGTAATTATTTTTGTGAAGGTTACGGCATAACATGGCACGCCGTAGAGATTATTTCGGAATGGGTAATCATGTGCGGACGAAGTGTTACGGCGTAACTCGGATAATTAGTTATGCCGTAATTAATTAGCGCGAAGGAGTTGAAGTCCGTATTGAAAGTGACGTTAATTCGAAGTTTATTAAGGACAAGGACTTGTTATAAAAGTAACAAGAGCGATGAGGGGCTAAAAGCGTACACAAGAGTATTAAAGTTTCAACAAATTAGTAAGACTAGAAAAAAGTACGTTAATATTTCGCTATCGTAACTAAATATTTAAGTTACGGCGAATTGTTCGAAAGTGAATTTATTTATGCTGCATTACTAGTTACGGCGTATTTTGCATTTATGGTTACGCAGAACCATGTCCGCCTATAAATACAGCCCAAAATCTGCAATTTTAAGTATCTCTCTTCACCCCTCTCCTAGGGGTCGATTAGGGCACCACTCCACGGCAATTTTCAACAGTCCGAAGCTATTTTCCAAGGAAGAATTTACCTGCAATCATCATCATTATTAGCTTTTCATCAAGTAATTTGTATCAAACATTATGTTTAGTTCTATTCATGTTTTATTCATTATTGTTGGATTAATTTACTATATGATTTGCTAAGCACCTCTTGGTGCTGGCCTAGTTATGATTCCTTAATTGTTTTGTTTGCATTTACATTGCTCCAGATAATTATTTCTAAGTGTATGCATGCATAGTTTATTGGTAGCTACTCCTTTTTCGTAGTTTTGAATGGTGGTAGAGGCTAGTTGCTTAGAGATATGACCAACCTAATTCTGTGAGTAGATGAGACGAAGGGTAAGATATGACCAACTGACGACCCTTTCTACTTGTGCGATTTGACCAACCGATCACCTACCGTTTGGATGAACTTAAGAATTAGGGGGTGAGTGTTTAAGTTGCTAACGCCGGGCACTCACTTTTATAGTCTAGCATGTAGCGAACTTAATGACTTTGGGGACCAGAACAACTAGACTTATAAGGGACACCCGACTTCTCCGGTGGCATTTGCTGATAGGTTAGGGCTTAATTGACCAAATGTTGTCCTCTCGACTTTGACCCCACTTGAAGTAATTAGACGTAAACATTACAAGCTAGGATGAATAACTTGGTTAGCACCATTCTCCTTCATTGATCACAACTCTTGTCTTTATCTGCTTTCTTTTATTTCCTTGTCTTATTAGTTAATTTATTATTTCAATCTTAAAAGCAATTAAAATCGTGACGTAGACTTAAGTTAATTTCCGATCCTCGAGCTCTTGGAACGACTCGGTTTTACCGAATTACTACACTAACACCACCAAGAGTACAATGCCCGTTAGGCATTTATGGTAGACCATAGGTATAACGAGACCATATAAATATTAAAACCTGGTCAGTAAAACCTGCATCAAGTTTTTGGCGCCGTTGCAGGGGAGCTATTTAGGATTTTAAGAGTAAACTACACCGTTCGTCCTTGTGGTATACGTTGACCATCAAGTGTCGTCCTGGACCGAAAAATTGCACCGTCATTTCCAAAATGCGAAACGTTATTTACCGTTAGTCCTTCACTCTAACGGACATATTTAACAAATGTTAAGTCTCCATGTGATATCCACTTGAGGGTATTTTGGTCTTTTTATCATCTCTTTCTTAACATCATCTCCTTCTTCCTCCATCTTCATCCACACACTCTAACAACACCACCATCATTATCTCACCACCATTATCACCCTAATCCATCACCAAACACAAAATCCATTTGCAAAATAATATCATCATCGAATTGGCTGGTTGAGAAAACTGATTAAAATTTCTTAACAACCAATTATTAGCGTCTGGATTCTATTGTACATCCAAAAACTGCTAGGCACAAAAAAACAAGCCAATCTACTTCAAAATAATCTAGAGCATGATCCCATGTTTAAAAAAAATAAAGATCATCAAATATAAAAGATACCATAAGTAACTTACAAACAACATCATATGCTACAGAAAGTATTATTCCCCAAATCAAATAAAGCTTTACAGGATAGACACATATGCTCACAACCAAACAAATGAATAGTAGTAGCCACTTCTTGTACAGCTTGCTTCCAAACAGATTTCAGTTCCACCAAGACTTTTTTTTCCCTCAAAAGTAGTGATCACATTGGATCTCTATGATTATATCTTAAAAATCACCAACTTCTAATTGAATAGCATAATCTTATATAATAGTAATATATTTATAAAGATAGCATAAACATTAACAAAAAATAATTACCAACTAAAGGTGGATGAATTCGCGAATAACTTGATTACTGTTGTTTCTGGTGCCGGTGGTGGGTACGACCCTTTCGAGCCTCTACAATTGTTGGCTCATGCGAGTCGCAAACCTGAGTCTTGAATTTGCAGCTAAACTTCTTCGTGATTGAGCCTCTCCAGCCACGTGGTTCAGATGGGCTTTTTTCATGGTTGAACACTCACGCTCCAAATGGTGTACCCGTGTCCTCATGCTATCCATATCTAGTCGTAGCACCTGATTTTCTTGCACTGCAGCTATCTTCTTTACTTCTTCACTTCCCACTAATTTCAGCAGATCCGACCAAACCACCTGAAAGGTTTTAATGGATATTTAAATAATAGTATGTCCGGATTCGAACTCGAGTCTTCGGGATTGCACACATTACATATGAGAATTGATGTATATAATTAATATAAATAAAATGTTATTATTATTAATTATTAATCACTAAATAAAACATAACGATAGTTAAATAAATTAACGAGGTTTGGTTAACGGCCGTTAAATATTAACTAGAAGGACTAGAGATGAAATTGTAAAGTCGGGAAAGTTCTAGAATCCCCTTTGGGATGCTTTGGCCGATCGGTGGAGGGTTCCCAAACCCAAACCCACTCAAACTTGTACTCCAAGATATGTTAACTATAAATATAAATCAATGTATTCATTATTGACTAATCTTGGATCACTTTGATAACCTAATTTCTCTCCTTCTCCTCTCCTCTTTGTGTGGCCGGTCGAAACACCCTCCCCAAGGGTTTTCGATTTTGTCTAACTCAAAGATAAAGTATTTGGTTTATTAGTGATTCAAGGAACTAGCTTTTCCACATCAAATCGCTATTAGTACATGTGTACAAGAACGAAGAGCAAGCACACTTGAGCTTGTATTCCTTGGTGGTCGATTTTTGGGTGGAACGATTTTGTGAAACCCTAATTTAGGGTTTTGGGTTTTGTTACTTGATCACATAATCGTTTGATTACTTGAATTGCTAAAAGGTACGCACTTTCTTGTTTGGTTAATTAATTACATATATTATTCCTATTGTCTTCCTCATGCTGCTTGATGGTGTTATTTGTTTTATGTATAATTGTTATGAGTATAAAATTCCAACATGGGTATCATCACGAGATTAATATGATGTAATTCATTACCGAAACACATAAAAATTGAATCTTTATGATTATTTGCATGCTTTTGATGGTTTCTAGGGTTTTGAATTCGAAACCCTAATTTTTTATATATGGGTCGATTACCCTAATATTTATATAATTAGGTTTTAATTTTGTAAAACTTGTAGAAACCCTAGGATTGCATGCTTATTTTATGTGGTTAATTAATGAATAATTGTTATGTGCCATGTAATATGCGTATCTTGGGTGATAATTGTTATGGCGGAATCCATGGTGGAACATGCATGTTTTGCCATGGAGTATTGTTTTGGTTATTGATTAATTGTTAAGTGATACACATGTTTTATTTATTTAATAATTATCAAATTGGGGAAGACCTCAATTATAACTAATAAAAATTCGCTATGTGCTATTTGGTATATTGTTAACTTTGGCTTACGCAATCGACTTGTCGATGTATGTGGCTCATCTACCTTGTAGTTGAAAGCCCTAGTTAATATATGCATAATTTTACGCCTAGAATTGTTTATTAGAGTTTATTGAAATAATTATGCATGTGGCTAATTGTTTTACATATGTTAAATTGTTTAGTTATATGTTTATATTATTTGAGTGTGTTTAATTTTTATTAAAGTGCTTTTTGTTTATATAAATTGTTTGACATGTTAGTAAGCAAAAAGGGTTTTTTGGAATAGAAAATTAAATAGACTAAATAATGGCGAAATTGATTTGTTATCTAAGAATTATTCTTGAACTTTTAATCGACTGATGCGACTGTACTAAATGGTTAGAACGGCTCACCCACTAGAACAAACTATAAAGGGGTATTTAAGAAGTGAGCACAGTCTCACTGAAAGGATGTCTAAGGTTATGCTATGCGCCACTGGTCCTCTGCCTCTCCTGTGAGTTCGATTAGAGCTACCTAGTATAACCATTCAATGTACGAAGCATCTTAGTGCAAAGTTGTAAGTTTCTCAACGAATCGATTAAAACTTTGTAGAATTCAATCTTAGCAATTAAAATCTAATGTAAGTTTTTTCGAAAAATATTATGTTATAAAGTTGTATGCATGCTTCTTTATACATAAGTTTTGATTACACGTCAAAAATTGTACCCTTTAAATTTAAGTTTATGCCATCTAATGATATGAAACACTTGAAGTTGTAATTTAGTTATGTGATACCTTGATCTAGATTACAATAACGAGGTGAATTATTTTGTTGTGTGAGACCTCAAATTTATGATTTGCGTTTCTAAATTAGATAACTTAATTAAGTTGTTAGTGAGACCTAAGACTTAAGGCATGAGATGGGATGAAACATGCTTACGTTTTGCATTAATTGTTTTGGCAAAATTGTAAATCCCATAACTTTTGGAATTGAAAACTTGTTTGTCAATTATCGTTTTTCAACGATTACCTATTCTATACTTTCACCACTAGCGGATCAACTGATGTGGTGAAACTATGATAATGAGGATCCAAAATTCAAGGAAAATTCTATGGTTAATATGAATATTGACCAAAGGGTATTTTATTTTCTTGAATGTTTACTTATCGAAAGTACTAACTTTTGAACTTTTATTTACGTAGAAATGGCTCAATTTGCTGAATCTATCGCACTAGCCTCGTCGTTCAAATCTATGTTTGATCGAGAGAATTGACCGGTAGCCAATTTCAATGATTGGTATAGGCAACTAAGAATTGTCTTGAGGGTTGCCAAAAGACTCAATTATTTGACTACGCCTTGTCCTCACGAACTGCAACTGATGCTACTGCTGAAGCACGAGCTGCATGGCAATCTGAGTATGACAAGTATAATGAGGTCGCGTTCATTATGCTCGGGAGTATGAACTCAAGCTTGCAAAAGCAGTTTGAGAATTACTTCCCTAATCTCATGCTTGAAGAATTGCAAAGGTTGTTTGAAAAGCCCTGGATCTGTAGAGTCTGTATGATTTGATAGATGCTCTTCATAGTTGCAAGCAAGGAGATCTGAAACCCGTAGTTTACACGCCTCGAAATGATGAGTTACATGGACCAGTTGAGGCGTTTGAACTATGTCTACCCTAATGACATACAAATGGCCTTATCAACGATCCCTTAATAAGGAGTTTGATGGTTTCGTATGCGAATTATAATATGCATTGCACGGGAAGACAGTCGAGTGAGGTACATGCAATGCTCATTGATTACGAAGAAGGTTTGCCCAAGAAGGCTTCTACACCTGCGGTTTTGACCATCCAGAAGGGTAGAATTTCTAAGCCTAATAAGCCGCTAGCGAACAAGAAAGGGAAAGGTAAGGGTAAAGTTGATAAGGAAAACAAGTTATGACTTATCAGCAAGAACCCAAGAAGTACCCTCCCAAGAAGCGTGAAAATCCGAAGAAGGATATGGCTTGTCATCACTGCACCGAGGTTGGACACCGGAAGAGGAATTGTCCATTGTACCTTGATGAGTTACGCAATAAAAGGTATAAAAATACTGGCACTGTGGCCAGTACTTCAGGTACTCTTTTGATGATAGAATTATTTGCTTTTCCTCATAAAATAAATTCCTGGGTATATGATACTGGATGTGGTATTCACATATGTAATACACTGCAGGGACTTAGAGGAGCAAGGAAGCTTGCCTATGGACGCAATACCGCGTGGGTAATGGAGCACATGCGTCGTTGAAGCTATAGGCACGCTTTGATTTAGTTTTACCTTGGGTTTAGTAATCTGTCATTAAACGATTATCATTACGCACCTTCCATTGTTAGGGGTGTCGTTTCTGTTTCCTTGTTAAAAGATATTGGTTTCGTTCATGCATTTACTCGATTATGGAATTTCGATTTCTTTAAATGATGTTTTTACTTTAATGTTATTCCAGTAAATGGTGTGTTTGAAATTGATTTGCATGATAATGTTGTTGATAAAAATAATTCGGTCTTTAGCATCAATAATAAAAGAATCAAAGGTGATTTGGATTCTTCATTTCTTTGGCATTGTAGACTTGCTCATATAGGCAAGAAACGTATGCAACAGCTGCAACACGATGGGCTTTTGCAAGACATCAATGATGAATCATTTGATAAATGCGAATCTTGTATATCTGGGAAGATGACCAAGAAACCTTTTACAAATAGTTTAGAAAGGGCTTCTCGATCTTCTTGTGGATACATACTGACGATGTGGACCACTAAGACATGTGTCGAAAGGGTGCTAGCTACTTCTTAACCTTTATGATGATTTCGGTTATGGTTATGTTTATTTACTTAAACATAAACATGAAGTCTTTGAAACATTTAAGGTTTTAAGAGTGAAGTAGAACTGCAACTAGGAAAGAAGATTAAAGCTCTTCGATCCGATAGAGGTGGTGAATATTTAAGCCAAGAGTTTAAAAATATTATCTAGTGAGTGTGGTATTGTCCGAACTCACATCTCCATCTACTCCACAACAAAATGGTGTATCTGAGAGAAGGAATCGTACATTGCTAGACATGGTGCGATCTATGTTTAATCTTACAACTCTTCCCTTATCCTTTTGGGATTATGCTTTGGAAACCGCCGTTTATATTGAATATGGTTCAAACTAAGAAGGTTGATAAGACTCCTTATGAAGTGTGGTATGGGAAACCTCCCAACTTGTCTTACTTAAAGGTCTGGTTGTGAGGCGTTTGTTAAACGTGACTCTGCCGATAAGCTGCAACCTAGATCTGTTAAGTGTATCTTCGTAGGATACCCAAAGGAAACTATGGGTTACTACTTTTACTTTCCACCCGAAAACAAAGTAATTGTTGCTAGGTATGGAGAATTCCTTGAAAGGGATCTCATATCTCATGAATTGATGGGAGAGTTTATGATCTGAAGATGATATAGAAGATACAACACCTTCTCAAAACACTAGCCAACCTCAAGTAGAACCGAAGTCCGGCGTTCCACCTGAGATTGAAGTGGTTCCCATTCGTAGATCCGCAAGGACTACGCGTGCACTGAGCGCCTATGTCTCAACGTAGAAGCCGAGGAATATATGTTAGGGGATCTTGGTGAACTCGCTAACTATAAAGCTGCCATGATGAGCCCTGAAAAGGAAAAATGGCGAGTTGCAATGAATGGGGAAATGCAATCCATGAAAGATAATGAAGTCTGGATAGAGATTGACTTACCTCCAAATGCTAAGGTAGTTGGAAGTAAGTGGCTCTTTAAGATAAAGACTGACATGGATGGCAATGCACACACCTATAAAGCTCGTCTTGTAGCTCAAGGTTATACTCAAACCTATGGGGTAGACTACGAGGAGACATTTTCTCCAGTAGCGCACATTAGAGCTATTAGGATTCTTATAGCCATCGCTGCGTACTATGACTATGAGATATGGCAAATGGATGTCAAAACTGCCTTCTTAAACGGTCGCTAAGATGAGGACATCTATATGGCGCACCGAAGGGTTTGTGAATCCAAAGTATCCGAAGCATGTATGCAAACTTCAAAGATCCATTTATGGGTTGAAGCAAGCATCAAGGCAATGGAACAAGAAGTTTGATGAAGAAATCAAGAAATTTGGTTTCACTCAAAATCTTGATGAGCCATGTGTGTATCACAAAGCTAGTGGGAGTAATGTTATTTTCCTTGTCTTATATGTTGATGACATATTGATCATGGGAAAAGACATTCCAAGTATGCAAGATGTAAAGTCTTATCTTGGAGAGTGCTTTTCTATGAAGGACTTAGGGTAAGCAGCATTTATTCTGGGAATCAAGATCTACCGAGATAGATCAAGGCGGTTAATTAGACTAAGCCAAAGTGCTTACATTGATAAAATACTGAAGAGATTTAGTATGCAAAATTCCAAGAAGGGATATTTGCCGATGCAAGTTGAACATGGCTTAAGTAATAAACTATGCGTGTCAACACCTGCTGAGGTGGAATACATGAAGAAAGTTCCTTATGCTTCTACCAGGGATCTATCATGTATGCTCGTAAGATGTACAAGGCCCGATGTGGCGTTTGCAATGCAACATTACCGTCGGTATCAATGAACCCGTGTGTGAAACACTGGCTTGCTGTTAAGAACATTCTTAAGTATCTAAGGGCTACTAAAGAAATGTTTCTAGTGTATGGAGGAAACGTGATGCAACTTGATGTTACTGTAGTTTTTGCGATGCCTTTCCAAACCGATAAAGATGATACGAAGTCTCAAACTGGTTATGTCTTTGTCATTAATGGAGGAGCGGTTGACTGGAAGAGCAAGAAGCAAACAACGGTATGCGATGTCTACAGAAGCTGAGTACATAGCTGCTGCAGAAGCTGCGATGGAAGCTGTTTGGATTAGGAAATTCATTTCGGGACTCGGAGTAATGCCTCAATCGAATTACCTTTAAATGTGTATTATGACAACTCTGCTGCAATAACATTTGCCAATGAGCCTGGAGTCATGAAGGCGCAGACATTTTCCTCGCCGATATCACTATGTTCGAGAACAAGTCGACATAGGTGAGATCAATCTACTCAAAGTTCATACAGATGATAATCTAGCTGATCCCTTTACGAAACCTTTGCCAAAAGAAAAACTTATTGACCATGCTGATGGGATAGGTCTTCGTTTAGCTAGTAGTTTCATGCAGATCTGTGATTAGTATTTGGATAAAGGATGTTATGAACAAATATTACTTTAATGAAATAAAATAGTTGTTATGTTTATTTTTCATTTTCTTAATATTATATCCTATATTTGCATGTTTAATCCATGGATAACTTATGTTATTCTAAATAGTCCGTTGTTGATCAATGATATGGGAATGTCATTGAATTAAGACAAATCTGAGTTTTGGTAGAATATACTTTTAAAGTATATTGATGCGTGGGACATACCGGATTCACATGATATTCAATGAATTGAATATTGGACTCATCCCAACTTTACATGATGATACTTTTGGATTTTATCATTAAGTATATCATGAAGTGTTTATCCTCAGACTTGAGATACGGATAACCGATATGAATGTAGTGCATTTGTGTAAGATAGTCTAACGCTATCCGTAACGGGTAGTTATAAGGGCTATTTTCTAGTGTTGCAAAATTCATTAGTTATGTTTGTAGTCAAGAGAATTTGTTCCTTTGAATTTGTTTCAAAGCATAATACTATATTTGGGCCCTTCGTAGGGTTGACAAGATGTTTGTATGGCCATACCCAAGATCTATCTGGAATACGTTAAGATGATTTGGTAATCTTGTTCAATCATATACGCGAAAACGAATATTAACTTATGATATGACTTGATCCATATTCATAGTTAATGTAGTATTAGTAACAAAAGGATAAGTAAAAATGATGAATCATTAAATGGTTTTCCAGAAACCATGCTCGATTCGATCCGGGGCGTTGCGTGTGAAAGCTAGACTCACCAATGTCATTACTATATTTAGTAATATCCAAGTGGGAGCTGAAAGGTTTTAATGGATATTTAAATAATAGTATGTCCGGATTCGAACTCGAGTCTTCGGGATTGCACACATTACGTATGAGAATTGATGTATATAATTAATATAAATAAAATGTTATTATTATTAATTATTAATCACTAAATAAAACATAACGATAGTTAAATAAATTAACGAGGTTTGGTTAACGGTCGTTAAATATTAACTAGAAGGACTAGAGATGAAATTGTAAAGTCGGGAAAGTTCTAGAATCCCCTTTGGGATGCTTTGGCCGATCGGTGGAGGGTTCCCAAACCCAAACCCACTCAAACTTGTACTCCAAGATATGTTAACTATAAATACAAATCAATGTATTCATTATTGACTAATCTTGGATCACTTTGATAACCTAATTTCTCTCCTTCTCTCTCTCTCTTTGGGCCGGTCGAAACACCCTCCCCAAGGGTTTTCGATTTTGTCTAACTCAAAGATAAAGTATTTGGTTTATTAGTGATTCAAGGAACTAGCTTTTCCACATCAAATCGCTATTAGTACGTGTGTACAAGAACGAAAGACAAGCACACTTGAGCTTGTATTCCTTGGTGGTCGATTTTTGGGTGGAACGATTTTGTGAAACCCTAATTTAGGGTTTTGGGTTTTGTTACTTGATCACATAATCGTTTGATTGCTTGAATTGCTAAAAGGTACGCACTTTCTTGTTTGGTTAATTAATTACATATATTATTCCTATTGTCTTCCGCTGCTTGCTTTGATGGTGTTATTTGTTTTATGTATAATTGTTATGAGTATAAAATTCCAACACCACCAGCCACCAATTTCAGCAAGACACGAACCCCCTTTGCTGCTACCGTAGCCACTACCATGAGCACACACTCAACTGGAAGGGAAAATATGCATCTATCACCACCCTTTGCTGCTACGGTAGCGACTACCATGAGCACCCTCTGCTGCTTCTTTGCTTGTAGCCGCCGTACACCGTCGCCATCGTCACAAACACCGTCTTAGTTTGATATTTTGATTTGAGTAATGCTTTTTTTATTAGATCCTAATTGACACCATAATCTTCTTTCAAGATGAGAAGTTTCGGTTTGAGCCTAGGTTGTTGAGCGATTTGTGATGTTATGAAAATGAGTGAGTGAAATCTTTGGTTTTTGAGTGTGTGAGGACGATTGTAAGTAGATTTTATGAGTATCAGTTTGTGGTGATTGCATTTGGGAAAGAGATGGTATGCTTTGTATGCCTTATTTACAAAGAAAATAACACCTAGATCTTGGATGAGAGAGAAGAAGAATGGGTGATTTTTCTAGGGTGATGATAAAGTTTGTGTAATATAGAATGGGTGATTTTTCTAGAAAGAGAAGAAGAAATGGATGAGAGAGAAGCAGAAAAGAAAAAAGAAAAGGAAGATTAAATGCTAGTGGTAAGTGGTAGATGTAAAAGGACTGATATACCCTCACATGGGCTATCACATGTTTATTAACGACGTAGTGAGAGTCGTTAGTAGGAGGGACCAACGCGAGTAATGTTTAGCGATTAAGGACCACCAGTTGCAATTTTTGGTCAAAGGATGAAACTTGATGGTCAACGTATACCACAAGGACGAATGGTGTAGTTTACTCGGATTTTAATTTAAGTTTTTCTTTTATTTTCTTTTATTTTTGTTTTTAGTTTTCCTTTTCTCTTCTTTTCCGTTTTTGTTTGTTTTTGATATTTCAGGATATGGAAAATTCAGATTTTGACGTGCTCACTATGGAAGAATACATGAAGTTGACTCGAGATAACCAAAGATCGGGCGTGGTATGTCCCGAATTGAATGATAACATCGTTTTGAGATCATTACGCCAATTCATGGGAACTTAGACAAAAGCCCTTTGCGGGAACTGATGATGATGATGCCCACCTGCATGTGCGAAGAGTATTGGAGATCGAAGATCTTTTCCACACTCAGGTCACTCAAGATGCATTAATGCTTAGAGTGTTTCCAATTACACTTACAGTGCAGCGGAAGATGGATAAACAGGCTTCCTGCTAGATCGATCAATACATGGAATCTTTTAGAGAAAGCATTTATTAGAAGATATTATCCTCCTTCAAAGATTTCCAAGATAATGGAAGAAATAAGGAGTTTCAGACAAGTGGTGGATGAAACGCTTGATGAAGCTTGGGAAAGATATAATGACCTTCTCTACAGATGCCCAACGCATGATATCAGCAACCATCAGATGATCCTTACTTTCTACTAAGGTTTAAACAACCCTTCCCGCCAAATGCTCGATTCTCAAGGCCTATCCTCACGATGCCACCGCAGACAAGCCCTTAGATCAATTCAAAAGATGGCTGACCATTCATGAAATTGGTATGATTGAGCAACCACTTGGGTAACAAATAGCAAAGGCTTGGATGACATTGACATCACCAAGCAGATTGATGGCCTTGGATGTGATATGAATACGGTTAAGGAAGACATTCATGCTATTCAAGAGCATTCTCTCCAAGAAGAACGCAAAGAATATGGCAGGTCACGGTATATTGAGTCATTGGAGTAAGCCATCAATAAATACTCGGATAATTTAAAATGGATGCTGACTCGAATAATGCGAAATGATTCGGAAATTCAAGGAGGGCGTGGACTTGAATTTAAAGAAGCTTGATGCTAAGAGGAAAAGCTTGGAAGCTAAGCTTGAAGAATTAAACCAAAGGTCTGGAAAGTAAAAAGAATACGGTTGGAACTATCGAAGCAACGGTGGGAAAGATAAAAGAAGTCAACAACAAGCCGGTTCCTGGTGATTTACCTTATATCAGACCTTATGTCCCACCTATCCCATTTCCAGGACGTTTGAAGGTTGTGAGAAATGAAGAAACAAGCAATGATCAATTGAAGAAGATGGAAGCATGGAGCCTACAGGATGATGAAGCAATGCCACAACCTAATGTGGAATTAACTACAACGCAAAATGGAAACACTTCTAACTCTTCTCTTATTACTAACAATCTTGCTAGTTTTCCTATACATGTTGCTGAAAACATGGATGAAATTGCGCAACCCTTGACCTCACAAACCTCGCTTGTCGCATCACCCGATGATGGTTATGTAGCTCCGGCTACTGAACCAATTTTAGTTGATCTTGCAAATGAATTAGAAGACAAAATCTTGGACACCTCAGCAATTAACAAGGAGACATATGAGCCGATTAATCAGCCACATCACAAGGTGAACCAATCAGCAATGCCATCAACTACAACGGGTAAGATATGGAAGGAAATGACATCTCCTTTAAGGTATGAATATAATTCATCATTTCCCTATCCTATAGCAAATTCACACCCTCATGGTGTTTATTGCTATTTTCACCCACACTTGATTTCAAGTGAGGGGATGAACACCCTTTTACGTAGTAACTAAGGGTGGAGTCAAGCTCGTGACTCGAACAAAAACAAGTGCTTCGTGGGAGGCACCCCATGCCTATCTTTTCTTTTCCATTTTATTAGAATAGTTGGGTTTGGTATGTTTGTATTTATTTTTTGCAGGAAATGGAGCAAGGAGGATAGCGTTTAAGCTCACCAAAATTGGAACGATCATGGAATTTCCATTATGTGCAATTGTTATGGCGTAACCATAACCTTGAGTTACGCCGTAAACCTCCTCCAGACGAATGTCTCCAGTGTTTTATCTAATTACAGTTAACTCACTTATGTGATTACGCCGTAACCTCTCTCAATCGAAAATTTTATTTTAAACTTACATACCATAACCTTGTATTAGTTTTAAATGAACTTTGTGGTGTGTTCCACCTGTAAACCCTCTGAGACTACACTTTCGTCCGCTTGGGACACCAAGTGGTTTAAAAGGCTTGTTGCATATGCTAAATGAAATCGTAATTCCTACGAAAGTGAGTTAGCTTTTTCATTTTCTTTTAATACTTGTTGTTTTTCTAGTATGATGCGTTTGGTTGTCTTAAGTGAATTCAGGTTATTAAAGTTTGCTCATAGAACTCAAAGCGGGACACGTTTACTCGTGTGTCTTCGATCATGCCGAGCAAATCCAGGGGAGTTTTCTGTTCTAACTCTTCTTATCTTTCGTTTATATGCTTAAGTATGACCCAAGTGGGGGAAGGGATTAGACATAGACACCCGCTTGATTTTACTTGCCTTTATTTTTCTAGTTTTTGATGAAAAGTGTTTCATTAGTAATATTTTGACATGTTTTTCATTACTTAACTGGATTAATCTTTACTGAGCACACCTACCCTATATTCCCATTATGTGAGGATAAGCCTTTCCGTTTTCCCCTTATACATAATACCATAAAAATGAGTGTGCCGGTGGCTGTAGTAGACTTTAGAACTTGGCCTTGTATATCTTTTCGAAACCATTATCATGAGCATTACACTGAGGTAACTTGGTGCGATCGGTGCAGCTAGGATATAAGGCAATTTTAGGATTAAACCCAAATAGCCCATATATGTATTGTGTATGTTGACTTTTCACATTGATCAGTCAATCCCCCTGTTAAACCCTTTTTGTTGCACTCACCATTAGTGCAAGATACCCCTAGTACACCATTCAGAGCATTTCCTTTCATTTTGTTCACCCAATATAATTGTTTCGTTACACCTATCGCCTAGCCTACCTTGTAGTTTCCGTATTTCCATGGTCCGGGAGGTGTTGGTTAATTTTGGTTCCACTAGTGAAAGTCGCGGGTTTTGAATAAAGGGTTTTGGATGAAAATCGGGGTTAGATGATAGTTGATCTCAAGTGGAGGGATGCTTTACTTGTTCGTATTGTTTTTATATTCGTGTATACCTTGTCTTGCATAAAAAAAAAAAAAAATGCAAGCAAGAGTTCATTAGTTTGTTTATAGATGATTGTAATATAAATTAGCTTATGTGTCGTATTGTGATAAGTGTTCTCGCCTTGTTTCATCTGGCGCAAATTTTTACAAATCCGTTTTGTCTTACGGATAAAATTAGAAACCCGAACATTTCTATCTCGCCTTTCAAATTTTAATCAGTATTCGTACAATGGGGGCATTGTACATTTCATGTGGGGGGATGGGAGATAGAAATGGTTGATTTTGGTAAAATTATGTGCTAAAAATACCCAAATTTTAAAATTTTTTATAGCACATACTTTTTTTTCATTGATGATAAAGGCCGACTTAATGCATCTTATTTGCCTAAGTTTATGGAGATTATGAGGCATTACACTATTTTATATGCATTGACTCGTGTATTTAATACCCCTTGATTCTTGACCCTCGATTTTTGCTATGGGATTGAATGCGACTAGTGGTGGGGCGACTGTGGACTTATGAATCTATTTGTTTCGTGTCTTTTTATTTACACCCATTAAAGTTTTCCCATGTCTTATCCTACCCTTAGTCATGAATCGAGTTTAGGTGAGGAAGCGAGCAATCATTGGTGTCTTGGACATGGATTTGGTCATGTATCATTGGTTTTGTCCCCTTCACCGTAGCTCGTTAGTAATGACAAAATAAACCTATAAGCCTGTGTTCTCATCAACCCATTGCCTTTTAGAATAGCTGCATCTATAGACTCTAATGGTGGAGATTAGTATCTTTGCCAAGCCTATGATAGAATACTCGCCATGGTAGCGAGTTGAGTGATCACCCAAAAAAAAATAAACACGTGAATTATGAGAGAGAGTGTGATTTCAATTCCACTTTTTGGAGGTGCTCGGTTTGGAAATTTCTAGCTTAGGTGATTTTTAAACTCATATCTTCCAATTAATCTTGGGAGATATCTTTTTAAGAATTATCTAAAGGGTCTACTTGAGGATAAGTAGAATTCAAGTGGGGAATATTTGATAACATCAAATTACCTGATCTTTTATATATCAAATTCCCGTGTTTATGGCCTTATCCGTATTAATATGGTACTTTATTCGTTCGTATTCGTTCATAATTGCATTTCAGGATAAATGAGGCGTTGGAGCGGAAAAGATGTGAGATAAGGCCAAATTTATGTTTTGACGATTGATTTACGATGGCCTATGAATTCAATAAGAAGATTACGCAGTACTCATTAATAATGTTCGGCGAAATATGATGCTTTGAAGGATACCTGCAACCAACTCTTATGGTTACGTCATAATTATTTTGTGAAGGTTACGCGTAACATGGCACGCCGTAGAGATTATTTCGAATGGGTAATCATGTGCGGACGAAGTGTTCACAGGTAACTCGGATAATTAGTTACCGTAATTAATTACTTAGCGCTTGAAGGAGTTGAAGTCCAGGGGCTGAAAGTGACAAGTTAATTCGAAGTTTATTAAGGCAAGGACTTGTTGCTAAAAGCGTACACAAGAGTATTAAAGTTTCAACAAATTAGTATGACATGAAAAAGTACGAAGTTAAATATTTCATATATAGTTACGGCGTAACTAAATATTTAAGTTACGCCGTAACTGTTCGAAAGCCAAAATTATTTGCGCCGACATAAGTTACGGCGTAATTTGCACTTATGGTTATGCCGTAACCATGTCGGGGCCTATAAATACAGCCCTAAATCTTCATTTTTAAGTATCTCTTCACCCCTCTCTAGGGACGATTAGCACCACTCCGGGCAATTTCCAGCAAACAGCCATTTTACAAGAAAGAATTCACCTGCATTCATCATCATTATTAGCTTTTCGTCAAGTAATTTGTATCAAACATTATGTTTAATTCTATTCATATTTTATTCATTATTGTTGGATTAATTTACTATATGATTGGCTAAGCACCTCTTGGTGCTGGCCTAGATATGATTCCTTAATTATTTTGTTTGCATTTACATTACTTCCGTATAATTATTTCTAAGTGTATGCGTGCATAGTTTATTGGTAGCTACCCTTGTTTCGGTAGTTTTAAATGGCGGTAGAGGCTAGTTGCTTAGGAGATATGATCAACTGACCCTAAGTGAGTAGACTGAGACGGGAAGGGTAAGATATGACTGACGACCCTTTTTACTTGTGCGATTTGACCAACTGATCACCTACCGTTTGGATGAACTTAAGAATTAGGGGTGAGTGTTTAAGTTGCTAACGCCCGAGCACTCACTATTATAAATCTAGCATGTAATGGAACTTAATGACTCTATTTCGGCAGGGACCAAGAACAACTAGACTTATGAGGGGACACCTGACTTCTCCAGTGGTGGCATCTTTGCTGATAGCAGTTAAATTGAATCAACCAATCTTCTTCTCGAAACTCCTCACCCAAGTAATTGGAAGTAATTAGATGTAAACATTACTACTAGGATGAATAACTAGGCAGCACCTCCTCAGCCGTTGATCACAACTCTTGCCTTTATCTGCTTTCTTTTATTTCCTTGTCTTATAATAGTAAAAACTTAAATTTACTTTCTTTTTGATTTTTCTTGATTAAAAACGTTTTATTTAACCCTTAAAATTCGGATTTTATTTTATTTTATTTTAATATTATTTTTTTATACAGCATGTATGTTTTCAAAAAAAAATCTCAAGTGCATATGTTTTTTTTTAACAAACATGTTTTTTAGAAAAATAGTGCATAAGTTTTTGTTTTTTTGTTTTTTTTTTAAATATAGTAAATTTTCATGTGTTTCTTGCATTTAGTCGTCAAACTTATTTGCTTAAAATGATAATTGCATATATGTTTTAAGTGTACATTAGTTGATTATCGAAATTTGTGATCAAAAGCATAAAAATACACATGTAGCCTCTAACAATCTATACTACTTTATAAAAGGTTTGGGACTTTCCAAATAAAGTAGTCTTAAAATTTTTAAGACCAAAAACATTTCTTTATTAAAAAATAAAAAGCCATTTAGTAAATGTTGCTCATATTTTTTAATTGTAATGATTATTACGTTTTGTAATAAAAATTCTTGTAATAAAACCCCATTAATATAAAATGGTCAAGACTTTAAGGCTTTTAAAAACCCGGTAATAAAAAAGGTCTACATTAACATATACACATATGTTACAACTTCAAATTTAATGGTCTTTATGTTTAGCACATTTTGTAACAACCCATTTTATTTAAACTAGCGAGTCTATGCAGCGTTCTTGGCGCATGCATGGCAGTACTCAAAAATAAATTTTTCCGGAGAATCATGTATTTTAGTTTATTATATTTTTTTTGACAATAAATTTACGGGATCAAGAATTTTGTTTAACGAAATGCACGCCTTGCTCGTACCGCGTTGGCGGTTACCGTTTCTCGCTCGATCTCGATTCGACTTCGACCTCGTTGACCGTTCGTTCGGGCCGACCCGTTTGAACTGTACCCGTTCGAGTTTGGAATTTGACCCGTTATCTCGGATGAATATTTGTATAATGCGCTTTATTATTTGTATTATTGACATTTAATGCGAATTGTGTTTAAATTAGTTGTACAATATGCTTGATAATTTGTATATTTTATGTAAGAGGTGTTTTAATAACTGCATTAATTGTATTTAATGACCAGTTAATTGATTGACTACATTAAATATCTTGATTACATTAATAGTGCTTTGTATTTTGTACATTAAGCTTTAAGACTTGTAAGTCTTAAAATTAAGATTGATGAGAAAGATCATTAATACAGACATCGTGTATTGTATAATCTGATGATAGAACTTTGTATTTTGTAAGTATTAATTTTAAGACCATGAGGAGAGAGATTCATTCCTCTATTATAAGTAGCATACATACCCACAAAACACACAAACAAATACACCACCACCACAGTTACACACAAGTGACACAACCTCTCCATCCCCACAATGTTACACCACCACCATCAGACATCTCCTCGACCACAATTACACCGCAAGCACCGTACTGCTCCACCACCAGATATGACCCCGATCATCTCCTCACAAACTCTTCTGCCACCGACAACATCCATCAATATGTCCCAAGTCATCTCTCAAAAACTATAACAAAGTCCAACCTCCAAAACAAAATTTACACAACAAGAAATGTAAAGAATGCCACACACAACAACTACAACAGCCATGACTAACTCACGACAACAACTTATCTTCTCGGAAAATAAAAAGAACGGGCGACAGCTACAAGAATACAACAACTCCTTTCCACAACAAAACACAAAAAGACTCGAATCAAAAAATAAATAAAGATCTCGAGTTGTATTTTAATAAGCAAATATATATATATATTTAAAAAAACCCGAGACCTTGTTATCTTAAAGTCAACACCGAAGAAGGCTATAGATACAATGAGCTTGTATTCTATTCAAAGAACAAGAAGTGTACGTGTTGTGTTTGTATTTAGTTGAAAGAAAGAACCAGTGAGTTTGTGATTTGGTTATATGATAAAAGAAAGGAAGAATTTGTGAGTTTTGATTTGTTTGTTGAGTGTTAATACAAGAAATGAAATGAAATGTTGATTGTGACTGCATAGGGTTAGGAGAAATGTTTGACTCCTATTGTTGTGAGAAAGAAAAGGGCCTGGGAGGCGTGTGACAAAAGTGAAATTAGGGTGAGTAGTTTTAGGGTATTATCTTATATAGTGTGTAATTAGGATTTGGTATTTGCTATTGTTGGGCTTTGCTTATCCGAATTTGTTATAAGGGATATTGGATTTTGGTTATTTGTTATTGTGGGCCAAAATATAGTGGTACTTAACCTTTTAGGAAGTGGACTTGTAATGGTATTAAAAATTTCGAATTGGTGATTTTTAATTTTTTTAATTGAGACTTCGCTTGGACTGCTAAAATTGGATCTGAAGATATGTTTAAAACGGTACAACTTTTAGCGATAAAAAATACAGTATAACAATAACATTCATCTAATGATTTAAGAAAATAAATGCATAATAAAATATCATAAAATTACGAAACAAAAAAGTTACAATAAAAAAAGAAAACATACGTCGGCTACAAATCAGCCTCGCTGCAACGCTCAGTATAAATAAAAAACTTTTGCTAGCCACAAAATTAGTCACCGGGTACCCGCCGCCGCATTGCGCGGGTACCCTGCTAGTTTGTAACAAACCAAGAACACATATAGTATGCACAATAGTTACTATTAAATAAAATACGATTCATGTACAAGTATCTTGTTAAATATAAATGTGCACGCCGTTTAAAAACATGTGTGCACTCTTCACTTTCTCGTCCAATTCTTTTGAACATATGTGTACGTATTCCAGAAACGTATATGCATTGCTGCGCTTTCATCAAATTCATTAGATTATACGTGCACGCCTCGATAACATATATGCACGACATCCAAAAATATATGTGCACGCTTGGCTTTCTCATCAAGTTCGTTAGAACATATGTGCCCGTATTTCAAAAACATGTATGCACGTCTTTAAATAACATACGTGCACGCTGCATTTTTAGTGAGCACCTAATCTCGCTTTACTGCACATTGACAAAGTATAACATAAGTTATCAAAACAAATTCCGATTAACGAAGAAACTTCCATGTAAAGTCCCTTAAACATATAAAGTCAAATTCAAAACACGCAACTAGCTTATATTATACAATAACACCAACTAGTTATTTTAACACAATTATCATATTATTCTACGAACTAAACTAAAAAAATATATAATAAAAATTACATAAATAAAGCCAAATAAAATAGATGATTGAAAGCTACAAACTAAACTAAATAAATATAAAAGAAATTATTGAAACTAGTGATGTTCATTGAGATATTCAAAATAATTATTAGATCCTACAATTATTCAATTCTTTGATATTTATCAAAAAAATGAAAACAATGTAGTAAATATATAAATTGACTGGTGGTCTTCGAAAACCAAATTTGGTTATCACAACTTCTTATTTAATTGAAGTAATCACCTTCAATCCTTAATCCGTATTTCAAGTTGATTAAACAAACCTTTAAATTATATCATGCTCTTGATTAGATTGTAGAAACCTGATATTTTCGTCATCGGTTTATCGTTACTAGGGCGACGGTTAACTCTTTTTCAGATGACGGAGGCGACTAAAAACCCTAGAGAGAATGTGTTTTGATTGTATGAGTTAATCTCATATTAATTGCCTATTTAATTAGAGAGGTTATTGAAAAAAAAATGTACAATTACACTAATACCCCTTTGTTGCTATTAAATTAAAGTAAATACGGTTCCAACAATTAAAAAATGTTAAATGATTTTTTTAGTTATTACAATTATGCCACTTTATATTACAACCATTGATCATCTCATCCAATGGCTTAAAATGACTTAAAAGAGTTCTGTAAAGTTCTGTACAAAATAATGGTTACTGATTGAACGCTACACTATATATATATATATATATATATATATATATATATATATATATATATTATGGTGTACCAGGAAAGCCATTGAATCGCATGACTAACTTTAGAAAAAGTTAAAAGTGAAGAAAAAACATGTGTCATTCTTGAATCGCATGAATAACTTCAGAAAAAGTTAAAAGTGAAGAAAAAACATGTTAAATGACACGGT
>OU343217.1:229295425-229533434 GCA_910596185.1 Chrysanthemum makinoi | reverse complement strand
CCAAAACTATTCAACCCCCCTTCTAGTTTTCCACAGGAATGGTTTTGTTGTTTGGTTTCCTGTGTTGAACACTAAGGACCAGATGAGATTGATGTAGATTAAGAAGCTTGGGTAACACTAAAACAAGAACCATACTTCAATGCTATGAGGTATTATTTGCCCAAGTGTGTGAAAACTTGCGTGATGTTGTGTGTTGCTCTCCTTTTATAGAGAGACTTTGTAGGGTTTAGAGATAAACTCTTTGGGAGTGATCAACGGCCGCTAGGGTGCCAAATGTCGATCATCCGGGAGCAGACAAGGAGGACAGGTGTCATTCGTCCTTTAGCTCGTATAAGAGAGTGCTCTACTTTCCTGCGTGTTCCCCATTGTGCTATGTCAGACTCACACATCTTAACCATTAGCGACAGTTGTAACAGTTGTCTCTTTATGCACATGTTTATGCTACCTAAAGGGAGTTGCCAAGCCTCGTTCGGCCTGGGCTTATGTTGTTCTAGTCAGTGTTGACTTCGTGAACCATTTTGGGCTTGATTCGAGCATGTGATTAATGGGCCTTGGGCCACTAATAATGATACACTATTAGTAACATAATTAAATAAACATGCATTAACCATTTTAATACTGAGCAGTGGCAAATATAATTTTTTAGAAGTTTGGGGACAAATTAATAATTTAGGTTGAAATTTATGGACTTACTAAAACTTATCCTGACATGATAAACTTGTATGAGCTCTTAAGTTAACAAGATTACTAAATATAGTTTGTGTGACAAAAAAACCTTAGCTTAAACTCTTCAACAAGACCTTTTCGAGAGCTAAGATGCTCGAGGAGTGGAGACTCAGCGAGATTATCCGCATCTACAAGAATAAAGGAGATGCGCAAGCATGTAGCAACTATATGGGTATAAAACTTATTACCCACACTATGAAGCTCTGGGAGATAGTTATTGAGAGAAGGTTGAGACGAGAGACCGAGGCGTCAGAATACCAATTCGGTTTTATGCCGAGACGGCCTCCAACTGAGGTAATACACATTATTAGAAGCTTTATCAAGAAATATATAGAGAGAGAGACAAAAAGACTTGCACATGACACTTTTAGATCTAGCTTTTAAATCTAGAGAAAGCCTATGACAGCATCCCACGAGAGTTGATTTAGAAGACCCTAAGAGATAAAGGAACCCCAGTGAGGTACATAAAAGTTATTCAGGAAATTTACGACTGGGCGATGACTTGTGTTTGGACCCTAGTGGGAAAGACATAATATTTTACGGTGGAAGTAGGTCTACACCAAGGCTCAACTATTAGCCTGTACCTTTTTGCCTTGATTCTCGATGAGTTAATACGGGGGATACATGAGAGCATCCCCTGGTGCTTGATATTTGTCGATGATATTGTGCTAGTTTCAAAAACGCTAGAGGGGCTATGTGGTTGATTGGAGCAGTAGAGGGAGACGCTAGAAGATAATGGCCTACGAGTCAGAAGGGAGAAGGCAGAATACCTGTGGTGCGACTTCAACAAGAACATGAACGTCCAGAACGAGGAAGTGAAAATCTGCATCAGCAAATAAATCTTACAACTGAAGGAGCACTTTAGATATCTCGTATACGTGATTCACAAATCCGAAAAGATACAGGATGTTGTAACACACCGCATACAAGCAAGATGGTTGCAGTGGAGAGAGCACACATGGATCCTTTATAGCAAGAACATCCCTTTAAAGCTGAGAGGAAAATTTTATAAGGTGGCGATTCGACTATCTATGTTGCATGGGTCAGAGTGTCGGCCGTTAACGAAGACTTAAACAAATAGGATGTAAGTGGTGGAAATGAGGATGCTAAGGTGGACTTGTGGTAAAACTATGTTAGACATGATCCCGAATGGAGTCTTTTGAAGAGAACTCCAAGTTGCAACTATAATCACCAAGATGAGAGAAGGACGATTGTGATGATTTAGGCATGCCAAGAGGAGACCATAGTGGAGTGTATTAATGTCGATAGCTTGACCATAGTGGAGTGTATTACTGTCGATGGCTTGAGGAGAAGGGGTAAACCAAATCTCAGGTGAGAGGACAGACTGAAGCTTGATCTGAAGGAGCTCCTATTGTCCGATGACATGACCTCTAACAAGAACGCATAGTGAACTAGGATTCGGGTAGATGAGTAGGGAACATAGGTATAAAGATGCTTGGTAGCTTGAGCGTAGGCCCATTTAGCCTTCTAGGGTTCATACCTATAAGGTTTCTTGCTTTTAGGCGTTTCCGGCTTTTGTATGTTTGCTTAGCTCTATCCCCCTCTTTTGCTCATATGATTGTTTTTGGTGTTTTGCTTTATCTTCTTATATGTTGTTTATGTGAATCAATGTTGCAAAAATCGTGAATCGGTAGTCGGGCGGTCGACCACCCTGCAACGAGTAATCGGTCAAGTCGGGATTAATCGGTGATTAATCGGATTGGCATTTCCTGTAGTTTTTTGGTATTTCTGGAGACCAAACTAAAAATCTTAACCGATTCCAAGCCTGCTATGTTTCCAAACCTCAATAAAATGCTCAAATTACATTATGATGCCCATTGTGCGTTATAAATGAAATATACGATCTCCAAATTAAGTAAAATGCCAAAATTATTATTATTTTTAAAATGACCAATTTGCCCGATTCGCCGACATTTTTACCGATCTTCGGGTCACCGATTATCGAACCTCGATTCTACCGATTTTTGACTGCTTAGTGTCGATTTTTTCCTAGGCCGATTTTTAAACCGATTTTCGAAAATCGACAAGGTACTCGGCCGATTAATGATTAATCGGCGATTAATCGGCCGAGTTGACCGATTTTTGCAAAATTTGAATTTTAATTTTATGTGCCCCATGAGCTTTTATTTTTTCTTATTTTGGCCTACATGCTTCTTTGTTTCTTTGTATGTATGCGTTTATATCTTTTCCCGCTTGTATATTTTTGCTTTATGCTTCCGTTTATGTTATTGGCTCTTTTTCCTCACACCTTTCATATTATATGTTTGCTTGCGCACACACACTTACCGGAAGTCTTTCTGAAACCATTCTTTTTACCTTCGGGTAAAGTGTGACTGTCTACATCTCACATCCTTCATACTTCGCTCAGGTGAAATTAGGTGTTGTTGTTGTTGTTGTTGTTAAACTCTTTATAAACTTCAAATAGCCATAATTCAAAATCACAAAAAATTATAAGCTAAAAATAACCTTAAACAAAGGGCATGTTTAGCAGGGGCTTTTTGGAGGAGTTATTAGCTTTTTGTTGCAAAATAATCTCTTATAAACTAAGTAGCTTCGTTTGGATGCATTACCTACAAGCTTTTATTTCAAACAAATAGCTCTAAAATGAAAAGCTGATCCATGAAGCTTTTTAAATATCTATGAGCTGTTAAAACTTTAAATTACTAATATATCCTCCAAACATTTATTTACAATTGTATATTTGTCTTTTTATGTCATTTTACATCTTATAATTACATTTAACAGCTAATTTGCCAAACATTGTTATTAAAAAAAGGATATAGCTTGTAGCTCATGTTAACAGCTTTGCAGTTTACAGCTTACATCATACAGCTAGTTTTGGCCACCCCTTAAGTTTCTCGAGTGTCAAATAAAAGAATTTTAGAAGCTCGGTGTAAAACAAGTAATTACACAAACTCAAAACCCTTGCAGTTTTCCCTCTCTAATAAAAATCAATTTTCTTCCTCATATCAAAACCCCAATACAAATCCTTCAAAACCCACTTTTTATCGACCAAATTATCATCTGGGTATCAATCAAATTCACAGATTGTTTAGTATTTTAAGTGGGTATTAATGGTGATCATTAAAAATCAAGAAAATGCTAAAACCCCATCTAGAGGAGGTGGGGCGACCCGTTCTTGGGGTACAACCGGGTCGGGTCAATCAATATCCGGAAGTAGTAGTATCGGGTCACCTTCGACCCGGATGGAACCAACTATGGCTGTGACACCAAGTAGTGCCAGTACTAAGCTCAAGCTGAATAGTTTTGAGTCTCATGGGGATGTTGGGTCAGTTTTTTATTTTATATTTTTATTTGTTGAATTTGTAGATAGTTATTAAAGAATCATGAAATTATTGAAATTGCTTATGTGTTATTTGTGTTTTGTTTTTGGAGATTATGTGTTGTGTTTATGATTGTTTATTCTATACTCGTTATCTGATTATTTGGCGAGGCGTGTATGTTTAAGCTTATTTGACTTTGGCTTATATATCATAAGCTCACATTTTCCGGCTTATTTTGAGACTTATGGGCTTATATACGGTTATCATGATATAGTAAGCTTATATAAGCCCAGGATCCTCAAAATAAGCCAGAAAATTCGGGGTCATGAAAAATAGGCCGAAATCACATAATCTCATAAGCCCACAAATAAGCTTAAACAAACACCCTCAAATAAGCTGTTTTGAATTAGTAGCTAAAGGGGGTTTGGGATTGATTGTTTACGGAGCTTATGTACTACATGATCCTATTAAATACACCAAACTACTTAATCATCCTATTGTGCGTACTAAATTACTGATGTCACGTCAGCAATAGTATACACAATAGGAAAATTAGGCATTTAGTGTATTTATTATATATATATATATTTTTTTTTTTTGTAATTTGATACATGCTATATAGAATTTTGTGACAAGTTAGATACATTTTGAGTTAATTGTCACTTTATATAAACAACTTATCTGTTGTTTTAGAAATAAACGTCTTAGTGCATTTGTGTTTAAGGATGAAGAAATGTATAGTGCATTTGTTTTTTAAGGATGAAGAAATGTACTCATGCTTACCTGCTTCTTTTGTGGTGAAGTTAGTTGGTTTCAATAAGTTGATGATATGTTTTTGCTTGTTAACATAAGCTGCGTAAATAAGCAATCCCAAACACCCCTTCTAAATTGTTTATTTTGAAAAACAATTAACAGATACACAGTTAAGAAGCTATCCGGATAAATATTATTGGATTTGTGTGGTTATTCCTTGAATTTTCGGTAGATTCTTTGATAAATAGAAGAAGCGTTATCAGTTGAGGCGTTAAGCTATTAAAATATGATGTTATTTTGGCTATGCGAAAGAAATATGAAGGTGCCTTGATGTTTTGTTTAGACCAGCATATGATATGTGATCTTTGGGCGTGAATAGCATTTTAAGCGTGTTTGTGGGGATAATAAAGTTTGTTTTAGTTAGTAGCTAGTAGGTTTTTCTTTTTAGTAGTTTGCTCTTTTTATTAGTAGATTTTAGCTAATCAACAAAGTGATGGTATTCTGAAACGTGTTATTTAGATGACTGTGTATTGGTTGTTAAATATGGTTCGTGGTGTATTGGTTGTTTTTAAATATGGTTCCCTTTTGATGATCCTAATAGTTCACTAATGAGTAACTCTAAACAGTAGCAATAAAAGGAAACGAGTACAACGTGCATCTGGACCTGATAAAGGCAATAGAGGACTTCGACAGTTTAGCATGAAAGGTTTGCTCTTTGTCCACTCTTATGTTGACCATGCAAATTATTATATGTGTTTTGTAGACTTCCAAACCGAGGTTATTTGTCCGCTAATCTTTGTTTTGATGTTGATATGCATAGTGTGTGAGAAAGTGGAAAGCAAGGGAAGAACCACCTATAATGAGGTTAGTGAATTCAGTTTTCCGACCGTATGGTTTTTCTATATGTTTCAATGGTAGTCTATGCTGTTTTTACTTTAAGTTCCAGTTCTAATCAAGTCGGCCTCATCACATCATGTTCTGTATATAGTGGTCTGGCCAATGTGGTGACGTGGGAGCCAGTTGTTCATATAGGTTTTATTCAGACATTGCGGAATAGAAGCATTGTCCGACCCACAATTTATATCTGGTTCAATTCGATCATGAACCAAATGATTTATTTCTTATTGCCAAATTGGAATCCTGAATCTATAGCTGTTACCGGCAATATGCATTGTACTATACGATTCTATAATTTTACCTAAACTTTCCTACCTTATATGTTTATTCCCAAATTCCCTATGTAGAGTTTTTTGATTTAAAACTTCACTACCCCATAACTACTAAGTGTTTCAGTACTTGGCAAACACGTAACAGCCGACTCATGGGACAAAACTGCATTATTCTGATTGATGCATTATCATGATTTTGATAAATTTATATATACATGAATATAAAGTTATGTTTGGATAAGTTATAGTGAATCTACTTTTCATAGATGCCAACGTACATATATGCGTTTCTGTTACTCTCGAACATCTTTTTTACCATAATATTCATTTGCTCGCTATACATGAAGGTCCAAGTACCTCATCAAATGCTTACTAACTAAAAGTTAGTACCAATTTCAGGTTGCAGATGAACTTGTAGCTGAGTTTAGAGAACCTTGCGATGGTACTCCAGAACAGGTTCACATCACCTCTTAGTTATTTATCTTTTGCCTAAAATACCCTTTAATATAAGTAATCATATAGTAAATGTTCGCATGCTAATTTTGCACTTGGTGACCTTTTGAACAAATATTTTTTATGCCTATATAACAAAAAGTTGTTAACAGATATTTACACGAGCTTGTTGTATTGTTTGAATATTTATGCAGCAACAATATGATGAAAAGAATATTCGTCGAAGGGTATATGACGCGTTGAATGTTCTCATGGCTATGGATATTATATCTAAAGATCGAAAAGAAATTCAGTGGAAAGGTCTTCCGAATTCTAACTTGAACGATGTCCATGAGCTAAAGGTTCGTCAATAACTCAATATTATGTCTTTAATTACTGACCAGATATATTAAGAACCTCTTAATCTACGGTTTTTATTAGTTTACTTTTAATATGACAGAGGGAGCATCTTGCTTTACGGAGTAGAATTGATAAGAAAGCTGCTTATCTGAAAGAACTACAGGATCAGGTGAGAAGTTTTACTATTAATATGATTTTCAAATTTGATACTGGTTTGTTTTAGTGTCTTGTATTGGTAACCTTTTTTCTTTTACGATATACATAGCATGTAGGCCTTCAGAATCTGGTACAACGGAATGAACAGCTATGCAGATCGGGAGATGCTCCAAATGGTGGAGTGGCTTTGCCTTTTATACTCGTGCAGGTACGTTAATCTTTAGCACTATCTTCTATTCAAAAAGTACAATGTTCTCATTAGTAGTTAAATTTTCAGTCCAATATCATTAGCATTCTGTTACAAAAGTTATAATAGCTCTTTGACTGTCGAAGTGGAAATATCAGAAGAACGATGCACTAAACATTTTCCTGCGAAAACCATTTTGTCATACTGATCATGCTTACACAATTTGACGTTTGTTGAGCAAATGTAAACTTTAACCTAACATTTACACATCATATGTTTTTCTTATGTTGTTACTTTGGCAGTTTGGCCCAAGTATAGTAATATTTCAAAGTTTGATAGTAATATTTCGTAATTGTAGACTCGGCCTCATGCGACTGTCGAAGTGGAAATATCAGAAGATATGCAGCTCGTTCATTTCGACTTCAACACGTGAGTACAAGAACTTTTGTTCAGCCTTGATTTTTTTTCCCTCCATTTTGTTCTTTGTTTCTAACTTTCTGTTAAATTGACTTGCAGTACACCATTTGAGCTACACGATGACAATTACGTTCTCAAGCAAATGAAGCTTTGTGGCCAATCAGCATCAGATGACATGGCGAACGATGTATCTACAAATGGAGGTGAAGGCTCAAGCATATCTTCAATGGCTACCATGCAATCTGAGAGACCATCAATCTCGCATCCGGTTCCTGGTATACTAAAGCCTCGTCTCAAGCATGAGCATTAGGCTCGTGTTTAACCTATTGAGTTTAACCATGTTGTTTCTGCTAATGCTGAGTTTGCTGCTTCCCTGTAGCGAGGATAGGCGGAGTTTAGATGTTAACAAGTTTTTGCTACTTCTACATGAAAAAGTTTAATTATCATTTTTCAGTAAATTCAATCGGTTTGTTATATCTTTATATGTTCGTATAGGTGATACTATAGTTGACGATGTTGGATTCTTTTATCGTCTGTTGTTGATGGTAAATTGGTAATGGAAAGTTATTTAGTAAGGCGTAACTTTGTGTCACTCGAAATTGTTATATCATGGGCTGTTTTGCACTTTTTCTCATTTTTTTTGCTTTCTAATGCATTCTGAGAATGTATTGTTGGGGAAATTGTATGCGCAATTTACGCGCAACTGAAGACATCATGCTGGATCTGCACGGATCTTACCTTGTTATAACATTTTTTTTATTAGGTTCTATACCAGATTTAAATTTAGGATTAATTTCATATCTTTCTCTACTTTTAGGATTAATTTAATATATACATAAAATACATTTATTGAATGTCTAATTTACAATGTTTTTAAAGCATGTTTGAGTAAATATGAAAATTTTAAATTTTAGAATGTGAAATATGAAATTGCCTCTTAAATTTATAATATAGTCTCTCTTATAAATAGATTAATAATAGATGATGCATCATACAGTTAGCTAAATGTGCGTTACAACCTAATTTTACGATTTAAACAAGCTTTACGAACCTTTTTCTTTTATGAATGAAACTACAATTGAGTCATCTTTGTCGACATGAGATCATGAGAAGTAAACCGTAGACTCTGCAACCTACAAAGGTCCGGTTTTTATCTACTTATTTCTAAGCAACCGGTCTTTAGCACATGCTTTTGACGGTTCAAGTCCAGCAAAGATAGCATGTATAGTAAGGTATCACTGGTTTGGGTTAAAGTAAAAAGGGTTTTAAAATAAAAATAAGAGTAAATTACACCGCAGCTGTTTTGTTGCCGCATCGTATTGCACCGTTGCCTTGTAAGTTAGCGCCGTTCGTCCCTTGACCAAACGACGCAGTTAATGTTAAACTCGGGTAAAAATACTAAAATACCCTCACTATCTTCTTCTCTTAACCATTACCACCATCATTTCAACGCAAGGTTTCTTGTCTATCCTCACCACTATTTTTCTAAAAGTAACACAGAAACACCATCACTACCATATTGTAAAACTAAAAAATAAGCAAAATCATTATCTTGCCCAACTATTAAATTAAATACAAATCACAACAATTAACTTATCAAACTCTTAAATGAATACAAGACCAAACCCACATAAAGGTGTTTTGCTCCATTTCATCCAAGATCTACAACACCTCTACCTCCACCACCATCCTCTGTCCATCTTCACCAATAACCAATCCGAATCCCAACGGTCACCACCATAACCAGTCCTAAATCTGAATCCATAAGGAAGGTTGTTCATCGGCTTCAATTAATTCGAAAATTAGGGTTTCAAGAAGTAAAAGGGTTTTCAAAATTTCCAAATGGGTTTTGCAATTGGAAGCATAAGGAAGGTTGTGCAAGAGTTTAATTGTGTCAAATTGGTTCCAATCGGAGTTGTGTGAGTAGGGTTGGTCAAGGGTTTTGCTTCGGTTGTTTTCAGACGAGACAAACATGAATCCACGAAAAAGACACAAGTCAATAACCATTCGGTTATAACAAGAAAATCAAACGAGAGTGACTTGGGGATTAAGTTGGTGATTTGAGATGGGTTTTTGATGGTGAAGAATCTTGAAAGAAGAGATGAGGGATTTCAAGGCATGGTTAGGGATTAAAATGGGTGAATCTGATAAAGATAAGTTGGTAATAGGACAAGTACGATAACCAAAGATCAAGCCAACGTTGATTGAGCGACGGTCAAAGGTGTGACCAGAGGATATGATCACTGTCTCGACATGAGTTCTAATGAAATTGGACATTTAAAGTCATTTGGATAGTTTATTGTTGTTGCCATTTTTTGATGATGTTTTTGTGTTTGTGTTTTGATGTTTGTGTTTGTGTTTTGTTTTTTGTTTCTCTCACTAAAATCAATGAATGGATGAAAGTGAGTTTTGTGTTTTGTTGTTGTTTCTCTTTTTTATGTAAGAGAGTGAAAAAAAAATCTTGTGGGGATGTGGAAGAAAAGACTTAAATTACTATTTTACCCTCGTGGGTTAAGTGAGTTAACTGACGTTAGTGGGATTTGGTGGGCCCAGTTGGATGGAGGGACGAACGGCGCATAACCTTTCACACTTAAGGACGAACGGTGCAACTTTTTTGGTCAAAGGACGAAACCCTGCGGTCAACGCAAACCACAAGGACGAACCGTGTAATTTACTCTAAAAATAATAAAAAGTCAATGATGCATTAAATTTATAACTGTGATGCAACGACTTACAATGTGATGCAATAACTTAATAATAGTGATACACTAACTGTGATGCAGTAACGTTTTTATAGCTGTGATGCAGTTACTGTGATGTACTAAAATTATAATTGTGATGCAGTGACTTAAAAATGTGATGCAGTAACTTTATAACTGTGATGCACCAAAATTCCTCTTCTTAAACTTTTTATTTTAAGATTTTTGGTCCTTGTGGTATGGCCATTGCAGGTTTGGTCCCTAAAGCTTTGAAAGTGCAATGATAGTACCCATTTTGAAGTTTGAATTGCATTTTTGATCCAAATTCGGTGTGAAATGACCAAATTACCCTTGTCTTCTCTTAATAAGACAAAAGGTATTTTAGTCATTTCACTTTATCCAATGACCAAAATGCAATCCAAAACTTCAAAATGAAGACTATCATTACATTTTCAAAATTTTAGAGACCAAACCTGCAATTGGCCATACCACATAAACCAAAAATGCAATTAACTCGACTTTTTATTATAACCTACCCTAAATATCACTTTCACGTTCAATCTCTAATATAAAATTTTAATTAAAGGGTTTGTAGCGTATAAGTATTTATGTGTGCGATGCTTTTTATTGGTTATGGGTTTAAATTTCAATTGAGACAAATATTTGATATATTTGTAATATATATAGTAAAATATTGTTAGTTTGGTTTAGAAAACAACGGAAAAATGTCATAACTTAAAAGAAAAAAAGAAATAATTTTTTTTTTTAATTTTAGCAATGAGATCATGAGCAGGGAAGTGATATGAACATTTTTTTTGATGCATACATTATTAATTTGTGTAATACAGTGTAATAAAATGTGATGTATAATTTGTATAAAACGATGTATTAATCAAAAAGATGGTGTAGATATTAGTATATTACTTCTCATCAAATGATAATGATACTAAGGGTGTGTTTGGCAATAAGTATACAAGAATATTTTTGAGCAACTAATATTTAGCATCTAGCGTTATTGGTACAAAACTTGTTTGGAAAAAAGCTGTTAGCATTTATAAAATTATAAAAATGCTAGTTTTCCAATTGCTCTTTAGTAAAGCATTTACAAATTATCAGTTAGCATTTAAAAGCAGTAAAATTTAAAATTACTTAAATGCCCTTATGCAAAATTAACTCTACTTATTTAGAGAGTTTTAATTTAAATATGTATGTCATTTTACGTAATTTTACATATTATGATTACAATTACAACTAATCTACTAAACACGTATATAAACTAAGGGAGGTGATTTGCACATTCTCATAAATGATTGAGACACTCAAATTTTGAGTGTTTGGACGTTTATATCCTTACAGGATAAACATAACTAAAAATAATATGAGAATATAAATGTCAAAACACTCAAAATTTGAATATTGTGTGCAAATCAGCTCCCATAAACTAAACTGCTATGGCAACAACATGTACTGGGCTACGCCCATCAAGCCAATATAAATATGGGCTTCAAATTACCCATGGCCCAATAATAACAACCAATATAAAACACCCACAAACCCATTTGTTTCCCTCTTTCCACATCAAAACCCTAAAAAATTAGGGTTAGTTAGGGTTCTTCATCAACAGCATCATCAATGGGAGGCAAGTGTCCACACAGAAGAGTTAAACACAGACGATACTCTCACAAACAGTTCCGTCGTGATAAATTCCAAGTCAAAGATATCCTTTTATTTCATTATTCTATTTTATGTTGTATTTTTTCATTTAGTTTAACTGCAGTTATGATTTCTTACTATTTTAGGAAACCTTTTTTTACTATCTTATGGTGTTTTTATTCCTTAATTTTGTTTGGGCACGTGATGATATTGTTTATAATGAGTTGAAGAAACCAGAGGAAGAAAAGGTTGTGTTGCCGTTGGACGAAGATCGTCCCGGAATGGGTCAATTTTACTGTTTACATTGCGAGTAAGTTTGTGTTTTCGAAGCTGTTATTGGTTTTGTGATTAGGTGTTAATATGTTATTGTTGTTGTTACTGCAGTCGGTATTTTGCGAATGTGACGGTGAGAGATGAGCATTTTAAGACCAAGCGCCACAAGAAGCGGTATGTCGAGTTCTTACCTGCTATGCTTGTTATATACTAGTTAAATTTAATTCAATAGGCTGTAAAAGTTTTCGATATTTTTTATGTTCGTTTAGCTATTTGTTCGTATATAGTGTGCGTTGGTTAGGATTAAGATGGCTAGGGTGATGCTATATGATATCTATGGTTTAAGAAATTAAAGATTATGTAGTATATAAATGTATTGAGCCACACCTCTACTCGGGGTTACTGTCTTGAGATAGTAATTGTGGTTACTGATAGTGAACTTAGTTGAGACCAAGATATGTGATGCATTATTATGATCTACTCTGGAGTATGCGATTGGGGCATTATATGTAATAATTTAATTCTTTTGGTCGAATTTACTCTAGCTTGCGTTGATGAAAATATACAAATGAAAACCTACCAAGAAGAGATATCGCTCAATAGAAAGACCAACAACACTAGGCCTCATTAGCATGAAAGATGATGAACTTACCAGTTTTCTAGTAGATGAAATAAAACTAGTTAAGGAGATAAGTGAGGTATGTGCCAAAGCGAACGATCACACGGTTACTAGTGCTTCTGCTTCAGCTGATTTGAAGTCGATGAAAGTGAGGCAAGAATGTTACGCGAGGTTTGCCCGGTAAGATAACAGAACTTGAATTCCTCCTAACCAAAGACATAAAGGTGATTGTAGTCTTTTATGAAAGTGAAAAACAAGAAGCACCTTTGTGTCTTTGGTTGGGATGAATTTAAGTTCCGTAATCTTACCGGGTAAAACTCGTGCAAAATTCTTATCACTTTCATCGACTTCACATCAACCGAAGCAGATGCGCTAGTACCCGCTTGATCATTCGCTTTGGCAAATATCTCTCCTATCTCCTTAACTAGTTTTGTTTCATCTACTAGAAAACTGAAAGATGCATCATCTTTCATGCTTAACGGGGCCTAGTGTTCTTGGTCGTTTTTGTTTTGAATGACCTTTTCGGTAGGTTTTAACTTTGGGTTTACAAAAGAAGAGCACCCTATATACATATTGAACCATGTGTTTTATATAGTTGCAAGTGTCATGATAGGATGCTTTTTATTTGGTTTAGAGTTCTTGCAAATTGTTTAATGTGATCGTCCAAGCTGATTCTTATTGTGTAGGCTAGCCTTGAACATGTAACAATGTAGCTTCAGAACTATGTTTTAAATGATTAGTATGGGGCTATTTGATAGTTCAACACTTCAACATGAACTTCATTTGAATACAGGCCCACCCTATGATCTTGTTATGACATCCCTGCCATGCAAATTGTTTTGGGCACCTGTAAAAAGTTTTGGAACACTAGTCATTGTACAAAACACATGGTTCTTTGTTTTTCTGCTTGCTCATATATCCTTGTTAATGGACAGTATTGTAGTAGCCTCGGCATGAAACAAAACAGTTGATTTTAAGGCTTTGAAATACAAAGGGATATCACACGGAGAGGGTTAGCTGTGTTGAAATCCCATTTAAGGCTTTGAAATACACATGGTTCTTTGTTTTTCTGCTTGCTCATATATCCTTGTTAATGGACAGTATTGTAGTAGCCTCGGCATGAAACAAAACAGTTGATTTTAAGGCTTTGAAATACAAAGGGATATCACTCGGAGAGGGTTAGCTGTGTTGAAATCCCATTTAAGGCTTTGAAATGCACTAAATGAAAGTAATATAGAGTAGTTCATAAGGCAGGAGTAGGGGTGTAAATGAGTCGAACTTTGGCAGGGCTCGACTCGACAATATTATGTTCGGCTCGATAGCTCGACGAGCCTTCATGAGGGAAGCGCGAGCTTGGCTCGAGCTCAGCTTGAAAAGCTCGATTTATTTGTAATGATGCATTTTTTTGAATCAACTAACATTTAAATGTGAGATAAATTTTGAATTCTGCTAGAGCTCGACTCGAAAAATCTATAAATGATTATTAACATTATTGTATTTATATATAAGCCCTTAAACTATACATATTTATATATTTGAAAATATGTATTACTAAAAAGCTTGACAATAACTAGAGTCGAGCTTATATAAGCTCGAGCTCGACTCGATATACATTTCGAGCTCATTTTTTAGGCTCGAGCTCGGGCTAGAGGCTTGATAAAGCTCGGCTCGAATATGCTCGAGTTACTCGACAAAAGCTCGACTCGTTTACACCCCTAGGCAGGAGTGAAATAGAAGATTGTAGGTCTGAAGTATCTGAAATAGAAGAATGTTGAAAAAGAATTCTGGTATGACATCATAATCCAACAATCTCTTAGTTTTAGGTAATTCATTTCCAGTTTTGGTTCCTAAGCCTAGATAACAAACGGGTTTCTTGAAAAGATGATATTTTATTTGATTCCATTACATCCCCGTGATACCGAGTTATCTAGTATGGTAACTTATATCATGGAGTACTTTAGTTGCAAATGAGATTTAACGTCACAATTTGTGTCGCCAACATATAAGGTTTTAGTTGGTATTCTAGCTCAGCAGACTTCTTTGTTTTTCGATCTAATATTTAAGTCTCTTATTGCATACCTATTCGTCTGGGTAGAGAGATTTTGTGCTGAAGTGGTCAATCAACCCCTTTTACTTTTTCTTATAATCTGCCAATATTAGTTGTAATGTTGGAAAATTCAAATCAAACGTCTATACATTATACTTTGGCTCTTGTTAAGTAAATGCTGTTCTAAAAATTTCATGTAAATTAGTCACACATTGGACATGCTTAGAATAACTCTACCTATTGCTGAAAGTTATATTTTTTTTTAACCTTTTCTCAACTTGTGATTTCTATTTGCAGCTTGAAGATAATGGCTGGCCCTGCACCACATACACAGATTGACGCAGACCTTGCAGCTGGAATGGGTTTGCCTGATAATGGACCAAAGCTAATGTTGATGTGAGCCTAGTATCGTGTCCATCAATAGTTAATGTTTTATCAATTTCGGTATTTAGTGTAAGAATTTCTTTTTCTCGTATGAATTAATATTGCAATACCAGTTTTCTTTTGTTCTCATCAAATTGAAGTCACTGCAGCTAGTTTGTTCAATCTTGATGCGCATTTTTTTTAGTTATTGGTTTTATGATACAAAAAAAAGTTTACAAATTGTGTCATTTTATGGAATTACATAAGATACACAAGTTTTTGAAAAACTGAGCAAACAAATATCTTTGGGAGACGTCTGTTTTTTGTTTTACCTAACGTCTTCAATAGCAGTTGGTACTATTTTTCTCAAGCAATGTAAACATTACCTTTAAGATAGTACTAGTTCTATTCCTTTCATGCAAAGCAAACATTACCCATATAAATGAAAACGACATAATGACTCTAATCGGATAGATACAAAACTCATATCACTCTCTTAGAACATACAAGCTCTTATAGACCACTAGAACCCCCATCGCTGTTGGATCCTAACTGGTTCTCCACAAACATGGTTTGTTGTTTCTTGCAACCTACCTCACCCCCTCATCTTCTTAGCCATACTAGGCTTGTTTGGTTGCTATCAGTATCTGCTACCATGTGAACTCTAAATATATCCCAATAACTCTTTCCACTTCCTTGCATGTGGACTCCATATCTTTTCTATTGATGTTAAAAGTTTCTCACCCGTCTTCATCACGTCACGTGCTCTTCATGTGTCGTGGTACATTGACACATTACGAGTCTACAATTTTTTTATATATAGTTTCATTCAAGTGTTACATGTGCACAAACACGTTGCCTTTAGCATCGGATACAATCAGGTTAATTAGCATTCAATAGACGTTAACAGAATAGAGTTAAGGCGAAGCAAACCTAATGGCAATTTTTTTATATCATATGATTGATCTTCCTTCATTTCTTTCGGCTTATATAACAAATTACATGATTCAATGAAACTTATCCATAGGGCATGTTATGGATTAGTATTATTGTATCTTATTAAGAAACAATAACAATAATAGAGTTGTTAGCAAAAATCAAAGCATATATATTAACTGTTACAAACAATGATTAAAAGTTTCCCTTAAAAAAAGACAGTTGTTAAGAAAAATCAAACATGTTTTAACTGTTGGTGATTATCAATTAGTTTCCATGATTAGTGGTGAAATAATGTTGTCTTGTAAAATCAAAACATGTAATGAAAAGTTTAGTGAGTGGTTGAAAAACTTGTTTGGAAGTTACACGCTTGCTTCTATTTTTTGTCGCAAAAATATGCATTATTGCAACATGTAGGTCCATAATTTTTTTTTTTTCTTTTCTTTATTTATTATTATTTTTTTTTTGAACTAATATAGTTCATTGCAACAATTATGTGAAAATTTTGTTACTATATTGCAACTTTTCCATAAAACAACATTAACTAGACAACTATAACTTTACTAACATACATTGAAGTTGCAACAATTAATCGAAAAAGAAAACATAAAAAATAGAACGTTCGTTACATAGTTGAAGAACTCGAGCCTAGTGATGCCATGTTTACAACTTCGTGCCCGTGTGAGAATCTTTGTAACTGAATCATTTTAGCGTAACATCCATCTACATGGTTTTTCAATAGATGCGAGTGTGATCCTTGTTCTGCCACTTGACCGTCATCAATGACTGCAATGCTGTGAGCATTGCGTATTGTTGATAGCCTGTGTGCTACAACTATAGTTGTTTTTCCTGAGCAAACACGCTCGAGAGCCTCTTGAATGCATCTCTCAGACTCAGCGTCTAGTGCACTTGTGGCCTCGTCTAGTAAAATGATTTCAGCTTTTCTTAGAAAGGCCCTTGCAATGGCAACACGTTGTTTTTGCCCTCCTGAGAGTTGGACCCCGCGCTCACCAACAAATGTTTTGTATCCGTCTGGTAATGATGATATGAACTTGTGAGCATTTGCCAGGGTAGCAGCTTCGATAATCTCGGCCTCGGTTGCTGAGTCGTGTCCGTATGCTATGTTTTCGTAAATTGTGGTCCCGAAAAGACATGGTTCTTGTGGGACCGACGCGATATGTCTTCGAAGTGATTTTAAGTTATATTTTCTAATATCTTTTCCATCAATCGTCACACGTCCAGAATTTGGTTCGTAAAATCTTTGTATCAGTGAGATAACTGAGCTTTTTCCGCATCCGCTCGGGCCCACTAAGGCGAGAGTCTTTCCAGCCCGGGCCCGTAGACAAAGATCACGAAAAACCAGGGTGTCGGGACGAGATGGGTAAGCAAAATCGATATGTTTGAGTTCGACTTCTCCCCGAAGACGGTCAGGGACAGGGGTCGAATCAGGGTCATCCGACTCAATCTCGGTTTTCCTATCGAGAAGATCGAACACTGACTTCATTGCCCGTCCACCCTTAATAAAGTCAGGAGCTAAAGTCAATGTTTCAGCTGCGCCATTAGCCGAAACCATAAGAACCATAAACACCCGGATCGTCTTTGAAAAATCAGAAATACCGTGTTTCACAAGCCAGGATGCGTACCAAAGACCAAGAGCATACGAAGCATAAAGCAAAAACTGAGCTATCCCGAACCCAATTCCCGCTATCTGCCCCTTCCAGAAGCATCTCCGTAACGGGCCATCTAGACTTGTCGTAAACAGATTTAATATTTCAGACTCCGAATTAAACGCTGCCACTGTTCTCATGTTCCCCACAGCTTCCCCAGCGAGATGTGTTGCTTTTGCGTGTGATTTTTCTAAATCACCCGAAAATCCTTCCATAAACATTTTTTGCAAAACAGTTGCTGCAACCACCACAGGGAAAACCGCAACAAGAACAAGTGCGAGGCGCCACTGGAGTACAAAACCTGCAGTACACGCCACTAACATAAGGGCAGAATTCTGCATGATCACAGAAATCCTGTCTCCAATCGCTGACCGAACATTGTTAGCATCTAAACTCAGCCTAGCCGCGACTCGTGAGCTTTCATTCTCTTCCTGATTGAACCAGGCCATTTCATTTTTCAAAACCGCGGAAAACATTTTTTCTCGAACCCTTTTTGTTAAATTTTCGCCAACAATGTCCCAAAAACAATGTTGCAGTGTGTTGAAAATAAGAGCAGCTGATGACACACCGATCAAAAGATAACAGTATTTGCCGATTTCTTTAACCATGTATTCTTGGTCTTGGTTGTAATATACACTTAAGACGGCACTTAGAACGTAAGCAAAGAATGCACTGAGGGACCCACAAATTACGGAACCTATTGACCCGACTAAAGCGTAAGTCCATTCAGGTGAGTTCATTTTCGCGAGACGCAAGAAGGAACCTGCTTGTAGTTTAAATGGAAGCTTTTCGAGAGGGTAGCTAGGGTATTTTCCGTCAATTGAGAAGTTAAAGTCTGAGGTTGAAAAATCGGATAATCTTCTGGAGTATGGTGATCGCCCGTAAGATGAGTTTCGGGTGATTATTGGTGAACTTATTGATGGTCTTGCACTGGAAGGCCTATAAAACAAGAAATGTAATATGTTATATAACCTAAAAGCAAATGAGGCTTGTAAACAGGATGTATGGGATGACTTCTGTGGTCAAACTGATGATTGTTACTAGATCAGTTTTGACGTGTGCTTAGTCATAAGAAGGCCATATTAATGGTTACGCGCGTTTTCTTAATAAAACATAATGTGAGGGTCATAATTTTTCTAAAAACTTGAAGGTGTCCATATTTGTTTTCAAGTCAGATATTAGTTTGTTTGACCTTGAAAGTCAACTTGGGTTTAGTAAGTACCTTGCGCTACTCTTTCTGGCATTATTCATAGCGGTTTCATGAGCAACTTCTTGCATCTTTATAAGCTTAGCATATACACCACTTTCCCCTTTAGCAATAAGATCATCATGAGTTCCGATTTCCAAAACACCGCCTTGTTGCAAAACCACCACAAGATCCGCCTTGCGTATGGTGGAAAGGCGGTGAGCAATCACAAGTGTCGTCCTCCCGATCATGAACCTGTCTAACGCCTCTTGTACTAACTTTTCTGATTCTGAATCCAATGCACTTGTAGCCTCATCCAAAAGCAAAATTGCTGGATTCTTAAGCATTGCTCTTGCAATTGCTATTCTTTGCTTTTGTCCGCCTGATAGTTGTAATCCTCTCTCCCCAACCTACACATAGCAAGATTATGTATGCCGTTCTTTGACTTTTATTGTCCGACTTGTAAAGTTTCAAATCCATATCTATTATACAAAAAGTAACATGTTTTACCGTAATTTTTTTTTTTTTTTTTTTTTTCTATCATAACTATTTATGTGTTTTTGGTGCCATTGTCAAATTTTCTCACATACTAAATCACATTCACATAAATTGAGACTGAAATAAGCATGTTTGACTCCTATGTCCATTTATGTTCAGCCAAAGGTTCTTTGAACATTGCTCCTGGTCAAACAAAATCTTTGAGTTTGTAGTCATGTTGGGATTCTATGCATACATGTTATAATATTCAAATATTTATATAGATGCACAAACATATACATACACACATGTACTGTCCTTCCCATCCACTGATGTTGCAGTGATGTTCTTGTTTCTTGCCTAATATTGCACATGCACTGTTGACTGAAAAACCATGTTGTAATTTATTAATTTAATGCATTCACTTGGAAAAAAAAACTTCACCCTACCAAACTTGACTTTTATAAGCAAAAGCTAGGTGTGTTTTTTTGACCAAATTTGGCATTCATTTTTTAACTTCTGGAATGAAAATGAAGCAACATCAAAATAAGCCATCAACTTTTACTAAAGAAGGCCCTGACCCCACCCTTCAAATCCAATCAAGCTCTAAGATCTATCACGAATGATACTAAAAGTTGAGAGTTACCGAAGGGGGGCCGTGGTATGTTCGGGCCATATGAAATTAAAATGACCAAACTACCCTTTACGCTCATTTGCTAATGGCCTATGGTAAAGTGAACATGATTATCGATATGGTATAGTACTTGACTAGTTACCTAACCGCTAAAGAATCAAGATCAATCACTATCAATGTTAGATTTAACAGCAACACGGGTCGGTCTTTAGTGATTAAATGACCAAAATGCCCTTAAGATCATATTAAAAGCGTATAACAATATTGATATGATATAAGTTTGATTATTTTGCTAACCTGAGTATCATAGGCATCAGGTAATTTAATAATGAACGAATGAGCATTGGACACACGCGCAGCTTCCTCAATCTCAACCATTGATGCATCAGGCCGACCCAAGAGTATGTTTTCTCTGATAGTTGTTGCAAAGAGTGCTGGCTCTTGGCTAACTAGACCAATTTGTTGCCTTAACCATTTTAAATTTAGTCCTTTGATGTCATGTCCATCAAGCATTACTTGTCCTGTCAAACATTAGACAAAAAAAGACATGATAAGAAATTTTCGTTCCAAAACCGATGTTCAGTCCTATTGCATGTGGAGTTGTGCATTGACATTACCTGATGTAGGATCATAGAACCTTTCAATGAGTGAAACGACAGTGGACTTCCCAGAACCACTGCTTCCAACCAAAGCAATGGTTTTCCCGGAAGGGACATTCAAGGTAAAATTATTTAGAATTTTAACATCTGGTCTTGAAGGGTACGAAAAGTCTACATTTTTCAACTCTAATTGACCTGAAACTGAATCCAACTCCAAACCCGATTCAGAGTTTTTATCAACACTTGGCTTGTGATCGATTATTCTATAGATTTTGGCAGCTGCTACTCGTGCTTTTGTAAACGCAGCCATACTTGGAGCAGATTGCCCTAATGCACTACAAAATTGAAAGATTAGAACATAATAAGAGATACAGGGAATCTGATTCATATTTTTTGAGTACTTACAGTCCACCGATCATGACCGAGAACATTGTAGAAATAGCAAGTCCTCCATTGGTGTAATGGTGTCTAACAAGATAGCCTCCATACCATAAAAGAAGCGCATAACAGCAAAAGACAGTAAAATAAGTTGATCCTAGTCCTAATCCTTTTGCAAATCCACTCTTGTATCCAAGCTTTTGTGAGATCTTTAATGCTGCTGAATAGTCTTGCATTGCCCTTGATTCACCAACATATGCCAAAACGGTTCGAATTTGTGCTATCGTCTGTTTTTTTATACATCAAAAAAATAATCACAGTGAAAAGATTAAGTTTTAATATGAACAACAATATCTTAAAATAAGTTCAAATTAAGGAACACCTCTCTAAAGAACATGGAATTATTCTTATTGGTTTTTTATATTTTTCCGGTAAAGTTTAGCTCAAATTCGTTGATACCAATTTCTGAATCATGCATAAAAGATGATTTTTTTCCCTTGACCGATATGAAAAAACAGGAGAAGATTTATTAATATCAGAGGAAACATTGAATATTTCTTCTGAGAAAAACAGAGGAAAATTACTGAATTCTTCAACTTATTTGGCCATTTTAGGAAATTAAAAAGAACTCACCTGCTCAGCAATGTTTCCAGCTTCTGAAAGAGCTGCTTGGCTTTTAGAGGACAGTTTAGCTAATGTGGTCATATGGATAGCTCCAATAATCGCAATCAAAGGCACCACAGCAAGAGTCACAAGTGCTAATTGCCAAACTGCTGTAAATCCTACCACAAATCCAGACACAAATGTTGCCAAATAGTGTATAAAATTCCCTAACTGCAACACACAAACACACATAATCAGATAATCTTACATGTAAACAAAATTTGGTATTTGTTTTTTACCTTTTCACTAATGGCATCTTGAACCAAAACAGCATCAGTGTTGATAGCAGATACAACATCTGAAGTTCTAACTTCAGTGTCAAAGAACTTAATGTCTTGATTCAATGCTGCTTCTAAGTATTTGATCCTCATTTTTGTTGATTGTCTCTCTCCTGTCCACATCCAACATGATATTTCTGCAAATGAAAACATTCCCATGTTAAATTTAACAATCTTTTTCAGTAACAATTTATAAAAGTAGTTCATAAAAGGTGAGAATTAGCACAAACCTGCCCATGAAGATGCCCATATTGCACCTCCAACTATCAGAAAGTAAAATGCATACTACAAAACCAAAATCCAAAACACAATAAGCAATAAGCAAAACAAAAAAAGACCATATAGTCATAGCCAAAAGCTTAAAATTTGAGCATAAAGATTGTTACCCTCAACACTTCATGACTCATTTTATCAACATCATTAGCATTAGACCCAAAAGAATTAACAAGATCAGCAAAGAATCTAAGAAAAATAGGCAAAGAACATCCATGAACAAAAGCACCAATAGTTCCAACTCCCATTAACACATAATCTAATCTATCTGCAAATCTAAACAACTCCATAAAACCAACTGATATCTCCTCCTTATTTTTCTCCACATTTTTACCATTATCTCCTTGTATCTCCATGTTATTTTCACTTTCTTTATCTTGCTCAGTAACTAGTTCAAGACTTTGCATTTCAGACCATTTCCAGTGCTCTCTTCCTCTATTTATCTTCTCCTGAAAGTCTTCTGATGCCATTTTTTAATAGTATTATTTTTTAAAATTTATGATTCTTTTTTATTATATTAGTTTCTCTCTCTCTATCACTCACTCACACTCACACTGAGAAACACATAGACACACACACTTTCTTTTTTGTCTGTTTATCTTTTTTCTTGCTTTAAAGACTTTGGATCTCTATTTAGTTACTACTTTATTGTATTAAATTTAATTTCAAAAGAAGAAAAAAACAATAGTCCCAAGCAGGCAAGTACTAACTTTAGGAACAAAGATTCTTTGTTCACATTACATATATACTATATACTATTGCAAGTATAGAAGTAGTATTATATAACTGTAGATAGATCATGGTTGGAGTCCAAAAATAATGTTCCAATATATGTTTTGCTCTTTATATGACTAGTTGCATTAAACAACCTGTTATCACATTTTTTACCAACCAAAGTAAAGTTCTTTTAAAAACTTTAGAATAGTAAACTTATTTCAAATTTTGTTTTATCAGTTGCTTTGTTTAATAAAGTGTCGCCTTGCCAAAAAAAAAAGAAAAAAAAAAGAGGCCTATTTGGTAAAAGAATGTTCCGATAACATGTAAAAAGTTGTGAAAAATCGCAAGTATATTGCTACTTTACGCGGTAATCATGTATCGTGTGAATATGGTATGTTAGTATGTTTGCACAGATAATTTGACGAGTACTCGTAAAACATAATGATATGTAGGAAAACGCTAAAACCAAAATTGAAATGATAATACTTGTAAAAAAAATTATTTTTGAGTAACTAAATTTGTAACATCTAAAGTTGTTTAATGTTGACACTTTTTATTAAGAAAATAAAATGTGTGAAAACAAGTGAACATAATGTAACAGTAGGTTGAAATTGAAGTATATATGCAAGACTTTTATTGTAGCCAGTTTGGTCAAATATATTAGTGATACAGTATCATGGTATCTGAAATGTGTCAGATTTTTTAATGAAATAAATGCAAAAATGAGTTGTGTTTTTTGGGAAAAGCTAGTGCTTTTGCTGTTTAATTTCTTTACTTTTAACTGCAACGGTTTTGGATGCTTCTTAAAAAACACACACTTGAGGATAGCAGCGAAAGTGACGTATGATAATTGAGAGTTTTGCTTTTATTTTTTGCCTCTTGTTTTTTAATCAGTATGTTTTATGGAGTATGTTTTTTGATTTGCACACATTAGTTGTACTATATTTGTGTTTTATCTGATTGTACTGTGAGTGTCTCAATTAATAAAAGAGAAATGATACATGGACTTAAACTTAGGCTTAAAGTTAGACCTAAAACCACTTGTCATCATCTTGATGGTTGCAGACAGGGACCCACTTATTTTACAACCCTTCAGGATGATGACAAGTGTTTTTAGGTCTAAATTTAAGCCTAAGTTTAGGTCTATGTATATTTCTCTTTTTATTTTATTTTCTATTGTAAACTATAAAACGAAAATTACGGAACAAAAAAATAAAGTTTGACAAAAAAAAATACAGAACAAAAACTGTTGTAAAAATGTTAAATAGTGGGAAGAGGGTAAAACATATGAAAAAACAGCTAAAGGATACCAATAATCACCCTTTTTATATGATATATTTGCATATTTTAATTTTTAATTTAAACATTTCAATGTAAAATACATATATCAATATATTCGAGTCAATACTTAATGTGTCCAAATCAATTCGTCATTAAAAAATATTATAACAAGACTATATGTAACCTGTGATATCTTAAACTAATTATACAGAATCAAGTACTGTAACTATTATATTAAGGACCCTTACATTAAAGCTATTTTTTGAGAATGAATATGGTGAGAGTCCGAAATGAGATGTACGATCTCTCCAAAGAATAGTAAAAGAAATACTAGAGTTTGGAACTACTTTGAAACGGAAAGATGAAATACTAGTCACTGAAACAATAACAAAGTCATTGTAAATCCACTACTCAAAAACTAACTTGACATATTCAGATAACACAAATAAATTATGAAAATAAATTATGAAAAATGCTAAACATAAGTCTAACATGTTAGGAAATACATGAGATCAAGAATAACCAGTCAACTCTACAAATAACCACATCCAACTAACTTAATATACGACTATTAATGCATAGTTTTTTCTACTCTTAACCGTAGCCCTTAAGGTTATGGATAACAAGTCACACAAATTATGCATGTTAACATTTAATTCTTAAACCATGGAAGTTTCATGGGTCACGATCGACTCATAACAGTTCTTCCCTTCCGAGGCCAAGACAACGGCTCGTAAATTATTACTGGTTGAGTTTCATATTAATGCCAAGGAAATCAAATGTGTACTATTTAGTAAAGAACTAAAAATAAATCAACTTTTTCCTTATGTATATCCAACTAAAGCAAAAAATACATAAGATACTAATGGGTATAACTTATGATAAAAGCAAGCATGTAATTACAAAGCTCAAACCTTTCAATTATTATGCCACTTTCCTATCAATTTCCCCACTACATTTTGTTCCCATTTGTTATCTCATGCTAGCAAACTGGATAAGCTTTCCGGTGAATTTATAAATACGTCTGTTTAATTTCATAAGTACAACAAATATTGAAAATAAATAGTTTCCATGCCGATCAGTGAATACATGCCCTCAGTATTCAGTAAGATTCTTTTACTTATCTTTACTATCTAAAATGGAAAAACGGTCAAAGTGGAAAAGTGAAAACTTGAATATTGAATATTGAAAGTCAAATGAGAGATAAATGCATAGTGTAGTTAATACTCTTATTAAAACACCCCACTACTTAAAAATACAATAATTTATTCACATTGTACAACCAATTAAAAGCACATCTACCAAATTAAAAACAACAAATTAAAACACCCCTTACTAAAAAGTACAATAAAATTTTCATAATGTACAATATAAAGAAGCTACAACATAATCCAAAATATAAAATAATTAAACACACTAATTAATGATATTTTTAAAACATCCTAAAATGAAAAGTAAATGTTATTATACACATTATACAAATTAATAAAAACACACAAAACTTCATACAAGCTAACAAGTTGATGTTACATATAGTTTTGAAAATCGGACCAGACCGAACCAACGTGTTCAACCGGGAACCGGTGTCGCCACCGGTTCGGCTAGCCAATTAAAGCCGTCCAAAGCGAATCGAGAGGACCCTATGAAACCGATACAAATGTTGAAGACATATATTTCAAATGGAAACTATTAATACATAACGAAAACCGGGTTGACGGGGACGCTTCAAACCCGGCGGGTTGACCCGATTTAATTTGACTTGTTTTCGACCCAACCTGTCAGGTTGACTCGGTTTAAATCGACTTATTTTTTTGACCGGAACGGTTCAACCGGTTGAACCACCCGGGTCGAACCAGGTTTCAAATTTGACAAAATTATATAAGAAATGATGAATTAGTTGTGGAACCCGTGAAAGGTTGAGACATAAAAACGAAAGATAAATGTTTGTATTCGCATTTTTTTTGTTTATGTACACTAACTATTTATGTACTACAGGTCTTTAGGGATACAAAAAAAATGTTGTTAATTGCTCCTTTCAACAAAAAATAGCGTTATTATTATTTAATATTCATGTAATTGATTAATGCAACTTACAAAAATGCTATCAAAAAAGACAATCTCAAATACAAAACAACGCTATCAGAAAAACAATATAATCATTCAAAATGGATTTATTAACACTTAAAATCCTGATTCATGAAACAAACTTAATCACCACTAAAATTTTGTCGAAACTAGATACCGCTGCCGCTAGGCGCGGGTACTCGTCTAGTATATGTTAAAAGGGAAAATGTTGCCTAACAATAACAAAATTTCATCTTTGTTTCAATTTAGTCATTCAAATTTTATATCAACCACAAGAACTATTTAAGTTTCAATAGTGTTTTATTGTTGTGCAAATATTACTGTTTGATTGTACTTTAACAATGAACACCCACCCTCAATTTTCACTAATCTCAACTAACTCAATACACAACCAACTTATGCGCACGTAAAAAGAAATATAAATCACAAAATAATAACAAAGTTTTGATCGCTCAAACATAAAAATTACATAAGAATTGATCAGTTGTGAAACTTGAGTGATTAAACCTCACAAAAAAAAAGTATGAGTGACTAAAATGAAACACTAATGAAACTTAATTACTAAATTAAAACACTAATGAAACTTAGTACTATCTTAAATCCAACAAGTTAATTATCAGGTGATTTTCTAATATATGCCACATTGGCATTTCTTTGTGATTTTTGTTAAATACAATCTTATGGATTGAGTGTAAGCATTCTAAATTTATGAAATTGACAATTAATGAACTTATATAGTTCATAATTATATAGTTTTAATTATTAAAAAAGAGGTAATTAGAGTTTATTGAGTATTCATTAAATGTTAATTATGTATTTATAAAATGCTTATACATAACCTATTGGGTTGTGTTTAACAAAACACTTTGTTTATATGTATTTATTAAACATGGTAGTTTCTTAAACTATGTTAATTTCTATATAGAATAAGGCTAGTCGCAGTCGTTGGTTGCAAATCGGTTGGGCACGCAAATTTTTCCACCACGACCGATGTTAACATCGGTCAAGTGGGATGTAGACATCGAGCGAGACATCGGCCGTGTTAACACAAAACGCAACATCGGGCTGAAAATCAACCGATATTTTAAACGTTAACATTTCCACTTTATGACCGTTGCATTAAAAAAATAATAATAAATAAAAAAAATAAAAATAAAAATAAAAATTTTAAAAAACTTTACCACTCTATATAAATTCCAACTCAAAACATTTCTAAAACACACAATTTCAATCAACCATTCTAACGAAATACCCACGAAACACAATTTTTAATATGTCGTCGTTCGAGCTTTTATTCGGTTCTTCTTCGTCTTCCGACGATGAAGAAGTTTTTAGTGAGTTTGTGGAGTTTGCGAATTTTGCTTGGAAGGTTTACAAAGCATCACAGCCAAAAGTTTGACGAAGGTACATACGTAGGGATCATGAGGGTGAATCAAGTCGATAGTGACGATGACGATGAGGAAGACGATGAAGAGTTTTTGTAATGTTTTTAACGTTATTTGAATAAGTTACGTAATGTTTTTAATGTTTATTTGAATTTCGTACTGTAATGTTTTTTTTTTTTTTTTTTAATTTTAATGAATTTTAAATTTGTTGTTTAAAATGTTTGAACTAAAAAAAAAAACAAAAAAAAAAAAACAACGTCGGTCATAGACTGTGGCATCCGGGTCATGTCTGGTTGCTGGAGAGAAAAAGCTGACGTGGCGCTGGTGACCTGAGTCACGACTGTGACTAGCCTAACATTAAACATGGTAAATGAAATCAAATTAAGAAATTTTAATATCAAGTAACATTTAAACATGATAACTTATGTTCATTGAATGGCTCTAATTGTGTGTCACCATGACACAATTTAAAAAGAGCCAATTATCAGTTGAGTCATATATCTCGTTAACATGAAAGTTAGAATAACAATCATGCTGCAAGAATCGATATATTATATTAACTAAAATGGTCGATCGAAGGTGACGAAAACTCAAAATATTTCCATGGTATTATCAACAAAAAACGTAATAATCTTGCTATCAGGGGTATAATTGTAGATGGGGATTGGATTGAGGATCCTAGTGTTGTTAAGAATGAGTTCCTGTCTCACTTCAGGAATAGATTCGATTCTCCTTGTACTGATCGGCTTACCCTTCATATGGAGTTCCCTAATGTTTTGTCTCATGAACAAGCTCAGGACTTGGAAAGAGTTTTTTCGAAAGAGGAAATCAAAAATGCGGTTTGGGATTGCGGTTTAGATAAATCGCCAGGCCCTGATGGTTTCACTTTTGGTTTTTATCGAAAGTTCTGGAGTTTATTAGAAGATGATGTCGTCGATGCTGTGTGCTATTTTTTTCACAATGGATTCTGCCTCAAAGGTATTAACTCGTCTTTCATTGCTTTAATTCCGAAATCTCAAGGTGCTAATATGGCGAAAGACTTTAGACCTATAAGTCTTATTGGTAGTATTTATAAAATAATTGCCAAGCTGCTTGCTAATCGATTAGTGACTGTTTTGGACGGGCTCGTGAATGAAGTTCAATCTGCTTTTATTGCTAATCGCCATATTTTAGATGGTCCGTTTATTCTAAACGAATTAATTCACTGGTGCAAAGCAAAGAAGAAACAATCTATGATCTTTAAGGTTGACTTTGAGAAGGCGTTTGATTCCGTTCGTTGGGATTTTTTGGATGATATCTTAAAGAATTTTGGCTTTGGGCTTCGTTGGCGTGAATGGATTCAAAGTTGTTTAAAATCTTCAAGAGGTTCGATTCTTGTCAATAGAAGTCCAACATATGAGTTTCAATTTTCCAAAGGCCTCAAACAAGGAGATCCTTTATCTCCTCTCTTATTCATATTAGTCATGGAAAGCCTTCATTTATCCTTCCAAAACGTTGTTAATGCGGGTTTATTCAAGGGAGTTGCTCTAAATAATTCCTTACAGATATCTCATATCTTCTATGCCGACGATGTGGTATTTATAGGGCAATGGAGCGACTCGAATTTATCTACCATTATGCGTGTTCTTGACTGCTTTTTCCGTGCTTCAGGGCTAAGAATTAACCTTCAGAAATGTGGTCCCATGGGTATTGCTGTCGAAACCAACAAGGTTACTACCGCTACTAATAACCTTGGCTGTAGGATTTTGAAATCCCCATTTTCTTACTTGGGCGTCAACATTGGTGGGCATATGACTCGAATTACTTCTTGGGACATCGTCATTAATAAAATTCTCAGTCGGCTCTCTAAATGGAAGATGAAGGTTTTATCCGTTGGGGGTAGATTAACTCTTCTAAAGTCAGTTTTGGGATCGACACCTATCTACTATATGTCGATGTTCAAAGCTCCCATTCAAGTGATTAATAAGCTTGAGTCTATTCGAAGTCATTTTTTTAAGGGTTTAGGCCGTACAATACACGCGTACTTTTTCAAATATACCGTTTTGGTACGTGTACTAAAATCTGTCCCACTTTATGTTGCGTACTTTCATGTTTTGTACCATTTTGCACGGCAAAACTTGTTTTACCGAAACCATAATCACTATTGCCACGTGTGCACGACACGTAGGATTTCCACTAACAAAAATAAGTTAAATAATAGGGTTTTGGCCGCTAAATAGCTACGTACTTTTTCAAATGTACCGTTTTGGTACATGTATAAGTTTTTGTCCGTTTTTATACGTTTTCGTCCGTTTTCTTCCGTTTTTCTTACGTTTTTACCCGTTCTTATACGTTTTTGTTCGTTTTTAAACGTTTTCGTCCCTTTCTTACGATTTCAAACGTTTTACCCCCATTTTATACGTTTTCTTATGTTATTACCCGTTGTTATACGTTTTCGTCCGTTTTTTACATTTTTGTCTTTTTTTTCGTTTTCGTCTGTTTCTTTACGTTTTTTATGTTTTCGTCCATTTTTGACGTATTCGTCCATTTTTGACGTTTCGTCTGTTTTGTTTTGTTCTTGTGTCTTTACGTTTTTATGTTGTCGTTCATTTTTTTTGACGTATTCCTAAAATAACAGACGAAAACGTAAAGAAACCGATAAAAACTTAAAAAAACAGGCGAGAACGTAAAGACGGGATGAAAACGTAAAAAAACATACGAAGATATAAAAAACGGACGAAATTGTAAAAAAAGAAACGTAAACGAAAAAAATGATGAAAACGTAACGAAACGGACAAAAACGTAAAAAAACAGACGAAAACCAAAAAAATGGAGATATCATGTAAAGAAACAGACGAAAACGTAAAAAACAGATCTAAAACGAAAAAACGGAAATATCATGCGTAAAGAAACGACGAAAACGTAAAAAAGACGAAAACCAAAAAACGGACATATCGTGAAAGAACAGCGAAAACGTAAAAATGACAAAAATTTTATAAAAAATGGATGAAAACGTAAAAAATGTAAAACGTAAAGCAGATGAAAACGTAAAAAAAATGGACAAAAACGTAAAAGCAGTAAAGAAAACGACCAGGGACAGTAGATGAAATTTGGGACAAACAAGAAGGACTATCTATGTAATTTACTCAAAATATGCCACATAGGCATTTTTGCCGGTTTTATACATTCCCAACCGGTTGCAGGTAAACACGCGTTCAAAATGGTACAAAACATGAAAGTACGCAACATAAAGTGGGACAGATTTTAGTACACGTACCAAAACGGTATATTTGAAAAAGTACGCGTGTATTGTACGACCTAAACCCTTTTTTTAATGGTGTGGATTATAATGATCGGAATGTCATTTGTGAATTGGAAAAATGTTCTTGCATCTAAGGAGAAGGGTGGTCTAGGAGTTTCTAGCTTTTACGCGCTTAACCGTGCTCTAATCTTTAAGTGGGTGTGGAGATTTCGCACTAATCCTAATTCGCTGTGGTCTAGGGCTATTATGGCTATTCACGGGCAGGATGGTAAACTTGGTAATCCTATCAAATATAGTTTTTCCTCGAATTGGATCGATATAATTCGTGCTATTCATCTGTTAAAAAATAAGGGCATCGATTTGCATAGTTTTGTCAACAAAAAGATTGGAAATGGGGTTCGTACTTATTTCTGGGAGGAGTCTTGGAGGGGTGATGCAACCTTTAAGGATTTATTTCCTAGAATTTATGCTCTCGAGTTGGTTAAAGATATTTCAGTGGCGGAGAAAATGGTGCATTCTTCTATTTCTTTTTCCTTCAGGCGTGATCCAAGATTGGGTTCGGAGCTTACGCAAATGGCATCGCTGCAATCTCATTTGGAAGGTATTGTTCTTTCAAATATGCTTGATAGATGGATATGGACGCTTTCAGGAGATGGCGAGTTTTCTGTTTCATCGGTTAAGAACCTCATTGATGATAAAACTCTTGGAACGGTTGGATCCAAAACTCAATGGTGTAAGTTCGTTCCGATAAAGGTTAATATTCTTTCTTGGAGAGTTAAACTTAACAACTTGCCAACGCGTCTAAATCTTTCTCGAAGAGGTATGGAGTTGCATTTGATTTTTTGTCCTTCGTGTAATATTGCAGTAGAATCGACGAATCATCTTTTCTTTGCGTGTCCCATGATGAAGAATTTATATAAGGCTATTACCAGATGGTGGGATGTTAAAGTGTTGGAGGTTTCTAATTACGAAGAATGGTGGTCGTGGCTTAATAGTCTTCGGCTTTTGCCCAAGATTAAGATGGTTTTGCAAGGCGTTTTTTACATTACTTGGTAGTTAGCTTGGAAGTTTCGGAATCAAATCATCTTCGGTCCTAATAACATGCAAAAAGGGCGATTATTTGACGATATTATTATTGCGTTTTTAATGGTGTAGATCTAGAAGTAAGTCATGTTTTAGTTGGATAAATTGGTTAAAAAACCCTTCGCTTATTTCCTTATAATTTCTTCTTCCTAGCGCCTTGCTAGTTTAATTGAATTGGTTGTTCAAAAAAAATATATTATATTAACTACGTATAAAGAGATAACATATATATATATATATATATATATATATATATATATATATTTTTTTGAAAACTTGCAAAATGAAAACTAGTAAAGTACTAATATATCCTAGACAAAAAAAGGTAATAGTATCTACCGTTAAGGTAATAATTCAAATACTGTATTTATTAATAAATACTCAAAATTTTATCATTTTTCGGTTTAGTTAAAAAAAATTTCTCACAATGACTACAATTAAACTTTTAAGAATTGCATTAAAGGTCACACATGAACCACAAGTTTACAATCATAACTATTTACCGCTATAAACCATCGTTATGCGCGAGTACTCGCCTATATAAACAAAGTGTCAAAAGTTTTTTTAACCAATCAACTTAACAATACATACATTTTTTTCACCAAATATTGTGTATTGCTTATTGTTTGTAATCACTTGCTTAGTGAAAGGATGTCATTGCATTTTTATTCGATAATTGTAATTGTATATATAGCCCCTAACACACAAATTTATACCTTTAAAAAACGACTATAACAATTCGCAAAGTGGATATAACACATTGTATTGTTTCTTAACGTGTCTAGCATCTTATCAACCCGGACCCCTACCTTGAACCCCCTCTCCCCACCTATTTTAATGTTTAACTTGTTCTATACGTCTTACGGTTCAAAAATTTTAGCTTGTTAATAGTACATACTCTATCCATCTGACTACGGTTGTGTTTGTCAAAAGTAACAGTAGCTGTATTTTTATATCAAAATATTTAAAGAACGTAGTTGTAGTTATAATTATAATATGTAAAATGAAAAAACTCGTTAAATAAATTAGAAAAACATTCTTGAAGGTATGCTAGTAATTTTATATCCTCGCAGCTCTAATTATCTTTTGAATGTTTCTTAAAGGAGCGCTGAAAAAAAGCATTCTGCAAAACAGATTAAGCTATATATTGCTTGCCGAACGAGCATTAACACCACAAAACTCATCACTCACCGCTCCTAAACGCTCTGCACCAAATACACTCTACATAAAGATGGATATAAAAAAAGTATTTGCGAGAGCCAAATATGGCTCCAACCGTGAAAAATACACACAGGTGATGAAAAGTTTATAAAAACACTTATACTTTTATAAAACGAGAACTTACGATATGAGCCTACAAAACACGTAAAAACGTTCTCATTAACATTTTAAAAAGGTGAATTATATATATACCCCCACTTACACTTAAATAATCCTTATGAAAATACAAAAGGAAAATGTACGGAAATAATCTGGCTTGCATCATTACCAACTCATTTATAAGATTTGCATCAAATTATTGAGCAATAAAATTCAAAACTTTTGAAACCTTTTGGTTGGCATTGCGAACCTGGCAAAATATATACTATGTATTTGTGTCTATGTGTCAATGACAAAATGGCATATGGTGGTTGATTTAAAGTAAGAATAATTTGATTAAAAGAAGATATGGCTAGTTGGAATCCATTTATTTGATTTAAATTGGCTTTTCCCTTTCCTTTCAACTGTTTAAAACAGGAATATTAACATGTCTCAATGGGATATGAGGATATCCTTTGAGGAAGCAAACCCGACAAGATGAATATTTGGAAAATAAGTAGTACTAGATAATGTGTAATGATGTAACTAGGGATGAGCATTTCGACCCGAATTTCGAAATTGAACTGGAACCGTACTGGGATCGTACCGAAACCGTATCGATTCTTGATATACGGTACGATACCGGGACTACTAAATAAGGTGAAAAAAAAATCGAGACCACTAATTCGGTACGGGACCGGTACCAAATTGGAAAATTCCCTAAAAACGGAAAACCTCGATTTCCTGCGATCGATCGGAGCATCGGTACCGTATCCGAATCCCGTTCGGTACGGTACCGGTACCACTAATTTATGCTCGGGAAAAAATCGGTACCACTAATTCGATACGGGATCGGTACGTGACCAGTCCCGTGCTCATCCCTAGATGTAAGTCATAGTTTGATTAATTTACATTTCAAAATATAATGTACCAAGTCATTTATTCACTTGCTAGTCACTAGTCAGTAATTGAGAGTTACCAACTAGGGCTTGCTCCAGTGGTATCAGTCCTCATCGTAAACATTCAGTTGACCGGTCAATGAAGGTCTTTTTGAGAAAATAGCATGGGTTTGATCCCAACTCGTGGCTAATTAGGTCAATGAGAACAGGTGAACATTGCTTTGGCTCGTGCCTTTGAGGAAAGGTCCGGTTGACATCAAAAGATGCATAAGATCGGGTGTTCCCACCTTTTTAAGAGTCGGTAATTGAGAATTTGCTAAATAATTTGATTGTATTCAGCGGATTTTAAGTTGTGTTCAGTGACGAATTTTTGATAAAGACGGCGAGCTAAAATCATGGTTAAAAAAAAAAAAAAAAAAAAAAAAAAAAACCTGACGGTATGTAACATTTATTCGTCTGGTGTATCAAAAAAAAATGTTAAATTCACATAATTAAATAAGGAAAAAAAATGAAAAAAATAAAAAATCACAACATGATTTGGTGTCCTTAGGGTTTTTCAGTTTCTTTTTCTTTTCTTTAGTTGACCTTATTATCTTTTATCATATGTAGTTAACTCAATTGTGTGAAATTAGTTTTGTAAAATTTGTATGAGGATAACATATCTCATATCTAAAATATTACATCATACATATGTGTGTATCAGTGTATCCATGTATTATTGTATAACTTGCATGTGAACATAGTGATTATGTAATAACTAGTTCTCTAATCCATGTGTAAAAGTGGATTTCTTTTAGACCAATTGTAAATTGTTTATTCGATATAAACTTTTGTAATGTGTATATATGTCACTTTTTTAATGTCAAGCATGTTATTATTATTATTTTAATGTGTTTAAATTGACATTGGTTGATGAATGCTAAAGCCAGCTCAACAATATACCCACCCGCACTAAATAAATTATTCGAGTGCATGCACGCATCTTTCAAGCTTTACACATATATAAGAACATATCTAATTCTTGTATTTTTGTAGAGTAAACTGCAAAAATCATCCCTGTGGTTTGTGTAAATTCGCAAGAATCATCCCTATCTCAAACGTTCAGCATTAATCATCCCCAAGTCCACAAACGTTTAGCAATAATCATCCCTGAGCACTAACGTCGTTAGTTTTACCCGTTAAGTGTTAAATTATATTTTCCCGTTAGTCCCTCCGTTAACGTTTGTTGCACCGTTAGTCCTCATTTTAACGCCACCTTTTTACGTTTTTGTCGTTTTACCGTTTTTACGTTTTTGTCCGTTTTTGTCAGTTTTTATCCGTTTTTCGACCTTTTGTTTTACGTTTTTATCCGTTTTCGCCCCTTTTTTTTACGTTTTTTTACGTTTTTGTCCGTTTTTATCCGTTTTTGTCCGTTTTTCGGCCGTTTTACGTTTTATCCGTTTTCGTCCGTTTTTTCGTTTTCGATTTTTACGTTGTTGTCCGGTTTTGTGATTTTATCCGTTTTTCGACCATTTTTACGATTTTATCCGTTTTTACGCGATCTTTTTTACGTTGTGTCCGCTTTTTATCCGTTTTTGTCATTATTTTATCCGCTTTTGACCCTTTTTACGTTTTTTATCTGTTTTCGTCCGTTTTTTTTACGTTTTTGATTTTTGACGTTTTCGCATTTTTAATCTTTTTCGCTAGATTTTTCGTTTTGTCCATTTTTCTTACATTTTGTCCGTTTTCTTTCGTTTTTGTACTATTTCAACATATTGAAAATTTATTCCAAAAAGAAAAAAAAAATGGAAAAAAATTTCAAAAAAAAAAATTGGAAAAAAATATTTCGAAAGAAAATTTTGAAAAAAAATCAAAAATGTCCGTTTTTTGTCAATATTTTTCGGAAATTTTTTTTACAATATGTCCAAATTTCGAAAAATATTGGAAAAAAAATTTTTTTTAATAAAAAATATTTGAAAAATATTTTTTTTTTATTCAAATTTCGACATATTGAAAATTTTGAAAAATTATAAGATTTTAAAAAAAAAAATATTTGAAAAATGTATTTTTTTATAATTTTTTTTCGAAAATATTTTTTCCAACAACGGAAAAAACTTAAAAAGCGATTAAACGGATAAAACGGACAACAACTAAAAAACCGGGCGAACGTAAAAATGGACGAAAACGGATGAAAACGTAAAAACGATTCAAAAAATAAAACGACAACAACGTAAAAACAGTACGTAAAAACGGACATCAAAACGGATAAAAAAAAAAACCGGTCGAAAACGGATAAAACTGACAAAAACGGACAAAAACGGATAAAACGTAAAAACGGTCGAAAAGCGGATAAAACGGATAAAACAGTTACAACAACGTAAAAAAGCTAAAACGTGAAAAACGGAAGAAAACGAATAAAACGTAAAAACTGACAAAACGGACAAAACCGACCGAAAACGGTAAAAAACGACAAAACGGAAAAAGTGACGAAAATGTAAAATGAGGACTAACGGTGCAACAAATGTTAACGGAGGGACTAACGGGAAAATATAATTTAACACTTAACGGGTAAAACTAACGACTTAGTGCTCGTGGATGATTATTGCTAAACGTTTGTGGACTTGGGGATGATTAATGCTGAACGTTTGAGATAGGGATGATTCTTGCGAATTTACACAAACCACAGGGATGATTTTTGCAGTTTACTCATTTTTGTATGATGATAGAATGATCAAAACTTTTGCTTTTCGTAAACTAGATGAAACTTTCTGAAAAGGATATTGGAGTTTTGTTAATTTAATTAAAACCTTAACATCAAATAAACTCAATATTAAACATGCATGTTCATTTTTATTTTTATTTTCTGCCAAAAACAGAAAGTTACACAAGTGCTTCTTCAACAATGTTGAAGATGAAACATACAATACTTGGGAAATGAAATGGAAGCTCGAGTATAAACTACATCCAAAACTCTATAAACAACGAGACCTTTCAAGAACGAAAATAAATAAATAAATAAATAATAAATAAATAATAAAAATTACTAAGTGGAAAAAACTACAACTAAAGTCACCTCTAAGGTGTAAACTATCGAGTCTAATCAAACTTTGACAGAGCTCGACTCGACTTGATAGTATCTTATTCGGCTCGAGCACGGCTCGATAGCTCGATGAGCCTTTATGAAGGAAACTCGTGCTCGGCTTGAGAAAGTTTGAATTAGGTTAGAGTTCGGCTCAAAAAGCTCGAATTATTTGTAATAATGTATTTTTAAAACCAGTAAAGATTGAAATATAAGATAAGATTTGAATTCGGTTCGAGCTTGGCTCGATTAGCTCGATATATACATAAATCTACATAAAAACCCTTATAATATAATATATATTTAAAAAATATATATTATTTAAAAACTCGAAAAGCTCAATAATAACTCAAGTCAGGCCTATATAGGCTCAAGCTCGACTCCTCATTTTTTGGGCTCAAAATCGAACTCGAGGCTCGATAAATCTCGACTCGAACGAACTCGAGTCTGGTTCAAGCTTGAGTTACTCAACAAAATCTCAACTCATTCACACCCTTACCTCTAACCTAACAATAAAATTCTCACACTAACAAAGAACCTTGCAATAAAGAACAAGGCTGAGTAAACTACATGTGAAACTAACGGGAAGGAAAACCCATATAAGAGCATGTGCCACGTGGTACCGTGGCTTGAGTCAAATAGTCGCGTTAGCATCACTTCAGCATATCACTTTTAACACTCATACATCAAAATACCCCTTATCTCATGACTTGAGCCATTTTCACCTTTTGAGGCCACAAATTTATATTCTTTTTCATTTTTTCAAACAAACTAAATTTCATTAATTCATCAAATAAAAATACAATAGAAAACTTAAAGAGCATATAAAAAATAAAAAAGCATGTGAGGGAAAAAATTAAAAACAATACGAAACTTAAACAATACAATAACTAATTTTGTTGTCGATATTTGTTCACGATTTCTTGTTTTTGCATTTCGATGATGAAGGCTTGCTCTTCCAACAATCTGTCGTTCTTAAGCGTGAGAAACTCTAATTCTTTGCAATTTATTATTGTTCGGTCATTCTCTTTCTTCACCTCGTACGCCTATTCAACGGCTTTCCATTTGCGTCTAAATTCAGCATGTAAAGCATCTGATAAAAGATCTTGCGAGTAACTTCCCGCGGTGCTCGACGTGGTTTTCGATTTGGTTTTTTTAGGGACGAGGTTTTTCGGGGACGTGGCCTTAAATCATCGCCGAATAGTTCGGCATGCCCGATGGGATCATCCGAATCGAACACATCCCATTTGGGGCGTGTTTTCAAGACACGTCATGCGTGATCTTGAGTAAACTTTGTTGTCCCTTCGTATGAATCCTCACGATATGCTTTCCTAGCACGTTCCAAATGATCAATCTAGTCATCCCCGCTTTTACCCACACGTTTTAAACGTTTATAGATAGCGTTGAACCTTTGGCAGTGACCGTTCAACGTAGCCAACTCTCGAAAACGGAGAGCCAACACTCGTCTATCAACTTTTTCTCATCCACCGTCCAAAGTTTGAGGACGAGTGGCACCTACACGACCTCGTCATCGTCATCGTCCGCGTCCACCGTGGTTGTGGTTGTTTTATTTGTGAGTCGTTTTCCTCTCCGTTTTCACAGGATACTTGTGGTGGTGGTGGTGGTTATGTTTGTTGTTATTGATAGAATAGTGGTGATGGATTACTTTGGAGATTTGAAATTGTGTGTTGAGTTGATGATACGAAAGTTGTTGATGATATATAGTTGTTTTAGTGTGTATGTGGGCATATTATATTGGGTACCATACAGAGGAAAATAAGGTTGTTGCAACGAGGATTCGAGTTTTGTGACGAAAGTGTAGGAGGATTTGAGGAAGACGATTGTTACGAGGAAGACATACCAAGTAAAAAATGGATCCTGTGGTTGTTGAGACATTTTTGTGTTTTAGTTTGTGTATAAATGAAAGTGATATTGAAAGTAATGTGTGTAAAATAAAAGTGTTTGAGAATATATATATATATATATATATATATATATATATATATATATATATATATATATATATATATATATATATATATAGAATTCGGATCGATTGAGAAGGTTTTCAAAAACGATATATTTTTAACTTTGATTCATGTTTTTCAAGCGTAAAACTCATTTTAATGTGATTAAAATTCAAAATGTGTTAAAAAAATTTGAATCAATGTTAAAAATCTCTCGATTTTGCGATATATGTAGAATACTGAATCACCAGTACAAATTTAATGAATCATCATCATAACTCGATTTTAACAATGATTTGTGAATCAAAATTTTGATTTATAGATATGATTCACCATAAAATGATGTTTACTTGTGAATCAAATAAAAAACATGAATCAGTTGGTTCAAACGAAGATTTCTCAATTTTCTCAAAATAAAAACATTCTCAATGGAACCGGAGCCTATATATATATATATATATATATATATATATATATATATATATATATATATATATATATATATATATATATATATATATAGAGAGAGAGAGAGAGAGATTGGATCATTTAAAAAGTTGATCTCAAGAGAAAAGTGAGAGAAGTGATCTCAACCGTTAGATCATCCCCTCTTCCCCTCCTTTTTTTCCTGCTAACTACAGGGACCTTATTGTATTTTCTTTCATTCTTTAAGGGAGGGTTTCATAAATTCACCCCTTTCATATATAATACCTATTTTTTTTCATTTTTTCTTTTTCATCTTTTTTCTTCTTTCTCTGATAACATCTTTCAGTTCCCCACCATTGTTCACATCGACTGACCTTCACAACCGTTCCTCATTGTTCACCATCATTCCGCATCCTTCACCACCGTTCATCATCGTCTCCACTATTCCGCACCAAAGATGTAATCAGATTCTTCATTCAAGTTTGAAAGTATGTTTTTTAATTGATTTTTTGCTGTTACCGTCGATTAACATGATCATATTAATCTTCGTTTGCATGTTTATGAGTTTATTGATCCTATTTTGAATAATTTGTTTGTTTTTTTGTGTTATTGTTGGTCTAAATATGTTATATTCGAGAGTTTAATTCTAAATCAGAAAAAAGAGTTAAGAAAAATAGATAGAAATCATGTTTAGGAAAGCAGCACATAAGGTGTTTGATAAAATGTCTTAATGAAATTTTATAGCTGCGATGCACTAATTTTACATTTTTATTGCATTTAATAGCACATCCACGTAGACAAAAAATTTGTATACCTCATGATATATAGGTGAATAATAAGTGTGAATGTTTGCGGACCTGTCTGCGCGCTAATTGTTTGTACTAAAAGACTTATCTTTTGCTAGCCTGCATGTTTCAAATTTAGATTATTTTGTATTATTTGATGCGCTATTGATTACACTCACATCTTCATTTAAGCGCGAAATTTGTGTGCACCAGTTCAATTACATTAATAAAACTATAGATTGATGTAGTATTGTTTGCGGAATTAGTGTGTCATTTAGGCGTTAATTTGTTTAGCCTATGGTCCTTTTGCTCGTAAAATGGTATAGTTTGTCACTAAAAATGGTTATATAAAATGGTATAAGGTTGATCTTAGAAACAATTTGGGCTTTAATATAAAATGGTATAGTGTTAAGCCTATAATTTATTGAGCCTATGGTCCTTTTGCGAAATTTGGGCGTTAATATATAATGGTATAATGTTTAGAGAGTGGAGACAAATGTTGATCTTAGAAACAAGATAAGTTGACTAATTGCAAAATATAGTTTGGAAAATTTTGTTTTGCCAAAAAATCAACGGAGGTTGGTTTATATGGTTTTGGCTTCAGAGGAAAACAAGTCACACGGGTTTGAAGGTGACAAATTTTATATTGTTTTAAGAATTGAGCAAAATATCAGTGAAATTAGCCTAAAAGCAGGATGAAAGTCGTTTACTATATACATTTACATATAAGGGTGACAATACGATTTTTGTTTACATGAACAATACTTAATGCGTAAATAACTTATATTGTTCAAGAATGAGCGGAAAAGTATTTGCTAACCTTACCCGTTTAAACTTCTACTGAGAATGAATTGTTTTGACTCGTTAGTTCACGAGCTCTTTTATCTATATTTACCTAATATCAGTGATGCAATCTCTGTGCAGTTTTCTGTGGGTCGTGTTCATCATCTTTTGAAGACAAGGGCTTCTGCTAGTGGAAGAGTTGGAGCAACTCATGTAGTGTACACAACAACAATACTAGAGTACCTAACATCCGAAGTGTTGGAATTGGCTGGCAATTCAAATAAAGATTTTAAGGTGAAGCGTATAACAACGCGCCATCTACAACTTGCTATCAGAGGAGATGCAAAACTTGACACTCTTATTAAAGGAACTATTGCTGGTGGTGGCGTTATCCCTCATATCCACAAGTCACTTATCAACAAGTATGGTGAAAAGTATAGTTGCGATTATATGTTAAGGGTTTTATGCACCTCTTAAAACCCGTGAATGTATCACAAGCACTGATGTGGTATTTTGTGTTTTGATATGTATTTTCTAAACAACAAATCAGTAAAAGCTTTGAAATTTATGATTTATATGTTGTTATCTTTGTTGTGTATTGCTTTGTGTATTGTTATTTTCTGTCGCAATCATCTTTAGAAATGCAAAGAGCTGAGTTCTAAATATTTTATCGCTTTTATACTAGCTGAAAATGATGGTAATCTGCTAAATGTTTAGACCGACTATTGCAACGTCAAATGATGAAAGACACTGAGACACCATCTTTTTTCAATAGCACATTTTCATTTTCAAAACTAACAAACAACATGATGGTCAAAATACTAACGATAAATTGCCTTAAACCATGTATATAACTTCATAATCTAAAAGTATGCACAAAAGTTGTCTCCTTTCCAAATCGGTACAAAAAAGGGCTAAATCATTAGATTAACCTGCCCTAACGCCTTTGAAGCTTATGAATCGGGGCATGAGACCGAACTCGCTTACAATACATAACATCAGACAAAACCTCTTGAGGTGATTGATTTTAAGTTGAACACCATAATACAACTCCTACAAACTAACAACCTACAACTATTTATATGCCTTGCTTGACAGTTTACTGATAAAGAGTATAATTGCTGCAAGCAACACCTTTGGGTACTCTTCATGAGGCAGATGAACACAACCCGGTATTGCAACTAGTCTCTGCATAAAGATACATGTTCTAGTCAGAAGTGGCGTTACGTCCAGATATATTGAGATCAATTAGTCCACGGCTCAAAAAATCAGCCCAAACTCAAACTGATGAACTAGAGTACCTCAAATGGATGCACTAAAGTACCTCCCGATATGCCATTCATAGAATGAACATGACTCGAGTGAGTGACCAAAAGGTATGTCAAACCACATATCATTAATAAAGGAACGAACTTTCCTGTGCTACACGCCATACATTCACGTTTCACGCATTTTGTGAATATAGTTGGGTAAAAACCTGCACAAACAACAGATAACCATTAAACATAAAACAAAAGGGATAAAATATTAGTTTACGAATAATTCTAATGGATTATATATGAAAGATCAAATATAAAAAATGAAGTATGCTTTGGTAAATGTAAACTTCTAGACAATAGGTGCTCAACATAAGCCCAAACCCATGCGAAATTACCAGTTACCCAACCCGCCCTTTTTCATCTCTATTAAATATATATTTCAGTAATGTATAATGTTGATGCACTAACGTATAATGTTGATGCAGTAATGTGTAATACAGTTTCAGAGAATACGATCCAGTAATTCATAATGCATAATGTTGATGCGGTAATGTATAATGTAAACTAGTCTCTGCTTTCTTACGAGTAACTTTATCAAAATAGATAATATTTTCATACAAACGAGTTATTATTGCTACATCTTCTTGAAACAATAAAGACACACATACTCTAATAATAATTACTAATATCTAACATGAAACCACTGGTTGAGCCAAAGGTCACTAATATCCACTTTAGCTAATCGTATAGGGCAATATACTGTTTTCCTAGACTGTTTAGAGCCCAGAAACTGATAATTCTATAATTTATACTTAAGAAGGTATTTCAGGATGATGCTAGTGTCCATACAGATGCATGTATAATTTTCAGATAGATTGCATAAGCATTCACCATTGCTTACATGTAAGGCCTTATTTCTTACCTAGAAAAGTATTGGCAAGTAAAAGTTGATTACCTTTGTAACATACGGTGATATGGTTCGGGGAATGTGTCACATATAGTTGTACGCATGGCATTGACTCTTGTGGCTCGATCAGTTCCTAACAATTAGTTGCCATATCTGTTCATAAGGTTTGACTGATTGAAAAAAGATGTCTTGAGGATTCTCAATCATTGCAATCACCTTAGCAACCATCTCAAGCTTTTCCAATGTCTTTCCGAGGTTGAAAAGGTAAATTCCTGAAAATAGATGAAAAACACAACACAAACATCACCAACTATACAAGATAAATACCAGTAAGTTTTCTAACCACACTAGGAATTATAGAAATAAACAAAGTGCATATTAACTCTTATAGCATCTTGAAAAACATACATTGCCATTCATATCATTAGACAAAATCAATCAAGTTACTTAAAACGGATAATATGATTCAAATGGATGCACCAAATTACCTCAAAATGATGCACTAAAGCGCCTCAAATGGATTCAGTAGAGTACCTTAAACGGATTCACTAAAGTACCCAAACACTAATTTAGTAACAAGGAGTGAGATATATAAGTAAATGTACTGCTGTAGTTTGTTGCAACTGGTATGAGACTGATTGTTGAACAGCTAAATAATCAAATAATCATCAAAATCACTTTATCCCGTAAGTAAAAGTAACTGATTACAGACAACCCAACTTTATAACCCACATTCAAACACCCCTTAAGCACATGAACGGTTAACTTAATCCTAATTACAGAGGTACAAACCTGCACAAATTAACTATCATCATGGTAACAAGTTATCTATATGCATAATGTAAACTAGTCTCTGCTTTGTTACAAGTAAATTTATCAAAATGGATAATATTTTCATACAAACGGTTTACTATTGCTACATCTTCTTAAAAGTAAATGATTCAGTAATGCATAATGTAAACTAGTAATGCATAATTTAAACTAGCCTCTTCTTTGTACGAGTAACTTTATCAAAATGGATAATATTTTCATACAAACGGGTTATTATTGCTACATCTTCTTAAAACGTTCATTACACACATACTCTAATAATAATGACTAATATCTAACGTGAAACCACTGGTTGAGCCAAAGGTCACTAATATCCACTTTAACTAATCATATAACTTTTTGATGCCCTAATATGTACATTTTCGATGCATTAATCATATCATAGATGCCCTAATACATACCTTTTGATGCACTAAATGCGATATCACTTATAACTTCAAGAATTAGAAACAAAACTCCCCTGTTAATCAATTGACTATCTTATTATCATAACTATGAACATCATCCAAACAGTATCTCCAACCACCTATTTTGTTAAATCTGATTACCTGATACTAATTGTTTCATATCATGTAATAATTCCAAAATGCAATGCAGAAAACTCACGTAAATGATCAAAGAGTAAGGTTACGTGGAGCATACCTATTTTCCAAAATGCTTTTACCTTGAAAGTAATACAACTCTAAGAACCTGCCAGATCTAAGAGGTTCTACAATCAAAAGTAAAATGAATAATGATAATAAGTGATAAGAATATGCAAGAGATGATGTTGTTCAGCAATAGTGGACAAAATGGGTTATCTCTAACAAATTTATACATGTCATTTGTAACAGTAAAGTAGCAAAAAACTATCCAAAAAACCATTGAACATAAACGAAAAAAACTGAAGGCAAGGTTTAAATGCATACCAGCTATGATAGGTTAACATCCTCGCCATCACCATATTCACCAGAAGGGTTGCTCTCTATTGTCACTTACAACATAGCCAAATGTTGAAAGTTGACCAATCATGTACGCACTGTCACTCTGTCAACACAGACGATAGCAAAAAACAATTAACTTTCAGAGGTAACATATATTCATATTTTACCAAAATAAATAAATAATAATAAAAAACAAAACAAAAAAAATAAAAAACTACAGCAAAATACGATGAAGTGAACCAAAGAAAAATCACAAATTACTATCTTTTTAACAAATCTTAACCGGAAGTTAGACTAGAAATCAGGATATTAATGTAACGGGAATCAACTTTATTTAAGCATTAAACATTTGATTGGCACAATTAGCCATCGTAACCCTATATTCAAACTATCACAGATAAGGAATCAAACATAAAGCATAGATTCAGTCACATCATATGATATATACTCGGACCAAAGCCCAGATAAGGTACGACCATGTAAACATCTACCTTTTCGATGCACTAATCATACTCATAGATGCCCTAAATATCTACTTTTTTGATGCACTAAACAAGATATCACCTACTCACTGCTGTTATGAGTTAGGACTAAGAAGAACACATGCATTAAAGGCTTCCTTGAGATACATATACACGCCTTGGTCGTTATTTTTTCAAAAATCTCTCACACCCATGATGCGTATGATCAGCAACTATTTAGCCATCATCAACTACATCGAGACCAATATGAGCACTGCACCCACCAAAACCCAACATCTTCTTTCCAAAGGCGCTTTTAGCCTTGATCATGTTCCGTCTTGGATTACAGTTGTTGATTTTAGACTGATGCAGGTACCGCCCAAGATTATCCCCTATCGAACAATCATTTATTTATACATAATCTTTGAGATGGAAGCCGTTAAACTGCCTAAACTGTAACAAATAATACTTGATCATGAAAATGTATAAGAGATCACGGAACAACTACTTTAGTGTCCGCCACCTAAACTGAAAGGGATTTCTGATAATATGACCATCCCAAAAGCTTCCCATCATCTACGCAAAGGTCGCCCAACGTTGACCATCCCATATCAAGAGCATCATGGCAAATAACAAGTTCCCATCTGAAATTCAATATAGGACATGTAAGTGAACCAAATCTTATTCAAATCAAAAAGTCTCATTTAACAAAACAAAATAATTCCTTTAAACTGTTGTCTAACTTGCAAAATAAAGTTATCCAATATATAATGATGCACTAATCTTACTCATTGATTCCCTAATACATTCAACAATGCACTAAACATACAAACAAATGTCTAAGTAGTTCCAACGATGCACTAAACAAACAAACATATGCCCAAGCTATGTCCACTGATGCACTAATATGTTCAACGATGCACTAAACATATATTGATGCACTAATCACACAAACAGATGCAATAACAAGTCATTTAATGCCCTAATTATACTCATGGATGATATAACAAATATTCCTGATGTGATAATTATACAAGCATATGATAATTCATGAAAACCTGATGCACTAATCACACAGAAAAATGCTCTAAACATACTCAATGGATGCCATAATGTATCACACGATGCTTTAATCATACACACTTGATGCGCTATCGTTTCATGAGATGCCCTAATCACAAACTCTCGGTGCCCTTACTTTTTCATTTCATGCTCTAATCACACACATTTTTATGCCCTAAATTTGTCACTTGATGAACTAACCATACACTCTCGATACCTTAATTTGGTAAAGTGATGCTCTAATTATTCTAACAATAACATTAATTACTGATGCATTAATCAAACACAAATGACGAAACATGTCACGCGATGCTATAATATTACACAATGGATGCATTAATCTATCTCGCGATGCTATAACAATACACAATGGATGCAGTAACTCTCGCGATGCTCTAATCTAACAAAAATATGCACTAAATTAAATTTCTTATAATCTAGTCATCTACACTTGTTTACATAATATTTATACTGATGCACTTATTCATACAAACAAATGCTATAACATATTATTTACTCAGATGCACTAAAATGTAATTTTATACATAAAAATTCATTAAATTTCATTTCATTCCACATTAACAATAATTATTTTATAATTTTCACAATGATGCACAAAATTAACATAAAACTTTAAAAGTCTGAAATTAAAAACTTATAGTTTTTGGATATCTCTGGTTTGATTTCAATTTTCTTCTGGTGTTCAACGGATGTACGACGACAATGATGGAGTGGTGGAGATGATGATGGAAATGATTACAGTAGAGATGATGACAAAAATGATGACAGTGGAGATGATGACGCCGGAGTTATGGAGATGATGACGGCAGAGTGATGGAGATGATGACAGGAATGATGATGGTGGCGATGGAGATGGTGAGAAGTGATTGGTGATGTATCTGTTAAGTGAGTGTTTTGTATATGATGTATAAGAATATGTGGTGGTGGTGACGGCGGCAATGGTAGTGGTGACGGCGGCGACGGCGGTGACAGTGACGGTCAAGGTTTATGTTTGGATCAGTGTGTATGTGTTTGAATAAGGCTTGTATGTTTGTACCTGGATTAAAAAAAATACCGTTCCATATTTTTTTAGTGTTTTTTCATTTTTTACCCTGAACTTTCAATTGTTATCAAATTCTACCCAATAGCTTTTTTTCTCACTTATCTATTTAATTATACCTTTCTCTAGAACCGGACTATATATATATATATATATATATATATATATATATATAGATGGGATATAATGAGAAGGGTCCTTATAATGAAAAATCTATGAAGGATTGTGGTGGTGACATGTGTCACCTCCTGCCACATCACCATGCCACATCACCACCCCCAACCCCCCCCCCTCGTGAAAATTTTTTTTCCCTCAATAAAAAAAAAATTGCCGCTTAAAATTTTTTTCCAAAATTATTTTGCATCACAGTTATAAAGTTACTGCATCACAATAATAGTGCATTTGCTGTTAGTACACTTGAAACTGCTGCTGGATCTGCTAGTTATAAAGTTACTGCATCACAATAATAATTGTGATGCAGTAACTTTGGTGCATCTGCTGCTAGTACACCTGAAACTGCTGCTAGTACACTTGAAACTGCTGTTGGATCTGCTACTAGTTATAAAGTTACTGCATCACAATAATAATTGTGATGCAGTAACTTTGGTGCATCTGCTGCTAGTACACTTGAAACTGCTAGTTATAAAGTTACTGCATCACAATAATAATTGTGATGCAGTAACTTTGGTGCATCTACTGCTAGTACACTTGAAACAGCTGCTGGATATGCAGCTAGTTTAAAGGAATCTACTGCTCTCATTATAAGAAACTTTATCCCTACTCTATATAAAGGAGGGTTTGTTTGAATCAGATCTACCCCAAAAAATCTGAAAAAATTCCACGTGGTATTTTTTTCCCCCAAAACTCTGTCCATCGTCCGATCAAGGCTAATTATGCACGCATTAAACACACAACCATTTCCCCCAAAATTCTTATCATCCTCTCAAGAAAAACGCTATCAAATTATATGCTCAAACATCATAATCTGTTACCAAAATTGGAGAATCATATCAAAATCAAATTCATATCCCAACCTAATTATGTACAATTCCCCCCCCCCCCATATTAAATCCCCCAGTATGAGTTGCAATCGCTAATGTTTTACAAATCCCCCAAAATAGTGCATGGATTCCTTATTCGTTCAAATTGGGGGTGAGTTATATTGAAACACATCTATAATCCGTATTTTTTTTTTTATAATTCATTTTTTTACAATTTTTTTTTATTGTTATCTATATATTTGTTTGCTATTGGTGTTGATTTGAATTTGTATGATTCAAAACTATTTTAGGGGTATAAATTAGAAGCCTTAATGTTGGAAAGTTTGAATTTTTATTTAAAAAAAATGCATCCTAATAAATAAAATGAAACATATCATCCATGATTATAGGTAGAAATTTAATAATTCAAATCTTTGCCTTTGTTATAAACCTAAATGTTCTTCTTTTAACTGAATCTTCAGTGTATAAATACTGAGTACATGTGTAGCTAATCAAACCACCATCTTAAAATCCTATAATAACATGTATATGAACTTTTCATATTATATAATTTCTGTTTGTTTGTTTAAATTCCAGTCATTGCTGTTGTAGTCAGTATTTTAATATAATATTATGTTTTGTGCAGTTTAAACAATGGACCAACAAATCACATTGCTTGCGGATATTGACCCTATGATGGATGATGTTAAGATTCTGGCCAGGTGCATTAATATCTGGAAAAAGTCATCCAAAGGGAAAACCCAATCAAACTTGGGGTTTAGAAACTGTTCTGCAAGATCCAGAGGTTTGTTTACTCTTTATAATATATGTTGAACAAATCACCTTTTAATGATGTTGCTTACGAATATGATTGCTTTGTCTTTAGTATTTAGGCACTAACAACATTATATACTCTTTATGCACTATTGTCTTTTAGTCTTTTAGTTAAATGAATATATTGTAGATAACACAATGATCTTTATTTACATACAATGATCAAAACTTTATGTTTTCAAGATGTGTTTGGAATGAATGTTGTCTACTATTTACAATATGATGTGAATACCCTTTAATCATGTGTTTTGAATACCCTTTACTGTTGTTTCTTACGAATAATGTTGCTTGATCTTTAGTCTTTAGTCACTAACAACATTATATATGCTATATGTGTTTGCCTACAAATATTATAAACTTCACAATCAATCTGGCATGCTTTTTTTTTAAAATGTAACAGTTATCTTCAGTTAATTCAATAGGTTAGATAAGTCAAACGATATTATATTCAATTATTTAAATTGTAAAACCATATTGCAGGGTAACAGGATCCAAGCGAGTATTAGGACATCTGAAATCAAAAAGTTCATAACTATTCTTGATGAAGGTTCTTGCTATAAGATTTCGAATTTTTGCGTTGGCGAGAACGGTGGCAAATTCTCGTTGCTTAGCCACCGATTCAAAATTAGCTTTTTAAAAAACACGGCAGTTACTAGAGTCAACTCATTTAACAATAATGTGTGAGGTTTTTGCTTTGAACCATTTAAGAACTTTCACCTCAAAGCATTTGGTGAAAGGGATATGGTTGGTAAGTAGTTTCACCATACTAATCTGTTTAATATATTCATAGACTTATATATCGTACTCCTTTTTTATTCTTTGAAATACAAATGTTATTGGTACTGTAGTATCGATTTCTGAGTCACTCCCTTTTGAGTCGTATGGAAAAGAGAAAATCAGGAGAACTGTCCTGCTCCAAGATGTGGAGTATGATTTCTGATCCACTCCCTTTTCAGTTCTATTTTAATTATATTACAATTAATCAGTATCTCTGTATGTTTGCCAACCATATTTTAATTAACTGATTGATAAACAGAGGTGGACAATTAGAGTGTTGTTTCTTTAATGACTGGGCAGACAAATTCAAGCCGTATGCTGACAAAAATGAATCATCTAAACCTGTGGTTATGATCATGCAACTGGCCAGGGTCAAATATTTCTATAGTAAGTACATATATTCTTGGATGTATATTTTTTATCACTGGCTTACTAATGCAATTCTATTATTCATTTTTCAGAAAAACCTTCAGTCAGCAATGCTGTCTTTGCTACTAAGCTTCATATCGATGCTGATTTACCTGAAATCCATGCATTCAGGAAGAGGTATAATATTCTATGGACTTGAATGTCATAGCAATACAATCTTAATGATACTAAAATTTAACCATTGAATAATGATATTTCACAACTGTTGATAACAGATATCAGGAAGTTGATGGTTATGATGCCAGCAAACACGCTATAAGTATCTATACTCCTGTGAAGAAAGAACTTACCCCCAATCAATTATTTGGTGGTGCAATAAAAAAAATCGTTGGGTCTATTCGTGAATATGCTTAGGTAAGATATTAAAGCATTACAATGATCTTTATTTACATACAAGGAGTAGTATTTTAGTTTACAATCTGTTTCACCAAATGCATGACAACTATTTAGAAATTGCTTATATATGATTAGGTTGAACTAAAATCAAGCTTTTAACACAAGTTAATCAAGATTCTGATTGATTTGTCTTTAGTATTTAGGCATTTTTAATATGTTTTTGGAATTCCAAGATTACAATACTGTAGATATACATACCAACTTCATTTGAAATAGCTTATAGATGATTAAGTTTATCAAAAATCCCCACTAACATGGTATTGAACATTCTGTTTCACCAAATGCATGATAACTATTTTGAAATTGCTTATAGAGGAAAGTTTTTGTCTTTAGTCTTTAGGCAATATACGTTAATTTGCTGTCAATCTTGAAACATAAGCAGCGTTTACCTATTTAAGCGTTTTTATATCATATTGTTTTTCTAAGTTAAATCATTGTATGGTCGATCAGAAAATGCTATTTTCTCTTTAAAAACATACATTAAAATTTTTGTGTTTCAATATGTGTTTGGAATATGATTGGAATACCATGTATCTGATCGGACTACCCTTTAATGTTGTTGCTTACGAATATGATTGCTTGGTCTTTAGTATTTAGGCACAAAGCAACATTATATATGCTTTATGTTTTTGCATAAAAATATAAGTTACTTTCCGTTCAATCTGTCATGCATTTTTTTATACAAAAAGATATCATGAAAAATGTGTCATTTACCTTCAGTTAATTCACAAGGTTAGATCAGACAAACGATATTCTTACATTCAAGGATTACAAAAAACACATCACATCATGGTTATGACATTGCATGACATATATTAATCAGTTAAGCGTATGCATTTGAATATAACATTTGGTCCCTTTAACATTTACTTAGGAATATGATTGCTTGGTGTATAGGAAAGTTCACAAAATCCTCCAAGAGTTTGGATGGACGTATATCGGTTGCAAAAGGTGTGGTAGGATAGCAAAACCAGCTGGCGATGATGAAGATGCATCTGCATCGAAAAAATCTGGTCAGCCGTCATCCAAAGCAGGAAAGTCAAAGATACAGCTTTGGAATTGCAAAGAGCATAAAAAAATTACCGTTGTAGGGCCAAAGTATGAACTAACATTAACTTACATTCTTTACCGTCACAACATGTGACCCTTTATTGTTTCAGAATCCATTTTTGCAATAACATTAATCCAAATATTTGGGGGTTTTGATTGTAGGTACAAAGTTATCGTACGAGTAATTGACGATACTGGTTCTGCTTCTCCTCTTTTATTTGATGATATGATCAATACTTTGGTTGGTGTCCCATGCTACAAATTGAAAGAGAAATATGGAGTTGGTGCGGAAGACATGTTCCCTGAGGAGCTCATAAATGGAATAGTTGGGAAAAAGTTACTATTCCGATTAACTTATACAGAGTGGAACATAAGCAACAATCATCATGTTTATCAGGTGACGAAGATGTCTGATGATGCTGAAATGATCAAAGTCTTTAAAAAAGACTTCATCACAGAGGTTTGTATCAAATGCATTAATTTTATTTAATTTATACATATTTAGGCCCCTGTTTTTTTGTCTAAATAAAGACCTTCACAGGATGATGATGATGTACTTGAAACTCCTGTTGCAAGCTCTGGTTCAAATGTTGTGTCCACAAACGTCGCAAGAATTGCTCAAAGTGTTTGTTTCAACTTAGAAGAAATACCCACAGGAAAAGGTGCAGTCCAAAGTTCAGAAGATGGTTCAGGAAGCTCGGGCAAGCGCACAGTCATTGACCTTGATGATTTCGATGAAGTGGAGTATGAAACGAGGATGTCTAAAAGGCCGCTTCTTCAAGTGAAGTTAGAGAAGGAGTAATGAAATTGGTGCATCATATATCTTCTTCACAATAAGGCTACTTTGTTTTATTTCAGTAAATTGTTTTTGGTAGACATTTATGTTTTGGTATTGCTATTTTGGATTTGAACTTTGGGCTGTTTAATTTGCCAATTTCTGGTATACCATTATGTGTAATGGTTCAGTTGAAGAAGATATAAATTTTTAGACCATTCCTTTTATGTCACACTCATGTTTTTTTAGTCTAAGTATTTGCACAATAATACTTTTGTGATGAAGACTTCCTGAATAGTATATGATGTATTTTCATAACACCATACCAAAATTTACTTATCACAAAAAATAAAAGGTATATCATAATATACCAAAATACATGAATAACAAACTTTTGCGACTGGTGTACGGTTGCAAATAGAGATGTCGCTTTATCATTTGTATGTAATAATATTTTCAAACGGGGAATTTCTTAACAATCTTACATTAAAAGAGTTTTTAAAAAAGTTGATTTTATACAATCTTTCTTTAAAATACAACTAATAAACTTCAACTTTTTTTATACTATTGACACTACATTCAAAAATAATGTTAAAAACACATCATTTCCTAAAATGAAAACTCTACAATATTTTTATAAAATCTCATAATTGAAATATATAAGAACAAATAAAATAGCAACATATATTTCCAAGCTTTTTTGAACCTCATACTATATATATGCATTCTAAAAAACGAAAGTATACTAATAAATTTCAAATTATATGTTTTAATCTCCATTTAAAAATATTTATACAAACATATCATTTCCAATTATAACAAAAACTGAAAACATTACATAAACTGTCAACATCAACACAAAAATCACCAAACAATACTGCTTTCTAAAACTATATTAGAGAATATCATATGGATCATCACAAGTCACCAAATGTAAAACAGATTTTCTCAAGTTTATACTTGATATAATGATCATTATTAGTCATACATCACTGCATTTTATCAATAGGTAATACTTATTCATAATAATTTATTCATTTGATGACAATACAGCAAGAAGATATCTCAAACTCACCAAATGAAGTGTGGATTGAAGATCTACCTGTTATCATAGTCTCAGATGATAAAATGGTATTATATACATTAGTAAAACATAATGAGTATTATAACTGCATATTGTACACTAATTTATATTCGATTACTTTCAGGAAGTCCCCGAGAAGATGGCATGTCACAAAGTAACCAATGATGGTGCACTTGTGAAAAGCAATGGTGTTCATGTTGTCGATGTTCACTATGACAACGACAAATGGATCTGTAACAATAAAGAATGTTTATACCATGCTAAGAAGGAAGACAATTATGTATTAAACAACATTATTGATCTTCAAGATTATGTCGATGAGGACAAAGAGGAGTGGATTTGCATTAAGAAAGACTGCAAATATCACAATCATATTGTGGAGTATTGTGATGACAACGAGGAATCCATTGCATCAAATGTTTGTGATGAAGTTTTTAATACCAAATAATAGGCTTTTAAGTGTCACATTATTATCAATAAGTTTATTCATATGTCGTTAATAAACATATGTTAAACGTTTATTATCAAAAGTATTTTTGTATCTCAATTGTCATTACATATAGGATTTTCAAGCACTGTAAGTTTGTTAATGCTTACTCCTTATCAAATAAGTATTACATTTGAAGACAACAACAATACTTCCAGCCTATCACATATGGGACAACACTGAGAACATATATCTGATAGAACAGTTACGAATACGCACACATTAGTCACTTCATCCTAATGTACTTTCAAACCAAATTTTTATGCAATCTCCTACTAAAATTACTACTGACAAACTTTCCAACCTTTACTTACCCAATACAAATGGATATGCTATTCATATCATCACCAACAAATCATACGACCAACATAAAAAAATAGCAATGGATCTGCAATTCCTATAAGCATCAACAAAACATTTTATGAAACATCTACAAATATAATGCTTGAAAACAAAGACACATTTTGAAGGAACAACATAGATTAAACTGCATTGATAATATTTTTACAAACCACTGATTTACCTAATCATAATAGACCATTTCATAATCCAAACAAAAGCAAATATCTTGACCATACTAACATAACATAACAAAGCATATATGTAGACGTTAGTTCAGACAATACTAACCATCCAAAATAAACATAAGTTGTTATAGGATTATTTTTTAACGTACGTGAAACACAGGGTACTCCTCCACTTCATCTCCAACCATATCTGTAAGCAAATGCATGAACTTGAACCTTATCATTTTGTTGTACCCAAAATTACAGTCATATGCAAACTCCCTCCATTCACCAAATACGTTCACATGGTTAGTCCTTCCAGGATCCTCTTTATGAAACTCCATCTTCACAGTAAAAGTGCTTTCCACATTTTGGTGTATCATCAAAACCTTCCTGTATGTATGCATCGGATGGTATTCCAAGAATTCTGCAGGTATGGTCTGCAATAAACCAATGGTAACATATATGAATAACTACTTCTTCATAAACATGAATAACGTGTCACAATAAAGACTTTACACCTAACAAAAATACTTACGAGTCTTTTCAATATTGTAATCATAGAATAACTCTTATAGAATGTGTCACCCAATTCACCAAAGTGATCTCTATGACCTGGCCAACGACAAATGTGGTGCATCCTGTCATCATCTGCAAATACATTTAACATGTTATAATACCTCCTAATACTATCGAACAACACTAATATCTCAGTACACTTTTATTACTTGAAAGTAAGGAATTCTATAAAGACATATATATTTATCAACTAAATTAGCATCTAAATATTTATATCACCTTTGTCGTCAAACTCTATAGCAGGTTGTATGTGATGCAGTTGTGTTGCACCATAGAAATGCATCGGTGTATGCGGACTTCCATTAAAGTTAAAAGCCATCAACCTAAAGACAGTATTATGCTCTTTTGTAAACACCAAGATCTGTCCAACTTGCAAACCCATAGTCACTTTAATAATATTCCAAACTTGTGGATTCAGTTCATATTCATCAGGCTCATTAGGAACATTAACACGGACCACATGAACCATAAAGTAGTCTTCTCCACAATTTATCCTAATACTATCTGCCTGGCCTATCCCACTTAAGAAATCAGCTGCAATTCTCTGTAGATGAAGTTCACGTTTGTCGTAAATACACATTTTAATACAATACATTAACTTACTAATAAAGCTAATACAAGTTGTGTAAATTATTAAGTAATACCTGAGGCTTGTTTGCGTCAGCCCAAACACGGCTCTTAAATCGATAATAACGGTGGTAGTCAACGTCGTATCCCCTGAATTATGTACCATCCCTACCATCGTATCCTGTCACGTAGAAACAGTCATCCCCTTCCTGTATAAAATGCAATCATTCAACATACGGATCGATGTTTTCCTTAGCAAACTTTTTCCAATCCCTACCCTTGAGGGTTATAGGTCCTACAATCGGTGTGATAAACCAAACTTTCTTACGAATCCTTGCTGAGCTGGTCAGATAGAGATGTTTGTTCCCATTGTAACCTTCGAATTCAAATACCTCAGGAAGTTCCTGAATAAGTATTCAAAACTTTAATTGGCTTCTAACTTTACGATAAAACTTATAAATGTTATTATGGTGTTGTTTTCTTTACCTGTCTCCTAGGATATGTTCTGCGGTTCACCAAAACTACAAACTCGAACGACATTTTCCTGCAAAAAAAACGTACTTTAAATTCCATATCACACCTTTTACATTCTTTAATAAACTCATAACCATCATAATACCATGGTTTTCCTTTTTTATCAAATTGTATTAATCGTATTCGAATGTATCCACTTAAAAGTATACAACCCTAATATGGCAAACACGATTTAGTAACCATTATCATCACTTACACAAAATGCTTTTGCATACAAACCAAAATCTATTACATGTATCCACTTAAAAGTATATTATATTGACAGTTTATAGGATTAATCACCATGCGAGCCACTTAAACTACAACCTTCTTAATTAACAACCTATATATATACCGAGCTCCAGTAAATACGGCAGTACGTTTTCTACACTTGAAGTCTCTTTGCCTTTTCTAATTTTAAATTTTTACAAATTACATGTACAATTATATGCATACACTTTATACATTATCACACATCATGGAATTCGTTTTTCATATCTTTGCAGGTTCTCCAAACAACGATACATCAAATAAAATAAAGTATCACTTTCATACCCAAAACATTGACAATGCAAAGCCTATAAACAATAATTTCCAACATAGCAAACAGTCTAAGTATGCTATCAGTAATGTTTCTCCCATTGTGCAAAGATCTCCTCTTTCCAATATTACATCAAGTAAGTTTATCTTCATACTTAAGCCCTTAATATACTATGTCTTAAATAGGTAATTATATTAACTAATATTTTTTTATATTAGATACATTGTCGAGATTAAACCAATCTGGTTCCACTTCCAATGGTACTACCCCGTTGTTAACACAAGAAGCAAATCTAACTCTTACACCTGAAATCTCCATTCCAATATAACCTAAGAGGCGACCTGGTCGTCCACGTAAAACACCTGTGCCAACCAACCTTACTTTGCAGAATTTCCCTTTTCAATCCTCACAGCCAAGTGTACGAAAACCACGTGCCAAACCATGCAGGACTACAGACAATGTACTAACTTATGTTACAGGAAATGAATCAATTCAAAACAAAAATATGGTTACAAATGCAAATCAAGATCAACCAAATGTTAGTTCATGTGTCACACAGTCCACTCCTTTCACAGGTAAAGTTTTATGAAAAACAAATAGTGATTATCACAAACATGTTTTTTCAGGTCATCCAACCAATATGTCTTTGTTTTCTTTTTGAACTACAGTGTCTACAACAAATCAGTATCCGAACCAGTTTAACTATAGCCAACTTAGTAGATTCTGTATGTAAGTTGAAACTAAATCTACATTTTTAACGCATTCACTTAACTCATTAACAAACATAATTGCACCTTTTTTGTTATCTTTTTGCAGATTCTGCAACCAACGTTAGCCAAACCAATGAAAATGCAAACCAACCCTTTTCTACTTCCAAATTTTCCAATACATTGTTAACAGGAAGTTCAAATGTTAATAATACAACTGAGGTTTCAAATTCAGAATTACCTAAGAGGAAACCTGGTCGTCCTCGTAAAACTCCTCTGACCAACAACCTTACATCACAGAATGTTCTATTGGATTCTTCACAACCATTTGTACAAAAACCAGTTTCAAAACGATTCATGCCTTGGAAAGACTTAGGTGTTGGTTCTTCAAATCATAACCTTCGAATTCCTGAAGTAACACATGCTCCTACTAATGAAAACACTTACACAAGTAAGTTTTATAATTTATTTTTTTAGTACATTTTGTATTGATTTGTTTTAACATTTTCATTAGTTTTGTTATTTAAATTTGTAAACCAACAGGTGTGACACCGTCTACTCCTTTAACAAGTAAAGTTTGACGACAATCCATCATGATTACCACCGACATGTTTTTTCAGGTTATCCAACCAATATGACTTTGTTTTCTTTTTATTACAGTATCTACAACAGATCAGTATCCGAACCAGTTAAGCTACAGCCAACTTAATTATCAACCTATATCTACACAAAACACCATGCATTACGGCAGTAAGTTTTGTTTTTATATTGTACATTTTACTTCAGATTTAATATTTTGTTTGTAAGTTGAAACTAAATCTACATTTTCTACACATACACTTAAGTCATTAACAAACATAATTGCACCATTTTATTATGTCTTTGCAGATTATGCAACCAACGTTAGCGAAACCAATGAGAATGGAAACCAAACCTTTTCTACGTCCAAACTTACCAATACACTGTTAACAGAAAGTTCAAATGTTACTAATACAACTGAGGATTCAAATTCGCAATTACCTAAGAGGAAACCTGGTCGTCCACGTAAAACTCATCTTACCACAAACCTTACATCACAGAAAGTTGTGTTGGATTCTTCACAACCATTTGTACAAAAACCAGTTGCAAAACGAGGCAGGCCTCGGAAAGACTTAGGTGTTGTATCTTCAAATCACAACCTTCAAACCCCTGAAGTAACACATGCTATACCTACTAATGAGAACACTTATACAAGTAATTTTTATAATTTATGTTTTTGTTACATTTTGTGTTGATTTGTTTCAACATTTTCATTAGTTTTGTTTTTTTAATTTGTAAACCAACAGGTGACGTTTCAAAGGAAAATCCAAGAAGAAAGTTTAAAAACAAAACTCCAATACCATTTGACATTGTTGATTGTTTATTTACATTAACATAATTATATATAAATTCAGGCATATATAGTGTCTTTTTTACATTTGCACTAATAACCGGTGTATCCTTTATATAGGTTATGTAAATCATGTTCATGAAAGTACTTCAACAAATTCTAATGTTTCTTCAAATTTAGAAGACAGAGCACATATCCATGAACAATCAATACCGAATGTTAATAACGTTGTACTGACAGACGAAGAATCTGAAGATGAACATGGATATATTGATCGAATTGTAGGCATTTCTAAGGGAATTTTTTTTAACTAATTTAAAACCAAGTATGCTAATATATTTTTGGAGAACCATTTTGTTTTTAATTTTTAATTTAGTGTAATGCATCTATAACATACACTTTCATTTGTGTAATTAGATTACTTTGACCACGGAGATCCAACGTATACATGCAAGAGTTGTGGTGCAATGTTGTGGTTAGCAGAAGCTAAGGTAAGATTGAACAATGTAACTACTAAAGATTCATTCTCCCTTTTGTTGTAGCAAAGGAAAAGTTGTGCTACCAGTTGCATTAAAGGATCCACCGCCGTTATTAAAGGGACTTATGAATGGAGAAAATCCAAAAAGCAAGAGATTCTGGGAGAACATAAGACGTTACAATTCTATGTTTGCTTTTACATCCATGGGTGGTACTGTCGATCATAGTGTTAACACAGGTCGTGGCCCATTTTGTTTTAGAATTCAGGGAAAACTATCACATGTTGGGGGATTTGTTACCCAAAGATGGCGAGACACAAAAGTTTTCTCAGCTCTACATTTATGATCCACCAAACGAGATTGAAAATCGAATCAATGCTGTCAGGTATACTTTATTACTCAGTATTTTAGACTAAATTTTTTCCTTTTAACTAAAACATATTGATTGCAATCACATATCAAATGGTGCAGTTCAAGAGGTAATGGGTCGTCTTCATCAAATAGTGACATGGATCGTACGTTAACTAAACAGATTAAACAAATGCTTGATCGTCAAAACCCTTTGGTTCAGAAGTTCCGAATGGCTAGTCTACAATTGGCTGCTAGTCAAGAAAATGTCAAGATAAGGCTTTTAGGAAAACGTGAAAAGGATGGCAGACAATATGATCTTCCAACCGCTAATGAGGTTGCTGCACTTATCGTTGGTGATTTTAATGAGCAGCATAACGAAAGGGACATTCTCGTCCATAAGAACAGTGGCAAAATCAAAAGGATTAGTGAATTGCATGTCTCATACCTCCCCTTGCAGTGCCCTATCTTATTCCAGTACGCGGAAGATGGATATAGGACATATATATACCATCAAGGAGTTACAGATCAAACACCAGATAAGGATAAAAAACGTGTCACCATGCGTGAATGGTTTGCTTACCGTATACAAGACCGCCCCAATAAATTTTCAACCATTCTAAATGGTAGGCGTTTATTTCAGCAGTTTTTGGTCGATGGCTATACCATGGTTGAAGCTGAGAGGATGTTGTATGTTCGTAATCAACAACAAGATCTAAGATGTGAAACTTATTCAAGATTAGTTGCGGCAGCAGAATCATCCAACCAAGAAAATAAAAAACGTGGTAAGAAAGTAATTTTGCCTTCGTCCTTCACAGGGAGCCCAAGATACATGATGCAAAATTACTTAGATGCCATGGCAATGTGCAAGTGGTATGGTTACCCTGACTTATTTATAACTTTTACATGCAATCCTAAGTGGCCCGAAATTACAAGGTACCTGAAAAAAAGGGTCTCAAATTAGAAGATCGTCCCGACGTCACAACCAGAGTCTTTAAAATGAAGCTTGATACGTTGATAAAGGACATTAAAGAAAAGCGTATTTTTGGCAAAGTCAAAGCAGGTATGTTACCAAAATCCTTATAGACTGTGCATACTTTTTTGTCTAAATTATAAGCAGTATATTTATATAAAAGTCAGGTTATGTACACAAACAATTTACGATGTTAATCACTATATATTAATATGTACTTCCTTTTTCCTGTTATTTTGTAGAGGTGTACACGATAGAATTCCATAAACGCGGATTGCCTCATTGTCACCTATGCGTATGGTTGGAAACAGAATCTAAATTGAGATTTCCTGCCGATATTGACAGATGTATATCGGCTGAGATTCCTGATAAAGATACAGACCCGGAACTCTACCAATTGGTCAAGGAATTTATGATGCATGGTCCGTGTGGTCCTGAACATAGGAGCTGCCCTTGCATGGTAGAGAATAAGTGTTCCAAAAAGTTTCCGAAGCAATTTAATGAATATAATTTCATTGATGAAAGTGGGTATGCCATCTACAAGAGAAGTGATAATGGCAGAACTATTCAGAAGCAAGGTGCCGATCTTGATAATACCTTTGTTGTTCCTTACAGTCCAACTTTTTTGCAAACGGTACCAAGCTCACATCAATGTCGAATGGTGCAATAAATTTGCATCTATCAAGTACCTTTTCAAATATATTAACAAGGGCCCGGATAGAGTCACGACAGTAATGGAAGACGAAGAAAATGATGAGATTAACGACTTCTATGATTGTCGGTATTTATCAGCATGCGAGGCTGCGTGGAGAATATTCAAATTTGATATTCATCATAGGTATCCTTCTGTAGAGCATTTGCCTTTTCATCTTCCAAATGAACATTCGGTGTTATTTGATCCAACCGAAAGTATAGACTTTCAACTTGAAAAGGATTCAGCCAATACAACAAAGTTCTTACAGTGGATGGAAACAAATAAAACCAATGTGTTAGCACGTAAGCTTTTGTATGTTGAGTTTCCAAAACATTTCGTTTGGAACAAGTCTGATTTGGTATGGACTCGACGCAAGCAAGGTAAGAGCATAGGCGGAATTCATCACGTCCCGCCTAATTGGGGAGAGCTTTTTTATCTTCGTATGCTGTTAAACCATGTCAGAGGTGCAACCGGTTGGGAAAGTTTTAAGAAGTATGATAATGTGGTGTATAGTACATACAAAGAAGCTTGCTTTGCACATGGTTTGTTAGATGACGATAAGGAATACATCGATGGTATAATTGAAGCAAGTCAGTGGGGGATCGGAGATTACTTGCGATCTTATTTTGTCAAATTAATACTATCAGATAGTATGTCTAGGCCAGAAATCGTTTGGGAAAAGTCATGGAGACTTTTAGCAGAAGACGTTTTAGATAAAGAAAGGCGGAAACGAAATCATCCAGGTATGACAACTGTTTTTTTTTTGTCAAACATTTTAACTTTAATCATCAATTTTGGTTCCTATATATGATTTTCATAGCAGCTTATTTGACTCACATATACACATAATTAAAATTAAGTATGACAATTAAAGTTGTAGGTGATATTCCTATATAGGTGTATTATATCCCTGAATCATTAGTCATATGACTTCGTATTCGTTAGCCCTTTTCTTGGACCATGAATTAGTTGACAGGAAATGGATTTCTTAAGCTATAACCAACGGTACTAATGTTTTTTATTATCTATACCCAACAGCATGTTCTAAAATCAAGTAACTCATGCTGTCATATCTTTGTTTCTTTATACTAGAACTTGATATCAAATATTAGATTGTAAAATACTTTATTTCTTTGTTTCTTCTACCAGAACTTGAACTCTCAGATGATCAAAGATACAATATATGCCTGACATATATTGAGGACTCTTCACTCAGCAATTCCAAGAGCCTAAAAAACATTGTTAACATGCCTTATCCCAATTCATAGTTCACAATGGAAACCTACAATAGGTTGATATATGATGAGCTCGATTATAACATTCCAGAATTGGTCACTCAGCATCAACAGTTGTATACGAGTTTAACAGTTAAGCAAAAGGAAATATATGAAACAATAATTGATGCATGTGAGAACAACAAAGGTGGGATGTTTTTTGTATATGGCTATGGTGGAAGAGGCAAGACTTTTTTGTACAAGACGCTCACAACTTCCTTAAGGTCTAAAGGTGACATTGTTTTAAACGTTGCGTCTAGCGGTATTGCTGCTCTTTTGCTTGATGGGGGTAGAACTGCCCATTCTCGGTTTGCTGTTCCGATAAACATTGATGAGGATTCCATGTGTACAATTACTGCAGACAGTCCTCTAGCCGATTTGATTCGCAAAACAAAGCTAATAATATGGGACGAAGCACCGATGGTTCATATACATTGTTTTGAAGCCTTTGATAGGAGTTTACGCGATATAGCCACAGGATTGCACACAAATATTTCTGATAAGGTGTTTGGTGGGAAAGTCGTTGTTTTTGGTGGAGACTTTCGTCAAATTTTACCTGTGATTCCATGTGGCAGTAGACAATATGTTGTACACGCGTCTCTAAACAAGTCTTATTTATGGGATCATTGCAAAGTATTTAAACTTACAGAAAACATGAGGCTTCGTGTTGGTTGCAATCCCTCAGATGCAGAAACAATTAAGGATTTTGCAGATTGGATTTTGAGTATTGGTGACGGGAAAATTGGTGGGAAGAATGATGGTCATGCTGAAATTCAAACCCGAAGAAATGCTCATACCAAATACACCTGATCATGTAGAAGCTATTATAAATGAAACTTATGAAAATTGGCAGGAACACTTGTGGGATCTGACGTATTTCCAAGATAGAGCTATCCTTGCACCCACACATGAAGAGGTCGAAAAAATAAACTATTCAATGATGTCCAAACTACATGGAACAGAGAAGGTTTATTATAGTTCGGATATTGACGTTGATTTTAACTACAACGAGTCGTTGTACTCAACTGAATTTCTAAATTCAATCAAGTGTTCCGGAATTCCAAATCATAAGTTAACTTTGAAGGTCGGTGCTCCTATAATGTGCATGCGTAATATTGATCAAAGAGGTGGCTTGTGTAATGGAACAAGGTTGCAAATTTTGAGAATGGGAATTACTAACATCGAGGCTAAAGTAATATCAGGAGGTAAATTGGGACAAGTTTGTGCTATACCTCGGATGATAATATCTCCGTCTGATAAAAAAATGCCTTTTCAACTCAAAAGAAAACAGTTCCCAATTTCCGTTTCATTTGCCATGACAATAAACAAGAGTCAAGGACAAACGTTGGCAAAGGTGGGTCTTTATTTGGAACGACCGGTTTTCTCACACGGACAACTTTATGTGGCCGTTTCAAGAGTTAAAAGCAAAAAAGTTCTTAAGGTATTGTGTTGTGACAAGGATGGTAACTACACAAATACTACAACAAATGTCGTGTACAAAGAGGTTCTACATAGATTATGAATATTCTCAAGGTTATTATGTGTTTTGTATATACAGTTTTTTTAACTTTTAATAACTATTAAGTTTCAAAGTTGTTATTGTACACTAATTCTTAGTTTGCGGCATTTTTTACACCATCTAGAGTGTTATTGGTTTGCATTTATTCTTACATATTTTTGCATCCATCATATCATTAATAAACAACCTTTTTTTTTCTTCCCTTTTTTGTATGTAAATATACAAAATGTGCATTTCTTTAGATATAAACCGGAAATATTGTAAATTGTGTTATTGTATTTCATACTTCTAAACTCCGAACATTTTGTGTTTTTGTTACGGTTGAATGATAACTTAAAAACTATTATACCATACAATATGTTGAACATTTCTTGAAGCTAGCCGCCCAGCGGGCGGGCCTGTAACTAGTATATATATATTGTAAAAAGCAGGTTTAATCGTAGTTATAAAAGAAATTGAAATCTAATAAAATTAGTTGTTGAAAGAGTCAAACAACTCTTTTTTTTTTCTCCTTCCTTTCTCACGCAAACCACATAGTTAACGGATGAAATGCGCAAGAGGGTGAGTATCATGGCAGGCTAGTGGCTGCGCCAAAACCCATGCCACGTCGGAAATGGCGTGCAAAAATGTGACGATACTAGGGGTATGTTTGGCACGGAGCGGTTTGAAGCTTTTTGGAGCGATGAGCGGTGAGCAGTGAGCATTTTGATTTTTACTAGTCGTTTGGCAAAGGAACGGTGAGCTTTCCTATTTTTTAGGAATGCTCAATTTTCCAATGCTTCTTTAAGAAGCTGTGAGCGGTGAGCAGTGAGCTGCACAGCTACTGCTCACAGCTCACAGCTACTGCTCACTACTACAGCTCACAGCTACTTTTGCCAAACACACCCTAGGTGCTCTAAATATCTTAATCTTAATGCTATGCACTGTAGATTTTACACGGGAGTATTTACCATTCAAAAAAACATTTTGCAAGTTCATTGATATAAAGATTTTGTAAGTTATAACATACATACTTAAAATTAAAGTTTAATAGGAGTATTCGTATTGAAGACACTGCTTTAATAGCAAATGAAACATGTCATCTCATACTTTAATAATTAACTGCATCGTCATAAATGTGTACCTCTTGTTATAATTTTCGTATAGACTAGCTGTGTCTGTCTATATTATTTGCAAAGTTATGGGTTACAGTTATGATTCCATGGTTCTTTCATGGCTCACCACTCACCAATAATATCTTGTCACCTCATTTTATGCCTCTCTCATACTTCATCATACATTTTTAGCGGCAATCATGATTCCATGCCACACCTAATTTTATTTTTAATTTCTGTTTTATATTCATAATTATATTAAACAATTTAATAAAAACATAATATTTCATTAATAATTAAAAGAAAATTACATAATACTTAGAAAAAGAAAAAAAAAAATCACTAGTCATCGAGGTATGGTAAGTCTTGAGCCGCTACGTGCTCCGTAAGATCATATTGGAGACGGTGATGGATATCTTCGTCGAGTAACTCCGGTAGTACATTCGGGTCATAAACTGGCGCGACCGGCTGATCCATTATACGAATCGGTGATATTGTCCTCCCGTCGTCTTTTAAAATCATATTGTGAAATATAACACACGTATAAACGATTTTTAAAATCTTTTCGACGGACATAGCCCGGAGAGGATGACTGAGAATAATCCATTTTCCCTTAAGACGACCAAAAGCTCGTTCGACATCCTTTCGTGCAGACTCTTGTAGCTTCTTGAATCTCTTTTCCTTCGGGTCGGTGGGATACGGATATGCTTTAACAAACGTTGAATACTTAGGATAGATTCCATCGGTAAGATAATATCCACGTTTGTAAAGTCGTCCATTTACGAAAAATGAACTGTTTTGTGCCGTTCCATTTCGCTCCGTAAGATACAATGGAGACTGATTCAAAACATCGTTGTTTGCACCGGGAGGACCAAAAAACGCATGCCAAATCCACAAATCATTTGAAGCGACGGCTTCAAGCATAATAGTCGGGTATTGGTGATCACCTCTCTTATATTGACCTCTCAAATGTCTAGGACAATTTCGCCAAACGAAATGTGTACAATCAATGCTACCAAGCATTCCAGGAATGCGATGTAGTTCTTCATGTGACTCGAATAAGCATGCAACGTCGTGATTTGTCGGCCTACGTAAAAACTCTCGACTATATAATTTAATTATCGCATCGCAAAAATGATCAAGGCATTCACCTGCAAAATTAAAAAAAACTGAAAACTTTATAAAAAAAACCGAATTAAATAAAATTAAAAAAAACGAAAACTTTATAAAAAAACCGAATTAAATAAAATTTAAAAAAAAAACGAAAACTTTATAAAAATGAGAAGGTTAACCGTACGTTCTTCGTGCCATGTTTAAATAGTCATCACATCTATTCGGAGGTTCACCCGTTGCGAGTAGTAAAAATGACCGATGTGCATTTTTGTAACGCCGTGAAACTTTTTTTTCCCCTCGCGTCTTCGCCCTCTTGAAACCATTCGAGTTTGTAGAGCTTGTATTCATACGAAACCTTTCACGAAAAACATGGGCGGGAAACTTTGGGTTTTCTTCGATGAAATAGTCATTCATTAGAATTTGTAGAGCTTTTTCACGAAAACGGGTGACATAATCCCATGTTTCGGTAGTGCTTGAGCTTGCCGTGTCTTCAATGGAATCGTACACGGCTAAAAAGGTTGATAGGGTACTACCTGTGGATAACAATACTTCGGAAGAGTCGGAGGGAAAAACTAACTCGTCCTCGGATGAGGAAGAGGAGGGTGAAGACATTTTGTTTAGAGTATTGTAATGATTTGTTTGAGTAAAAATGTAGGTGATTTGTTTATGTGAAAATATGGTAAATTGGTATAGTTTAAATAGGTAAAAAAAAAAAAAAAGTGAGATTTTTTTTAAATCCCCAACTGTCCTCTCCAATGGCTCTAAACCATCAATACATCACCATGCTTCAACGAGAGCATCACTATGCCTCTCTGATGCCGCAATGGTGGCGGCATTGTTCATTTGCGGCATGCCCCATGCCGATCACCATGTCGAGCCCACTACCACCCCCTAAGTTATGTATTCACTCTTTTAACTACTAGAGAACGTATTTATCTTTGATAAACTTTAAATAAAATATCGCGATTTGCAAAACTCCTGGAATTTGGGCACAACAAATAAAAACACATAATCCAAAAAAAAATCATCACTCTGCTCTTACTCCATCAAGATAAGGTCGTCGTTGATTTTATTTTTTTTTTGCACTAAAAAACTAGTCAAAGTAATTAACTGTCACAAAAATTGCACAAATCTCTTAAGACATGAGATTGGAAGGCGTATACCTTACGTACTTTTTATCTACGTACTTTTTATTAGCAGGTGTGTTGATGATCCTCGCGTTAGAATTAGAACTTGTTTAAGTACACATATTCAAAAATATATGTGTATAAAGCTTTAGATATCAGAGCGCAAGTTGCAAAATTATTTTTTTAAGACTCACACAAAGGCAAGTTAGATGTTTAAATTGGATTTCTTTAAATCTATACGGAGAAATTTTCAAATGCTTACTCTTATTTTGGTGCTTACTGAGGGACAGATCTCCACCATCCATTGAGTTTGATCTAATTGTGGAGATTAATCTAAGATTTATTCATACAAACATAGTTTCTTGTCCAAATATATATAGAGCCTTTTTTTTTTCTTTCATTTGCAAAATTAATTTTCACACAGTTCCTGAGTATTTTCTCCCAACTTCACTGTCGGCGTCAATAAACTCGCCGGAGTTATCCCGCCGGAAATTGGACGTCATCACTCTCCGTTCACTCAACTTGTGAAACAACATCTTTAACGAGACTTTCCAGCCAAAATTTTCAAACCTTAAGCTTTTAAAAGTGCTTGATATTTATAACGATAATATGACCGGTGACTTACCGGTGGCTGTTGCCGGAATGACGAATCTCCGACATCATCCCTTTGTAATCAGTTAGTTGCTCCACCAGGGGTTCGTGTGCACTATCATATTGCTAGTTGAATTGAGGTGCACACCAAGTGTTTGATGAAATGTGTGACTGAAAAATCTTGTTCTCAATTGTAGATTACAACTTTGGATCGGTTAAGGTCATGGAGGGCCACATCTTTAGTGTGTATCTGATATTTTGGTGCTACAGCTAACTGCAAGTTTGTTCAAAAAAAAGTTAACTGCAAGTTTTTTTTTGGTATAATGGTACTGTTTGGTTTTATGTCTTCACATGGGTACAGACCTTCACCTATATATGGTTCTTATTGACTTTTTTATGGTTGCAAAAGGTAAAAGGTTGTGATTGGTCCTCCGAGCATGATGGCAGCATATCTCCTACAAGTATATTATGTTGTGAATCTTGTTCTATGTTGTAGATTGTTGGGCTTTTAGTATAAACATTTAGTGTGTTTAGTTTCATGTGAGGTTTTAGTTTAGTGTTGGTAGCTTTTTGATCTTCTTTTCTTATATTTTTTTTCCGGATCCCTTCCTCTTTTAAGTAGCTTATTAATTGAGGATGGATGACTTGTATTGTATCTTTGTTCTTGTTTAGGGGTTTTAATATATGTTGCCTTTCTGTAAAAAAAAATGGCACATGAGTTGTCTTTTAGTTTAGATGGTGTTACTTGGAGAAAAGTAAATTGATTGATCAGTGCTCATATTGGTTGGTTCCTGAAACATAGATACAGGTAATGGGTGTGGTGCTAATTAAACATAGATTTAAGTGGTATTTAAAGGTGACACTTCACTAGTTTATCTCTGATATTATACTTTATTTATTTGATAGCTTGATTATCGCAAGTAATATTACATTAAAATGAAGAAAATATGCAAGTCACATAGATGATGTCTATTTTTGGTTATTTTAGTGATTTATCACATGTGATATTACTCATATGTATAATAGAATAATTAAATTATATTACTTTATCACATGTGATATTACTTATCTATACTATCTATAATAGAAAAATGGTTAAATTGAAAAGTGAAAAGTCAAGAAAGTGAAATGTGAAAAAAATTAAAAATGAAATGTTGAAATAATTAAAAAGAAAGTAATTTCAACTATTAATACCTACATATGTTTCAAAAGGAAACTATTAATACACATCGAAAACCGGGTTGACCCAGGACGCTTCAAACCCGGCGGGTTGACCCGGTTTAATTTGACCCGTTTTTTCGACCCAACCCATCGGGTTGACCCGGTTTATATTAATTCGTTTTTTAACCGGAACGGTTCAACCAATTGAATCTCCCGGGTCGAACCGGGTTTCAAAATATTATGTTAATCCCCAATTTCTCAAACTTTTACTATTTTTCGTTTATAACCCATAAACTTTTTTTATCACTAAAACTATCTTATTGAAAAGTACAATAAAATTTTCACAATGTACAATTTAAACAAGCTACAACATAATTCTAAATATAAAATAATTAAACATACTAATTAATATTATTTTTAAAACACCCTAAAATAAAAAGTACATGTTGTTATAGACATTATACAAATTAATAAACACACAAAGCTTCATACAAGCTAACAAGTTGATGGTACATATAGTTTTGATAATCGGATCGGACCAACGGGTTCAACCGGAAACCGGTGTCGCCACCAGTTCGGCTAACCAATAACAACCATCCGAAAATGAACTAGAGATGACCCGTTGAAACCGATACAAACAGTGAATCAGTCTCATCGAGATCTATTTCTCCGGTTAATCGTCACACAGGCCGCCGCAACGCGCGGGGTACCCTGTTACACTATATATAAAGGAAAACCAAAAGTAAAAAGTGAAAATTTGAAACTATTAATACATATTGAAAACTGGGTTGACCCTGGACGCTTCAAAACCGATGGGTTGACCCTGTTTAATTTGACCCATTTTGACCAAACCAGACGGGTTGACTCGGTTTAAATCGACTCGTTTTTCGACGGGAACGGTTCAACCGGTTGAACCACCCGGGTCGTACCGGGTTTCAAAACATTATGTTTAATCCCCAAATCTTCAAACTTTTATTATTTTTCGTTTAGAACCCATAAACGTTTTTTAACACAAAACGATTTGTCGCTATATAAATATATTATATATATAAGTTTTTTTTCAAAAACGATTATAATGTTTTACAATTAAGAGAAAATATGTGTCCGTTAGTGCACATTTAACTTTTCAATAAGCTAAATACGCCCATTTCAAAAAGAAAAATGGGGCTAAATGTGCCTAAATCTTTTATAAAATAGCCAAAATTAGCCAATTTTTTTATTTTTATTTTGGGCTAATCACATTCATGCTAATTTTGGTACTTGCATTCTTCTTAACAACGGCACCATTAATCCCATCCTTGTTAGTTTTACGCGACAAGTAACGTGTGTTGTTAGTTTTATCTCATAACTGATGTAATGTTTACTTTCATTTTCATTAAATGTTTTTATATGTTGTTTGATAGATGTTAAGAATTTTGTCTAGACTTTAGTTATCGTATAATACAACCGTTTGCAATTGCATTTCATCGGTTCACGTTCTATTTTAAACGCTACACAAAACACTCACCACAGTATCACAAATCATTAATTATCTGACGCTAGAAACCGCTGCCGCTAGGCGCGGGTACTCGTCTAGTATGTAGAATACTAAAACTAATGTCACATTTTATTGCTTTACCACTTGTGATATTACTCTTAAGTGACTAAGACAGACAATTGAAATGTAATCTAGCCGATAAATCAAATAGAAAGTTCTATCAACACTCTCCAATTGGCCTTTTGGAGACTTTTAATTGTAACTTTTTACTTTTGATTTATCTACTGTGATAAATACAATATTTGACATGGCATAAATAAAAGAGCAATGGGTTTATGGTTTATGTATATATCACTTATAATATTAGATCATAACCATCTCCACCATTGATCTTATCATTTTTCATTTGTGATATTGTACCTAGTGGTTAAGGGTTTAGGGTTTTTGGTATATATCTATTTTGATATTATACCTAGTGGTTAGGAGTTTAGGATTTTTGGTATAGGGTTTGAGCTTCTTGAGTTTGTTTATAAAGATGTTGTGATTTCTTCAACTGTAGTTTCTTTAGTTTGGTGATTCAACCATTAACTATGTTTTTGAAATACCTATCACAAGTGATAATAGTGCTTCTTCTTTTTGTTGAATCAATGGTAGTGATGGAGGAACATGTGATATCACAGGTGATATTATGTGATATCATAGGTGATATCACTTGTGATATCATAGGTGATATCACTTGTGATATCACAGGTGTTTGAGCTTCTTTGGGTTTTTTTATAAAGATGTTAAGTGTTTCGTCATTCATTTCATGAGAATCTTTGCAGTGTATCTCATTCTTATGTTGTTAAGCTTTTGGAGGAACCTTTGATATCATAGCTGATATCACAAGTGCGTCAGCTTTCTTCTATTTATTGAATTAGTGGTGGTGATGGAGGAACCTGTGACATGAGAGGTGCTATCACAGGTGATATCATAACATACATTCAACTAAATAACATACATTCAACCAAATAACAACACTATTTATTCTTCTTGTTCATCACTCACCTAACACATATACTCTAATAATGATGAAAAACAATGCTTCAATCTCATGCAACCAAATAACAACACTTTCTCATTCTAAAAAACTAAATTAATTTATAAAAAAAAAATAAATAAATAAAATAAAAAATAAAAAAAAATCTTTCTCCGTAACATAACATATAAGAAACGAGTCTGAATTAATCTTTATTCTCATATTCTTATTGACAACACTCGCCGGAACATTCTTTCTTCGTAACATGAATTCACATTCTGACACCGTCACCACCGACTTCAAGTCATCATCTCCATCTTCCGAAACTAACGCCGTTAAAAACTCACCTTCTAGTTTAGGTAATGACGGTGTGTGGCTTTGTCGTGGTAGATGCTTGTATCGCTTTTTCGTGGATTTGAACACCGGTGGATAGCATGTGTTATCACCGGTGTGATATCACATGTGCTACCACTGGTGATATCACATGTGCAATCACAGATGATATTAACTGTGTATCATCGGTGATAGCACATATGATATCACAGGTATTTGAGTTTCTTCAGTTTATTTTGTGGATATGTTGTTCTTTGTTCAACCACAACTGCAGTTTTTTTTATTGGGACATTTTTTTGCACATGTCTCATTCAAATCTGCATCAAAATATTTTCATATTTCTTTATTAATGTACGAATGGTTTACTCTTTTCAACATCATATGCCAACAAAATAGTATTCATCATCACATTAGATATATTACCAATCAACAATAATTTAACTCTTATATCACAGGTGATATACTAATAATCAATATTGTTTTCAAATACCTAATTTATCCATTATACAGAAAAATTCACCACAAATCTAATAGATGCATCATAGTATCTCTTGTGTTTGGTTAACCCTAACCTTTAATTTCTCATATTATAACAAAAATCATCACATCATCAAAAATTATCAAAATTTAATCGATAAAAACTAATATGAAAAATTGCCAGAGAATTAGGTCCCATAGTGGCACCTCTTCCAAATACAAATATGAAAATGTGTAGTAGCCACATCATAATAGTCCAACTAAGCTAATGATTCATTATTAATATAGTTTGAAACAAAATACTTACTTAACGATTCAATTCCTATCATAAATTTGAATATATCAATGAGAAATGGAGAATCGTAAATGAAATCATTCAAATCACTTTCATTTCTTCCGATGTATTCTATCACAGCCTACAAAATAAGTATACACAACATTTTAGGAAGCTATGCATGACATCATATCATATAAAAAATATATAAAAGTTGTTATATCTTATGAATCTGAGTAATGGCACATATGAACAAGCAAGAGAATGCTTTTTTCGATGACATCAATGGGACAGGATGACATCAATCAGCTCATTTTGAAGCGTCTTTTTCCCCGTATTCGTGTTTGTAGGCATTGATTCTTCCATTTTTTTTGTTCTTTAAGTGATTTGTAAGGTTAATCATGGTTGATTTTTGATTTGTGGCTAGGGTTTGAATATTGGTAGAGAGAGAAAGTGGGGGTGAAGTGTGTGGGATTTGAGGAAAATTGAGATACTGATAGTTATTATGCAATTTACATATCTAGTCCCTCCGTTTTCTTTTAAATATTTACATTATTAGCCCTTCCGTGTTTTTTTTCCTTAATTTTTGTTCTTTTGATCCAATGGTCAAGATGTGTTCATTGGTATGTAGGGAAAAGTGGGTATTGAAAATAATTAGTTAAAGCAAAATATATATAAGAGGAATTTTTATTTGCATACTCTTATTTTGGTGCTTACCAAGGGACAAATCATCGCCTTCTATTTAGATTGATCTAATGGTTGAGATTAATCTAAGATTTAATATGTTTAACCTTAATCTTCCAACTATATAAAGTCTTTATTTATTTTTCTTTTTACCATTCGTCATTTTTTACACACACTTTGTATGTGTTTTCCTCTGCTCTCATTTTTTCCCTCCAAAAGTTAGTTATCCCGATCCACAATTACCATTCCGATCATCATCACCGTTCTGATCATCATCACCTTCACCATTCCAATCACCATCACCGTTCCGATCATTATCTCATCATCACCTCCGGTAAGTAGCAGATTTTGATTTGAATGAACCGTTTGTTTCAGAAGCTTATTTGATTTATATTGTTGTGGTTGATAATGATGTTGAATCACTTGTTAATTATGTGGATCAAGTTGTGTAACAATCCTTCTTATCAAGTTGCACACCAAGTGTTTGATAAAATGTGTGAGTGAAAAATATTTGATAATCTTGTTATATGCTCCTGTAATTTTACTTATTAATTAAGTTGTTAGTTGAATTTATGTTTTTAACAACACTGAAATGCTATTTTTATGTCTGATTGCTGTTTTTGAATCTGCTCTCTATCGTACGTGTGGTATCACCAGTGATATCCGAAGTTAATGATATTATAATTTTGTTGTTTTATGTGCTTCTCAAGATACAACCATTGGATGCAGTAGAAGCTCTCATGTCTTGGCAGATGCTTATAATGGTGGGCATGGAAGTTTGAATTATGGAAATAAATTAGCTAACCGGAGTTCAGGGTGTTCAGCTCCTGTTTGGCTTGAAACTGGAGATGCGGTCGGTAATGTTTTTCTTATGAAACTTAGTGCTTGTTAAGATAGGTTCTATTAATGTATGCGATGTATGAATGCTTTAACTTTGTCGAGATCACAGTAACTATGTATTCTGAGATGTGTGGTGAAGCTCGTGATCGCAATTTATACTTTTTAACACTGAACTAAATTTTCTCTCAGAATGATGCTGCAAAACCTGTTGGAAAAGTTTTAGAACCATTCAAGGCCCCTTTCACCTTATTGGACAAGGTAAAACACTTTATGATATATTTATTTCCTAGTAAAATGCTTTTGGTTGTTATCCTTGTGGAGGTCGTTGCCTAGGTGTTATCTACCTTTACATATTCGGTCTCGTCTTGAATGATACAACATAATTGTTATAGTATGCACATATCTTTGTGAGTTCAGTTCCCAATAGGATATTTAATGTACAATTGAAATCGAGAGGGAATCAACTGGGTATAAAAGAGTTACAAATAAACAAAATCTTGCTTTTGAACTGTAGCTTTGTAGTATCACTTGTGATATTTGTAGTATCACTTGTGATATTTTGTTTTTTATACGTTTTGATATTTATAGGTTAAACTTTATTATATGTCATGTAAATTATCACTAGTGATATTTCATTGTTATTGTTTTATAATTATTCTTAAATCTTATTTTTTTTAAGTTGTGATAATACCCTATTTACCGTATGTTTACCTTTGTTTACAGCTTCTTATAGTGTGAAAACACATAAGTCGTTTAATCATCATGAGTTTATTGACACTCCTGGGGGATAAGTTTTTTTGGTTCCTGGAGTTTCGGCTAGTGCGTTACTAGTATTCTCTAGTCATTGCCCCGGGGGCGGTGTTCCTGGAGGCGGCTCCGTTGAAGGTGAATCTGCTGCAGTCGAAGTCTGATTTTACATTTTTTTTTAATTTATTTTGTTTGATGTAACACTTGTAATTCATAGCTTTTCAATATTGCTAAAAAACTTATGCTCAATAGTTTGGAATGATTTTATGAGGATTTTTGTGATTCATACAGTTCTTTGTATCTGGTATCACTTGTGATATTCTGTTAAAAATGAGGCAACACTTGGTTTTGATTTTGATGTTTGTACCACTTATGATATTCTGTTAAATTTGATGTAACACTTTCTTTGATTTTTAGATATGTCAAGTTTTTTATTTTTGTAGTTTTATTTCTTGTTTTTATACATATTTGGTATATGTAATATGCAGTGTTATATCTCTTAGGAGCTAATGTATTCAAACGAATTTTCTTTGGGCACCCTTTCCTATTGCAAACTAAATACTTATCTTTTACAAATCCATCCCTTAATCTTTTCTGAGTAGACTTTCTAATACCAAATCCTTCCTCTGAAGCATATCTCATGTACATACTAATGCAATCCTCAACAGAATCATAAACACTAAACAAAACTGGTAGCACACTAGCAGCAACTCTAGGAACCCAAAAAACCGATCCACCATGAGTATCAATAAAATCATGATGAATAAAACAAGGAGGAGTTTTCAAACCACTAGAAGCTGTAAAGAAGGTGATAAAACACAAAGTCAAAAAGCATAACACAATAACTTCAAAAAAATTCTTAAAATATCACTGGTGATACTATACATTACTTGAAATATCACTGGTGATACTATGAATCAAAAATATCACCAGTGACAATATAACAGATGATTCAACAAAAAGACTAAACTGAAACAACAACACATCCAATCAAAAACTAACAGCTTATTTAAAAGCAATATAACATCTACATTAATATACTTAAGCACTATCATAACAAAAAACACAAAAAACCTATAACTCAGAATTCAGCAACATAAATTGACAACAACTATAACTCATTTTCAGTCAATATATGCAACAACTGCAAACACGACTATTCTTCTTAAATATGCAACAACTGCTTTACGAAATCTTTTGACTACATAGCAAAACGCTTCCCGATATGGTGACTTTGTGAACTGGAGGTTGTTTCTTACTTCTTTTCTTTTTCATTTCATTTAGACTTGTATTCCAATCTGCACAAAACAAATCCCAAGTAAGTTTTTATGAATATTTATTCCTGATAAATATAAACTCTGAATGTTTATGCGTCATACAATTTTATAACATTCTACTGCAAGTATGTCATATCAATTTGTATCACAGGTGATATAACACAGAAGCTAAATGTCAAAACAAGTATGCCGCATACATACAGGGTTTATCGCAGTTGATATTTTTCTAAAGGAGACATGCTTATATGTTGCAATTTACCTTTTTCCTTATCAATCTCTGGAGATATGCCCAAAAATTTGCTTGTCGACAAAACTGCATTTACAATTTTTTTTAGAAACAAACAGAATGTCTGCAATTTTTATATTTAAAGATTTATTAGCAGACAAAAACTGACCGTTTAAAGCTTGTATTGTCTCCAGATGCTTGTAAATATCATCTTCTATATTTTTTTTCAAAATCAAAATTTTAATGTCTTATGTTATATAAAACAAAAAGACACTATAAATTCTAATCAAGATTTATTTGAAATATAGTTATTTCAAGTATAACGGCTTATCATCACAGTTGTTATACTAACAAAAAAAAAAAAAAAAAATCACTATATTTGTTTTATCACTGGTGATATACCATTAAATATTTAAGTTATCCGCGACTGCTCTTCATCATCACCACTACCATCAGTACCACTACCACTACCAAAAGTCAAAGCTAAACCACCACCACTACCACGAAGAACACTAAAAATGTATCAGTTATCGCGCTACATGATCACTAATCGTGTGATAACTAATCAATAATCGCTACATCTGTTTTTATCACTAGTGATATACCATAAAATATTTCTCTGTCACACTCAAAAACGCATCATAAGTTATATCAAAAATTATACTTGTAACAAGCTACCACTACCACCACCACTACCACTACCACTACCACCATCACCACCACCACCACTACCACTACCACTACCAAAAATCAAAACTAAACCACTACCACTACCACTACCACTGTTTTTTTTTTCACCATATTCAAATCAGTACCACATCTACCACAACTGTTTTTATCACTAGTGATATTTTTCCAAAATCTTTAATAAATCAGGAAAAACATCTAAAATCAGCAAAAACTGAAAAATCTTAATAAATATCTTCTTCTTTTACAGTATGACAGCAAAATCTCAAATAAATACATAATCATCAATTTCATGACAGTAATACAACAAAAAAATACAGAAAAATGTTCATAAATAGCAATAACATTCATAAATAAGTATAAAATCAGTAGAGATACATAAATAACATCTAAATAATTAGTTTGAAGCTTCGTACCATCATTTTCGGAGTCGGTAGGTTTATTTTGATCCATTTTTTTTGTGCTTCTGCTTTTTCAGTTGAAGATTGTTGCATTTTTGTGTTTTTTTTTATTTTGACGGTTAATTGTTGGTTGATTTTGATAGTTAGGGTTTGTTTTTAGTGAGAGAATTAAGAGAGAGAAAGGGAGGTTTAGTTTTTTATGATGAAATGAGTGCCTGTGTTGTGTTTTTGTGGTGGGGAAAGTTTCAGCTTTTGACAAGAATGGTCCCTCTGTGTTTTTAATCCTTAAAAAATGTTTGATCCAACGGCTAGGAATTGTCCCTTGGTAAGTAGCAGATTTTGAGTTTGTGAAATAAAGCGCCTCATCTCTATGAGACATTTAAATAAGAACATTTGATAACTCAAATATTACCGTTCATCCATCGTAATTTGAGTCGTTAAATGTCACAAACACCCCTTCAACTTCACTAAACTACAAAATAGCCCTTAAGCTCATAAATATTTGGAATTTAACATACTTTTTAACTTTCATAATATAACACTTTAACCCCTAAATCTATTAACATCTATACTTCTACAGTTTCTACTCGTTGCTTTGCACTAAAGTCTATATACCTTTTGCATTGTTTTTCTTTTTGAAACTTTTTATCGTAAAAACACATTATTGCTTCAACTTTATTTCACATTTACAATTTTTTTTTTGTCGCTACAAGGCGCGGGTATTAATACCTTGTTCTCACATAAAACATAACTTACAGATGGTATAAGTTATTACGAAACTACTAAGCATTTATGGGTGTTTGATCTAAGCTAATTTAACATAACTCGTAATTTTTAAAGAAGAAGTTTTTCGTTATATTCCCTCCGCCGGAAATAAATGTTCACCGACAAAAAACACACAGTTTAACAAAAATATAGTTATTATAGCTTTCTATTTATTACTTTTTGTAGAATGATAAATCTACACTTAGCTATTTAATTAAAATCTCCTTTAAAGTTTGTAATAATAACCTCAAATAAGGGTAATATGGTAAACTAGATTAAAATTTCATTTCTAATTTTAATAGTGGACAATTAAATGTGAGAAAATACAAAAAAGAAACATGGACAATAAATGTGAGATAGAGGGAGTATAAATGCATTTTTCACTTGCCTCGTTTGTCATCATACTTTTTTACTTCAACGGTTTTGATTATCGCCTTTGGTGAATCTATATCCAAAAAGACTTGCTTTCTGTAAAATAACAAAGAGTTATTATTAGTAATTGTATTTTTGTGATTATATAAGAAGGATTGAATATATATTTATAATAAATATATAGCCTTGTGGACAAGCAATTAGGATGAGCATGAGGCGGTCTTTGGTTAAAACCAAACCCTGAACCAGAGGTACGGTTTTTGATTTGGTTTTTAAGTTTTTTTATTAAATCAGTTCGGTTTCGATTTTTTTACCTTTGGATACACTAATAAATAAACTAGTTAGTTATGAACAATCATAGCTCCTAACCTATTTCGCCATTTTTCCTTCTTGATTTCAATCCATAAAAAATAACAACTACCAAGTTTCACATTAAACATAGAAAATATGTTTCCAAACATCATTATTCGAACAAGATTAATACTAGTAGGATAACATCTGACAATCCAAAACTATCAAATAAAGAACGAAACAGCAATATAAATAATATAAATAATATAAAATGCAAGTCCTAGCATTTTAAACACTTTTTACATAAGTCTAAGAGATATACTCAATCTTTCGTAGAAATAATTAAGTAGATAAGATTATTTTAAATTATTTGAAAATAGATAAATATGAGGCGGGACGGTTTTTTCTGTTCGGTTTTTCATATGAACCAAAAACCGCCCCAAACATTCGTTTTCTAGAAACCACAACCGCCCATGCCGGTTTTTCATTTGGTTTGGTTTTTTCGGTGCATTTTTTTCAGTGTTTTTGGTTTTGATTCGATTTTCGGTTTATGCTCACCACCGCAAGCAATCGTAACTCTAAACCTAATTGACCCTAAGCCTACAATTACGTTTGGGCCAATTAACCTAGTTATCAAACACTCCCCCACAGTTTGAATGGGAGGCTTCCGGATGGACAAACTGTAACATATGTTGAAAGCTGCTTCTTCTTCTTTTCTTCTATCATCTTCTTTGTTGTTTGTTTAAGCAAAAGTATAATTGTATTTGACGACATAGTTGTTTACTGATTGCGGCTTCCTCCTTTGCGTGACGCTTTCTTTTTTTTACGTCATGGCTTGTTTGCACTTAGATAGGAGCAAAAATTTTGACCAACGATTTTCGAAAAATAACAATGATCTCCAATCGTAAAACAAAGAGTAATGTTAACTATTTTCGAAAAATGACAATGTAATCTAAAAGTATTTATATATTTAACAAAAACCCCATATACTTCCGAATTTTTTTTATAAACAATTATTATTATTATTATTATTATTATTATTATTATTATTTTAAGCATCACTTTATTAGAAAATAAAAGGATTTACAAGAAATTAGTAGGGAGCCGAGATACTAACTGGGCCCCCATTTCTCTAACTATACCGAAGCTAGTCCTACTAAAAATATGAGCATCAGCACGCTCCAATGTCTGTCACCAAGACATTTAAATTATTATTATTATTATTAGAGTTAATTACACAAATGGTCACTGTGGTTTGTTGGATTTTTCAATTTCAGTCACTAAATGTGTAAAAAAGGATGAAAACATGTAAAAACAGACGAAAACATGTAAAAACGGACGAAAACGTGTAAAAACAGACGAAAACATGTAAAAACGGACGAAAACGTAAGAAAACTAAATTTTCGGTTATTTACTAACGACCGTTAGTATAAAGGACTAACGGCCGTTACTTAATTGTCATTTGAAACCACAGTGACCATTTATGTAATTAACTCATTTGAAAAAGAATGTGACAAGGGCTTTTTGGTCATTTTATACGGATTTGGACTGGATCCGTAATAAAAAGATACCACAATGACTGAATCAGTCAAAAAAAAAGTTTAGTGACTGAAAGTGAAAAATCCAACAAACCACAGTGACCATTTGTGTAATTAACTCTTATTATTATTATTATTATTATTATTATTATTATTATTATTATTATTATTATTATTATTATTATTATTATTATTATTATTATTATTATTATTATATAAAACATAATTAGAAAATCATATGATTTACAAGAAATTAGTGGGGAGTCGAGAAACTAATCGGGCCTCCACTCCTCTAGCTATAGCAAAACTAATCCTAATAAAAATATGATCAGTAGCACGTGCACCAATTCGCTGAGTCAACGAGAAATTTCAGGCGAGCTTTAGTAAGGTTACCGCATCCTTATCAAGCTCTCCAAAGGAAGAGAATGAGAAAGGGAGAAACCTATATCCAATGCCCGCACATTATTATTATTATTATTATTATTATTATTATTATTATTATTATTATTATTATTATTATTATTATTATTATTATTATTATTATTATTATTATTATTATTATTATTATTATTATTATTATTATTTATTTATTTGTTTATTTATTATAAACATCACTTTATTAGAAACTCAAAGGATTTACAAGAAGTTAGTGGAAAGCCTAGATACTAACTGGGCTCCCACTCCTCTAGCTATAAAAAAGCTAATCCTACTAAAGATATGAGAAGCAGCACGTGCTCCAATGTCTTGGGTCATTGAGAACTTTCGAATTCGCTTCAGTAAGGTTACAACATCCTTCTCAAGTTCCCCAAAGGAAGAGAATGAGAAGGGGAGAAACCCATATCTAATATTCGCGCACTTAGCCTCATACTTGACGCGTTTACGTTGTGCGGCCACAGACACCGCACGACCAGGCACAAAATCAACCATACCAGTTTGCGTCAAGGGCGAAGACCCAGTCAAATCAACACATACATCAAGCCCTCCGTCCCATGAGTAGAGCAACATATCAGCTGGACGTAAGGGTTTGTCCCTTTCTCCACTAAGCCCGATGTCAACTTCCTTACGAGCTGAAATCCCCGATCGAGAACAGATGTCAACCAAGGTATCGCGCACCACGTTATGCCGATGTTTATAACATCACTTTATTATTATTATTATTATTATTATTATTATTATTATTATTATTATTATTATTATTATAACATCACTCTATAACATCACTCTATTATTATTATTATTATTATTATTATTATTATTATTATTATTATATTAAATTAAGCGTAATACTTAAAATACTATCGGCGTACACCTACATATTATCGAGTATATGCACGAATTAAATATAATATATGATAACATCAAATAGTCCTGAATATTAAGTGTCAATTTCTCCCGATAATGCTCGTTATTTATATCGTTTATATGGATTTACCCTTGTTTTCCATTGTTTTCCACTTTTCAGGTAAATTACGAGCATTGGAGCTAAAGAGATGCGGAACTGGAAACATACCTAAAGATTTATCACAGTATGCTGTTTTGAAGAAGTTACGGCGTAACTCTTCTCTCACATTACGCCGTAATTATTCCGTGACTCAGAATGCCAACTTATCAGAAGGTTACGGCGTAACTCTTCCCAAAGGTTACGACATAACTACATTAGGTCAAATGAGGTTCCACGCCGCTGATACTTAAGCCGTAACTACTGCATCACTTACGACGTAACCGAGTTTATTGAAGACTACGGCGTAACCACTAATAAGGTTACACCGTAACCAGCATATCTAGTGCATTTTACGAAGAAATATAAGGTTACGGCGTAACTCCTATATTGGTTACGCCGTAACCCAGATATGGCCTATAAATACTCCACGAAATCCAGCATTTCTAATCATCCCATTCCACACACAACACTCTGAGAACGTGGGAAAAATCTCAAGGCAGGTCTAGAGGAGCATACGGAGCTGTTTCCAAGGGAGAAGTCACTCCACTACGATAAGCGTTAGCATTTTATATTTCTTTTACAGTTTACTTTCAATTCATGTATTTTGTACCTTTGAATATTGAATTGATTTGCATGATTAATATGAGCGGCTAAGCACCTTTTGGTGCTAGCCTAGTTATGATTCCTTAATTGTTTTATTTGTGTTTACTTTACTTCCGTACAATTATTTCTAAGTGTATGCATGCATAGTTCATTGGTAGTCACCCTTGGTTCGGTAGTTTTGAATGACGGTAGAGGCCAATTGCTTAGGAGATATGACCAACTGACCCTAGGTGAGCAGACTGAGACGGGAAGGGTAAGATATGACCAACTGAAGACCCTTTCTACTTGTGCGATTTGACCAACTGATCACCTATCGTTTGGATGAACTTAAGAATTGGGGGGTGTAATGTCTAAGTTCCTAACGGCCGGGCACTCACTATTATGAATCTAGCATGTAGCGGTACTTAATGACTTGGCTTAGGGGACCAGGAACAACAGGACTTATGACGGTGCGCCTGATTTCTCCTTTGGTGGCATCTTTGCTGATAGGTTAGGGCGAACTGACCAAATGTTGTCCTCTCGAATTTGACCCCAGATGAAGTAATTGGAAGTAAGTAGACGTAGACATAACTAGCTAGGAGGATTGACTAGGTTAGCACCACTCTCCTCTATTGATTTCCCTTTATCCATTTATCTGCTTTATTTTATTCTGCATTAGTAGTTTAATTAATTAAATCCCTATCAAAACTATTATTATTCTGTGACAACTAGACTTAGTAACAATCCAACACACATAGCTCTTGGGACGACCTCGGCTTTACCGTTTACTACACTACGCACGACCAGGTACACTGCCCGTTAGTGCACTAGGGTAGACCATAGGTATAGCGAGACACTATAAATATTAAGACCTGGTCAGTAAAACCTGCATCAAGTTTTTGGCGCCGCTGCCGGGGAGTTATATTAGGATTCTTATTTAAGTCTTTAAGTTTTGTTCTGATATTATGACTATTACTATGAATGATTATCTTACCACCACCTCTAAAAGTAAACAGGGGATCACCATTCCAGCTCTTGAAGAAAATGTTAAATTCAGATTTTGGGGACTCTGTCTTGATGAACTAAAAAGATGCTGCTTTTATGGAACCAAAGACGAAGAAGCACACGAGCACATCGCGAAAGTATGTGAGATTGCCGATTTATTCCATGCACCTGGGGTCTCTAGAGATCATGTTATGATGAGGGCATTCCCTTTTACCCTAAAAGGAAGAGCTAGAGATTGGTTAAAGAAACTTCCATCTGGATCTATCACAACGTGGAATGCATTTAAGAAGGCCTTTCTTAAGGAATACCGAACCCCTGCAAAAATCCTTCAACAAGTTGATGAAATTAGGAGGTTTAGCCAACTCTATGATGAACCACTGTTTACAGCTTGGGAAAGATTTAATGAAGCCATCCTAAAGTGCCCCGAGCATAAACTCAACAAACACGAGCAACTGCAAATATTCTACAACGGGTTGAACATAAAGAATCGGCAATTGTTAGACTCAAAAGAACCTATCCCGTTGATGACTCCTGATAAAGGATGGACAAGAGTTGAAGAAGTAGCGCTCCACTCGTCATCATGGAATGAAGATCGGAATGAAGATCCTATCGAGATACAATCGGTGATAAAGAATTTGGAGGAATTTGAAGTAGATATGCAATCCCTGACTGAAGAAGTCAAGATGGTGAAACACAAGTTCGATAAACCCATTGATGGGAGAGTGACGGATCTTGAAAAGGCTGTGAAGATGCTTGTCAAAGAATCCAGCAGAAGACAAGAAGTGAACGAAAGATTGGTTTGGAATATCAAGCGAGATTACGACAAAGCACTAAGAACACAAGCAGCTGCTATAAAAAGACTTGAAAATCAAGTAGGAAAGCTCGCAGAATCTATCAGAGTGAGAGATGAAGGTGAATTACCTAGCACAACAGAACCAAATCCACGAGATCTTGCTCATGCTATTACAACTAGAAGCGGATTAAACTAGAAGGAACTAGCTTACCCTTCAAACTCGAATGATCTGACTAATGAAACGCCTCAAGAAAACAACAAAGAAACCGAGGAGGCTCAACCTTCTGTCGAAAAAGTCTGTCCCAACATTCCACCAATTCCATTTCCGGGAAGAATTAAGAAGGAACAAGAACGAGTGCTATTTCAAAAATTCATGGAGAAATTACAACAACTCAGCATTAATATTCCTCTCGTTGAAGCCCTGGAGCAAATGCCGAAATATGCCAAATTCATGAAGGATCTCCTTACCCATAGAAGACTTTCTGATCGGACGCAGATAACTTTAAATCAAAGATGCTCTGCCGCCCTTTTAAAAGATATGCCTCTCAAAGAAGAAGATCCAGGGAGTTTCACCTTACCTTGTACTATCGGGGGAATTTTGTTCAACAAGGCCCTTGCCGATCTTGGGGCAAGCATTAGTCTTATGCCATTCTCTCTTTATTCACGTCTGGAGTTGGGGGAGCTGAAACCAACTAGAATGTGTATTGAGCTGGCTAATAAAACTACTCAATATCCAAAAGGAATCGCTGAAAATGTTCTTGTCAAGATCGATAAATTTGTCTTCCCGGTCGACTTCGTGGTCCTTGAGATGGAAGAAGATGATATCCCTATTTTGCTTGGAAGACCCTTTCTTGCAACCGCACACGCTATGATTGATGTCTTTAACAAGAAGATTTCGTTGGAGATTGGAAATGATAAGATTACATTCGATCTTGAAAAGTCAATGAGATATGCTTCTTTCACTGATGACAACCTTGATGATCTCGACCTTATCAAAGCTAACACTCAGAAACATGCCCAGGAATGCTTTCTTCCCGACCCTTTGAGATCATTAAAATTCAAAGATAATGATGGGACATCTAGTGATGGAGAAAGCGAAACAGAGGAACTGGCCGCGAATAATCAAACGTTATGTTCAACAAATACCCCGGAAGAAGCTGATACTTCCCCAAAACTTAAGGAGCTACCTCCTCATTTAGAATATGCATTTATCAATGGGGATCGTAATTATCCTGTTGTGATTTCTTCTCTGTTATCTGACGAAGAAAAGGAGTCGTTACTGCAGGTTTTAAGCAAGCATAAGGGAGCAATTGCGTGGAAAGTCTCTGACATTAAAGGAATTAACCCTTCATACTGCTCCCACAAGATACTTATGGAAGATGATTTTAAACCTGTAGTGCAACCACAAAGGAGATTAAATCCTAAAGTCCAAGACGTGGTAAAAGACGAAATCATTAAGCTCCTGGATGCAGGTCTTATTTACGCTATTTCTGATAGCCCTTGGGTTAGTCCTATTCATGTTGTGCCAAAGAAAGGAGGAATGACAGTGGTCACCAACGAAGATAATGAGCTGATACCAACTAGAACAGTCACTGGCTGGAGGGTGTGCATTGATTACAGGAAATTAAATGACGCAACACGAAAGGATCACTTCCCCCTTCCATTTATCGATCAGATGCTAGAAAGGCTCTCTGGACATGAGTATTACTGCTTTCTCGATGGATTCTCAGGTTACTTTCAAATTCCTATTGCCCCTGAGGATCAAGAGAAGACAACTTTCACCTGCCCTTACGGAACATTCGCCTACCGAAGGATGCCTTTTGGACTATGTAACGCTCCAGCCACATTCCAACGGTGCATGACTGCTATATTCTCAGATATGTGTCAAGATTTTATGGAAGTCTTCATGGACGACTTCTCGGTTTTTGGTAACTCTTTCTCATCTTGTCTTAATAATCTATCTAAAATGCTTGCCAGGTGTGAAGAAACCAACCTTGTCCTTAACTGGGAAAAATGTCATTTTATGGTTAAAGAAGGGATTGTTTTAGGGCATAAGATTTCCCAAACTGGGATAGAAGTTGATAAAGCTAAAGTTGACGTTATTTCTCGACTGCCTTATCCGACCAACCTAAAAGGCATTAGGAGTTTTCTTGGGCATGCAGGATTTTATAGACGATTTATAAAAGATTTTTCAAAAACTGCCAAACCTATGACCCAACTCCTCATGAAAGATGCTAAATTTGATTTTGACGATGATTGCAAAAAAGCTTTTGACATTTTAAAAGAAAAACTGACTACTGCGATGCTAGTGATTATGCTGTGGGTGCTGTTTTAGGACAAAGGGTAGATAAAAAATTTAAACCCATTTATTACGCTAGTAAAACCTTAAATGAGGCACAAGAGCATTACTCAACCACTGAAAAGGAACTCCTAGCTGTAGTCTATGCCTTTGATAAATTCAGATCTTATTTAGTAATGTCAAAAACTGTTGTCTACACTGACCATTCTGCTTTGAAGTACTTATTTAATAAACAGGATGCCAAACCAAGATTGATAAGATGGGTGCTGCTGCTGCAAGAATTTAAAATTGAAATCAAGGATAAGAAAGGAGCAGAAAACTTAGCAGCTGATCACCTCTCACGATTAGAAAACCCTGAGCTTGAAGAACTTGACCAAGAAACTTTTCGGGACTCCTTCCCCTACGAACATCTCATGGCAGTTAGAATTAAAGATTCCAGTTCCGAACCATGGTACGCAGATTTCGCTAATTACCTCGCGGCTAGAGTATTACCAAGCAACAAAACCTACGATCAAAAGAAAAATTTCTTCTCAGATCTTAAGTATTACTTCTGGGATGGTCCGTTCCTTTTTAAATCATGCCCTAATGGTATTATTTGGAGATGCGTACTTGGGGATGAGCAAAAACAGATTCTGGAACATTGTCACAATGGACTTGCAGGAGGACACTATGGAGCCAACAATAATGCTCGGAAGGTTTATGAGGCCGGATTCTTTTGGCATAGCATTTTCAAAGACGCTGCAAAGCATGTTAGGGATTGTGACGCTTGTCAGAGGGTAGGGAACATCTCTTCTCGAAATCAGATGCCACTCAACAACATTATGGTATGTGAGATTTTTGATGTTTGGGGGATCGATTTTATGGGACCTTTCACTCCATCGAAGAATAAAATTTATATCCTTGTAGCTGTCGATTACGTTTCGAAATGGGTTGAAGCCGAAGCCCTGCAAACATGTGACGCTAGGAGTGTCATTCGTTTTTTGAAAAAATTATTCTCCAGGTTTGGGATCCCTAAGACCATCATTAGTGATCGAGGGACACAATTTTGCAATGCTATTACGGAGAAAATTCTAAATAGATATGGGGACTCCACCGAATTTCTACACCTTATCACCCACAAACCAATGGGTAAACTGAAAACACCAACATGGCACTCATGCGAATTTTAGAGAAATCAGTCAGCAGTAACAGAAAAGATTGGTCCGACAAACTCGACAAAGCATTATGGGCATTCAGAACAGCTTTCAAAACTCCTATTGGAAGTACCCCTTTTAAGATTGTTTACGGAAAAGCATGTCATCTTCCCGTAGAGTTGGAACATAAAGCATATTGGGCTCTCAAGAATGCTAACTTGGAGGCTGATGTAATCAAGAAACACCGATTTTCCCAAATAAACCGTTTAGCTGAGTTACTAGACAAAGCATATGATCATGCCAAAGCATACAAAGACAGGACCAAAAGATGGCACGATGTCACACCCCGCCGAAGCCGGAAACGCGAGGTGTAACTGAAAAGGAACACATCAAAAGATAATAGAACATACCAACGTTTAAGATTCAAAAGAAAGGATACATTATTACAATACCAGTTTAGCCGACATCGGCAATTAAAGTATAAAGTTTAGATCCCAAAAGACTTCGATTTAATACATAATGACTAGTAGTGACATGTGAAAACTTCATTATGCAATGACCTTGAAGAAAAGCTTACTGACGATCACCTGAAATGCATGAGAGAAAATGGGTCAACTATGAAAATAGTTGGTGAGCACACACGTTTCATATAATATGAAAACGTTCAAGAGAGAGTCAAAGGTTTTGGTCATTGAGAATAGTCCACAAAGCAAAGGCATTGTAAATCCACTCAGTTCCAAGTTCCGCCCATACAAAACTTGCAACCTGTGTGTTCACAACCCACTGCCAAAAGTAGTATGTCTAGTAGTCAAGTATACGTTGTCATAATAGTTCACAATAAATCACCACATATATAATAATGTATGCAAGGCAAAGCCCCTAGAATAAATAATATGCGTCCCGTAACATAGTGAACGAGAGGTTGGCCGACCTCTAATAGCGCTATCCATACTACCTACTAATAGGAGACTAACAATGCGAATGTACGAACGGTACATCATACAACTATTAATATACAATTAAGAACACTCCGAACATGGGAGAATTTGCACTGCTCCGAACAGGGGAGACTTTAAGTCAGGGTCATAGCACGTACGGTTCAATAAGTTCAAACAAGTCATAAGTTCGTAATTTAAGTTCGAGGATTTGAGTCAAGTTCAAATGTTCAAGTCAAAAGAGTTCACAAAAGTAGGAATCAATTTAGTTCAAGTATGGTTCATGCATTTCGCCCCAAAAATATAGTAAAAACGATAAAAAAGAGATCGTGAATACTCACCTGATGCAGTAATTATGATGACAAAGTGGATACATTGAAATGAGACGCAACTCTCTAACCGCAACCTAATATGAATGATATGCTCTAATATAAGTCATGAAACAATGTTGTGCATGCAAACTCATATGATATTCATACCACTTGTGCATTTGAAAATAGAGTTTATCGTCGAAAATAAGTTTATAACGTCTTATCAGGTTATAAATTACTTTACAAGTATTTACGTTGAAATGATATCCTATGATAGTCATTTAGTGATTTATTAAGAAATTATAGTTTTTCGTCGTAAAATAATACACTTTGACAATTCATGAAAATGACTAACTTTGAGTGATCGTAAATTATTCGTTACACCTTCGTTTGACGAACGGTTAAACATTTTGGAAAATAGTCTAGGCGAACTCACTTTTACTAGAAGACATCGTTTTCTCAAAAGTATTCTATCGATGTGAAAAACGACTCCAAACAAGGTCACTTGCGACAACTATTTTGGCTAATAGAAAATATGTATAAGTGTTATACTTGTGTAAAATAGTTACGATATCCTTATTTAAAACGCGTATAACTTAGTCGTTATAAGTCCGTTTTCTACATTTTATATGTAACACATTGGATTTCACATACACATCAAACCATAAACAAAGTAAGCGTATAAGATGAGTTTTAGAGAGAGAAAGTTAGAGGTTTGGGAACTTTAGTGAGAGAAAGAAAAATCTTATTATGAGCTCCAACTCTCTACCCTGGGAGGTAGAGAGTATTTATAGTCAATACATAAAACGCCACCTAACGGGATGTGGATCAGGCATACAGTGGGTAAAGACCCGTCCGTCCTCCACGGTGTTACTTAACTAAATATTACTTAACATCAAATAACTACGACTACGAGCTTTCTAACGATTACATATACTTGAGGTGACCGACACTTTAACTACTGGAATTTCCAAATCCTAACAATCTCCCCCTAAGGGAGGTCACCTCAAACACACATTAAAATTACATAGAATACAAACAGATATATCATTGAGATAGTTCTTGAATTCTTGTTCATGTTCTTTGTTCTGTAGCTCGTAGTCTTTGATTCTTCATTTTTGCATGTTTGGATAATCTGTGTGGAGATCTTTAACTGATCCACGTGATACTTAATTTTGAGTCATCCTTTGAGATCATCAGCCACATTAATCTCTGACTCATTCTTTGTGGTGTTGGTATCAAGTGACATTGTGACATTTGGACCGACATGCTCACATTCTAGATCATGATTTCTTCTCATCAGAGTAGCGGAAGCTTTCGTTGATTCATGATATTGGCAACAGCGTAGCAGAAGCATGGATTGAAAATATCAGAGTCATTGATGCACTAATCATGATTTCTTTAGAACTGAATGTGTTGTGTGAGCATGCGGCTATGGTTTGACCGCTTCATTCTGATCAACTGCAAACGTCGGGGTGTACCTGCATAAAACAGTTAGCAATAAAGTGTACGAAAGTGTCTTTGATCACTTTCGTTGAATTGAGGTACACGGCCCACGGTTCGCCGTTGATCAGTACAAGTACTGCCTGAGATCAGGTATAATTCCGAAGAATTTCCTTGATAGGGTTTCGCAGCTGCTCTAGCTGTTCTCAAACCGGAACGTCTCAAAGAAGACAACACGGAGTGAGTGAACCAGCGAAATGAGATTCACTGATTGATGAAAAGAGATTTGAAAAAAAATCGTGCATTGCTCAATAGAAATTGTTTTTGCAATACAACGAAGGTTTTAATAAAAATCAATTATCAATCATAAACACCTTTTATATTGAGAAATAAGTACACAGTCAATGTGCAAAAGAAAAGGGTTTTTGAGCACAACGACCGGTTTCACAAAGGTATCAGTTAATCCATAACCTGAACCAGGATTGATTCAAAAGATTGAATCGCGCCATTGTTTCTGTTAAGTTGTCACATGGTTGATCTATTGAATAGATCTCACATGCCACCCACCAGGAGCTTGTTTGATGTTGGCTCCAGAAGGCTTTCCATCTTCATTGTGAATATGTTTTCATATCACTCAGATGTTCTGGCAATACCACAAGGATAATGCGTAGGACTCATAAGATGTAATCTCTCTTTCCACATTGTGTGCAACAGAGAGTCTTCATTGAAAGTGTCCTAATTAGTTTTATTGATGATCTCGTGGCTCTAGAATCAATTGTGCATATTTGGTTCCTATGCTGGAGACTAGGGAGAGGGTCTCCTTCTTCAATATCAACAATCTCTAAGAGAAAGTCGATAGATTATGTCGGTTCCCCGTGAGAATGAAACAAGTCCTTTTAAGAGGAACTTGAGTGGTTTGGAAAGTTGAAGTGTAGTGCGTCACTGGGTCCATGACGTCTTGTCTTCAATACCGATGTTACCTTGGTAACCACCAGTAGTATATGAATTGATCCCGGTTTCTCCCCTAAGGTTGAATAAATGGAGGGCTATTTCTTTTCACCCTTTTTTCACATTCAATTCTTTTTCATTCTTCAACCCCTTCTGTGCTTACCGAGACTTCATAACTAGAACCTTGTTGGGTTTATTCCAGTACTAGCTCTGTCTCAGTCCGCACTATTCCCATATCTCATTTTTCTCATTTTTTTTCATCATACCTAAGGACTTCTACACTAACTAGTGGATTGTCCCTGGGTAGATCCCTCCGGTTCTGGCGGATCATGGGACCTCAACCTAACCTTATCATCCTTTTATCACCATGCATAAAGTAGATTTGGTCGGTCTTTTGATATAGTTCTTCCGCCTTGAAACCAATTGAAAAACCATTTGAAAATCAATCAAGATACTTGTGATATAAAATCAAAGCATTTTGTATCTTAATTGTTTTGATATTTTGGAAATGCTCTCCCTCAACATATGCATAAAATTCAGAAATTGTTTAGCATATGGAGGCAAGAGATCTTTGAAATCGTTAGATTAAGAATGAAAGGTCCAATCTTTTGATTAACATTTTCTAAAATGATCATCATCACTTCCCAATCAATTTGAGTAGATAAAACATTTTGAGGAAGGATGAGGTTTTCAAAAGTTTGCTCCCCCTCAATATGTGCCTCGAAGTTTGAAAGAGTTTTGCACATAATAGAGGGAACCTGCACTTAGAGACAATTCAATCACGTTTCAATAATTTGAGGTTTAAAGTAGATGCTCCCCCTCAACATGTGCATGGAAAATTTGAAATCGTTTGTCATATGCGGGGAGGAAAACATGCTAAACACTTATGAAACCATTTATCGAATTATCAGTTTAAATCCAATTTAAATCACAAATTCTCCCCCGATCACAATTATCAAATCATTTGAGATTTGTGTTCTCTGTAGATTTAAATTGATTTTGAAAGCTTTTAAGGAGAATTGTGACTTGATTATGAAAATGTTTTAACTGATAAGGATTGGATTTTGAGACTTTAAACTCCATTGATTTAAACATGCATGATTATCTTTTGAAAACATAATAATAACCAAGGTCTTGAACCAATTGTGTAGAATATTGTAATACATTTTAGAGAAGACCTTGCTCATTTAAATGCAACTTGTTTGAAAAGAACACTTTTTGATTTAATTGAAAAATCATTCTCCCCCTCAATCAATGACGAAAGTTGTTGATTGATGGATTGAGACTTTGACACTTGATATGTTCTTTTGATTTTCAAAAATAGAGTCCGAAGTGTTTTCAAAACAATTTTGTTTTCATAAGATGACAAATATTTTTCAGAAGAATCATTTAGAAGGAAAAATATTTGAAATTGAACATTTGTCTTGTAAATGACAAACATTTGTTTTTAGAATCAGAGCATTAGGTTTGAAACATGAGATAAAGCATGGCTCTGTTCTTACTTTGAAAAGCGGGTTACAGCCTGAAATGACAATAAACCATTGTTTTACTTTCTCCCAATTTTTTTTTTAATAGGAATATTCGAACAATATCTAAAGACCCGTGTCATTCTTTGAATGACAACACAAAGATCGTAGATATTTTCGAATTGAGAAAAATATGACAAAATGACAATATTTTTTGAAAATTTTCAAGATTTTACAAATTTTTATGGATTTTTTGAAAGTTTTATATTTTTCTATTTGCTTTTTGTTGGTTTTATAATTTTGTATTTTGCTTTTTTGAATAAATATATACAAAATATAGATGAAGAAAGACCTTTACTCCTCGTCTTCCTCCTGAAGACGTTTGAGTGTTTCTGGTTGAAGGCTTTTCAAGCCAAGTCGTGGAAGAATAAACTCAAAACGTTCTCTTGTAAGAGCTTTGGTGAAGATGTCTGCTAACTGGTATTCTAACATTACAAAATAGAGTTCCACCACACCGTTTTCCACTTGCTCCCTGATGAAATGATGTCGAATGTCGATGTGCTTTGCTCTTGAGTGTTGAACGTTGTTGCATGAGAGAGCAATAGCACTTTTATTATCACAGTACAGAGGGATTTTGTTGAATTCAAAGCCATAGTCAGATAATTGGGATCTCATCCAAAGGATTTGAGCACAACAAGATGACATGGCTATGTATTCAGCCTCTGTAGAGGAAATAGATGTACTCATTTTCTTCTTTGAAGACCAACTCACAAGCTTATCACCCAAAAACTAGCACCTCCGACGTACATTGACGTGTATCTTGACATCCTGCATGATCAGCATCTACATAGGCTGTTAGTGACATACCGGTGTCCTTCGGGTACCAAAGTCCCATATTGATGGTTCCTTGGAGATACCGAAAGACCCATTTAACCGCTTCAAGGTGCTTTTAGTAGGCTTAGCCTGATATCTAGCACACATGCACACAGCGAACAAGATGTCTGGTCTGCTAGCTGTGAGGTACATCAGGGATCCAATCATACTACGATATTTCGTTTGATCTACCATGATCCCTGAGTGGTCCTCATCCAGCTTAGTACGTTCAATCATGGGAGTGTCAACGGTGTCACATGAATCAAATCCAAATTTCTTTAAAATCTCATTTGCATATTTAGATTGATTTATAAAAATGCCTCCGGGACTTTGTGAAATTTGTAATCCCAAGAAAAATGACATTTGTCCCATCATTGACATTTGAAATTTGGAACCCATTTCATTTGAAAACGATCACATTCATTGGGGTCAGTCGAGGCAAAGATAATATCATCAACATAAATTTGAACGTGAATTAAATGTTTGCCTAACTTCCTGGTGAACAATGTCGGATCAACTGCTCCTTTGCTGAATCCAGTGGATAGAAGAAACTTTGATAGCGTATCATACCATGCCCTTGGAGCTTGCTTTAAACCGTAAAGAGCCTTCTTCAAACGATAGACGTGAGTAGGATGCTCTGGATTAACAAAGCCTTCAGGTTGGCTGACGTATACGACTTCTTTAAGATCTCCGTTAAGAAACACCGTCTTTACATCCATTTGATAGACTACCATGTTCTTACTTGCAGCATTAGCCAATAAGATTCTGATTGCCTCGATACGAGCAACAGGAGCAAATGATTCTTCAAAGTCAATACCCTCCTCTTGACGATATCCTTTAGCCACTAACCTAGCCTTATTTTTCAACACATCACCATGCTCATCAAGCTTCACTTTGAAGATCCACTTTAGAGCAATGATCATAGCACAGTCTGGAGCAGGTACTAATTCCCATACATCTAATCGATCAAACTCATGAATTTCTTCTTGCATGGCATTGAACCATCTGTCTTTATTCATAGCAGTTTTAGCTTCTTTAGGTTCGATCTTAGAGAGTACGGAGTTGAAGAAGCACCATAAGGCATCAGTAGCAAGTTGTTTACGAGTGGATACCGGACGAGAGAGGTTTCCAATGATGTTGTCCAATGGGTGATCATGTGTCCATTTTCTAAGGTGTTCATGTGTCCATTTTCTAAGGTGTTCATGTGGTTGTTGTTGTGGAACTGAAGTAGCAGAGTCGGTGTCTCCTGATGAAGATGGTTCAGATGATGATTCAGGAGCAAATATGTTTTCAAATGGAGTATCTTCGGGAGTTGCAAAGGGATTAACTTCATCTTGTGAATTAGAAGCAATTCCATGATGTACACTCGGTGATTGAAGGTTTGTTGATGAGACTGATTGATCAGCAGCATGTGCTTCTTGACTTAATGATATTGAGACAGAAGGGTTGACTTCATTCACAGGGATAGGAGCAGCCTCTGTTGATGGAATTGACATTTCATCAGCATTTGGTTCATAGTGTTCATCAAACATTGGATCAAACAATTTCTTTAAATCATCTTCTGATGGAGGTACATAAGGAGTTGCTGGAGATGGATTAGAGATAAGAGTAGAACTGATAGGACTACTTGATGAAAATTGAGTTGCGGGTCTAGAACTGGTTTTTCCTGGAGCCATTTGACTGGTCAGCTCATCGAACATAACGTGAATTGTTTCCATGATATTTCGGGTTCTCTTGTTGTAGATTCGGTAACCCTTCTTGTTTGGTGCATAACCAACAAAAACTCCAATATCTGCCTTTGCTCTTAATTTACCTAAGTTTTGACCGTCATTCGTTGGATATCACAAAGCACCAAACACACGAAGGTAGGAGAGATCAGGTTTTCGTTTATGAACAAGTTCATATGGAGTTTTTCCATGAGAAGTGTGTATAAGGGAACGATTTTGGGTGTAGCAAGCAGTGGCAATGGCTTCTGCCCATAGAAACATTAGAACCTTTGAATAAATTAGCATTGTTCTTGCGGCTTCCACAAGAGTTCGATTTCGTCTTTCAACAACACCGTTCTATTTAGGAGTTCGTAGAACACTTCTTTGATGACTGATTCCAACACTTTCATAAAACTGAATTAAGTCTTTGTTAACAAACTATGTGCCATTGCCTGTTCGAACAATTCTGAGTGTATTGTTGAGTCAAACCTGAAGCTGTTTGATTAGTTTGATGATGACATCTGGAGTTTCATCCTTTGTCCTCAAAAACTTTACCCAAGTAAATCGAGAGTAGTCATCAACAACTACTAGAATGTATTTCTTCCCATTTATCGTTTGCACTCTCATTGGTCCGCACAGATCCATATGAAGGGTATGAAGAACTTCCATTAATGAATTTGTGGGTTTTGGTTTGTGGGCATATTTCGTGCTTTTACCCAATTGGCAAGCTGAACAAAGATGATCTTTTTCATATTTTAATCTGGGTAAGCCTCTGACAAGATCCTTTCTCGAAAGGTTATTAATGGTGCCGAAGTTCAAGTGATTGAGACGACGATGCCATAACCATGACTTTGTTTTAGAAGCCTTTGACAGCAAGCAGATTGGATAAGACTTCATCATGTCTTCGATAGAAATGGTGTACAGGTTAGAACCACGAGTACCTCTTAATAATTCCACACCATCAAGTTCTCTAACGAAGCAAGTATGTTTTCTAAAGGACACCTCTAGATCGGAATCACAGAATTGACCAACATAGAACAAATTATGACCAAGACCTTCCACATAATATACCCTGGAGATTACACTTTTGCCAACAACATAATCACCATATCCCATAATTGCTCCAAAATGGTCGTTCCCGAATCTAACAGTCCCGATGAATTTACTCACGAAGTTCATGAGCCGCGACCGGTCTCCAGTCATATGCTTGGAACAGCCTGAGTCCAAGTACCACAGAACGATTTGAACGATCTGCAGTTGAACACAGACAAGAATGGATAACTGGATAATTGGGATCCCCATGCAAGAATGGGTTCCACTTGGTTAGTAACAATGATTGGAACACCCACATCAGAAATAGAAACACCCATATCAGAAATAGAAGCAATGGAATCATTAGGAATAGATGCAGTGCTGGTGTCTGTATTTGACCTATTCAAAGTATGTTCACTTCTTAAAGGAATAGTTCTACCAGTAGGCATCCATTTTCTAGTGGGCATTGTCTTAGCAGATTGATGGCAAAACTGATTAACCTTATGGCCAAAAGGTATCCATTGATAACCTATCTTACTAAATGTTCTTCCTGTGGGTTTCCACTGTTTTCTAACTTTCTTTCGTCTTTGCCTTTTAGCCTTCTTAGCATGATTTTTAGCATTAACAATTTTAACTGGGCATTTGACAGCATTAGACAAAGCATTCACACCATATTCATGATTAGCAACAGAATTCAAACAGTCATCATTACATGGTTTGCAAATTGTATCAGAATTCGAATTAATTGCAGTACGCCTATGGCTAATACTAGAATCAACACGATTCGTTTTATTCAACTCAAACTTAAAGTTCCTAGGTTGGTCTTCTACTCTCTTCTAATGCACATTCTTAGCTTGCGAGGTCCTATCTTGCTTGGTATTGCCTGGAGGCTTTGACCCACTTGCTTTAATGTCACTGATTACTCCTGTAGAGGGAATTATGGGAACATTAGTTGGTTGATCTACTTTTTGCATTCCTGAACTAGATGTGCAAGGGTCTGTACTACTAGAAGACACATTGGTGTTCACTTTCTTGAAACTGGGCATGAAATGGTTTGTATGCTTGGCACTAGGCATAGAACAAGGCATCACAGCTTTGCCTTTTGCACCTAAGGATTTAGGACATGTTGCAATAACACATTCTAGCAGCTCTTGAGATCGTTTGGCCTGAATGCAAGCAAACCTAATTTCTCTATCAAGAGGTTTATTAATGAAATCCTCTTCAAAAATCTCACGGAGACATTCTAGACTATCCTTAAGGTGAGCACAATAGTCATGAAATGCAGATTCATTATTCCTAAGATGAGGAGGAATGTATTTAACAGTCACAGTGTATTTGCAGTCTAAGGATGACTTTGATGCAACATTCTCATTAAAAACAAGTGGCAGTTTCCCATTTTCCTGACTCCTCAGATTCTCAATTTCCTTTTGTAAAGACGTTATTTTTTCGTTGTTTTGGTCACGAGTGACTTTCATTGAATCATATAACTCTTTAAAGTGTCGTTTAACTTTTTCATTTTCTTCTAGAAAACTCTCGTTTTCCTTTTGTAAGGCATTAACTAAGTTTTGAAGATGAAAAGTTTGAGAGTACTGAGAATCTAAAGGAGGAGGCATTTGGGATCCAGTCACATTGTTCTTTTCACCCTTTAATTGAGAGATTTGGGCTTTCAACCTTTCGATCGTGTTACAATGAGCTCGAATCTGTTCATCACGTTTGCTAATTTCAAAACTGCATCAAATTCAGGAACATCCAAGGATGTCTTGATATTTGAGGTTTTAACATTTTCTTTAGATGTTGATATTTTAATTGCAAAGCAAGATGCTCAACTTCCAATTTAGAAAACTGTTTTACCAAATTATCGTGATCATCCTGATCAATTTTATCATGCAGTTTAGAGTTAGTTTTTTCAAGCTCAATGACACGATCATGGGAGACTTTTAGAGCAACAGATAATTCATGAAATTGAGAAGCATTAATGGAACAATTTGTAGCAGTGTAAAACACATCTTGAGCAATACATTCAGAAATAAGATTCTCATTCAAGGTATGCAAGTTCTTCCTCTCAATCTCATTATATTTTAATGCTCGCTCATAGTCACTAACCTCAACTATCATTGCATCAAATTCCTTTTCCATTCCTTTAATATCTGAATCCATCCCCTTTTTAAGACTCTCAAAATGATCTTTTAGTTGTTTAAAGAAAGGCATGAACTCAGTTAAATAACATTCTTTTGTTTGTTCAAAACCCCTTTCCTCTTCAGTTATCCCAGTGGGTGTGATCCTTTTCTTACAAGTTTTCTCAAAATCGACAAATAGTTGAAAAATAACATATTGACTGATTAAGGTCTTGCTCTTAGTGGCAATAGTTCTAGGAACTAAATGCATTGGTGTATTTGGAGGATACACAGTCGTTGCAGGCATTTTCCTAAGGGGAGGGTTTGTAACAACAAGATTCTCTGCTTTTTGCTTATCTAAGTCCTTTTTCCAGAACACTTGTTCAGGTGTTAACAACGTTTGAGGCTTAAACTTGTTTAAGGAAATCCAGTTTTCCTTCTTGTAATCATGGGGTTTGATCGTAATGTTATTCTTTTTACATTCAGGATCTTCTAGCTTCTTATTCATTTTCTCCCTAGATGCATCATCTAATTTTCTATCTTCCTCAGTGCACTCAACGCAACTAGGTTTCTGTCTAGGTTTAAGAATTTCATTTCCATCATAGATCACTTTATTAGCAGCTCTAGCCTTTTTGATGACCTCTGGATTTAGTTCCTCAACAAGGGGAATGCTATGCTTATCGCTTAAAACTCTATGCTTAGTGATCAAGTGAGCAGTCTGAATGGTATTCCCTTGTACGTACAACTTATTTTCAAGCTTGTTTTTCAAAGTTTTTAGATTGGAAAATTCATTCAAAAGTTTTGATTCCTTTGCATTGAATTCTTGCTTAAGCATTTTAACATTTTCTTGAAGTTCCTGTTTTTGCTTAGCAGTTTTTGAAAGCTTTTCTTGTAAAGGAGTTTAACTCTTGTTTTAAGACTTCTTCTCAAAGTTACTTTTTCTAATAACTGTACGCATTTGGTCATCCATCTCCTGCTCACGGGTGGTTAATTCAAACTTAGCTCGTTGTTCATAAATAGCAACAAGTTCTTTATAGGCATTAAGTTCAGAGATAACAGAATCATCAGGGGCACATGCAGTGTATTCATCAAAAACATAGTCATCATTGACTGCAGAAGATGCATCACTTGGTACGACCTCACTTTCACTTTGTTTCACATATTGATCATATGGGACAACATTGATATTACCCATATTTTCAATATCTGACTCAATAGTTTCAGTTGATTGTACTTTGTCATGCATCTTTTGCACATCAGCATCATCGTATAGTTTTAATACCTCAGAAATGATTTTGTCTTTGGATGGACCAGCTTGTGGTGATGAAGAGACTTTAGGAGGGACCATTGGGGAAATGCTAGCCATGAAAATGGTTTGTGCAGTAGGTTCATCATCAACGTCAGAGTCGTATGCATCACAATCAGCGACTTGAAAGGCATTCTGATGATTGTGGCCTATCTCCTGAATTGGTTGCTCATCCACATCTGCATCATATGTCTTGGCATTCCCTTCAGCAAGAAACAATAACTCTTCTTCATCCAAAGCTGCTCCATTATCCTGAGCTTGCACAAGCAACATCTTATCCCTGAAGTACTCTGCATTCTGAGGGCGTTTTGGCGATGTGCAGTTCCTTGCAATGTGTCCCTCACCACCACAATTGTAGCATTTGATTGGCTTTGTTTGTCCTTGATTTCCAATCCTTCCCCGATTCTGATTTGCAGCATAACCTCTACCAACTCCACCTCTTCCTTGTTCATACTGCCTTTCTTGAACTGGCTTTACCATAACCTTCCCATCTCTAATAGTGACTTGATTGTGTGGATTTGATGCTGTTCTGAGGTTGTTGTTGGTGTGTGGGAGAGAGTTCATGTTTTGACTAATCATGAGAGCCAGTTGATTGATGAAGTTTCCCACGGCTGCATCAGCATCAGCTTGTTTGAACATTGGATCAGGAATGAGTTTGTGATTACCATTACCCATGGGTATAACTTGAGATGCTTTGGTGGTAATTCCAATGTTTGAGTAGAAGGCAGTTGAATCATTTGATGAGCTTGTCTCTCCCTGGTTGGTTTTGAACTGATTAAGAATCCTTTTTTCAAACATAGCATGTCTCTCATTCTGAAGAAGGAAGGCATAGAGTTGCTCATAGTTTGTATTCTTTAATCCTTTGGTTAGCTTCACAGAGGTGACAAACTTGTGCCATTCGGGATTCATGTTGTTCACAAACTTTGAGTTCAGCTGAATGTTTGGCATAGTCATTCTGATGTTCCTCATGTCATTAACAAGCTTGTGGAATCTCACGTAATACTCATAGACACTCTCATCTGGTTTCATCTTGAAGTGCTCAAATTCATCATAGAGTTGTGATTCTCTGTCTTCCATAGTTAATTCAGAACTAGAAAGAAGCATCTTGACATTATCACATACTGCCTTGGCTTCGGTGTTGTGATTGATAAGCTTGTAGATATCTTTTGGAAGACCTTGAAGTATGATGTTAGAAGCCCTAATATCAGCATCGAATCTCTTTTTCTCCTTATCATTGAGCTCATCATATGTCTTTGGTCTGTCTATCCCATAGATCATTGTTCCATCTGCAGCTGTATCAATTAAGTCTCTTGTAGTCTCAATCTGATAAGGTCCTTCATCAATCGATTTGAGAATGTTGACCCCATTTTCCTTTCCAAGACAGTACAATCTGATTCTTTGAGCCCAAGAGTCGTAGTCAGTTCTGTCAAGCATGGGTGGACGAGTATCTGAACCAGCTGCTTGAACGTCCTCAGCTACAGAAGAAACAATAGTAGGAACGATGTTTTCCATGATTACAAGTTCTACGAGATTTTACTATTCTTTGATTAAACCGGGAAATTGATTCTTTCACGGGATTTTACTAAACCAAAAGAACAACCGTAAGAATGTAGCACGAAGAAGTAACAAGTCTCGATAGACAAGTGGCTAAACACTCAACTCGCTTAATTATCAACTCGCTAAACAATCAACTCGCTTAGAGAAACAAGTCTCTTAAGGAGTCTACTCGCTTAATAGCCAAGTCGCATATAGAGACAACTCGCTTAATAGCAAGTAGCAAACAGACATAACTCGCTTAACCACCAAGTCGCTTAAACTAACTCGCTTAGCTGTACAACTCGCTTAATAGCCAAGTCGCTTTAGAACTCAAGTCGCTTAAAAGGTCAACTCGCTAAATAGCCAAGTCGCATATACCAACTCGCATCCAGTAACGAAGCAACTCGCTTCGAAGAAATAAATATCCGAGACTCAACTCGCTTTGTACAAAGTTCAAAAATAACCACTTTATCAATAAAAAACAACCAAACCACAATGATTTAAGCCTTCCAATTCAAAACATAAACACATATGATGATCCTAAACACAAAAGTACAAGCAAAATTCAAACTTTAACACTAGAATTTGTCCAAATGATTCAAGCTCTCCAAAACACTTAATACCCCAAAAACCTTATGAAATCCACCAAAACAAAGAGCATGAAAGATGAGTGATCAAACCATGGCTCTTGATACCATTTGCAACACATTGGATTTCACATACACATCAAACCATAAACAAAGTAGGCGTATAAGATGAGTTTTAGAGAGAGAAAGTTAGAGGTTTGGGAACTTTAGTGAGAGAAAGAAAAATCTTATTATGAGCTCCAACTCTCTACCTTGGGAGGTAGAGAGTATTTATAGTCAATACATAAAACGCCACCTAACGGGCTGTGGATCAGGCATACAGTGGGTAAAGACCCGTCCGTCCTCCACGGTGTTACTTAACTAAATATTACTTAACATCAAATAACTACGACTACGAGCTTTCTAACGATTACATATACTTGAGGTGACCGACACTTTAACTACTGGATTTTCCAAATCCTAACATTATATATCCTTAGTTTCGTATTAATGTATACTAATATATTTTTGACAAATCGAATCATTTAGACAATGTTTAAAACTCATTTTTGCCCGTTAATTAAACCTTGACAGCTTGCAAATTTTCAGAAAAATAGTTTTCGTCGTTAAACTTGAAAATATTGTAACTTCTTCGTTATAAATCCGTTTTAACCCGTTCAAGTGACCACGGTTTCATTTTAAAGTATATTTTCTGAATATCTATCCCAAAATAATCCATGACCTGTCGAAATTTCTAGATTTTACAAAAACGATCAGACCTCAATATTAAGTTGTCGAAAATGAATTTTCTTGCGTAATACTTGTTTCAATCACTTTAAATCAACACCAAATATATTCTAAACCTACCATACACCTTCTTAGGGTGTCATGGGTTCCTAAACATCATCAAAAATGATATGTTTCAAGGGATTAATTATAGGATGATTATAACTCAAAATAAGTACTAAAAACAATTAAAAGTGGTATAAATACATATGATACTTGCATGATTTCTTACTAGAATGATAAAAATAACTCAAGAAAGATTATGAAAGATTAGTAAAGATCATGAAAAGCTTACTAGTTGTATGATGAGGTTTAAGGTAACTAGATACTAATTACTCCTTGGTTTTTATTGCAAAACCTTATATAGAAGTATACTAGGGATTATATAAGCACTTGATCTTTGAAAAAAATAAATGTTTCTTCCTTGTTCTTAGCCTTGGCCGACCACTATGGTGAAGAAGAGAGGATTTTGATTGTTTTTCACCTTTGAGTTATGTGTTGTATGTGTTTAGTTTGCAAAATATCTTGTATCAAATATTGTCTATTCATTTAAATGTGTAGGTGTCCCATTTTTTGTAATATTTTTATAATAAAATTATGGTGACTAATAGGGGAGGTCGGCCAAAGGGGGGAGGGTAAATAAGTTGTGTATTTTTGTTGAGTTAAATGTATAAAAGTTAAGTATAGTGTGTAAGTTGTACATAATATTAATTATTAAGTGTAGCGTTAATTAGAAATAGATTTTAACGGAACAAAATAAAATATATCGAAGTCATAAAAAATATAAAAATACATTTCTTACAAGAATTGAGTAAATAATAATTATCGAGTAGTATTTACGAAAACCGTCGTAAATATATATACATAACAATTTATATACAAAATAAATTTAAAATATCGGGTAAACTAATAATATTCTTTTTATAGTCTTAAAATAAGTATAAAAATATATTAGGATAAATATTGGAAGTGTCGGATCAAAATTTCAAAATAAATGATTATGCGATAGCGTTTATTTAATAGGAAAATAAACGTTAATGAAATATGCAAACCCATGCATGATCTAATATGATGCTGATGTTACTAATGATATGCAGACTAACTCTAGTCTATATGAAGTGTCCTCAATGATTTACCATGAATACGCAACTAAACCCTTACGGTTAAGCGAATTTGATACTCGTAAACCTAGTTTACGAAAAATGATGAATAATGAACCATGAATATAAATTTTTCTCCGGGAATGAATAGTGTTTTGTGAATAGTAAATTTTGAAATAACTTCTCAAAATATCAACTCGACTTCAAAAACGATGAATAGTAACCAGTGAATAGTAAATTCCCGAGATGAATAGTAAAATTTTTTAAAGTTCGCAAAATGACCGAAAATTGAGAATTGTGACACACGATAAGCGAATCAAGAATAAAAGATTTGAAGTAGGACAAGAGGTTCTCGTTTTTAACTCAAGACTCAAATTATTCCCTGGAAAAATGAGATCTCGTTGGGTTGGCCCCTACACAGTAAGTAAGGTATTCTCTTATGGGACTATTGAAGTTCATAACAAGGAAGGAGTATATTTCAAGGTAAATAGACACCGCGCGAAAATGTATTATGGGCAGGATGTTAGCAAGCTTTCAGGAGATGAGTTCTTCGCACCGGTCTAGAAGCCTCGCAGCTTTGAGTCTAACTTAAAGACTCGTAAATAAACAAAAGTGCTCTTTCGGGAGACAACCCGAATTATCCCTTTCTTTTATTTTATTTCTTTTTCTGTTGGGTTTTGTGTTTTCTAACTATTTTTGCAGGAAACAAGGAAGTAATTGCTGCTGCAGTTTGCTGATCTACACAGAGTTACGGCGTAACTCATCTTGGTGATTACGTCGTAACCAACATTTTAGCAGCCGAATTCTTGGCGCATTACCAATTACGGCGTAATACCATCTCAGTGGTTACGCCGTAACTACTCGCTTTGCAGCTCATTCCAGGTTTTGCCAGTTGCGGTGTAACTCCCTCAAAAGAGTTACAACGTAACTTTCCTCTGCTTTAATTCTTTCATTTTAAAACACTGTAACCTTGTATTAGTTTTTAAATGAACTTTGTGGGTGTGTTCCCTGTAAACCCTCACGAGACTTCACTCGTCCACTTGGGACACCAAGTGGTTTAAAAGGCTTGTTGCATTCGCTAAATGCAACCGTGATTCCTACGAAAGTGAGTTAGGTTTGTTTTTTATTTTTCATTTTTTTAGAATTATGCTTGTCGGTATTGTGATTTCAGGGATTGAAGTTTGTTCATGATGCTTATACGAAGGCATGTCTCTTGTTCGTGGGCCTTCCTTCTTTATGGAGCAAATTTCAGGGAAGTTCTCACTCTAATTCTACCTTTCTCTTCACCTTTATTTAATGCCTAGTACAAAAGGGACTTTGTACAATTCAAGTGGGGGGACAGGAGTAGAATTATCTCTTGAACTTTATTTCGCCCTCATTTTTCTAGTTTATTTTGAAAAATTATGCCATTTTTAAAATTTTGACATGTTTTTCTTAACCTAACTAGATTAGACCTTAGCCGAGCACATACAACCCTTGATATTATATGGTGAGATTAGCCTTATCCGTTTCCAATATTTTACCCCAAATCTACCAAATTATGAGTGTGCCGGTAGCTTGTAAACTTTAGAACTTGGCCTTTGCATCATTTCGAGACCATAGACGAGGTATGTTGTAAGATATAGGATTTCACAAACACATTAAACCATAACCATGTGGGGCGTTAACAATGTTTAGAGAGAGAAAGTTCTAGAGAGAGAAAGGGAAGAGAGTTGGGAACTATGTGAAACAAAGAAAAATGGTATTGAAGCTCCAACCCTCTACCTTGGGAGGTAGAGGGTATTTATAGTATCTTACTAACAAACGCCACCTACGGGCTGTGGATCAGGCATACAGTGGGTAAAGACCCGTCCGTCCTCCACGGTGTTACTGAACTAAATACTACTTAATCATAAAATAACTATGACTACGAGCTCTCTAACGATTACATATACTTGAGGTGACCGACCCTTTAATACCAGGAATTTCTAATTCCTAACAATCTCCCCCTAAGGGAGGTCACCTCAAACACACATTAAACTTACATTGAATACAAACTGATATTACAATATAACTTGTTCTTGCACTCTTGATGAATTACTTTGCTCTGAAGCTCGTAGTCATTGATTCTTCACAATGCATGTTTGGTTAAACCAGGTGGAGGTCTTTTACTGATCCACGTGATAATGAGTTTTGAGCCAGCTTTGAGATCATCGGCCACATTAAATCTCTGACTCTTCCTATGTGGTGTTGATAATATGTGATGTTGTGACATTTGGACCGACATGCTCACATTCTTGATCATGATTTCTTCTTATCAGAGTAGCGGAAGCTTTTGTTGATTCATGATATTGGCAGCAGCGTAGCAGAAGCATGGAGAGATAATATCAGAGTCTTTGATGCACTTATCATGATTTCTTTAGAAATGAATGTGTTGTGTGAGCATGCGGCTATGAATTGACCGCTCCATTCTGATCAGCTGCAAACATCGGGCGTACCTGCATACAACAGTTAGCAATAAAGCACACGAAAGTGTCTTTGATCACTTTCGTTGAATTGAGGTACACGGCCCACGGTTCCCCGTTGATCAGTACAAGTACTGCCTGTGATCAGGTATAATTCCAAAGAATTTCCTTGACAGGGTTTCGCAGCTGCTCTAGCCGTTCTCAAACCGGAGCGTCTCAAAGAAGACAACACGGAGTGAGTGAACCAGCGAATAGAGATTCAATGATTGATGAAAAGAGATTTGAAAAACAATCGTGTATCGCTCAATAGAAATTTTTTTTGCAATACAATGAAGTTTTAGTGAAAAATCATTTATCAATCATAAACACCTTTTGATTTGAAATAATTGTACACTGTCGATGTGCTTAGAGAAAAGAGTTTTTAAACACAACAACCGGTTTTTCAAAGGCATCCGTCAATCCATTTTCTTGGACCTGGATTGATTCAATTTTGAATCGCTCCACTGATGAGGTCCATATGACACAATTAATTCTTGGCAATACCACAAGGATAGTGTGTAGGACTCATAAGATATAATCTCACATTCCACATTGTGTGAAATAGTTAGTCTTCAAGAAATAAGTGTCCTAAAGAGATTAATTGATGATCTCGTGGCTCTAGACTCAATTAGTGCTCTTTTGGTTTCCTATGCCGGAGACTAGGGAGAGGGTCTCCTTCTTCAATATCAACAATCTCTAAGAGAGAATCGATAGATTATGTAGGTTCCCCGTGAGAATGAAACAAGCCCTTTTAAGAGGAACTTGAGTAGCTTGGGAAGTTTAGTGTAGTGCGTCACTGGGTCCATGACGTCTTGTCTTCAATACCAGTGTTACCTTAGTAACCACCAGTAGTATATGAATTGAACCCGGTTTCTGCCCTAAGGTTGAATTATGGGAGGGCTATTTATTTTCACCCTTTTCACATTCCAATTCTTTTTCATTCTTCAACCCCTTCAGTGCTTACCGAGACTTCATGACTAGAACCTTGTTGGTTTATTCCAGTACTAGCTCAGTCTCAGTCCGCACTCTTCCCATATCTCATTTTTCTCCTTTTTATAGAATAACTAAGGACTCTACACTATCTAGTGGATTGTCCCTGGGTAGATCCCTCCGGTTCTGGCGGATCATGGGAACAAAATACCTAACCTTATCATCCTTATATCACCAAACATAAATAAAAGTTGGTCGGTCTATTTGGTATTGTTCATCTGCCTTTGGAACCAATTGAAAACCATTTGAAAATCAATCCAGATACTTATGATATATTATCAAAGCATTTTGTACCTGAATTGTTTTTGATATTTTTAGAACAAGAGCTCCCCTCAACATGTGCATAATGTATTTGAAATCGTTTAGGACACGGAGGCAAGAGGAAGAATTAACTTCTTTGATTACCATTTTCTAAAAGATATCATCATCACTTCCCAATCCATTTGATTAGATACATCATTTTGAGGAAGGATGAGGTTTTCAAAATTTTGCTCCCCTCAATATGTGCCTCGAAGTTTGAAAGAGTTTTGCACCTATTAGGAGGAACCTGCACTTAGTGACAATTCAATCACGTTTCAATAATTTCAGGTTTAAAGTAGATGCTCCCCCTCAACATGTGCATGAGAAATTGAAATCGTTTGTCACATGTGGGGAGGATAGCTTGTACATCCTTATAAAACCTTTTATCGAATTATCAGTATAAATCCAATTTAAATTACAAATTCTCCCCCGATCACAATTATCAAATCATTTGAGAATCGTGATCTCATTAGATTTAAATTATTTTTTAAAGCTTTTTAAGGAGAATTGTGACTTGATTTTGAAAACGCTTTAACTGATAAGAATCGAATTTTGAGACTTTAGACTCCAAAGATTTAAACATGCTTGAAAATCTTTTGAAAACAAACCATTGTTGGAAAAAAATACACTTTTTAATTAAAAATCATTCTCCCCCTCAATCAATGACATAAGTTGTTGATTGAGAGATAGATAGTTTTAACAACCGTTTAGTACAAATGATTTTCAAAAATTGAGCCCGAGTAATTTTTTCAAAGCAATTCGTTTTCATTGGATAGTGAGAATTTTTATAGAATCAGAGCATGAGATTTGAAAAACAAGATAAAGCATGGCTCTGTTCTTTCTTTTTAACACGGGTTACCGCCTGAAATGACAATAAACCACCATTTTTCTTCGCCTCATTTTTTTTAACATTCGAACAACATCTAAAGTCCCGTATCATTCTTTGAAAGACAGCATTAAGACCGTAGATGTTATCGAATCGAGAAAAGCATGACAAAATGACAATATTTTTGAGGATTTTTTGAATTTTTCACATTTTTATGGATTTTGAAAGTTTTATAATTTTCTATTTGATTTTTTAAGGTTTTGTAATTTTGTATTTTGCTTTTTGAAAAAAATATATACAAAGAGATATATGAAGAAAGACCTTCACTCCTCGTCTTCCTCCTGAAGACATTTGAGTGTTTCTGGTTGAAGGCTTTTCAAGCCAAGTCGTGGAAGAATAAACTCAAAACGTTCTCTTGGAAGAGCTTGGGTGAAGATGTCTGCTAACTGGTATTCAATCCTCACAAAATAGAGTTCCACCACACCTTTTACCACTTGTTCCCTGATGAAATGATGTCGAATGTCGATATGCTTTGCCCTTGAGTGTTGAACGTTATTGCAAGAAAGAGCAATAGCACTTTTATTATCACAGTATAGAGGGATTTTGTTGAATACAAAGCCATAGTCAGATAATTGGGATCTCATCCATAGGATTTGAGCACAACAAGATGACATGGCTATGTATTCAGCCTCTGTAGAGGAAATAGAAGTACTCATTTGCTTCTTTGAAGACCAGCTCACAAGCTTATGACCCAAAAACTGAGCACCTCCGGATGTACTTCGACGAGTATCTTGACACCCTGCATGATCTGCATCTGCATATGCTGTTAGTGAGATACTGGTGTCCTTCGGTACCAAAGTCCCATGTTGATGGTTCCTTGGAGGTACCGAAAGACCCGCTTAACCGCTTCAAGGTGCTTTTTGGTAGGCTTAGCCTGGTATCTAGCACACATGCATACAGCGAACCGAATATCAGGTCTACTGGCTGTGAGGTACATCAGGGATCCGATCATGCTACGATATTTTTTTTGGTCTACCATGATCCCTGAGTGGTCCTCATCCAGTTTGTACGCTCAATCATGGGAGTGTCAACAGGGTCACTAGAATCAAATCCAAATTTCTTTAAAATCTCATTTGCATATTTAGATTGATTTATGAAAATGCCTCCGGGACTTTGTGAAATTTGTAATCCCAAGAAAATGACATTTGTCCCATCATTGACATTTGAAATTTAGAACCCATTTCATTTGAAAAACGGTCACACTCATTGGGGTCAGTCGAGGCAAAGATGATATCATCAACATAAATTTGAACGTGAATTAAGTGTTTGCCTGACTTCCTGGTGAACAATGTTGGATCAACTGCTCCTTTGCTGAAGCCGGTAGACAGAAGAAACTTTGATAGCGTATCATACCATGCCCTTGGAGCTTGCTTTAAACCATAAAGAGCCTTCTTCAAACGATAAACGTGAGTAGGATGCTCTGGATTCACAAAGCCTTCAGGTTGGCTGACGTAGACGACTTCTTTAAGATCTCCGTTCAGAAATGCCGTCTTTACATCCATCTGATAGACTATCATATTCTTACTTGCAGCATTAGCCAAGAATATTCTGATTGCCTCGATTCGAGCCACAGGAGCAAATGATTCTTCAAAGTCTATGCCCTCCTCTTGACGGTATCCTTTAGCAACCAATCAAGCCTTGTTCTTTAACACATCACCATGTTCATCAAGTTTCACTTTGAAGATCCATTTTAGAGCAATGATCATAGCACAATCTGGAGCAGGTACTAATTCCCATACATCAAGTCGATCAAACTTATGAATTTCTTTTTGCATGGCATTGAACCAGCTATCTTCATTCATGGCGGTTTTAACATCTTTTGGTTCAATCTTTGAGAGTACGGAGTTGAAAAAGCACCATAAGGCATCGGTTGCAAGTTGTTTTCGTGTGGATACTGGACGAGAGGGATTTCCAATGATGTTGTCTAATAGATGATCGTTAGTCCATTTTCTGAGGTGTTCATGTGGTAGTTGTTGAGGGACTGAGGTAGCAGAGTCGATGTCTCCTGAAGAAGATGGTTCTGATGATGATTCAGGAGCAAATATGTTTTCAAATGGAGCATCTTCAGGAGTAGCAAAGGGATTAACTTCATCATTGATGCCAAAAACAGTTCCATGATGTACATTCGAAGATTGATGATTTGTTGATGAGACTGAGTGATCAGCAGCAGGCGCTTCTTGACTTAATGATATTGAGACTGAAGGATTGACTTCATTCACAGGGATATGAGCAGCCTCTGTTGTAGGGATCGACAGTTCATTAGAACTTGGCTCATAATGCTCATCAAACATAGGATCAAACAATTTCTTTAAATCATCTTCAGATGGAGGTACATATGGAGTTGTTTGAGAAGAGTTTGGTACAAGGGATGAACCAATGGGACTATTTTGAAGTGCGGGTCCATAACTGGATTGTTCAGAGCCATTTGACCGGTCACTCATCAAACGTGGACGTGAATTGTTTCCATGATATTTCGGGTTCTCTTGTTGTAGATCCGGTAACCTTTTCTGTTAGGTGCATAGCCTACAAAAACTCCAATGTCCGCTTTAGCTCTCAGTTTTCCTAAATCTTGACCATCATTAATTGGATAACATAAAGCACCGAACACACGAAGGAATGAAAGATTAGGTTTTCTGTTGTGGACAAGTTCATATGGAGTTTTTCCATGAGCAGTGTGAATCAGGGATCGATTTTGGGTGTAGCATGCAGTGGCGATGGCTTCATCCCATAGAAACATTGGAACTTTTGAGTAAATCAGCATAGTCCTTGCGGCTTCCACAAGAGTTCGATTTCGTCTTTCAACTACACCGCTCTGTTGAGGAGTTCGAGGAACACTTCTTTGATGACTAATTCCAATACTTTCATCAAACTCACCAAGTTGTTTGTTAACAAACTCAGTTCCATTGTCTGTTCGGATGATTCTGACCGTTTTGTTAAGTCGAACCTGCAGCTGTTTGATGAGTTTGATGATGATATCCGGAGTTTCATCCTTTGTCTTTAAGAACTTTACCCAAGTGAATCTAGAGAAATCATCAACCACAACTAACACATATTTCCTCCCAAAGATATTCTCAGACTCTCATGGGTCCACATAAGTCCATGTGAATTGTATGAAGAACTTTTGTGACTGAGTTTGTAGGTTTGGGTTTATGGGCATACTTCTTGCTTTTTCCCAATTGGCATGCTGAACAAAGATGATCCTTTTCATACTTAAGTCTAGGTAGACCTACAACTAAGTCCTTTCTGGAGAGATCATTGATGGTGCCGAAGTTCAAGTGATTGAGACGACGATGCCATAACCATGACTTTGTTTTAGAAGCCTTTGACAACAAGCAAATTGGAGAAGACTTCATCATATCTTCGATAGAGATGGTGTATAGATTTGAACCACGTGAGCCTCTTAAAAGTTCCTTACCATCAAGTTCTCTAACGAAACAAGTATGTTTTCTTAAGGCTACTTCTAGATCAGAATCGCAGAATTGACCAACAGAGAACAGTTTATGACCAAGACCTTCCACATAATATACCCTGGAGATAACACTTTTACCAACAACATAATCTCCATAACCCATAATTGCACCGAAATGATCATTCCCGAATCTAACTATCCCGATGAATTTGCTCACGAAGTTCATGAGCCGCGACCGGTCTCCAATCATATACTTGGAACAACCTGAGTCCGGTACCACGTAACGATTTGAACGATCTGCAGTTGAACACGCACAAGAATGGATAACGATAATTGGGATCCCCATGCAAGAATGGGTTCCACTTGGTTAGTAACAGTAATTGGAACACCCACATCTGAAATAGAAACATCCATATCAAAAGTAGAAGCAATGGAATCATTGGGAATAGATGCAAGTCTGGTGTCAGTATTTGACCTATTCAAAGTATGTTCACTTCTTAAGGGAATAGTTCTACCAGGAGGCATCCATTTTCTAGTGGGCATAGTCTTAGCAGTTTGAGGGCAAAACTGATTATCCTTATGGCCAAAAGGTATCCAATAATAACCTATCTTTATAAATGTTCTTCCTGTGGGTTTCCACTGTTTTCTAACAATCATTCGTCTTTGCCTTTTAGCCTTCTTTACACGATTATTAGGATTAACAATTTTAACGGGCATTTGACAAAGATTAGACAAAGCATTCACACCACATTCATGATTAGCAAATGAATTCAAACATACATCATTACAAGGTTTGAAAATAGTATCAGAATTCGAATTAATTACAGTACGCCTATGGCTAATACTAGAATCAACACGATTCGTTTTATTTGACCCAAACTTAAAGTTCCTAGATTGGTCTTCTACTCTCTTCCAATGCACATTCTTAGCTTGCAAGGTCCTATCATTCCTTGTATTGTCTTGAGACTTTGACCTGCTCGCTTTTAAGTCACTGATTACTCTGTAGAGGGAATGGGAACATTAGTTGGTTGATCTAATTTTTGCATTCCGGAACTTGATGTGCAAGGATCTGAACTACTAGAAGGCACATTAGTGTTTACTTTCTTAAGACTGTGATTTGAGCTATTTGCTGGCACACTAAAATTCACTTTCTTAGCACTAACATATCTGAATCAACTACTTGAAGGCACCCTAAGGTTGACATTCATAACATTGGGCATAGAACGGATTTCATGCTTGGCACTAGGCATAGAACAAGGCATCACAGCTTTGCCTTTTGCACCTAAGGATTTTGGACATGTTGCAATAACACATTCAAGCAGCTCTTGAGATCGTTTGGCCTCGAGGCAAGCAAACCTAATTTCTCTATCAAGAGGTTTATTAATGAAATCCTCTTCAACAATCTCACGAAGACATTCTAGACTATCCTTAAGGTGAGCACAATAGTCATGAAACGCATGTTCATTATTCCTAAGATGAGGAGGAATATATTTAACCGTCACAGTGTATTTGCAGTCTAAGGGTGACTTTGAAACAACATTCTTATTAAACACAAGTGGCAGCTTCCCATTTTCCGACTTCTCGATTCTCAATTTCCTTTTGTAAAGACGTTATTTTTTCGTTGTTTTGGTCACGAGTGACTTTCATTGAATCATATAACTCTTTAAAGTGTTGTTTAACTTTTTCATTTTCTTCTAGAAAACTCTCGTTTTCCTTTTGTAAGGCATTAACTAAGTTTTGAAGATGAAAAGTTTGAGAGTACTGAGAATCTAAAGGAGGAGGCATTTGGGATCCAGTCACATTGTTCTTTTCACCCTTTAATTGAGAGATTTGGGCTTTCAACCTTTTGATCGTGTTACAATGAGCTCGAATCTGTTCATCACGTTTGCTAATTTCAAAAACTGCATCAAATTCAGGAACATCCAAGGATGTCTTGATTTTTGAGGTTCTAACATTTTCTTTTAGATGTTGATATTTTAGTTGTAAATCAAAATGTTCAACTTCTAGTTTAGAAAGATGTTTTACCAAATTATCGTGATCATCCTGATCAATTTTCTCATTAAGTTTCCAATTAATCTTTTCAAGCTCAATGACACGATCATGAGAGACTTTCAGAGCAACAGATAATTCATGAAATTGAGAAGAATTAATGGAGCAATTGTAGCGATGTAAAACACATCTTGAGCAATACATTCAGAAATAAGATTCTCATTCAAGGTATGCAAGTTTTTCCTCTCAATCTCATTATATTTTAATGCTCGCTCATAGTCACTAACCTCAACTATCATTGCATCAAATTCCTTTTCCATTCCTTTAATATCTGAATCTATCCCCTTTTAAGACTCTCAAAATGATCTTTTAGTAGTTTAAAGAAAGGCATGACCTCAGTTAGATAGCATTCTTTTGTTTGCTCAAAACCCCTTTACCCTTCAGTTATCCCCAGTGGGTGTGATCCTTTTCTTACAAGTTTTCTCAAAATCGACAAATAGTTGAAGAATAACATATTGGGTGATTAAGGTCTTGCTCTTAGTGGCAATAGTTCTAGGAACTAAATGCATTGGTGTATTTGGAGGATACACATTTGCTGAAGGCATTTTCCTAAAGAGGGGTTTGTTTCAACAAGATTCTCGCTTTTGCTTATCTAAATCCTTTTTCCAGAAAACTTGTTCAGGTGTTAATAACGTTTGAGGCTTAAATTTGTTTAAGGACATCCAGTTTTCCTTCTTGTAATCATGGGGTTTGATCGTGATATTATTCTTTTTGCATTCAGGATCTTCTAGCTTCTTATTCATTTTCACCCTAGATGCATCATCTAATATTCTATCTTCCTCAGAGCACTCAATGCAGCTAGGTTTCTGTCTAGGTTTAAGAATTTCATTGCCATCATAAATTACATTTTGAGCCGCTTTAGCTAACTTATGTACTCTGGTTGGGTTTATCTATAATGGGAACACTATGCTTATCGCTTAAAACTCTATGCTTAGTGACCATGTGAGAAGTCTGAATGGTATTCCCTTGTACGTACAACTTATTTTCAAGCTTGTTCTTCAAAGTTTTTAGATTAGAAAAATCATTCAAAAGTTTTGATTCCTTGGCATGAAATTCCTGCTTAAGCACTTTAACATTTTCTTGAAGTTCTTGTTTTTGCTTACCAGTTTTTGAAAGCTTTTCTTGTAAGGAATTTAACTCTTGTTTTAACACTTCTTCTCTAAAATTACTTTTTTTAATGATTGTACGCATTTGGTCATCCATTTCCTGCTCACGAGTGGTTAACTCAAACTTAGCACGTTGTTCATAAATAGCAACTCTTTCTTTTTACGCATTAAGTTTAGAGATAACTGAATCATCAGGGGCACATGCAGTGTATTCATCACAGACATAATCATCATTGACTGCAGGAGATACATCACTTGATACAATCACACTTTCACTTTGTTTCACATATTGATCATATGGGACAACATTGATATTTCCCATATTTTCAATATCTGACTCAATGATTTCAGTTGATTGTATTTCATTATGTATCTTTTGCACATCAACTTCATCATATAATTTTAATACCTCTGAGATAATTTTGTCTTTGGATGGTCAAGCTTGTGGTGAAGAAGAGACCTTAGGAGAGACCATTGGAGAAATGCTAGCCATGAAAATTGTTTGTGCATTAGGTCCATCATCAACATCAGAGTCGTATGCATCACAATCAGCGACTTGAAAGGCTTTCTGATGATTGTGACCTATCTCCTGAATTGGTCTGCTCATCCACATCGCATCATAGGTCTTGGCATTGCCCTCAGCGAGAAACAACAACTCCTCTTCATCCAAAGCAGCACCATTGTCCTGAGCTTGGACTAGCAACATCTTATCCCCAAGTATCTGCATTCTCGTGGTCGCTTTGGCGATGTGCGGTTCCTTGCAATGTGTCCCTCACCTCCACAGTTGTAACACTTGATCGTCTTAACTTGTCCCTGATTTCCATTTCTTCCCCTGATTCGATTTGTCACATAGCCTCTACCAACTCCACCTCTTCCTTGTTCATACTGCCTTTCTTGAACTGGTAGTACTATAACCTTCCCATCTCTGACAGTGGCTTGACTGTGTGGATTAGATGCTGTTCTGAGGTTATTGTTGTTGTGTGGGAGAGAGTTCATGTTTTGACTAATCAGGAGAGCCAGTTGATTAATGAAGTTACCCACGTGTGGATCGGGAATGAGTTTGTGAGTTCCATCACCCATGGGTATAACTTGTGAAGCTTTAGTGGTAATCCCAATGTTTGAGTAGAAGGTAGTTGAATCATTTGATGAGCTTGTCTCTCCTGGATTTGTTTTGAATTGTTCAAGAATCCTCTTTTCAAACATGGCATGTCTCTCATTATGAAGAAGGAAGGCATAGAGTTGCTCATAGTTTGTATTCTTCAATCCTTTGGTTAGCTTCACAGAGGTGACAAACTTGTGCCATTCGGGATTCATGTTGTTCACAAACTTTGAGTTTAACTGAATGTTTGGCATAGTCATTCTGATGTTCCTCATGTCATTAACAAGCTTGTGGAATCTCACGTAATACTCATAGACACTCTCATCTGGTTTCATCTTGAAGTGCTCAAATTCATCATAGAGTTGTGATTCTCTGTCTTCCATGGTTAATTCAGAACCAGAAAGAAGCATCTTGACATTATCCCATACAGCCTTTGCTTCAGTGTTGTGATTGATAAGCTTGTAGATGTCTTTTGGAAGACCTTGCAATATGATGTTAGAAGCCCTGATATCCGCATCGAATCTCTTCTTCTCCTTATCATTGAGCTCATCATACGTCTTTGGTCTGTCTATTCCATAGATCATTGTTCCATCTTCAGTTGTATCAATTATGTCTCTAGTAGTCTCAACTCTATACGGTCCTTCATCAATCGATTTGAGAATGTTGACCCCATTTTCCTTTCCAAGACAGTACAATCTGATTCTTTGAGCCCAAGAGTCGTAGTCAGTTCTGGCAAGCATGGGTGGACGAGTATCTCGAGCCTGCCGCTTGAACGCCCTCGCCTACGGAAGAAACAATAGTAGGAACGATGTTTGCCATGATTACAAGTTCTACGGGATTTTACAATTCTTTGATTAAACCGGGAAATTGATTCTTTCACGGATTTTACTAAACCAAAAGAACAACCGTAAGAATGTATCACGAAGAAGTGACAAGTCTAAAATTAGACAAGTATTAAAACACATAACTCGCTTAGTTATCACCGCTAAACACCCAACTCGCTCAAGGAGACAACTCGCTTAAGGTATCAACTCGCTAAATAGCCAAGTCGCATTAGCATCAACTCGCAACACTGTCAACACGCTTAATGAATCAAGTCTCTAAATAGCCAACTCGCTTTAGTATCAACTTGCAACACAATCAACTCGCTTGAACACCAAGTCGCTTAAATTAACTCGCTAGCTTTACAACTCGCTTAATAGCTAAGTTGCTTTAGATCTCAAGTCGCTTAAAGAAACAACTCGCTTAGAACCCAAGTCGCATAAAAATCAACTCGCTAAACAACCAAGTCGCATATACCAACTCGCATCCAATAACAAAGCAACTCGCTTTGAAGAACAAACTATCCGAGACTCAACTCGCTTCGTACAAACTTCAAAAATAACCACTTTATCAATCAAAAACAACCAAACGACAATGATTAAAGCCTTCCAATTCAAAACATAAACACATATGATGATCCTAAACACAAAAGTACAAGCAAAATTCAAACTTTAACACTAGAATTTGTCCAAATGAATCAAACTCTCCTAAACCCTTAATACCCCAAAAACCTTATGAAATCCACCAAAACAAAAAGCATGAAAGATGAGTGATCAAACCATGGCTCTTGATACCAATTGTAAGATATAGGATTTCACAAACACATTAAACCATAACCATGTGGGGCGTTAACAATGTTTAGAGAGATAAAGTTCTAGAGAGAGAAAGGAAGAGAGTTGGGAACTATGTGAAACAAAGAAAAATGGTATTGAAGCTCCAACCTCTACCTTGGGAGGTAGAGGGTATTTATAGTATCTTACAAACAAACGCCACCTACGGGTTGTGAATCAGGCATACAGTGGGTAAAGACCCGTCCGTCCTCCACGGTGTTACTGAACTAAATACTACTTAATCATAAAATAACTATGACTACGAGCTCTCTAACGATTACATATACTTGAGGTGACCGACTCTTTAATACCTGGAATTTCTAATTCCTAACATATGTTGAGTTAGCTCGATGTATTTGGACTTTTCAGTTTTAGAAGGCAATATTATAAGATTATCACCCAAACAGCCTACCATTGTGAGTCTATCGATTAGTCACCTCGACTTTTCGACCCTCATGTGAAACCCTTTTGTTGCACTCATCTTTAGTGCAAGATACCCCTAGATACACCCTTCTGAGCCATTCCTTTCATTTTATTAACCATATATATTGTTTCGATACACCTATACACCTTAGCCTACCCTGTAGTCTTTATTTGTAATTGGGAAGTCATCATTAAGTTCAAGGTTCGAGTGGAAAGGTTCGGAAATCACGCTTTCATCGACAACATTTCTGAAGATCATTGAAGACCCCCCGAATTCCCATTGTTCATTTTATTAACCCGATATATATTGTTTCGATACACCTATACACCTTAGCCTACCATGTAGTCTTTATTTGTAATTGGGAAGTCATCATTAAGTTCAAGGTTCGAGTGGAAAGGTTCGAAAATCACGCTTTCATCGACAACATTTCTGAAGATCATTGAAGACCCCCCGAATTCCCATTGTTCATCTCAAGTGGGGGGGTATTATGTTAGTATTGATTGTTATGTTGAAAAAAAGAATGATTCGAAAAGAAAAAAAAAGTTGTTATGATTATTGTAAAGTGGGATGTTATAAGCACTGTAGTATGAGCTTTATTTATTAGTATCGAGGAGGCCACCTCGTTCACATTTGAAGATTGGAGTTGGTAGTAATGCCAATAGTTGGAGAAAGGTAGTGTGCCCATCACGACGTCCTCTAATGACACATCTACCTTGCATTTCATGATCCGGTTTCTTGACTTCTAAGCTTGAACTTTGGGCGGACGGTAAGTGGTGATGACTTGGTTATAGATTTAGACTACCTGCTTGTTTTTTTATTTTACACCAATTATATATCCCATATCTTATCCTACCCTTTTAGTCATGAAGCGTGTCTAGGTGATGCAGCGAGCAATCTTTGGTGTCTTTGCCATGGATTTGGTCATGTATCATTGATTTTGTACACTTCTCCATGACATGTTAATAATGACGAGTCACCCCTTAACCTTTGTCGTGTCTACCCATATTGCCTTCGAGAATTGTTTAGCCCTTAACTCTAGTGGTGGAGATTTGTGTAACCGCCAAGCTTATGATAGAATACATGCTATGACTGTGCGATTGAGTGATCACCCCGAAATTGACACTTAGAATAGTTGAGAGATTTGAGTGTTTGTTCCCCATTCGTGAGGTGTTCGACTTTGTTTTATTCTAGCATAAGGGATTTGTAAACTCATATTTTCCAGGTTATGGGAGATATCTTTTTAGGAATCTATCTAATAAGGTCTACTTGAGGGCAAGTAGAGTTCAAGTCGGGGGATATTTGATAACATCAAATAGTCCTGAATATTAAGTGTCAATTTCCCCCGATAATGCTCGTTATGTATATCATTTATATGGATTTACGCTTGTTTTCCATTGTTTTTCACTTTCAGGTAAATTACGAGCATTGGAGCTAAAGAGACACGGAACTGGAAACATACCTAAAGATTTATCACAGTATGTTGTTTTGAAGAAGTTACGGCGTAACTCTTCTCTCACATTATGCCATAACTATTGCGTGACTCAGAATGCCAACTTATCAGAAGGTTACGACGTAACTCTTCCCAAAGGTTACGACGTAACTACATTAGGTCAAATGAGGTTCCACGCCGCTGATACTTACGCCGTAACTACTGCATCACTTACGACGTAACCATGTTTATTGAAGACTACGGCGAACCACTAATAAGGTTACCGTAACCACAGATCTAGTGCATTTTACGAAGAAATAGAAGGTTACGGCGTAACTCCTATATTGGTTACACCGTAACCCAGATCTGGCCTATAAATACCCCACGAATTCGAGCATTTCTAAGCTTCCCATTCCACATACAACACTCTGAGAACGTGGGAAAAGCTCAAGGCAGGTTTAGAGGAGCATACGGAGCTGTTTCCAAGGGAGAAGTCACTCCACTACGATAAGCATTAGCGTTTTATATTTCTTTTACTTTCAATTCATGTATTTCGTACCTTTGAATATTGAATTGATTTTCATGATTAATATGAGCGGCTAAGCACCTTTTGGTGCTAGCCTAGTTATGATTCCTTAATTGTTTTGTTTGCGTTTACTTTACTTCCATATAATTATTTCTAAGTATATGCATGCATAGTTCATTGGTAGCCACCCTTGGTTCAGTAGTTTTGAATGGCGGTAGAGGCCAATTGCCTAGGAGATATGACCAACTGACCCTAGGTGAGCGGACTAAGACGGGAAGGGTAATATATGACCAACTGACGACCCTTTCTACTTGTGCGATTTGACCAACTGATCACCTATCGTTTGGATGAACTTAAGAATTGGGGGTGTAGTGTCTAAGTTCCTAACGGCCGGGCACTCACTAATATGAATCTAGCATGTAGCGGTACTTAATAACTTGGCTTAGGGGACCAGGAACAACAGGACTTATGACGGTGCGCCTGATTTCTCCTGTGGTGGCATCTTTGCTGAGAGGTTAGGGCGAATTGACCAAATGATGTCCTCTCGAATTTGACCCCACCTGAAGTAATTGGAAGTAGGTAGACGTAGACATAACTAGCTAGGAGGATTGACTAGGTTAGCACCACTCTCCTCTATTGATTTCCCTTTATCCATTTATCTGCTTTATTTTATTCTGCATTAGTAGTTTAATTAATTAAATCCCTATCGAAACTATTATTATTCTGTGACAACTAGACTTAGTAACAATCCAACACACATAGCTCTTGGGACGACCTCGGCTTTACCGTTTACTACACTACACACGACCGGGTACACTGCCCGTTAGTGCACAAGGGTAGAACATAGGTATAGCGAGACACTATAAATATTAAGACATGGTCAGTAAAACCTGCATCAATATATATATAAATTTATATTAAATGAACTTGAATTATGTTAAAATATCAAATTAAACTACTATAACAATATTATTGTTAAACAAAATTGATCATATTTTTAAATCCGGGAAAATATAGTTGAGATATTATTTTTAGTTATAGTTATTGTCCGAGAGTTGCAATCCTCTACAAAGATGCACTAATCTACAAAGTCTAAAAAGTAAATACCACCGTCCGATCATAAGTTACAACTACCAAATACAATCCCACGGTTGGAATTGAAATAAAGGAAAAAGATGCATGTCATATTAATAAAAGGGGTAAAATTGTAATTCAATATACAAAATCCATATAATCACCTTCCCTCCCACTCTCTCACACAATCTCTAGTTTCTCTCTCTAAATTTGGGGATCTTGTTAGAGTTTTAACGGAGCAAAATCACTACAATTTAATCGTTTTTTACAATTTAAAAGCAAAAATTAGCACTCGAAAAAGATGAATCTAGATAGTAAGTTCATCATTTCTGTTTCAATTTTGTTTTAACTTTGTTTTAAATTTACTTTGTGCATGAATATATGAGATTAGCTAACGAAAACAATTTGAACTTTGGTTGATTATGTGTTACTGATTTCAAGATTAGTGATTAATCTTTTTGATCAGTTAATTCTGCATATCAACTGTTTGATTTAATGTTTCACTTTGATTATGATTCATGGGTTTTTTATTTTTATTAAAATGTTTTTATTTTTATTTTTTTTGTCAAATTGATAAAAAGTTTTGATTTTTATTTGTTTTTTTGTCAAATTGATAAAAAGTTTTGATTTTTGTTCAAATTGATAAAACTTTTGATTTTTATTAAGACTGTTTTTAATTTCATTTGTTTTTTGTCAAATGTTTTGTTCATCAGTTATTAAAACTATTTTTATTTTCAGTTAGTGTTAGTTTATTCTTCATCATGTTTTGTTCAGCAGTTATTTGATCAGTTATTGTTTAATATTAGGTTGTTTTGTAATCAGTTAGTGTCAATTGTTCATCATTTAGTCATTTTTTTTATCATAATATTGTGTTGATCAGTTTGTGTTTAGTATGAGGCTGTTTTGTTCATCATTTATTGATTGTGTTCATCATTTATTGTTAAGTATTAGGTTGTTTTGTTCATCATTTAGTCAGTTATTGATCAACAAATTTTTCATGATAATTATTTTCGAGTGCAGATTACTTTATTCATCAGTCATTGTTTTGTTCATCACTTATTGTTACTCAAATTTTTAGTTTACTTTTTAGTTTATCGTTGTTATATAATCTAATTTTAACTATATTTTACATACATTTTTAGAAAATATTGCTGGTGCGGCTGCGGAAAGAAGATTAAAAAGATGTGAAGATCATGCTGCAAAAAAAGGTATAAAACCATGGTGTTCATCACTAATTTTATACATGCAGAATTATGTTCATCAGTTATTGATTTGTTATTGTTTAGTATTAAGTTGTTTTGTTCATCAGTTATTGATTTGTTCATCAGTTATTGATTTAGATTAGGTGGTTTTGTTCATCAGTTATTGATTTAGTATTAGGTTGTTTTGTTCATCCGTTACTGATTTAGTATTAGGTGGTTTTGTTCATCATTATTGTTCATCAGTCAATAACTGATGAACCTATGATAGCATAATAGCTAAAAGTCAATAACTGATGAACCTATGATAACACCATGGTGTTCATCACTAATTTTATACATGCAGAATTATGTTCATCAGTTATTGATTTGTTATTGTTTAGTATTAAGTTGTTTTATTCATCAGTTATTGATTTAGATTAGGTGGTTTTGTTCATCAGTTATTGATTTAGTATTAGGTTGTTTTGTTCATCAGTTATTGATTTAGTATTAGGTGGTTTTGTTCATCGTTATTGTTCATCAGTCAATAACTGATGAACCAATAGCTATCTGATGAACCTATGATAGCATAATAGCTAAAAGTCAATAACTGATGAACCAATAGCTAACTGATGAACCTATGATAACATAACATATGCTAACACAAATAAACTAACTGATGAACCTATGATAACATAATAGCTAAAAAAAACTAAATGTTCATCAACTAAAAAAAAGTATAAACTAACTGATGAACCTATGATAACATAATAGCTAAAATTCAATAACTGATGAACCAATAGCTAACTGATTAAACTATGATAACACAAATAAACTAACTGATGAACCTATGATAACATAATAGCTAAAAAAAACTAAATGTTCATCAACTAAAAAAAAGTATAAACTAATTGATGAACCTATGCTAACATAATAGCTAAAGTTCAATAACTGATGAACCAATAGCTAACTGATTAAACTATGATAACACAAATAAACTAACGGATGAACCTATGATAACATAATAGCTAAAAAAACTATATGTTCATCAATTAAAAAGAGCATAAACTAATTGATGAACCTATGATAACACAAATAAACTAACTGATGAACCTGTGAAAGAAAAGAAAAAAAAAAGCATTAGATGAACATCTGAAAAAATTAGTGTCATTTATTATTCATCATATTTTTTTATTATCAAAATATTGTTCATCAGTTATTGTTCAGTATTAGCTTTTTTTTTGTTCATATGGTTCTTTTTGAAAATGTACAGGTCAATATAAACAATCCGGAAGAGTATGTTTCCCTTGAAGTGTCTGCTACTGTCAAGACTGGTATCGCATGACAAATGGAAGCATATAGAGCTGGTTTCAAATAAGTCATTTTCACCTAGAGTGGATAGTTTGAAGCCATCTTCTTCAATTTAAGATGAAGCTGCCGCCATATTAGCTAAATTTAAGATTGTCAAAAACAAGTTAAAGAAGATGTGACTTTGCCTAATGTTCAAACTGAGATCAAGAAATTCGTTGAGAATGAAAGCGCAAAACAGGACCAATAAGAACTTTGTTTCTTGTTGCCTGTTTGATATAGCGTGCATTTTTTATAGGATATGTAACTTTATATCTAGATGTATGTTCAGTGTTGTATACAGTTTTGTTAGGAATGGTCAGATAGCTTACATTCAAGTTTATGAAATCAATAGCTAGATCTTTATTTTATCCATGGTACTTCTCTCTATTTTCTGCACTGGTTCTTGTCTTCTGGTCTGCAATGCCAAATTTTGATTTGCGGTTTAGATTCAGAAAATCACCTAGTTATACCACGTCATTTTTTATTGATTTCCTGAGTAAACATTGCCTGTATATTCGACGGTTGGATTTTGGTGGTGAATGATGGTAAACAAAGGTGAGGGTGATGAACAAATTATATATAGAAAAAAAACTTCTTCATTAACTGATATATTGAACTAAATAAACTGATGAAATTATAATAGAATTGATCATTACGGCGGTTGGATTTTGGTGGTGAAAGTTGGTGAACAAAGGTGAGGGTGATGAACAAATTATATATAGAAAGAAAAAAATCTTCTTCATTAACTGATATATTGAACTAAATAAACTGATGAACATATAATAAAATTGATCATTACGGAATGAAAAGATAATTAAAAAAAAACCACTTTTTGAATCTTACATTAATAAAATGATTAGTGATGCGTTGTGGTACAAAAATTAGTGCATTTAACGCAATTTTAACACTAAAAATCTAAGCTAGACATTTCATCAAACACCTTGTGTGCAACAAATATAACTAAAACGTCATCTTTAACATGCGATATCTAACTCATGTCATTTCGAATTTGAGTGTTTCAAATTTCCGGGTAAAGAGTGAACTAAAATCTACAACTTTTATATTTTAAGTTTATCATGATTTGATAGATTTAAATGTAAAAAATAGGGTCATAAATGTCAAAAACATCAAGAAAATCAAAACCCATAGAATAAAGAGAATTAAATTTACAAAATTTATACCAAATTAAAGAGAATTAAATTTTAAAAATTATGGTGAAATCGGTTTTTTATAAAAGTTTGTCGTTTAAGAGATATGTGCGTTTGAAATTTGAGGTGGAAAAGGAAAAAACGTGTAATTTTACGATTTTACCCCTAGGCGGATTTTTTAAATAAAATAGGTGAGGGACACTTGTCAGTGAGTGGTTTTCTACACTTTTTAAATTAGTCCCACTTTTCAATTGATCCACTACCTATTGTGCGAACCTACTCCGTGTTTAATAACCCGTGCGTAGACGGGTTAAAAACTAGAGTACGGATAACGATAATTCGATAAATAATTTGATTGTTATACAAAACATTTGTAGATGCGAGATTCTAAGTATTAAAACGAAAGCGCAATTTATAAGTACTCAAGAAACAAATTTAGTTAAAATATAATTATTAGTTGTACTTATAATCTGAACCCCGTACACGTAATATTACAGTTACAAAACATTAAACACTGTTAAAATTTTATATTCTCGTATATTAAACTAAAATTTTATAATAAATTTGATTCATGTGTGAACTGTGTTCATGCACAAGACTAATAACTAGTTAATTAGAACATAATAGTTTTTAATGAAAAATCAAATGTCAATTCCTAACTATATAAATCATAATTACTTTTGGGAGCTTGGAAAATGCCACAAAGTCAACCCAAAATTTCACTATCGAATATGGGGCCATTTTCATTTGCACGAGCATGTTCTTCAATAATTTTATATGTTGATGCTAAAAAAAAGATCCAATTTTCAAAATTAGGAAGCCAAGAAATTTAAAGTTGTCTATTCATGAAAACAACATTGCCTTCTATGATTATTGAGAATTTTTTAATTTAAGAAAAAAAATGCACACCTAAGTAGCACAGCGTACAAATAGATGTAGCACCAATGGTCTTGATCAAATAGAGCCAAATGTTACCCGATAGAAGATTATAAAACACTTTGTTGTTATTTATGATTATAAAATCACTTGTGTTATTGTGTAGTTATTATTTCCAGTTGTTGTCTACATAAAAAGTAGAAAATAAATCAGTCTTTTTTGTCTGCATAAAAGTAAAAAAAATCACTCTTAAAAACTAAATAGAAAATAGACTAGTCTTTTCGTAGATTATCTTAAAACGTATTCCCCTGAAAATTAGCTTGTCACCATAAGAGCACTCCGAATGATAACTCATGTTATTCTTTAACATCTGTCACGTTAGCGCCACATCAGCTTTAACATTTCACCTTAACTCACCCAAAAAACACCAACAATCATAACATCCCAAGTCAAACTTTAGCATTTAATATTTTCAATTTCAACCCCTAAACTAAAACAAACACTTCATTTATTAAAAAACATAACCTTAACTTAAACATATTACAATACCAAATATAAAATAACTAAAGAAAATTACAACGAAAAAAAAAAAAAAAAAATAAAGCAAATACTTATTCATCATCGTCGCTCTCTTGTTGTTGTTGTCGTTCAAGATTCTTCTGCCAAACATGCTCCATAAGGTCCTGTTGGAGTTGAGTATGAGTTTGTCGGTCGTGTATTTCTTTTGCCTTACGACGGTGAGTATCACATCTTTCGACTCATCTTCGTTGCCTCAAACGTGCTGACGGATCCACCCACACTTCGTTATAGTCACGTAATGCAAATTTTTGATCTTTTATAATCATGTTATGCAAAATAATGAAAGAATACATGATTCTACGTATAGTGACAATTTCCAGTTGACGTGCCGGTTGTTGTAGTATTCCCCAACGGCTTTGAAGCACACCAAAAGCACATTCAATATCCTTTCGGACACTTTCTTGTTTCCTTTTAAAGTACGTATGTTTTTCGTCAGTTGTTGCCGAGAAGGATTTGACGAAAATTGCCCACTGTGGATAAATTCCGTCAGCCAAGTAATACCCCTGTTCATACCTAGTTCCATTGACCATATAAGGTGCTCTTGGGGCATTGTCAGAAAGAATGTCGTCGAATAATGGAGACTAGTCTAAACCATTAATATCGTTATTCGCCCCCGCCATCCCAAAAAATGCATGCCAAATCCATAAATCTTGAGAAGCAACAGCATCAAGCATAATTGTTGGGTATTTTTTTTATCACCCCTACCAAATTGCCCTTGCCAAGCCACTGTACAATTTTTCCATTCCCAGTGCATACAGTCAATGCTACCAAGCATTCCCGGAAAACCATGACACTCTTCATGTTGTTGATAAATTTTTTGAATGTCGACCCATGTTGGTTTTCTTAAATACTCCGGCATAAACAAATCAATAATGCATTTGTTAAAATTATCAAGACAATCTTTTGAAGTACTCGAACCCATTTGCAAGTATTCATCAAATGAATCGGGTGTGGTGCCGTAAGCCAATTGGCGTATGGCAGACGTACACTTCCTTAGAATACTTAAACTCATTCGACCCGTACAATCGGGTGTTTGCCTAAAGTAATTAAAATGATCTGGAATATTATCGGAAGTATAAGATTCAATACCTTCGACTATTTGCAGGAATAGTTTCCGGCTCATTCGAAATCTTCTACGAAAATTCCGGTTTGAATACTTACAACCTTCAACGAAATAGTCGTTACGCAGACGTTCTTCTGCAATCTCATGTTCACGATATATATGGGTACGAGCACGAGTAAGAGGTTGAGATGCTTCTTCTTGTTCCAACTGTTGCTGATACTCGTACGCGGACGCCATAAATTCGAAGTCAGTTTCGTCATCAACGTCTGACCATTACTGAGAAAATCATCAAATTGATTCGGATCCATTGTGAACGAACTTGAATTTGAATTATGGAAGTGTGAGAGGAAGTATATAAATTGTGAATTTGAATTATGAAAGTGTGAAAAAAAATGGTGTTTTAGTTGGGTATTTATAGTGGTAAAAAAATGTTTTTGATTTTTATTTATTTATTTATTTATTTTATAAATAAAACTAGCCATTGGGGGCTAAAATGTAAATTTTTTTAAACCCCAACGGTAACTAGCCGTTAGAGGGGGGATTTGAAATTTTTTTGATTTTTTTTTAAGCATGTTAATGCCTGTTAATTGCCCAACGTGCCCCAAATAACGCTCGGATAACGCCTTCTTTGTAACGGCCAACGCCGGTTAAAGCCCAATAATGCCCAATAACGCCGGTTCCGACGTTGACCGTTGGGCATGTCTAAGAGGGATGGTACGAAACATAGATTATAGATATTTTCATTTTATAGTTTTACCATAAACTGCATAGATTATAGATATTTTCATTTTATAGTTTTACCATAAACTCATTAATGTTATTCATGGTACTTACAATGAAGGTTCGGGTTCCTTCTCCCAATTAAAACGTAAGGCACTTAGTATAAGATTGCTTCTTCAATCAATTTGTTACATTATAATGGAGTCATTCCTCACCATACGCTTACAAGGAAAGTTAGTGATGGCAAGTCTACTGCTTTTTGGCATGACTTTTGGTTAGGCAATTTTTCGTTAAAAGTCAAATTTCATCGTCTTTATCAAGCAGAACCACACAAAATTGCCTAGTATGCGATAAATGGAATAATGGTTGGGTATGGAACTGGTCTCGAAGCATTACCAGAGGCATTATTCTCGATCAATTCAACGAGCTCTTGCATTTATTGGAGAGTGTTCACCTTTCGGACAATCCAGACGCATGGCATTGGGATCTTGCCAACTCGAAAATATTCATAGTTAAAGAGACCTGGTTATACATCGATGATGCTTTGCTTCCTGATCATTTACCAGAAACTCGTTGGTGTAGATTCATTCCAAAGATGGTTAACACTCTATCTTGGAGACCTTTACGTTATCGTCTTCCGAATCGATGGAATCTCAATAGGAAAGGATTCGATATTCCCTCTCTATTATGCCCGGTTTGTTCTTCATTTCCTAAAACTAACTTTCATCTAGTGGGATTGCAATGTAGCCTCGGCTATATGGAAGTTTGTCTTCAAATAGGTTGATATTCACCCTCCTAGTATTCTTGATCTCACTGATCTCTTCAATTGGTTGGATGAATCGATGTCAATTAAATTCTCTTGCAAAACGATCATGGATTCTATCTTTGGCACGGTTATTTGGGTGATTTGGTCATTCCGGAACGAAGTCATATTTGGAAAGAGATATCCTCGTACGTAGTAGAGAATTAGTCGATAAAATAGTTCATTACTCGTTTTTGTGGTATACAAATAAAAACAGGAAAGCATCGAAGTGTTGAAACAATTGGATGCAAAATTCTTTGTTAGATTTTGCTTTGTAATTTTTTTCTTCTGTTATCCTTTTCTAGCTCCTTGCTAGTTTTAATAAAATTTTTCGTTTAAAAAAAGTTTTACCATAAACTCAATCTTTTATATAATAAAAGAATTACATCATTTCGGAGTGTTTTTGGAAAACCCTTCTCATTGAAAAAAAAATTGGGCCAATAGGAGAGCTCAATTTCGCCACGTAAGCAAAATCATGTGATGTGATTGGTTAATAAAAGTCAAAATTAAATTGATTTTGGTCAAACTTTAATAAATTTGGTGGAGAAATTTAGTTGATAAAAAAAACACATAAAAATATATGTGTCAAATTTGTGAAAACAAAAACTTAAAAAAAGAGGAGGTAATTAATAAAACTTTAGTGGTTGAATTTTTAAAAATTATATGGAGTTAAGTGTAATATTATAAGACTCCATATTTTTTAATAACTTTAGATTATAAACAAATATCCCCTTATACTTTATACCCTTTATACTTTATATCTTAAAAAATACAATATATATGTTGTTTTAAAATAACAACATATATATTTGCATAAGATTATAAGTATCAATTTTTTCACTATATACGTTCAATAAGTACTCATTTATTTCATTTTTAAAAGTTTAACTTATGTGGACACGAGTTTACATTTTAAATATTGCTAAATTATTGAAAACAGAAATATAATTATCAAATTGTAAGCACATGTTACTTTAATATAAACATAAATATATGCGATTGTACTTATAACAATGACTCATGTAATTTTTATTTATTTATATAATGATATTTAGAAAAACATTTTTAAAAAACTTTAAGGAGTATATTTTAACTTTATCAACGCTCATTATGTGCTATTAAACTTGCATCATGTGTACAACATAATATCAGTAGTGAAATTTAAATAACAACATCAACATTTTTGTCAACTAAATAAAATTAAATCTTGAGTTACTTAACATAAATATTTGCAGATATTTTACCAAATTCTAATGAATATTAATGCATAATGAAAAACTCGTGTATAAGTATTAGTTCTACTTATATCACAATTTTCATGGGCAAATTCTTATATGTGTAGATATTGAACTAAAATGTTAAAAAAAGTTTGATTTATATGTAAACTTCGTGCGTGCACGAAACTTATAATTATATAATTATATGCAATTACCTTTAAAGACACAATATTCAGTATTAATACAAAATATTTTTTTTTCTCCAAAACCTCATGTGTGCACGGGTATTATAACTAGTATTTTTATAAATGACAAAATATTTTTTCATATTACTTTTTCTACTTTGCAAACTTTATATGAACATCAGTGTATTTGTAAATGTGAAAACTTATTTTAATACCCATCATTCTCACACGCAAAATATATATATTCCATGTTCTCATTTGGACGCTCAACAGTAACACCACCTTGTTTTTATTAGTTATTGTATTTTATCAGATCTTATTTATGGGCCAACTTAATTCTAAAAGAAGTTATGAACCAAATGATAATTTAACAACCACTAAAGCTACTAAATAATTGGCACGTACACGAGGTATTTATTAATAAAAAAAGGTGAAGGTCGCATCGTGAGAAAGTGATGGTGAAAATCGAAGGGAACATTGATAGCAACATAACACTTTGTCATTGCCACACACAAATTGCTTTCAACAATTCTAATAGATTAATTAGTTATTGGAGAATTATGATGTCCTTCAAACAAAATGTCGATGAATCATCGTAGTTATAAGTGTTTAATACGTGTATAAATATAATGAAGGATTTCGAAAGGCTCGACTCCTACCTACGACAAGACACCTAAACGATGTTCTATAGGGTTTGCACGGATAAGCGTATAAAAATTAGCTGTTTGTCTTCAGTTTTTGCAAAAGTTAAAAGCTTTTAAAAAGATAATGTATTCTAAAAACAAGAAAAAATTACACGTTTGGTCTCTATGGTATACCCCAAGTAACAACTTTATTCCCTAAGTCGTTTTTATTACACCACAGATGCCTATTTTTGAAACCTTGCCCGCATTTAGTCCCTATTTTGGATGGGCGTTAGTTAAGTCTGTTAAGTATTTTGCGCTGTTAGTCCTTTGTTAAAAAAATTTGCAACGTAAGTCCTTATTTTTTAAAATATAGTTTTCCCCAGTTAGTCCATCCGTTAATAATAGTTATCGCCCGTTTTTTTACATTTTTGTCCGTTTTTATCCGTTTTCGTTCGTTTTTATCCGTTTTCCCCCTATTTTTTTTTTCGTTTTTCGTCCGTTTTTATCCGTTTTCGTCCGTTTTTTTTACGTTTTCGCCCATTTTTTAACGTTTTTGTATGTTTTTATCAGTTTTCGCCCTTTTTTTTAACGTTTTTGTCTGTTTTTTTCCTTTTGCGTTCGTTTTTTATCCGTTTTTTTTTTACGTTTTTGTCTTTTTTTTTCTTTTGCGTTCGTTTTTTATCCGTTTTTTTTACTTTTTTGTCTGCTTTTATTCGTTTTCGTTCGTTTTTTTTCACAAAAAATTTCCAAAAAAAAATTGGAATTTTTTCACAAATTCGAAAAAAAAATTTCCAAAAAAAATTTGAAAAAATAAATTTTGTTGAATAAAAAAATATTTTTCAAATATTTAAAAAAAATATATATATTTCAAATATTTAAAAAAAAATTATTCAAAATATTTTTTAATTTTTAAATAATTAAAAAATATATATATTTCGAAAATATTTTTTAATTTTTAAATATTTTTCGAAAATATTTTTTAATTTAAAAAAAAATATTTGAAAAATATTTTTTTTATTCAAAAATTTTTTTTAATTTTTTATTCAAATTTTTTTATTTTTTTTCGAAAATATTTTTTTTCCAATTTATTTTTTCAAAATTTTTTTGGAATTTTTTTTTTTCAATTTTGTGAAAAAATTCCAATTTTTTTTTTTGGGAATTTTTTGTGAAAAAAAACAAACGAATACGGATAAAAACAGACAAAAACGTAAAAAACGGATAAAAAACGAACGCAAAAGGAAAAAAACAGACAAAAAACGTAAAAAAAGGGCGAAAACGGTTAAAAACGTAAAAAAGCGGTCGAAAACGGATAAAAAACTGACAAAAACGGACGAAAAAAGAAAAAAACGGGGGAAAACCGATAAAAACGGACAAAAATGTAAAAAAACTGGCGATAACTATTATTAACGGAGGGACTAACTGGGGAAAACTATATTTTAAAAAATAAGGACTAACGTTGCAAAATTTTTTAACGAAGGACTAACAGCGCAAAATACTTAACGGACTTAATTAACGCCCATCCAAAATAGGGACTAAATGCGTGCAAGGTTTCAAAAATAGGTATCTGTGGTGTAATAAAAACGACTTAGGGACTAAAGTTGTTATTTGGGGTATACCATAGGGACCAAACGTGTAATTTTTTCTTCATATAATTAAGAAAAGAAGCATAGTGTACAACACTTTAATGCACATAATTTTCAGACGTACAAGACAAGAAGCATAGTGTACACCACTTTAATGTTATTTAATATAGTCAATTAATTAACTCATCAATAAATACAATTAATACAGTTATTAAAATACCCCTAACATAATATATATACAAATTTTCAAGCATATTGTACAACCAAATTAAACACAATTCCTACACTAAATGTCACTAATACAAATAATATTCAAGCCCGAACAGGTAACAAGCCAAATGGGCTTGAGCTCGAACGGGAGTAGACCAAACGGGCTCGAGCCCGAACGTGCACGGGCTAAACGAAATTCTTGAAATCTGTAAATTTATTGTCAAAAAGAACATAATAAACTAAAATACATGATTCAATTGAAAATTTTATTTCAGGTACCTGCCGCCGTAATGCAAGGGTACCCTGCATTAAATGTCACTAATACAAATAATAAAGCACATTATACAAAAATTAAAGCCCGAACGGAAATGGGCAAATGGGCTTGAGTCCCTAACAGAACGGTCGAAGCCGAACGGCACCCGCCAACGGCTCAAGCCCGAAATGTGGGCTAAATGAATTTGATATTCGTAAATTTATTATCAAAAAGAACATAATAAACTAAAATACATGATTCACCGGAAAATTTATTCAGATCACACGCCGCGAACGCTGCGCGGCACTACGCTATGATGACCAAAGGCTTTTGTTCGAGTGGTGTGTTAGTGTCCCATCAGCCTAAAGGTTGTAGATTCGAATCTCGTTTGAGACATTTGTGAGACTGTGTGAAATGTTAGGTGGTGGTTCAAAGAAAAAAGAAAAGAAAAGAAAACTCGTTTATATCATTTTGTTGTATGCTACAAACACTAGCATGCTATAAACACTTGCATTTTTTTATTTTTATTTTTAAATTGACAATTTTTAACTGTCTCACAACATATACATCACAAATTTATTTCAAATGCTATAAGCAGGACTTGAATCCAAAACCTTTTTATTAAAAAGCTTCTCACACAATATTTGAGATACAAACCCGTTGGTACTTGCATATGGATTGTTACTACTATCTCTTCGTTCTTGATTTTTGTTCGATTTATAGAAAATGACATCTTTAATTATTTCTCTTTAAAAGGGGTCTGGCTCTTAGATAATGCGTCGTGTCGTTTCTTTTTCCAACTTGTATTCACTATCAAACTTTTTGTTTTGGTTTATATTTTGATATTGCTGTGCATCATTAGGTTGATAAATAGTTCAATCCTAGGCTAGTTTTGTGCCTTGATTGAAGTAAAGGAGCATAAAAGAGGCATTTTTAATGCTAACATACAGTTTGACCATAGCACATGAAAATGTGTATTCACAAGTACTTGTGGTGTAATTAAAAATTACAATTGGTAAAAATATAAACTTCTTGCGTGTTTGAAAAGCTACAATACTTCAGCTTGTCAATGTACTTCCAGTTTGAACTTTGAACAACTATATTAAATTCACATTTAGACTCTTTTTACATCTGGACAATACATGATGATTCTAAATTTTAGTTTTGTTTCAAACTCATGTTTCTAAGTTTCTAACTCATGAGTCATGATAATTACGTCAAATCGTATTAAAACTATCCAAACATCATTTTAAGTACCTAAACCTTAACGTACGCCCAAAGAGCTAAATCGTCCAACAACCGAAAGAGCTAAATCATCTAACAAATAGAGACGAACGAAATCCAAACTTGTTAAAACATCAATTGATTCACATATCATGTTCATTTAAAGTGCAATATATGGAAGTTAATGAAGATGAACAAACAAACTAAAGTCTACCTTTGAGGGTCTTTTATGTGTATATTGACCAACAATGAGGCTACAGACATAATCAAAGCTTACTGTATGGATCAAGTGCATCATTTATTGCATAACAGATTACCAAATATATACAACTGCTTGTAATCTCGAAAGTTTACAATTACATGCACTTGCATAGATATATAATTAATGGCAAAATATGCATTCATAGTTTGGATACAACTTTCTGCCTGAGCTCCCTCCTTAGAATCTTACCTGAAGCTGCTTTTGGAATAATGTCGATAAAGGCTACTTTTCTTATTCTTTTAAAGGGTGCAACCTGAGAAAACGAAAGATATATTGTTACTTTCCATCTTCATTATTAGTCTAGTATAGTAGTATACATTGTTTTATTACTTTCTTTTTTGTACCTGTTTTGCAATAAATGTTTGAACCTCTTCGGCGCTAAGTGAGCTTCCAAGTTTACGTACAACATATGCCATTGGGATTTCACCTGCATCCTCATCAGGATGTCTACACGATTTAAATCATAGTTTAGAGTTCAGGCCATAAAATGGTTCTATAAAGTCGATTATACATTGTAAAATTCTAAAGGACCTACATCAGCTGTCCAAACAGATAAGTTTTTTTTTTTTTTTTTTTTTTTTTTTTGACATTTTTAAGGTGTTTGTGGAGGGACTGGGAGTCAGCATTTCTATTTTGTTAGCTATATTATGATGCATCAAGCAAATAATGTGCTAAAACACTTACGGGATAACTGCAGCGTCCATGATTTCCTGGTGAGTGACCAGCAGCCCTTCAAGCTCTGCAGGTGCCACCTGACAACAATTTGAAATAGATAAAGTTTACTTTTTAATTGACGTTTACTTTGTTAGTTAAAAAATTAACCAGCCATATTTATTTTGCTTAAGCAATCAACATTAGCGAGTCAGATGTAGTAGAGTGGCTCAATTCATTTACTTTTAAATGCGTCAATTTCGATGGTGGTTTAGCTCAAACAGGTCAATTCATTTATTTTAGCTATAAGGACAATGGGTCAAAAAGTTGAAAGCTGTCCAAAGTATATATTCAGTGCATACAGCCATATAATTTACATAATGGTGGACTTAACATGTGTTGTGGGTCAACCTACCCGACCCTCGATGTTTTAACCAGTACTAAAAGGTCTCGTTTCAACCCAATCATGTTGTCACCCGTATCATATCATACATATCCTCAAGTTCAATGACCCACAATTGAAGTTATGGAGGTTACATGAAGAATTAAGTGATGCGTCTATAGATTTTATAGGCCAAGTGCAGACCAAAATAATCCAAGTTTCCAAGTCTATAATAATTACAATAAGGTTATATACTTATATGTTTGGCTTATATAATAGCGAAATTACCTGATACCCTTTATACTTTATAAGCTCCTTCAATCGATCCACAACATATATTCGTCCTTCTTCATCAAAATAACCAAGATCACCTGTATGCAGCCAACCTTCTTTGTCTATGGTTTGCTCTGTTGCTTCTTTATTATGGAAATACTCTGTAAGCCCATATGATTGATGATATTCATGAGATCTTGATCAATAGGGTTAAATGCTCGTGAAAATAAACTATCTCAAAAATTACCTTTCATCAAATTCGGGCCTCGGACCCATATTTCCCCCAACTGATTCGGGGGAAGAGGTTTTAACGTTTCTATATGTATAATTTGAGATTCCATTCCAGAACAAAGTGTTCCTGATGAGCCAAAATGACGAGATCCTATCCTCGGATCCTCAATTGATATAATTCCACCGGTTTCTGTCATCCCATAGCCCTACAAATATAACAAAGATTCCAATTAAGTAACTATAAGGTGCCTTTAGATACATCTTAAAGAAAAATGATCACTATGGCAACCATACAACTTATTAAGCAGAATTTTCCATCACACTTGGTCCATTTCTGTATATTTGAAATGAAACTAAAGCTTGTTATCCTCGTCACAAAAATCTAAATAGTATACATAACACGCCTACCTGTAGCCATGATCACGCCTAAGAAAAATCGACTGGTGAGCTAACCAAATATAGTGGCCAGCTATATATCTATCATTAGTATACATAATATGCCTCCCTGTAACCATGATGATGCCTAAAGGCAGAAAAAACGTGCGAGAGCTCCCAAATATAGTGGCTTACTATACATCTATCATTGGTATGCATATTACGCTACCCTTAGCCCCAATCATGCCTTAAGACCAAAAAAAAAAAAAAAAAAAAGACATGGGAGTTCCCTTATGCATATTATTTGACGTTATGAATAGTATACATACTACGCCAAAAACATATTATTAGTGCTAATAAAGGGGTGTTTGGATGTGGGTTTTGAATGTGATTGTCTCAAATGTCTCGAAAATTCATTTATGGAATTTGGTTAGAGGGTGCCTGGGATTGCTTATAAGAACTAGTTATTTTGTTTGAAATTAGCAAATAAGAGATTGTTTGAAGGTGAGGGCACAAAATTTCCGAATCCCTTCAATCCTAACAGCCAGCAGATTTGAATAAGAAACTCTCAAACTTTTAATTTAAAATACCCTGCAAACTTCTTATCAGTTTTATTAATATTTTAAGCAGTTTTGATAATCAATCCCAAACACCCTGCGAACAGTTTATCAGTTGCACCAAAACTCATTAAGCAATCACATTATTCAAAACTGCTCACTTCACTACTAGTTTATTATGGAGTAGCTAAGAAGTTTGGATAACCAATCCCAAACACCATAACAACTGTTATCTGCAGTATCAAATCTCAATGAACATATGACTAGTTTTAATAAACAATCCCAAACAGCCCCCTTGTCAAGCAATACATATTGAATTATCAGTTTATACTAACATCACTCACTAATTAAGCTCGATAATCAGTAATATCAGTTTATAAACTGATATTACTGATTATCAGTTTATACACATATTACTGATATTACTGATTATCCTAGTTACTTCAATTTATAAAAAGCAGAGTAAAATCACTCACTAAACAATTATCCTAGTTACTTCAATAATCAGTAATAATCAGTTTACCAATCGTTCAACACCAGCAAAAATAATCAGAGCAACATTGAATCAGCATAAGACCATCCAAACACTATATCACATTCTAAATACTCAATTATAAGTAATCATTTTCATCTTGCTAACCAAAACACCCTTAAAATGTAACAAGCCAATACATAATCAATTATTACCAGCCATAACAGATAATTCACCTGAAAAAGATATGCTTGGGGAAATAGCACTGAACACTCATCCATAGCATCCTTCCCCAACGGCGCAGCCCCGGACCCAATTTCCCTCAACGCACTCAGATCAAACCTCCTCACAACCTCTTTATTCTTCACCAATGCCACCACAACAGGCGGAGCCGTATACAAATGTGTCACCCTGAACTTTTCCATAGCCTGCAACGCCTCTTTCAACTCAAACCTGCTCATCACGACCATCGCATTCCCTATACTCAACTGCGAATACGTAAACGTAACCAATCCCATTATATGAAAGAGTGGAACCACTAACAGAAACACACACTTTCCCTCATTATACACTTCCTGATCTGATGTCACCATTAACGCTGTGGCAATTATACTCCGGTGAGTCAACACTACTCCTTTACTTAATCCGGTTGTACCTGTTGGAATTAAAGTTAGTTTAGCAAGTTTTTATGAGGTTTAACACACATGAAGCATAATGTGCAAGCGACCTATGAGATAACTATCTACTAACGCTACAGATGGCAATTTGTGCCCAAAATAAAAAAATAAAAAATTAGGCTAAATGGGCAAACTTTTAAAAGATTTGGGCACATTTGGGCTCCTTCCTTTTTTGGCATGTATGTATCCCTAGAAGTTTAAATGCGATAATGCACATGTTTTCTAACATTAGATTGTTTTTAAAGAAAACTTATATTTAATTTTTAAATATAAATGAGGTGTTACGTTCGAGGAATTTATTTCGTCGTTTTTGGTCTTTTTAAAAGCGATCCGTATAACATGAGCCCGTTTGGCCAGTGCCCATTTAGCCCGTGCTCGTTTAGCCCGCGCCCGTTTGGCCCACAGCCCGTGCCCGCCCGTTTTGCCACCTCTAATTAACTCGCTCAAAATAAATAAACGAGCTCGAGCCTAAAGTGCTTACAAGCTGACTTTTATCCGAGCTTTATTTAGTAAAACTCGTCATAAAAATAGCTCGAGTCGAGCCCGAGCTTGTAGAATTTTTCACTAGCCGAGCTTTATAAATATAAATATAAACTAGTCGAGCTCCAGCTCTAGCAGGCTCGGGCTCAAGGACGGAACTTAGAAGAGACCGAGGGGTTGTGGTCCGCAAAATTTTTTGACCCTATGTTTTATAGCCTTTTATATATGGTTTTAGTCATTTTTGATACAAAATTTTCAGCTTAGTGTATATCAGCCCCTCAAATATACATTTTTCAGGTTGGCCCCAACCTACAACGGTCAAGTTCCATCCTGCTCGGGCTCGGTCCCACCTGATGAATACAATTTTGAGACGACTAGACCATATTCTAGAAGTATAGCTCAGTCAAACATACCTGACGAATACAATATCGCCGCCACGTCATCCATACCAACATATTCACCCAGTTCAACTGCTCCCACAGACTCATTCAACTCCAAATTATCCAAAAGACCAAAAACACTATTCAAGTCAATGATCGGGATCCCAAACCCCTCAACCTTCCCCTTCAACTCGTCAACACTAATAATCAACTTAGGCTTAGAGTCCTTAACCTGATGAGCAAGCTCATTCACACCATATAACGGATTCGCAGTGGTCACAATCCCACCTATCGCAGTAACAGCCAAGAAAGCAACAGGAAAGAGGACAGAGTTCGGCGAGAAGATCAACACCACGTCGTTTTTGGTTATATCATGTGTGTGAATGAGCGTGTGTGCAAAGGTGGTGATGAGTTTTTTCAACTGTGTGTGAGTGATGGTGTGGTTAGTGTGTGGGTTTATTAAGGCGGGGGAGTGTGGGTGGGAGGTGAGGTTGCGGAAGAGATGGGTGAAGAGTGTGGTGTGGGGAGGTGGGAGGGTGATGGCTGGTCGTGGCGATGTGTAGATGCCGGTGAGTTGGTTGTAGAGGGTGTTTTGATGATTTGACATTGTTGTTGTCTTGTGTTTGAGCTTAGGGATTAGTGAAGAAGAAGATAAAGAAAGTGGAGGCAAGTGGTAACGTGGATGAAAATGGCTATAGAAGCATGCATATTATTCAAAGAAATTTCAAAAGTCAAAAGGTGTAAATGTTATTTTATCGGGTAATTTTATACCTAACCGCCTAATGGGGTTTCGATCATTTCACGTATCGGAGGGTTATACAGTATGCATTACAGTGTTGTATTATGTGTTTCACGGTTTGTACGGTTGACCCATAGGGTTCCTATAACATATCTCTTTATACCTACCGACCTTCGTAAAACTTGGAAATGTTATTTTCACACTTTTGTGGCAGTCTCTCTACTGTTGAGTTTATTTTAACGATGATAAATCTGCATACGTCTCACGTTTTTCTTATTATGCATTGACGGGATTAGATTTTTTTTGTTGTTGTACTCATATCATGTTTTAAACTATAAATTATCTTACTTCTTGTTTTTATAAATTCTTATATCTTTTTGATTATGCTTGGTGTAAAAGGTAATCAAGAAAATTAAGAGAAAAAAATAATTGATTATATATGTCAAACTTTGGTTTATATGGCAATAGAAGGATTATTAGAAGAATATTGTAAGAATGTATAGCATTTTTTTTAAAGTATTATATAATAAGTTTATGTTAAATATATATAACGTAAGACGTCAGAAACAAATTTTTTTAATTCTAATCCAAAGATCAAAATAAATTCTTAAAACCACGCGCTTATTAATAATAAAGATCAAAATACATAAATTACAAAACCTTAAACCTTAAAGTAAATAACAAAACTAAAAATAATTAAATTTTTTTAAATAATAAATTTTCAAGCATGTAAAGGTTTAGTATATTTAAATATCATATTGTTGATCAAAATCGAAAAGGCTCCTAATTCATTTAAAAATTGCGTCTATCGAGTAAGAGGATGCCAACTTGCCAATAAATGACAACAACATGTAATACATTAAAAAAAAAACGTCTTACGTTTGATTTTTTCAATCAGTGGTAGGTTTGTTCAAATTTCAATAAATTGTTTCGTATATGTCATGGCAGGGACCTCACAGATCCGATCATCTATTACTTAATTAAACATGTTATACCACGACCAGACTTTTTCAAGTAATAATAGTATTATTATACTCCGCATCTTTTTTATATAATAAAACAAAAACTTTAGTGGGAATTTTTCATTTCAAAAAAATCAAACCATACCTTTTATTTGGTAATAATTTAATTAAAATTTATTATCTTTTTTATATTTATTTAACAAAAAAATCTAAATATTTCTTCATTTAGCAATAAATTATCAAAATTCGTTTTTCTGAGTAAACTGGATACAAAAGTATACGTGTCAAAAATATAAGAAAATAAAACATGAAGAAGGCGGAGTAATCAACTAAAATATAGAAGAACAAAACCATGTCGAGCCACACTTCCAACACAGATTTTCATTAAACCCCATTGTTCCAATTCTAAACCTTAATAAAAAATTTAGGCCTTTTAGTTATATCCTATAATTTTTTAGAATTTTGTGTTTAATCTGCAAGTTTTTGAGTTACTAATCCATAAAAATACAGGAACGATTTGAAGAATTCATGATGATAAGGTACACTTATTTTTTTGTTAATTATTGTTTAATCTGCAAGTTTTGAAGTTAAACCCTAATTAGTTCACTTTTAAAAAAAAAACATGATCCAATCTATATGTTTTTATCTGAGGTTGAAGTTGTTTCATGTTTATATCTAAGATCACTATAAAATAATGTAAAGTTTGATATTTGACTCGTGGGATCATGAATAATTATCGATAGGTCGTGTAACCTATGGTGGTGGAAGAGGAACTGTTAGAGGCGGTAAGAGGCAATGTTCAAGGTGGTATTTTTGGCGCAAGAAATAATAACAAAGATCGCACAACCAGTTCAGGTATTGCTTAAACGAATGATTTATTATTTATTTTTTTACTTTATTTTATTTTTATTTTTTTGAAAATCAGTTGGGGACACCAATGGTTCATCATATATAAGACAGTAGGCTTACGCTTTATTGATGACAAGATGACAACTTACAGTTTATATACGGATGCCATTCTAACCCGTTTGTTTATAAAAATATGGATTCAGTTTATCTACGACGAAGTTTGATTGAGGTTCTTACCGATCAAACACGATAGGAAAATATGTGAATGATGAGGTATGGCATAAAAAAAAGTACGCCTTCATCTTCTTTTTATCATTACACATTCACTTAATATATTTGATGCCCTCATCTTCTACATGCTAGACGATTGAATCACAGCAAACATAGCTATTGACGTTGATTCAGTGCCAGAACAATGTCAAGCTTAACTCACACAAACTAGCCACTTGTGAATGACTAGCCGTAAGAAACTTAAAACGCTCGGACACTCGAGTCTTTGATAAGGCTAAGGGTTATGTGTGGATAAATCCTCAATATCAATATCAAAAATAATCACGAAGATAGATTCAAATTCTCTTAGGAAAAAGAATAATAAATCAAATCCCGTGTGTGATCGTGTGTACGGATTAGTCAACCCGAATTGTTTTCCCAACGAGGCTAATTGCCAACGTCGTTCTAGGTTTGGAATTTAATGCTCGATGATTTGGATTAATTGATTTGATTATTAACTACGGGAATGGGGAAAGTAATTAAGGAAATCTAATCTACGGGAAATCCTAAGTGCGAATAAAACTAAAACGTAATTAATCAAAACGCAATTAAAATGCCACTACGTCTAAATTATACCCTAAAAATGCCTAAATTTACTTTTACTCTAGAAATGATATTAGAAAACTATTTTAGAATTAAAACTATTTTTTTGGATTTTTCTTGATAAAAATTAAAAACTAATTTTTAACTATTAAAACTAATTTAAAATACTAAAAATTATAAAAATCAAAGAGAAAAATATGAAACTATTTTCTAAAAATCTAAAATAACTCAAAAGACTTTTTAAAACTATTTTTGTATTTTTCAGATTAATTTTCTATTTTCTACAAATTTAATACTATTTAAATCTAATTTAAATTATGAAAAATACCAAATAAAAGAGGAAAAATAAGGAAAAATATTTTTTATGCTTTTTATATTTATCTTAATCTATTAAAATTGAAAAATTATTTTTTTTTGGAACTTTTTCTTAATTATTTGCAATAAAAGCTATTAAAAAGTGATTAAAATATATTTAAAATTGAGAAAAATAGCTAATGATAACCAAAAATTATGAAATTCTCAGGAAAATTCTAAAATGATAATATGAATCTATGAAAAATGAGAAATGAGCAGCTTATGTGTGAAAATTGAAGGCTATAGTGTAACTGCTACTAGAATAAGCTACCAAATATAAGCAAACAAGCTAATTAGCCTACCAAACAAAGGATGAAGCTAAAGTCTACTATAAGAAGCTAATAGTAGCTAACTACAACTAATCCTAAAAAGCTCTAAGCTCAGATTAATGGATCTAAGCAAACTGCTTATCTAGCCAAACAGTTGATTCAGCCTCATGTTGGCAGGCAAAGCTTAACCAATAAGCTAGACCAAAACCAATTAAGCAGTCCTATAAAACACACGGCCAGCTACAATTAGACCAAATACTAGACTCTAACTCACTGATTTGAGAAAAATGCAATAGCTACAATTCTGCCTGATTCACACTCAGTTTTGTTGAGTGTGAACAGGCAGATAGTACTAAATGATTAGCTTATTTGAAGCTCAAAATGAACTAACAGATTTGTCAAAAGTATTTTCTAAAACTAGACCAAGTGAAGTTTCAAATCCCAAAGTTTCACACACTCAAGCTTGAAAATGAATCAATGAGATAGTCTCAAAGTTTGTAAAAACGATTTGACAGGTTTGACTTAATGAAGAACAGACATGAAACTTTGACCAAACTCAAATTTGATCCAAACTAATGAACTGATTAAGATGATATTACACTAATGATGATAACACTAAGCTAGATCTACTAGTTTTAAGCTAATTTGCAAATTATTACTTATGATTTTAATAAAGAGTGATTCTAGATCAATTCCAAATTTATTTTGACTAAATGACTATAACTGCTATATCAAAGACCTGAAATGACTATCAAATATCAACTTAAGTATGTATCAACTACTTCTATCTCTATAACTAACCTCTATCACAGTTTTATAACCAATTCCAAACACTTATCTCATGATTAGAGATCTACAAACAGTTTACCACTATATTATGCTAAACTATCATCAAACACAGATCAATAACTACAAATTATACTAACTACTCAAATAAAGTCAACAGATTCAGAAGTTAATATGTAAAACAGATATGAGAACTTACAAAGTACCTAGCCACTATGGCTTGCAAATGATGAAACAGTAACTCTAACCTATTTAACCCCTATCCTACTTTAATTCCAGCTCAATTTCAACCCAATTCCAGCATCATCATCATCCCAATCCGATCCAACCTGAATAATGATCATAACCCAGCATCAGAGCAACCGAACTTGATTTATTTGTGTGATTTGAGGTTGAAACTAGAATAAGCTCACAATAAGCTAACTTAAGCTTACATGAACCTATAAAAACAATAGATCAATGATGGATAAATCCATAAATCAGATCTAAAGTGATTTTTTATTTTTCAATGATTTAATTTGATTTTTTTTGTATTTTTGAGATTTTGAAGAAATAAGCTAAAAATAGATTGATTATACTAAAATAAGCACTAGACAAAGTTTATAAGCAGATATAGATCATAAAAACTTAAACAAAAACACTTGAAAATGAAATTCCAAATTCTATTAATATGAGAAAAATTGAGTACAAAACCGAATTACAAAAGACTTAAAAACTTTAAAAATGGAAATTACAATAAACTATATTACTGAAACTAGAGAGAAGGAAAAATTAAAAGATGAATGAGAGATACATTGTGAATGAAAATAAGGTCCTATTTATAACTGAGCTAAGGTCTTGGAAGGTTCTCGAATTCATCACTTGTGCTTCTTTTGAGCTCGTTTACACCCTTAGATCAAATCCCACGCTTCATCTCTTGATTACAACCCTTGGATCATGAGCAATGACCTGTTTCGACCAATAGGAAAGCAGACTTGAGAGATTGCACGCGGATCGATGACCGGCATTCCCATGTGTCGTGTCGGGAAAGTACATATCTACCCTTAATTGTGGTGAAATTGCTTAATTTGACTGAGGGGTAATTAGGGTTCATCGGGTTCCGTGTTTGGGGTAAATATTTGGCGCTTTGTTTTTTAATTATAGTTTGAGTTCGTTGACCGGGTGAGTGGGTTGTTTGACTCTGTAATATGAGCGGGTCAAGTGGGGTTTCGGGTACTAATATCAAACCGGTATAGCTTGTTTAGATTGGGCTTGGAACCGGTTTTACATGTTGGATTGGGCCGAGGGGTTTAGTAATAGGATTAGGCTTAAGGATTTAATTTGAACCCAAGGTAACTTAAAGGGACTAATCTTGCATATTCGGATTTCCAAAGGACCAAATGTGTACTTTCTGAAAATCTCATTAAGGACCAATCTTGTCAATCTCAAATAATCCAAGGGTGAAATCTGTAATTTCTGAAACTTCAGGGATCAATTATGCCAAATACTGAAAGTGCAGGGACTAATCTTGACTTTTCTTCAAACTTGATGAAACTTTTAAAAATCATCTCTCGAGAATAAAATCTTCCAAAATACACAATCTTGACCTTCCTACGCCTAAAAACTCTTGATCTCTCTCGTGTTCGGATTTACGTCGATTTGGTTCCTTTTTGCGTGTTTTACATATCCATACCTGCACAAGCACAAACTCAAGAAAACCACAAATATTAGCAATAAATGGCTTTTACTTGGTTGTTTTGGGTCATTGATGAATGAAAAGGTATGTGTTTTAGCACATACCACGCTTTAATAATTTGCATATTGTAGAAGAGTTTGAAGTACCGAATGTTGGTTCTAAAGGTGATATTGGTTCCCGGGTTATGAGTATGTTAGGTAATCATTCCTCGTAAAATAATGCATATTCTGCTTAAATTATAAAGCTAATAGTGTAATGTCTTCGTGCACTTGGATCATTAAAAACGAAGGAGAACTTGGTGATTAGACAAAGATATGGATTGACGGTAAAGGAAACAACGCTAGTCGCATGGTTATTCCTAACCGATATAAAACCTATTATTAAGAAGTAAACTAAACTTTCAAGAAGTATAGCATATGGGTAGACAAGCGTTGGGAAAACGTACACTATGACTGTTCACCCAATATGCCATATCAAATATATTCATTACATAACACAATTGTTCCATAGAAAGTTTGAATATTTTTATGTGTCTTTGTTTTAAATCTTAAACTTAAGGGGATGTTTATATTTCAGAAGTTGATAGAGAATTCGTTGAAATTTTTGCCATAGAATCTATAATGAATGTGTAGACTTAGTGCATGGTTCTTCACTTAGACCTCATGATCCGTGAGGTATTTACATTAATGACAAAAGGTTTATTGGTATAAACATGCTATTAAGTTTGTTATATTTTAAATGGAATAAATGGCACGGTCAATCCAGGAGAAGTATTGGCGCTCATGGGGCCATCAGGAGTGGAAAACTACGCCCTAAGTTTGCTGGTCGAAATCATATGCTAACCAGGAGGATCAATTACTATAATGACCAACCATACTCAAAGTTCCTAAAGAGCATGTATGTATAATGTTTTCCAAATGAATTGATGTTCATAGGCTTATATCCTCATATTTTCCTGACCTAAAGATTTTTCGCTTATCTACCTGAAAGAAACCATAACATATGCTCTTTACAACTACCTAAGACATTAAACAAAACAAGCATGAAAAACAAGCAATAGATATCATCCGTGAACTTGGTTTGGGAGGTATGAGTCATATTTTCTGCATATCCTGATTTTCAAAACCAAAATAAAAAATAGTAAAAATATATAAGCATCAAGGGTTCATTCATGTTTCATAGATGATTATAATGAGCCTATATGTTGTTGCACCATCGCTTCGCCTCAAATATTTTCAACAAAGAAGGCAATCGAATCAATCTACGCTTTATTAAGGTACACGATTCATTTTTCGATTAGCGTAATCAAATAATGATTTATTTGCAGCTTTTATTTTTCTTTTCTATTGGAGATACCCCCGTTTTCTTCATTGCACCTTTAATTTGTTACATCAGGTTTAAACAAGTCGATTATGTCTCAAATTGCGATATCAGGGTCACTAGCAATGCTAAACACCTTTACCGGTCATTGTGCTCGAAAACAAATACAATAATTCCTAATATCTTTGACTAATAAAGGTCAACTCAGAGTAATGCCAAAAACCCTTATCATCTTATTACTAAAAAATAAAGCAACTGACTCATTTAAAATCTACTCTCTTGACTCAAGAACTATAATAATTAACACAAGTTTAGTAATTGACGATTGAGTTGTACATATTTCAAGTGCACACGCTACGTTTAGGACTCATAACAATGGCTTAAACAATTTTGTGGGAACAAAAAGCCATAAGTACCTTCGATGGGCTCTAAAGAGAACCAACTACTCCACGCTTAGCATCTAAACTCATAAGTAACTCTATCATTTCTCGATCTCCGCAAATTTAAAATCCCAAATAATGAGATCCGCAGATGCTTAGCCGATAATTTTAGATTATCTATGGTTAAGGGAACAAGCTAGGGCTCAACACGCTCTAAGTAATTCTATTCCTACTCTCAAATGAAAGTCAATCAGTGTCAAAACATATGTTAACTTAGCAAATGCTTCGTCTAATGAAATAAAGTTATGCATATTTAAAGTCACTCAGGGAAACTTGCAAAATCTTGGCCTTATGAGCTAGAATTTGCATTTTATAGCTTCTTATCTAAGAGACTAGCAAACTTTTCAATCAAAAAGTCTTAACAAAAGCTTCAAAAATTTTAAATTTTGCTCATTTTGCACAATTTTTTCATTTTCTAAGGAAAAACGGGGTTACGAGAGTACACGATGAAATAAGCAAGTGCGGTCAAATCAAATCGAAGATTACCCTACCCCAGACTAGAACGGAACATTGTCCTCAATGTTTAAAGCAAGGGTATCACGAAAATCTAAAAGCCGTTTATTAGGTATGCTAGAAGATAAACGTTAGTCGATAAGATTTAGGATATCGGATTTCCATCATCATCGATCATGAAACTCGAGTGGAGAAAATGACAAACTTCGAGCACGAGAGTCTTCATATCGGAAAATCCTACACAACATCACAAACAACCAAACACGAGAAATCGAAGAGGCGGACCCCTTTCGTCACTTATTAGAAAATAGAAAGAAGATAGAAGGATAAGCATGGGGTGCTTCCCACGAAGCGCTATGTTTTGGTTACCGAGTCGCTAGCTTGACTCGATCCCGAATTCATTTGTCCTTGGGGAAGAAAGTGGTAGAGATACCAGGGTCAAAACGGTGTCTTCGCCCGAAAGAATGAGACCGGTGGTTTGGGAGGAAAGAAAATGTCGGCTCAAGCACATAAGGAATGATTCCTCCCAAACTCACATAAGGCATATGAAAGATCGATCCATCATCCGGTGGTTTTGCGGGTGGACGAAGGGATGAAGGATCGATAAAAGAAAACTCCAAAGAAGAACGGAGCTCATGGTATAGAAAGGTGTTACTCAAAGGCTCACAAATGAAAGCATCCAAGAGAGGATCCTTTTCTCTAACAACGGTTTTAGCGTAAAGCTCATCAACGCTATCCCGGGTTGAAAATCTTGTCCTCGGAGAGGAAGGAGATCGTTATTTATGTGAAAATCTCACGAGAGGATTCACTCGGATAAAAATAATATTGGACCTCGATCGATAAGTTCATCCGTCGACAACTTCTTCCTCTTTCTTTGGAAAAACGGATCATCGTATTCTTCTTTATCCTCAGAGAAAATCGAGTAGGTAGGAGCGAGTTCATCGGTGAACTCCTCACTTTCTTCGTCAAAGAGTTGATTTTCAAAATTTTGAGTATATTTAGAATCGAATTCAAACAAGGGATTTGTGAATGTCATCTTGAAAGATTCTGGATTGAAAGATGTCTCAGAAGAAGTTTCCATAAGGAAGAAGGAGTGGGATTGCCACTCAAAGGAAGGGTGATTTTCATAGAAATTGGAGGTGGGACAAGTGGTGTGCTCTTAGAGCTAGCAGTTTCCACCACTATAGGTTCAACTTTCTTTACATCATCCGGATCATCGGAGGGTAAGAAGATGGCTCGTCATATAACAATTTTTCAAGAAAGAAGAATCCCTCCGGGTCAAAAGTAGCATCATCAATCTCAACGGGAATTGAATCATCATTAAGAAAGGCCTCGATCTCTTCCAAGTAGGTCACTTTCCGTAGTGAGAGACGGGAAAGAGTCGGTCATAATCGGATTAGACGGTAAAGTGGGATTGCCACTTTCTTCAGAGAAATCAATCACGTCGATGCTATGAATCGAATGATCACGCGGTGAGGTTTTGACGTTGTTCGGCATAAAACACTATTTTTTCATTTCTCTGACGCCAACGCCTTGGTAATGATCCACAATGACTTTCGCGTTCTCAAGAATGGTCTTCCTAAAGCGAGAGGGACTCGAGCATCGACCTCTATATCAACTACGCTAAACGAAACTGGAATTTATCCACTGTATTCATAACATCGTTGACTACACCAACCCGTAGAGCAATTGTTCGATTAGCTAATTCGATAGTCATACGAATCGGTATAAGAGTCTTCAATCCAAGCTCATGATATATCGCAAGAGGCATAAGACTTATGCTTGCACTGATCGGTCAAGGCATTACATTCCTGATATCATTTAAAGAGCAAGGAAGGAGAAATTCGATCACCAAGCTTCGGGAGCTTGGTGAAGAATTAAACGGTGTAGGCTCAATTGAAATCTTTGAAATTGTTCCAATTTCTTCATAAATCTTTCAGCAGCTTTGATCATATCATCGTAAGTTTGAACTTGGTTAAAACAACTTTCATTTTGTCGAACCGCGGATTGAACAGATTGCACCGTAAGGTTAGAACTCGCATTATGACAGATATATAAGGAACTTGGGCAACCTGAGGTTGGACGATTTGGCTTTTCCATTATCAAGAGGAATTACCGTCCTTTGTCACTCGTCTCTCGTATACATGTCACACCCCCAATTTACCTTGCTTTTGGCAAATGAATGGAATTCTCATTTATCGTCATAGCACCACATCAAACTTATATTGAACGACCTAAAGTGCCGTTTTAAAAACACATCGTTGGATATATAATAAAAACATTCAGAGTACAACATCGGTCCCAAAAGGTTTACAAAGTTTGCGGAAATACAAATATATTACAATTCCAAACGATGTTTTGAAATAAAGTGCCATAATGTACAAATATGTAAGTCGACGCTGCGACTCAAAATGTAGGTCCCTAAACCATGTCATGATGATAATGCCTCGCCTATTGAAAATACATTGCTAAACGGTCAACAATAATGTTGGTGAGAAATCATAGGTTTATGTAAATGTTTTATACGACTACACAAGTATAGACCATGCATGACAATCAAGTCACGTAGTAAAAAAAAATAATGTTACAATTGCTCAAGCCCATGACCTCGAAACTAGACTGTTCAATAATGTATGCCCCTCAGAGTGTTTGCCGGACAACTCCGTAATGTTATCAAATGAAATGCATCCGCTTGTCTGTTGGGATTCACCAACCCGGATGGAGGCGTCACCCTCGATAGATCTATCCACTCATCTTCGCTTCAAAGATTAAATTAACATGTTCAAGTAATGGGGACTTTCAAATTGGCAAATGCGGTAACTTAAGCAATGTAAATGAATTTAACATACTTGGTATCGCACAAAAAAAATGTAGTGCAATGTATTCTCCCTGGGATTGAAAATAATCGAAGCATGTAAAACGGGCTATGAAAACTCACTTGGTAAACTGGAATAATGGCAAAAGTGAGTACACCGAGGTTTAATGTGATGCCTCAACCGGGACCTATTATCAATGATATGATATGTCATGAGTTGCAATGTAATGCTATGCATGCATTTCGTATGTTATTTATACCATTTGCGGGTTTTGAAAATATTACTCGTTTGACGTCATGACCCTTCAAAAATCACCTTACATGTTTTACAAATGTCATCCTACAATGGTTTTATAATGAATTTTAGAGAAATTACCACTTTTCGTCGCAAAACAATGTCGTCGGAAAAATCATGAAATTAACAAAATGGCTTTGGAAAACTAGTCGTAGTGTACGCCGATCGTTAGAGAACGAACTCGACGGTTTTGGAAAGTTTGTATCGATATCTAGAAGTTTCAGTTCAGGAGTTTTCGTCCAAAAGGTCTCGAACATAAAGATAATATGGGTTAAAGATGGTGGTTTTGGCTAATTGTGTGCAGAAAATTAGTTACGGCAAGTTTATGAATAAGTGCATATCTTTGTTTCAAACTGTTTTCTACGATACGTCCTTAGCTTCGTATCAAAGTATACTAATATATTTTTGAGAAGTCGAAATAATTTGTGAAGCTTAAGGCTCGTTTTTGACCCGTATAAGATAAAACATGTTTGAAATTTCAAAATATAATTTCGTCACAAACTTGTAAAATCCATAACTTTCTCGTTATAACTCCGTTTTATTCCGTTCAAGCGGTCACGGATTCGTTTTAAAGTATATTTTCTAAATATCATGGCCAAAAGTCGTGCCTACTGTCGGATTTTCCAGAAAAGCAGAACAAGGACAGAACACAAAATATACTTAAAAATAGTTTTTCTCGGACAAAACCTATTCTAATCCCTTCAAATCAACTCCAAAACTAATCTAATCCTACCATACACCTTCTTAGGGTGTCATGGGTTCCTAGACATCATCAAGACCAACCAATACCAAGGGGATAATTATAGGATGACCATATATATATATATACTCTAAAATCATGAAAAATGGTATAAATCACATATGTCTTGCATGTTGCTCCAAAAATGAAAAGATGAATATGAAAATGAAAAGGAAACATAAAAATGATAAAATCATGCTTACAAGTGATTATGATGAGGTGTAAGTAACAAGGATTAGCCTAAATACTCTTGGTTTTTATTTCAAAACCTTATAAAGAGTATATACTAGATTGTTAAACACTTGAACTTGAAAATCTTTGATCCCTTTGGAGCTCTTTGTGTGACCGGTTATGGAGACCCAAGAAGAGAGAAAAACAAATTTTTACTAACACTAGCTAACTATGAGAAGTGAGAAATAATTGAGTAAGTAAGACTTTTATGTATTGAGTAACAATCTATATAATCAAGAAACCATGCCTCATTTATTAACACCCTCCCCTTGGTCGGCCAAGGGGGAGGGATTTGGTAGATATTTATTTTTTTTTTTTTTATAAACTTGTGTAAAATATTTACTTGTAACAATCTTTAAGAAAGTGCAAGTATTGTGTAGGAAATATGTACAAGTAAAGGTAAATGGTAAATTTTTGGTACAAATAAGTTTTTAATAGATCAAAATAGAATGTAATGAGATAATAAAAATTATAAAAAATACATTCCTTGTGAAATTTGAGTGATAAAATAATTATCGAGTAATTTTTAAGAAAAACGTCGTAATAATATAACTTTAACGATTTATATACAAAATAAATTTGAAACACTAGGAAAACTAAAAATATAGTTTTTATAAACTGAAAGTAAGTTTAAAATACACGGATCATTTTGAAAGTAACGGATTAAATATTCAAAATAATAACTCACGCGATAACGATTATTAAATATAAAAATTTACACGTTGAATGTGAAATGAAATGTCGGAATGAATTATCGATGCAAACGATGTCAATGAAATGTAGACTAATCTTAGTCCATATGAAATGTACGTGATGTTATGATCATGAATTCGCCGTTAAACCTTCAAGGTTACGCTGATTTGAAACAAGTAAACCAAGTTTACTATAAATGTTGAAATAATGAGACATGAATTTGTGTCGAGAAATGACTGAAGTACGGTTGTCACATTCACTATCAAAAAGGAATTCATTCCTGAATTCAATCGTTGTTAGGTCTAATCTGTCGTGAAAAGATGAGGATACTGTGTCGTGATCCGGTCTTCCCGTTCCAAGTAAACTCGTGACCTCTTCGAGAATTCCAACGAACTTTCACAATAGGAATACGACTCTGTTTCAACCGCTTGACCTCATGGTCCATGATTTCGCTGGTTCTTCCACAGTTGAGTTTGTCGCCGCTGAACTTGTCCAATGGAATAACGAGCGATTCGTCCGAAAGACACTTCTTCAGTTTGAAACGAAACGTGTTGTGCACATGACCGAGTTCTCACGAAGATCAAGACGAAGCTACCGACCAATCTCGCCAAAATCTTGAATGGTCCAATGTATCTCGGGTTCAATTTCCCACGCCCAAATCGCACAACGCCCTTCCAAGGCGATACTTTCAACATAACTTTGTCGCCCACTTGAAATTCCAAATCCTTGCGCCTAACATCCGATAACTTTTCCGTCGACTCCTTGCAGTTCCGAAGTCTATCACGAATTTGAACAATCTTTTCCGTGGTTTCCCGCACCATTTCGACCAGAAGTTGTGCGTCTCCTACCTCGCCCAACAAACAAAAGATCGGCACTTACGACCATAGAGTGCCTCAAATGGTGCCATCTTGATATCGTGTGATAACTATTGTTGTACGAGAATTCTATCAATGGCAAATGGTTAGCCCAACCATTTCCAAAATCAATAACACATGCTCTCAGCATATCTTCTAGCGTTTGAATGGTCCTTTCACTTTGACCGTCGGTTTGTGGGTGATAATGTCGTGCTCATCTCTAATCGTTCGAATGAATCTTGCAATGAATTCAGAAGTTTGAAGTAAATCACTATCTCTGCCGAAAATGATAGAAATTGGTGCGCCGCTGCCTCAGACTATTTCCTTGACATAAAGTCTAGTGAGTTGCTCCATTGAATAAGTCTCCCTAATCGGTATGAAATGGGCTGACTTGGTAAGACGATCAACAATTACCCAAATAGCGCCGTAACCTCCCGATGTCTTAGGAAGTTTCGTAACAAAGTCCATTGTAATGCGTTCCCATTTCCATTGAGGAATTTCCGGTTGCTGGAGTAAACCTGAAGGCTTCGATATTCGACTTTACCTTAGCGCAGGTAAGGCATTTGCTAACCTAGTGGCAATCCGCTTTCATGTTCGCCACCAATAAAGCTTCTTAAGATCTTGGTACATCTTATCCGATCCCGATGAATAGAATACTTTGACTTATGCGACTCATGCATAATCACCTCGTAGATTCCGCCATACAATGGAACCCACATTCTATCCTGAAACATAATACTCCACCGCTTCTTTACAAAACCATTTGGCGCGGCATACCATAAAGCTTTTCACTTGGTCGATTTTCCTCCTTAAGTGCCTACTTGTGCTTCTGGATTTTCGATGGTAAAGGAGAAATAATCGTCATTCCCAATGATCGAACTCTTAAAGGTTTAGGCCTCTCTTTCCGACTAAGAGCATCAGCCACAACATTGGCTTTTCCCGCGTGATACTTGATTTCACAATCATAGTCGCTGAGTAACTCCAACCAACGACGTTGCCTCATATTAAGCTCCTTTTGATCAAGAATATATTGCAAACTCTTGTGGTCGTAAACATGTGCACTTTGTACCGTAGGTAGTGTCTCCAAATCTTGAGTGCAAAACTGGCTCCTAACTCAAGATCATGAGTTGTGTAGTTCTTCTCATGAGTCTTAAGTTGTCGAGAAGCATACGCTATCACCTTCTCGTTTTGCATTAAAACAGCCCCAAGTCCTTTATGCGAATCGTCGCAATATACAACAAAGTTCTCAATTCCTTCGTAGTGTAAAATTGACTACAAAGTTTTTGCTTCAACAACTGAAAAGCAACTTCTTGTTTCTTTCCCCACTCGTACTTCTTGTTTTTCCGTGTCAACTTGGTCAAAGGTCTCGCTATCTTCGAAAACCTTCGATGAACTTTGTAATATCCTCTAGTCCTAGAAATTGTCGAATTTCTGAGGATTCTTGGAGTAGCCCAATCTTTTACGGCTTCAATCTTTGCTGGATCAACTTGTAGTCCATGACTATCAATGACATGACCAAGAAATTGCACTTTGTGATTCCAAAAATCACACTTCGAAAATTTGGCATACAACTTCTCATTCTTGAGTAGCCTTAAAATCGCCCTTAAATGCTCTTCGTGCTCTTCTTTGCTCTTGGAGTAGATCAATATGTCGTCGATGAACACAATAACAAACTTGTCCAAATACGGTTTACAAACTCTATTCATGAGATCCATGAATACCGGCAGGCATTAGTCAATCCAAACGGCATCACTTGAAATCAATGACCGTAAGCGGTTCTAAACGCCAATATCCTCTTCGAACTCAAGTGATGATAACCCGATCGAGATCAATCTTTGAATAAATACTTGAACCTTGCAACCGATCGAACAAGTCATCAATTCTCGGGGAGGGTAACCATTCTTCACCGTTAATTTGTTCAACTCTCGATAATCTATGCAATAAAGGATCCATCTTTCTTCTTCACAAACAAGACGGTGTTCCCAAGGCGAGGAACTCGCCTAATGAATCCTTTGTCTAGAAGCTCTGTAATTGATTAGAAACTTTGCATTTGATGGCGCTAAACTGCACGCTCTCAAGAATCGGTGCGTCCGCACTAAGTCAATATGAAATTCTACTTGGCGTGCCGTGGAAGTCCCGGAAATTTCGGAAAACTCGTAAAATCACGAACAATAGGAACATCTTCAAGTCGCTTCTCCTCCGAATTTTTCTCTCGTTACATGGCTAAGAAAGCAAGACAACCTTTCTTAATGTACTTCTCCGCTTTGATGCACGATATGATACTAAGTCTGGTTCCACTTCGTTCCCCACGAATAATCAAAGTTTCACCGTTATAGGAAGGTGAACAACTTTCATCACAAATGATCTTTTGCACGATACTTAGATAACCACCATGCCATGACGACGCCAAAACTACCAAGCTCTACGGGCATGAGGTCTATGTTGAAGGGATGATTAAGAAGATTTTGAAAATCAAGGACAATGGTATTGGTGCTAACTAAATTACCATTAGCTAATTCGACAATGTATGATGTATCTTAGGTGGTTGGCTTAATGTTGAGCAAAGGTGCAAATGCATTGGACACAAAACTTTTATCGGCATCCGAATCAAATAAAATCAAGCTAACGATTATTGAGAAGAAAACTACCCGTTATGACATTCGGTCCTCCCTATCTTCCACCTCCAATGACGTAAACCCTTCCTCGTGCCAAACCTCCTTGATTCGGATTTGCTTGATTCTCTCCTTTCTTACAATCCCTCTTGTAGTGTCCAGTTTCCCCGCAACCAAAACATGTAACTTGTGGCCACTTGCAATCCCTAGTACGGTGACCAACTTTCTAACAATTCTCACACGGATCGGACATCGAACCGGAGTGATGACTAAAACACTTATTACACTTCTAAGCAAAACCCCCAATATCCTTTTCCTTCCTTGACCCTTAAAGATAAACCCTTAAACTCCCGGTTGTTGAGTAGCATTCCTACCCCTGTTGTCCCACTTGCGCTTGTTGTTGTTGCTATTGTTGTTGTAGTTGCCTCGGTTATTGTTGAAACGTTGTTGGGGTTGTTGTTGTTTCGGGTGGTGGTGTACTTACCTCGCTTCACCACTTGTGCCATCAACTTCTCGAACTTAATAGCTTCCTCAATTGTTTGTGGATCAAACGATGTCACATCTCCTTGAATAACTTCGGGAAGTCCCCCGATAAAAGCCTCTAGTAACTTTTCATTATCCGATACCATTGACGGCATAACGCTAATTCCTGGAATCTCCGAATGTAAGTTTCAATATCATACCCAATGGTGACCAATTCATAGAACTCCGTCTCCAACTTTTTCACTTCTGCTCGAGGACAAAACTTCTTAGTCACCAAGCCCTTAAATTCCTCCCAAGTAAGCTTGAAAGCATTTTCCATTCCAATCGGTTGAGCATATGAATTCCACCAAGACAATGCTCCATCGAAAGTAATGCTCGTAGCAAATTTAACCTTACTATCATCCGACAGTTAAAAGCAAAAACACCGATTCCAACTTCTCAAACCATCGAACCATGTGGGCACCCCTAATACCTCTAAACTTAGTGGGTTCCACTCTTGAAATCCTTGTACTAACATTTCTTAACCCCGATCCTCCGGCATTACCAAGAGCAGTAGCTAGCCTACGGTTTTAAAGAACAGCCAAGGCCTCAAGAAGAAGAAGTAAATTAATGCTTCCTTTCGACTCTTAGAGCATTAGCAATGCTATCATTCACCAACTTTGAATTGTCATGGGTCATTTCCTGTAACTTTCTTAGGCCATAACTCTTCAAAATCACAAGATGAAACAATCATGAGAACTCGCAAGTAGAAACAACCATCATACAAATATATCCACAACCACATCATGCATAAAGTAAATGGAATCACAACGGAACAATACGAAATATCACAAATATAATCACAACACACGTGGATAATATACATGAAAATTTCAGCCTACATGGACCGATATCATAGATAATAACAACCATTCCTACATAGTAGAGTCAATACTTGATACATTTGTTTGTACCACAACCAAAATACAAATTCCAACTACGCCACACACCTTGTGACTAGGATACACAAACTATACATGACAAAGTCTACATAAGGCACCTCATGGTGTTCGCCATCCCTCAAGATCACGAACTGAGTAGTCAAACTATCCACCAAACTCCTCAATCTCCAATTGACCTGCAAAGAAGCAATACTCTCCTGTCCTCTAACGCCTATTCTCAATACCGATGTGACAAATCAATAGAAACCGCCTAACACTAGGCCCTCGACTCCTCCTCGCAATGGGCTCAATCCTATCTACCGACGCCTCCCAACTGTCGTGACAACCTATCAATCTGATCTGCCGACTATCAATACGGGCTCCTAACTCCTCGTAGAAGGCCGTTGATAGCTGCAGCCTTAGACGCCTAACTCGAACCTAACCGTGGCTCGTTCAGAGATGGTGGTGTAGGATATCAAAACGAGCACGCTGGGCGGCAAGTCTGTCGAGGTAAAGGATCTCTAAGAAAATATGATGAAGATACTGATGATGGTGGTGATGGTGCTAGTAGTGGTGCCGGTGGATGTGACGGGTCGTGAGCCGGGCTAACCGGTGCGACGCCTCGGGGTTCGCCCGCAGGTCATGACAGGGGAAGGCTGGAGTGGAGCCAATGGAAGATACGATCTCAGTGGAGTGTGATGAATCATCATCCATGATGGGTTATGGAACATCATCCGAAGCAGTCCGGCGATATGGTGATAGGATGAATTCAAGACATGTCTGTGACAACCGATGTGAAATAAAAATAACCTCAATACGTGTAAGTGAATCCGCATGAAAAGTGAATATGTACTATGATGAAATGATGAGATGCTATGATAATGTAGCTATAGTCTAGGGTCAATGATGCAACCTAGTTTTCTATAATCGTAGCTTCGTACCAATCACACCCCATTTACTGTTTTGCAAATGAATGGAATTCCGGGGATTGACTGTCATAGCACCACATCACAGTTATATTGAACGACCTAAAGTGCCGCTTTAAAAAAAACACATCGTTGGATATATAATAAAACATCAGAGTACAACATCGGTCCCAAAAGGTTTACAAAGTTTGCGGAAATACAAATATATTACAATTCCAAACGATGTTTTGAAATAAAGTGCCATAATGTACAAATATGTAAGTCGACGCCACGACTCAAAATGTAGGTCCCTAAACCATGTCATGATGATAATGCCTCGCCACCGAAAATACATTGCTAAAACGGTCAACAATAATGTTGGTGAGAAATCATAGGTTTATGTAAATGTTTTATAACGACACACAAGTATATAGACCATGCATGACAATCAAGTCATAAAAAATAATGTTACAATTGCTCTAAGCCCATGACCCCAAACTAGATGTCAATAATGTATGCCCTCGCAGAGTGTTTCCGCTGACAACTCATATCAAATGAAATGCATCCGCTGTTCGTTGGGATTCACCAATGGAGGAGGCGTCACCCTCGATAGATCTATCCACTCATCCTCGCTTCAAAGATTAACGGGTCATGTTCAAGAATGGGGACTTTCAAATTGGCAATGCGTAACTTAAGCAATGTAAATGAATTTAACATACTTGGTATCGCATAAAAAATGTAGTGCAATGTATTCTCCCCCGTGGGTTTGAAAATAATCGAAAGCATGTAAAACGGGTCTATGAAAACTCACTTGGTAAACCGAATAATGGCAAAGTGAGTACACCGAGGTTTAATGTGATGCGTCAACCGGGACCTATTATCAATGATATGATATGTCATGAGTTGCAATGTAATGCTATGCATGCATTTCGTATGTTATTTATACCATTATGGTTGAAAATATTACCGTTTGACGCCATGACCTTCTTTCTCAAAATCACTTACATGTTTTACCGTCATCCTACAATGGTTTTATAATGATTTTTAGAGAAATTACCACTTTTCGTCGCAAAACAATGTCGTCGTAAAAATCATGAAATTACCAAAAATGGCTTTGGAAAACTAGTCGAAGGTGTACGCCGACGTTAGAGAACTTAACTGACGGTTTTGAAAGTTTGTATCGATATCTAAAAGTTTCAGTTCAGGAGTTTTCGCCCAAAAGGTCTCGAACATAAAGATAATAAGGGTTAAAGATGGTGGTTTTGGCTAATTGTGTGCAGAAAATTAGTTACGGCAAGTTTATGAAAAAGTGCATATCTTTGTCGTTTCAAATCCGCTTTCTACGCTTTTACATTCCTTAGCTTCAGATCAAAGTATACTAATATATTTTGACAAGTCAAATAATTTGTGAAGCTTAAGGCTGTTTTTGACCCGTATAAGATAAAACATGTTGCTGAAATTTCGAAAAATATAATTTTCGTCACAAACTTGTAAAATCCATAACTTTCTGTTATAACTCCGTTTTATTCCGTTCAAGCGTCACGATTCGTTTTAAAGTATATTTTCTAAATATCATGGCCAAAAGTCGTGCCTACTGTCGGATTTTCCAGAAAAGCAAAACAAGGACAGAACACAAAATATACTTATCGAAAATAGTTTTTCTCGGACAAAACCTATTCTAATTCCTTCAAATCAACTCCAAAACTAATCTAATCCTACCATACACCTTCTTAGGGTGTCATGGGTTCCTAGACATCATCAAGACCAACCAATACCAAGAGGATAATTATAGGATGACCAAATATATATATATACTCTAAAATCATGAAAATGGTATAAATCACATATGTCTTGCATGTTGCTCCAAAAATGAAAAGATGAATATGAAAATGAAAAGGAAACATAAAATGATAAAATCATGCTTACAAGTGATTATGATGAGGTGAAAGTAACAAGGATTAGCCTAAATACTCTTGGTTTTTATTTCAAAACCTTATATAGAGTATATACTAGATTGTAAATACACTTGGACTTGAAAATCTTTGATCCCTTTGGAGCTCTTTGTGTGACCGGTTATGGAGACCCAAGAAGAGAGAAAAACAAATTTTTACTAACACTTGCTAACTATGAGAAGTGAGAAATAATTGAGTAAGTAAGACTTTTATGTATTGAGTAACAATCTATATAATCAAGAAACCATGCCTCATTTATAACACCTCCCTTGGTCGCCAAGGGGAGGATTTTAGAGATATTTATTTATTTTTTTTTTTATAAACTTGTGTAAAATATTTACTTGTAACAATCTTTAAGAAAGTGCAAGTATTGTGTAGGAAATATGTACAAGTAAAGGTAAATGATAAATTTTTGGTACAAATAAGTTTTTAATAGACAAAATAGAATGTAATGAGATAATAAAAATTATAAAAATACATTCCTTGTGAAATTTGAGTGATAAAATAATTATCGAGTAATTTTTAAGAAAAACGTCGTAATAATATAACTTTAACGATTTATATACAAAATAAATTTGAAACACTAGGAAAACTAAAAATATAGTTTTTATAAACCAAATGTAAGTTTAAAAATACATCGGGATCATTTTTGAAAGTAACGGATTAAATATTCAAAATAATAACTCACGCGATAACGATTATTAAATATAAAAATTACGCGTTGAATGTGAAATGAAATGTCGTGAATGAATTATCGTGATGCAAACGATGTCAATGAAATGTAGACTAATCATAGTCCATATGAAATGCAATGTGATGTTATGATCATGAATTCGCCGCTAAACCTCAAGGTTACGCTGATTTGAAACAAGTAAACCAAGTTTACTATAAATGTTGAAATAATAGCATGAATTGTGTTTAGAAATGACCAGTACGGGTCCTTTGTCACCTCGGTCTCTCGTGCTACACTCCTCACCGGAGAGGAAGTAGTCATCGAGGGCCCATCGTCTCGAATGTTTATAGATTTCATTTCTCCCTTCGGGTTTGGAATGGTGTTACTTGGGAGAGAACCGGAACCCGAGGGTTGAGAATAAGATGTAGACGGTTGACTGGCTTGAAAGAAACTAGCCATCATATTCTTTATTTCAGACATCTGTTTGTTGCTTGTAGCTTCCATCTCCTTTTTGAAGTCCGTCCTCATGCCGTTAATTTGATTTTGCAAACTTTTAATGGTGTAATCAGAGTTCTTCATGTAAGTTAGAAAATCGTTATTCGGGGCGGCTTGAGGAGGTGCTTGATAAGATTGTTGAGGAGGAGGTGGTTGTTGGTAAACTTGAGGTGGAGGAGCTTGGTAGTGTTGATTTCCATGATTAAAATTAGCTCCTCGGTTCTGATTAACATGATGATTACCATTGAAACGATTTTGATTCTGGTTTTGTTGTTGAGGTTGGTTGAAACCGGGAGGTCCGAGATAATTGTTTGAATGGTAGCTAAGAAGATTTCGATCTCCTTGCGGTTGATTGTAGTTTCCTGTAGCAGCATAAACATTCTCATGTGCGTAACCACCGACGGCTGGGCACTCGGAATAAGAATGTGGACCTCCACAAGTCTCACAAATCTGGTATACCGCTTTCACTTGTTGGTTCTGATTCTGATTGTTCATCTGAGTAATCCGTAAGATATCATCGATCTTTTTGTTCAGAGCGGCTATTTCGAGAGAAGAAGACGTATTTGATCGAGATGATGCACCCCTTTCGGCGGTAGAATCCCAATAGTTGTAATGAGCGGTCATGTTCTCAATAAGATCGTAACATTTCTCGGGACGTCTTTTCATGAAAGTTCCACCAGCAGCAGCATTAATTGTTTCACGGTGTCTCAACGTCAAACCATTATAAAACGTATCAATTTGAGTGACAAGCAACATGTTATGATTCGGACATCGATCAATCGCAAGCTTATATCGTTCCCAAGCTTCAAACAAAGATTCGTCGGGATATTGCCGGAAATTACTGATATCGTTCCTCAATTTCGTCACCATCGACGGTGGAAAGTACTTTGCCAGAAACTTCGAAACCATTTCCTCGAAGGTATGAATCGAATTCTTCGGGAGTCGATCAAACCAAGACGTGGCATGATGAGTCAAAGAGTATGGGAAAAGATACAGACGAAGGGCGTCATCGGAGACCCCATTCTGTTTCATACTCTGAGTGACGGTCAAAAATTTATCAAGATGTTTGTTTGCATCGTCATCCGGTAAACCATGGAATTGACAACTGTTTTTACTTGTTCTATCATATGATGTTTCAAGCTAAAATCGGTAGCTTGAAAATTAGTCGGTGCAATCGGTCCTCCCTCCCGTACATTGTAGGTTGACATAACTCCTCCATCGTTCGGAGATCGGGAGCTACATTTTGATTATCGGGAGGAGGATTAGGACCGGGTATTGGTGGTCCGTTGGGAGTAGCCATATTACGTAACTCGGTACGTTCGATTCTGCTTCAAGTCGTCTAGATCGAGATCGAGTGCGCATGCACTTAAAAACCAAGGCAATTAAAATGATACGGTATTCGAAAACACAATGAACTTAACCAATAATCCCAAGTGAATAAATCACCTCTATAAGACAAACACACAAGCGAGCGGAGAAGCTTATTTAGGTCAGCGCGAAGCTTATTAAAAACCCGCTTCTTTACAGCCGCAATTTAATGTCAGGCCGTCCTTATACCCACCACACAGTTTGTTTTATCCGATAGAAGTAAATCAATTCACAAGTGACACAAAGGCAAGTTTTTGATCTTTAGTTCGGGAACTTATAATGATAACACCTCCGTTGAGAATGTTATATAATTGGTGTCTTCTATTTATTAGCAAAAACACAAGAGAAAATCTTTTTGTATTTTTAATATGATATATATATACAAAAGAAAAAGGAAAATATTTTTTTACTTTTTTATTTTATAGAAAAATAGTAACTTCACGAATGAAGGATCTCGAGTCACTAATCGTCAAACCTCAAACGATATTGTCGTGACACAACCTCCCCGGCAGCGGCGCCAAAATTTGATTCAGTGCCAGAACAACGTCAAGCTTAACTCACACAAACTAGCCACTTGTGAATGACTAGCCGTAAGAAACTTAAAACGGCTCGGACACTGAGTCTTTGATAATGAAGGCTTAAGGGTTATGTGTGTGGATAAATCCTCAATATCAATATCAAAAATAATCACGAAGATAGATTCAAATTCTCTTAGGAAAAAGAATAATAAATCAAATCCCGTGTGTGATCGTGTGTACGGATTAGTCAACCCGAATCGTTTTCCCAACGAGGCGTGAATTGCCAACGTCGTTCTTGGTTTGGAATTTAATGCTCGATGATTTGGATTAATTGATTTGATTATTAACTACGGGAATGGGGAAAGTAATTAAGGAAATCTAATCTACGGGAAATCCTAAGTGCGAATAAAACTAAAACGTAATTAATCAAAACGCAATTAAAATGCAACTACGTCTAAATTATACCCTAAAAATGCCTAAATTTACTTTTACTCTAGAAATGATATTAGAAAACTATTTTAGAATTAAAACTATTTTTTTGGATTTTTCTTGATTTTATAAAAATTAAAAACTAATTTTTAACTATTAAAACTAATTTAAAATACTAAAAATTATAAAAATCTAATATAAAAATATGAAACTATTTTCTAAAAATCACAAATAACTCAAAAGACTTTTTTAAAACTATTTTTGTATTTTTCAGATTAATTTTCTATTTTCTACAAATTTAATACTATTTAAATCTAATTTAAATTATGAAAAATACCAAATAAAAGAGGAAAAATAAGGAAAAATATTTTTTATGCTTTTTATATTTATCTTAATCTATTAAAATTGAAAAATTATTTTTTTTTGGAACTTTTTCTTAATTATTTGCAATAAAAGCTATTAAAAAGTGATTAAAATCTATTTAAAATTGAGAAAAATAGCTAATGATAACCAAAAATTATGAAATTCTCAGGAAAATTCTAAAATGATAATATGAATCTATGAAAAATGAGAAATGAGCAGCTTATGTGTGAAAATTGAAGGCTATAGTGTAACTGCTACTAGAATAAGCTACCAAATATAAGCAAACAAGCTAATTAGCCTACCAAACAGTGACAGAAGCTAAAGTCTACTATAATAAGCTAATAGCAGCTAACTACAACTAATCCTAAAAAGCTCTAAGCTCAGATTAATGGATCTAAGCAAACTGCTTATCTAGCCAAACAGTTGATTCAGGCCTACTGTTGGGCTTGTGCACAAGCTTAACCAATAAGCTAGACCAAAAACCAATTAAGCAGTCCTATAAAACACCTGGCCAGCTACAATTAGACCAAATACTAGACTCTAACTCACTGATTTGAGAACAATGCAATAGCTGCAATTCTGCCTGATTCACACTCAGTTTTGTTGAGTGTGAACAGGGCAGATAGTAGCTAAATGATTAGCTTATTTGAAGCTCAAAATGAACTGAACAGATTTGTCAAAAAGTATTTTCTAAAACTAGACCAAGTGAAGTTTCAAATCCCAAAGTTTCACACACTCAAGCTTGAAAATGAATCAATGAGATAGTCTCAAAGTTTGCTGAAAAACAGATTTGACAGGTTTGACTTAATGAAGAACAGACATGAAACTTTGACCAAACTCAAATTTGATCCAAACTAATGAACTGATTAAGATGATATTACACTAATGATGATAACACTAAGCTAGATCTACTAGTTTTAAGCTAATTTGCAAATTATTACTTACTGATTTTAACAGTAGCAGATTCTAGATCAATTCCAAATTTATTTTGACTAAATGACTATAACTGCTATATCAAAGACCTGAAATGACTATCAAATATCAACTTAAGTATGTATCAACTACTTCTATCTCTATAACTAACCTCTATCACAGTTTTATAACCAATTCCAAACACTGCTTATCTACTGATTAGAGATCTACAAACAGTTTACCACTATATTATGCTAAACTATCATCAAACACAGATCAATAACTACAAATTATACTAACTACTCAAATGAAGTCAACAGATTCAGAAGTTAATATGTAAAACAGATATGAGAACTTACAAAGTACCTAGCCACTATGGCTTGCAAATGATGAAACAGTAACTCTAACCTATTTAACCCCTATCCTACTTTAATTCCAGCTCAATTTCAACCCAATTCCAGCATCATCATCATCCCAATCCAGATCCAACTCCAGAATAACAGATCATAACCAGTACTGTAGCAACTGAACTTGATTTATTTGTGTGATTTGAGGTTGAAACTAGAATAAGCTCACAATAAGCTAACTTAAGCTTACATGAACCTATAAAAACAATAGATCAATGATGGATCAATCCATAAATCAGATCTAAAGTGATTTTTTATTTTTCAATGATTTAATTTGATTTTTTTGTATTTTTGAGATTTTGAAGAAATAAGCTAAAAATAGATTGATTATACTAAAATAAGCACTAGACAAAGTTTATAAGCAGATATAGATCATAAAAACTTAAACAAAAACACTTGAAAATGAAATTCCAAATTCTATTAATATGAGAAAAATTGAGTACAAAATCGAATTACAAAAGACTTAAAAACTTTAAAAATGGAAATTACAATAAACTATATTACTGAAACTAGAGAGAAGGAAAAATTAAAAGATGAATGAGAGATACATTGTGAATGAAAATAAGGTCCTATTTATAACTGAGCTAAGGTCTTGGAAGGTTCTCGAATTCATCACTTGTGCTTCTTTTGAGCTCGTTTACACCCTTAGATCAAATCCCACGCTTCATCTCTTGATTACAACCCTTGGATCATGAGCAATGACCTGTTTCGACCAATAGGAAAGCAGCACTTGAGAGATTGCACGCGGATCGATGACCTGGCATTCCCATGTGTCAGGTGTGTCAGGGGAAAGTACATATCTACCCTTTAATTGTGGTGAAATTGCTTAATTTGACTGAGGGGTAATTAGGGTTCATCGGGTTCCAGGTTTGGGGGTAAATATTTGGCGCGCTTGTTTTTTTTTTAATTATAGTTTGAGTTCGTTGACCGGGTGAGTGGTTGTTTGACTCGGGTAATATGAGCGGGTCAAGTGGGGTTTCGGGTACTAATATCAAACCGGTATAGCTTGTTTAGATTGGGCTTGGAACCGGTTTTACATGTTGGATTGGGCCGAGGGGTTTAGTAATAGGATTAGGCTTAAGGATTTAATTTGAACCCAAGGTAACTTAAAGGGACTAATCTTGCATATTCGGATTTCCAAAGGACCAAATGTGTACTTTCTGAAAATCTCATTAAGGACCAATCTTGTCAATCTCAAATAATCCAAGGGTGAAATCTGTAATTTCTGAAACTTCAGGGATCAATTATGCCAAATACTGAAAGTGCAGGGACTAATCTTGACTTTTCTTCAAACTTGACTGAAACTTTTAAAAATCATCTTCTGAGAATAAAATCTTCCAAAATACACAATCTTGACCTTCCGGCTCAGCTAAAAACTCTCTTGATCTCTCGTGCTCGGATTTACGTCTGATTTGGTTCCTTTTTGCGTGTTTTTACATATCCATACCTGCACAAGCACAAACTCAAGAAAACCACAAATATTAGCAATAAACGGCTCTTTCTTGGTTGTTTTGGGTCAGTTTTGACAATGAAAAGGTATGTGTTTTAGCACATACCAGACGTCTTTAATAATTTGCATATTGTAGAAGAGTTTGAAGTACCGAATGTTGGTTCTAAAGGTGATATCGGTTCCTGGGGTTATGAGTATGTTAGGTAATCATTCATGTAAAATAATGCATATTCTGTTTAAATTATAAAGCTAATAGTGTAATGTCTTCGTGCAGCTTGGATCATTAAAACCGAAGGAGAACTTGGTGATTAGACAAAGATATGGATTGGACGGTAAAGGAAACAGAACGCAGTCGTACAGGTTATTCCTAAACTGATATTAAAACCTATTAATCGAGTTGTAAACTAAACTTCCAGCAAGTATATTCGCATATGGGTAGACAAGCAGTGGGAAAACGTACACTATGACCTGTTTCACCCAATATGCCATATCAAATATATTCGACTACATAACACAATTGTTCCAATAGAAAAGTTTGAATATTTTTTTATGTGTCATTTTGTTTTAAATCTTAAACTTAAGGGGATGTTTATATTTCAGCAGGTTGATAGAGAATTCGTGTTGAAATTTTCTGCCATAGAAATCTATAATGAATGTGTAAGAGACCTTCTTAGTGCAGATGGTTCTCCACTTAGACTCCTCGATGATCCAGAGGTGAGTATTTATCTGTTAATGACAAAAGGTTTATTGGTATAAACATGCTATTAAGTTTGTTATATTTTAAATGGAATAAATGGCACGGTCAATCCAGGAGAAGTATTGGCGCTCATGGGGCCATCAGGGAGTGGAAAAACTACGCTCCTAAGTTTGCTTGGAGGTCGAGTTACTGATGCTAACCAAGGAGGATCAATTACTTATAATGACCAACCATACTCAAAGTTCCTAAAGAGCATGTATGTATAATGTTTTCCAAATGAATTGATGTTCAGTGGCTTATATCCTCATATAAGCCTAACTGTGACCCAAAGATGATATTCTGTTTTCGCATCTAACAGTGAAAGAAACCATAACATATGCGGCTCTTTTACAACTACCTAAGACATTAACAAAACAAGAGACAGAAAAACAAGCAGCAGATATCATCCGTGAACTTGGTTTGGGGAGGTATGGAGTCATATTTTCTGCATACTACTGATTCTCAAAACCAAAATAAAAAATAAAGTAAAAAAATATCAGTACTAAAAGGGTTCTGATTCATGTTTCATAGATGATTATAATGAGCCTATATGTTGTTGCAGTTCAGTATCGTTCTTCGGCCTCAAATATTTCTCAACAAAGAAGGCAATCGAATCAATCTACGCGGGCCAGACAAGGTACACGATTCATTTTTTCGATTAGGCGGTAATCAAATAATGATTTCATTTGCACCTTTGGCTTTTCTTTTTCTATTGGAGATACCCCGTGTGTTTTCTTCATTGCACCTTTAATTTGTTACATTGTGTTTAAACAAGCTGATTTATGTCTCAAATTGCTGATATTGTGGTCACTAGGCAATGCTAAACACCCTTTACCGGTCATTGTATTACTGAAAACAAATACAATAATTCCTAATATCTTTGACTAATAAAAGGTCAAACTGTAGGCGCAATGCCAAAAACCCCTTATCATCTTATTACTAAAAAAATAGCAATCTGATCGGTCGGTCAAATCTACTTCTCTTGACTCGCAACTATAATAATTAACACAAGTTTAGTAATTGACGATTGAGTTGTACATATTTCAAGTGCACACGCTACGTTTAGGACTCATAACAATGGCTTAAAATTACTTCTCTATGAGAGACATATGCAGACTTGCTATTCCATCGGAAAGTCAATCAGGTGTCAAAACATATGTTAACTTAGCATTATGAAATAAATTATCATATTTAAAGAGAAACTTGCAAAATTCTTATGATAGTTGCATTTTATAGCTACTTTAGGACTAGCAAACTTTTCAATCAAAAAGTAACAAAAGCTTCAAAATTTTTAGTATTTGCAAGTTCTTCATAAGGAAAACGGAGACCATTTGGCCAAATTTTTATTTTTGAGGAATATATTAAATCAACAAATTTGGAACCAAGTGGAGACCATTCCACAGAGATTTTTGAGCTATCGGTAACGTTTCTTCACATGAAAATTTTAATTTGACGACAATCAGAGTTCTTTATACTATTAATACCTCAAACACTTTATAATATTTCTTACCAATTATCCATAGATTTTTGTACATGTGGCCTATATAAAAACTAGAAAAATAGTTAGAGTGCATCTTTTTTCATGCTAAAGAATCAAATTCTACTAACCGACTTTCTTAGAGCACAATACATATTATATGAGAATCACCCTACGGCTATCTTTTTATGATGGTCAGTTTTTGCTTACATAATACCATATGCAGACATTATGTATCAAGTATGTAATGAACATAAAGTGTTTGAAGTATGCAATTATCAAACATCTCTTATCATATACTTCCTTTCTTAAAATGTTACAATGCAAATTTAGTCATACTGTAGTCATAAATACTATAGAAGCTTTTCATCTATAAGCAGATCTGTTTGATATGAAGGTCAAATGGTTTGACTGGTGAACAAGTGAAAGCGTATGTTCCTGATCCTATGTCACATCTTACAATTGTCATGAGGTGAGATACCCGCCTTGGTTTTTTTCATGCAACGGAACTTTTAATATTTGCTTCAAGACAAGTGATATATTTTTCTTTAGTGACCAAGCGTACCAGTTATGAGTTTATAACTGATATTAATTTTTTGAAATCTCTTAACAATTTGACAGTCACATAGAAATTTTTGCAACCTGTTCGGATAGCTTATTTTCAGCTGCAATATTGCCGTCATGACATGTTCTTAGAGGTTGTTTGGGTAGCTTATATTCAGCAGCCATTTTGGCATATTTACATGTTATAGGGGCTATTTGGATAGCTTATTTTCAACTACCATTTGGTGTCTTGATATGTTCTTAGGGGCTGCTTGGATAGCTTAGTTTCACGGGTTGGAATTGGATACTAATCCGGCTTATATTTGTTCTTATTGTGATGGTGATCATTTCCATCTATTTAAACAGAATCCTTGTCATGTACTTTACACCATTATGTTAATTTGGTCCTGGATTGGATACACAATTTAATAAGAGAGGCCTTATTTTAAGTATAGTCTCATTCGACAACTAATTGTTGGTTTTAGTAGTAAATTATTAGTGCACTTTAGTACTTATAATTTAACAATTAAGCCCTCAACTTGCAGTATACCTTTTATTGGGTCGAATATATTACATTCAGAACACCTTCACTATCGAGCATATGATTAATGCAAGTAATTTGAGAAAAATACGAAACAATGGTGTTACTCTCTGAAGGATATATGATCCAACCCTCTTATATTCATTTCACTATTTTGGAAACTGTATTGAGTTAATGCAACCCGAACCATACTGAAAATGAACCATTCAATTCATTTTTTTCAAAATATATCTCAATTGAGAAAAGATGTTTCATTACCGCGTAAACATATGCAAGACTGAAAAACCCATAAACAATAAAGTAGTAATTTGTTGCAGTTTAAACTAAATACAATACAAGAAGGATTGATGAATCTATATACATACCATGAACATTAGTGCAAAAACACATGCAAAACATACTACATAACTATCATGCTTAAACAAGAGACAAACATACAATTCACATTTTCCAAAACCAAAAAAAAAAAAAAATAATAATAAAAAAAAATAAAAAAAAATAAAATCCTACTAAACTCATTAAAGGTTAAACAAACTTGGTGACGTTCAAATACAAGCATCCATCTGAAGCTACTTTTTTGGCGACGAGTTGAAAAAAATGTCAACATCAAAATATCTTTCAACCAAGCCCAATCACCAATCAACAAAACATGAGTATTGTGGTCTCCTTTGGCGCTTTTATCACCATGGACTTTAATCGACATATAAAACGATATGCCCCTGCATTAATCTACACCAAGGGGGTGTTAGATATTGCAATCGTGAGGTAAGAAAAGACAAGAGTAACTGTTTTCTTTTTCTTTTCTTTTTTTTAATATTGAGAAATTTGACCAAGTGTTTGTTCTTTCGATTGGCGAGGACATAATCGGTCCAATGGCGAGGATTGTCGCTAAACCGTCCTCACCACATGTGCATACCTAAAGCTATTGGCGAGGACAATTACACAATCAAACAGTGTGATCAATCCAATTTTAAAGTTTGACCATCACAACTATACAATTTTTTACGATATTTTAAAAAAACTTTATTTATTTCGAAGTATTAACAAGCAAATTTAAACGCATTGAAAAATAAACAAGCAAATAGTGTCTTACACATAAGTACCAACATATACTTTTATTTATGCTAAATATATGATTATTTTCCAAATGTATCACATAAAGTCATAAGTTCATACTAAAAACAAATTTCTTAACACATAATGAATAAAAGAAATAAGTCATAAAAGCTAACTTTTTAGCTCTTTTGCTTTAAATAATTACACAAAAATAATAAATAATAATAATTGTGTACAACATAATCATAATGAAATTTAATTTAAACTTATAATATATTAATACGCAATAAAAAAAATTTTTTTGTTAAAACCCCGTGCGTGCACGGGTATTATATCTAGTTATATTGAAAGCTTAATCATGGTTATGTAGATATAGTTATAAAACACAAAATCTTGGCTCGAAGTACATGTATCTTTTATTTTATTTTTTCCTTTGTTTCTAAATTTAAAAAAACCTACATCTAAAGAATTGAGAAGTGAGCGCTAGTTACGATATCATAAATAGGTTGTTGTTTCTTGCGAGGAGATTAATTATTAAAATGTTAAAACAAAAAAAAAAACCCCAATTCTCTCTCTATTATAGGCGTTTTTGCGACTATTTTATCTCTTCATATCCGATCGTTTAATTCTTCCCTTTTGATTCTATAAACGTTCTTGTTCCTGTGGATTAATCATTTGATTTATCTCGTTAACAAGTCCTTTATTTGGTGGCTGATCATTTTAGGATTAGGGTTCTTGATTTTTATTTTTTTCTACGTCTCGTCTTAATTGCTGCAAAGGTTCATTAGTGCTCTTAATTTAATAAACATGGATAATCGTTATGATGGATGTTGGCTAAGGCTTGGTTCTTATAATAGGTTAAACCCTAATTTATTAGGGTTTAGTTATTTTTTGAGCCGTCAGTTTGTTTTTATGTTCGTTGTTAATTGTGTTAATACAAATAAGCCGTACAAACGTTTATTTATATTTTACGATCTTCTAATGTTTTGTCGATAACAAAAGTAAAATCATTTTAACGAAACAAACAAAATACGTAAATGGTTTGGACTAATAGTTTTCTAACACACTTACGCTTTCACATAAAACACTAAAACAAGTATAAGTGATTTTATGATTTAGATACATATGTACAACAACTAGTGTTTACATATTGGGTTAAACATATACTTAAACTAAGTATACTAAAATGGGTAAAAACTAAGTATATGCTAAAATGGGTAAATACAAGTAAATACTAAATGGGTAAATACTAGCAAATGGTTTTGACCCACAACCCATGGTTTTATATATACCACTTAACCAAGTTCATTGAATCTAGAAAGAAAACCATGGATCAACCTATAACCCATGACCCATGACCCATAACCAAAATTACCCATGGGCAAAGAGGAGCGGACCACGGATCCCTAGCTTTGTGCTAGCCGGATCCCTTGTGGTAGGGATCCGTGGGATCCGGGGAACAGTAGGATTTTTCCTCTATAAATAGTGAGCCATTTCTTCATTATTTCTTACCCCTTTTCAATCCCTCTCTAACACACTTTCCCCCCTGAGTTAAATCTCACTAACCTTAGATCCAAGAGATCTATGTTTGTAGTTTTGTTTTTGTGTGATCTTTTAGGTTCCTCTTAAAGGCAAGATCACCACCTTTGAAGTCGAGCAAGCTCAAGTCCATGAGTTGCCATGCTTCCTCATCATCAAGGCTACTGAAGTCTTCTTGTTGATGATTCCTTTCTTTCTTCAAAGAAGTGTAGTGTTGAAGACATTAGTGAAAGATGTCTCAAGAGTCAAGACGAAGATATTAGTGAAGGGTATCTATCGTCTATAGGATAAAGAACTTGTGGTAGGTGCTTAGAAGTCAAGACAAAGAAGCACTAGTGAAAGGTGCTTAGAAGTGAAGACACAAGACATTAGTGAAAGGTGTCTTGTGGATCTAGTCAAAGGCATTAGTGAAAGGTGCCTTAGAAGTACACTCGATATGGTGTGTCTCGATGTACAAGATAGACTAGTATTAGATCCAAGGATATTGATATCCTTGATGATGTTGTAAAGGAATAGATCTCCTTTGGGATTAGTCGTTGGTGTAGTGTGGTAGTAGTTCCTCCATTGCAATGGAACTAGGTGCTTAGCCTAGTACCTAATAAAGGGTAGGCGACGTTGTGAAGGTGTAGTTCACCTAAGGTGTGAAAGAACTAGGTACTTAGCCTAGTACCTTATAAAGGGTAGGCGACGTTGTGTAGGTGTGGTTCGCCTTGGTGTGAAAGAACTCGGTATTTAGCTTTGTACCAGAAAAAGGTTAAGCGACGTTGTGAAGGCTTCTCCGCCATAAGGAGATTGGTGTAGTGATTACGAACTCTCGAGTAGGTGACTCGGGGAGTGGAGTAGGGCAAGGAAGGTAACCTTGTAGCCGAACCACTATAAATACTTGCGTTGTCGTTTTGTGCTTCTTACTCTTATCTTTTCATTACTTACCTTTATATGTTTGTTTATCAACATCCAACACACACATCCAAATAGATTGACATAAGTCGATCTAAATAGATTAAAATGAAGTTTTAATTGGTAAAACTATTCAACCCCCCCCTTCTAGTTTTCCACAATTGGTATCAAAGCTTCGTTACCAAGTTCCTTGAAGTATATTGTACTTTAAAAACTTGATACGATCCATGGTTAATTGAAAACTACAAAGAAGGTTTTTCATAAAAGCAAACACCATGTATTTCAAAACTATATGTTTGGATGTTGAGTTGATAACAACATTTTTTTTTCTTTTCATTTAAATGCACTAATCTTCTTTGTCATGTTGATTAGTCAAAAATCATACCCACCAAGCTTTAGGAGTCGCTTGGTAACAAGAATACCTTTCTTAAGAAGGTATCTTAAACGCAAAGGAGCGGGAATTGTCTAAGTGACATTTGCTGTGTCATTTGTAAAGACACTCCTAAGTGCGCTAGAGGTATGACTTTCTTTTTACTTTGCTTGATAATTAAGTATACCTTTTTAGGTATTTATATGATTATCTTTTGTGCAAGTTACATGGTTTACATGAAGCTTTGTTAGGAAGCCTTTTTCTCACATACGTGCTATATTTCTCGTCTATAGTCATAGTATATTAAACTTATGTTTTATTTCTTTTAATCCAATAATAAAACATAACACGAATTTCAAAAATTCCTCCTTCCCTATAAAAACTCCCACCGTCGACCTATCTATCAAATCCTCACCTTTTTCAAATCATCCAATTTCAAAAATTTCCTCTCACTTAAAAACTTCATCTTCTTCCTCATTTCATATCAACCAAAACCAAGAAGATCCGTCATCAACATGGTTTACATCGCACTCGTGCTCATCGCCATAACACTCATCGCACTTGTGTTCCCTATGATGAAGTTCACATACGGAGACATTTACTTTGTGGTGTTAATCTATATTGGGGTCATATACCCAATCCTTTGTATCATCCTTAGTATTGAAATGCAATACTATTAATAATCTAGTTTATCTAGGTTATTTTTATCATAACGTGTTTGTCACTTATTTTGATTTATATGTTTTATATTCTTCCGTGATACATTAGAAGTCATGTATGCATGCTAAAAGAAAATGTAGGATAAAACATATTTCGTGGTATAAAAACTGTAAAATCTATGTTTCTATCAAATCTGTTTATGTTACTACAGATCCACGGATCCCGGAAGTTATACTAGCCGGATCCCTTTTGAAAAGGAACCGTGGGATCCGTCCTACTGGAAAACAGTTTTTCATGCAAATCAAAAACCTCTTTTCTTCTAAGAGTAATACTCTACTTGTATGTCAAAACCATAAGTGAGTTAAGTGTATTTCTTGTTAAAAACCATTGTTAATAAAAATCTAGTAAAAACATTAGATTATCATAAGTTGACCACAAACATCTTCTTTTATCAACTTGTCATTTCTATAGGTTCAACTATGACGCATGAATATGAGTTTGATTTTTCACTCACTAGCGTCTACACTCCGAACATCTCTCTCGAACCCAACACGCCTGGAAATCATGTCCGTGGGTTCAATAATCTCGAAAACCGTCACTTCCATTAAGGACGTATTGTAGACACCTCTCTACAATTCGAAGAAGGTAGCAATACCTCCTTCCGAGCCATAGGACTAGAATGCCTTCTTGAAATCAACGAGAAGATATGTCCAAGGTTCATAATGGAATTCTTCCGTCAAGTCGAACTCGTTCGTAACGAGGATCGCCCTCTATCTCTTTGGTTTTATATCAAAAACCAAAAGTTCACTCTAACCCTTGGGCATTTTGCTCACATCCTCCGGATTCCAAATCATGGACAATGTGCCTTCACCGAAGATTGGTCTCTTGATTCTCTCTTCAACTTTCGTGAAGAAAATAGTCCATATTGTTCACACATACCCTCTCCGGAAGATTTAAATCGCATAATATGCAAACCTCGACCATATTACTTCGATCCAAACATTATCTTTACAAGGGATATCCGAGAAGAGTACAAGCCTCTTGCACTCATCCTACGTGAAAATGTTTGGAGTCTTAGGGGAAATCGAGAAATCCTTCCCGCTTGTTGTGCTCACATGTTGTACTGTTTGCTAACACAACAACCATACAATCTCGCCTACTTCTTCGCAAGGCGAATTGCAAATCTTCAAGGCTCCAAGAATAAACTCATCCCTTATGGAATGTTCTTGACACGCCTCTATCATAATGTTATGCACTTCCATCCTCAATTTCAAAGTCCGTTGTACGTACTTGTGAACAAGATGATGGAACCGCTAAACATATCTCTCATGAAGACTTTCTTCATTCTTGACTCCACCAACACTCATCAATCACATAATGATCCTCCTAGCGAAAACACTCAAGGAAACTAATAGTATTCCAAAATAGGATCAAATCTCTTGTACTCGTGCTTTATCAATGTAATCCAATTTCCTTCATGAAATAAAAGATTTTACATTTGATATCTTGGTATTAGAAATCTCTTTAGACTATCCTTGAGATATAATGCATTGTCAAGATCATTGCATAACTTTAGTAAAGGTCCTGCTGAGCAGATGGGCGGATCCCAAAGATTACACTAGACGGATCCCTACTCTTAGGGAACCGTGGGATCCGGCGAACAGAAATTGCAATCACAAGCATTGTATTTCAAACACATTCTTAGAACACCTCACACTAAGCTAAACATAGTGTCATAAGGCAAATTAAGTCCTTATCAAGATAGGTTAATCTTTCCCATTCATACATAACTCACCGAGGTCACACTCTAAAAACGCTTGTAGATCTACCGTTTCTTTTTAATCCATTACTCTTCCGCTCTTAAACTCACACCACATTTTCTACTTGATCCCTCACATCTAGTCTTAGAAATCTTTCAATTATGGCAAAATTGATCATAAATCATCCTCACCTCCAAGATGATCAAAGTTGATCAAAATCTAGTTTTCTCATCTCAAAACCTTTAGGATATTTTCCAAAGACACAACCTGATCTCTAGGATCATTTAGCTTTAATTGACACTCTAAATATTTAGTGTCATCCTTGCTTATCCATTGGTACTCTTGAAAGTTCCAAATCCTTCCATAAATGACAATCATTAGCTACATCACTCATTACCTTCAAGTACTCAAGCATCCCTTCATTTAAAACACTTAGGAGGACTGAAACACTCAAGATGATATAGGTCTTAGATCTTAGAAACATCATTTACACTCTTTCATAGCTGCTGAGAGACGGATCCCTAGGATTAGCCTAGACGGATCCCTCTGAGGAGGGAACCGTGGGATCCGGATGACAGAATAGGTCAAATCTTGCTAAAACAATCATTTCAACTCATCTTCCTAACTCAAACACTCCATCTCATCTTAAATGAGTTCCTAGATCAGAGCAACCTCTGAAGTTGACTCTTGTGCATGTCAATCATCACATTCCAATGAATCCTAGTGGCTTAAAGCTTAAATGAACTTGCCAAATCTCTTAGTTTATAAACCACCTTGTTATGACCTCCATAGTCATCACTCTCATCTTAAACTTCAGGTCTTGCAACCTCTTGAAATCATCCCATCATGAGGAAAACCCCAAGTAGTAACTTATCCACCAAAGAACCACCCATTAAAAGAGCTCGCGTTATACACGAAATTTCTTCAACCGAATCATCTCCCATCAAACCAACAAATGATAGAATTCTTCATCATCCAATCAAACCAATTCCTAAAAAGATAGTACCCACAAAACTACCTATGCCAAACACCTCCATACCTCCTAGGCCAAACAATATCATCTCCACCAAACCATCACCATTGGTTCCTAGAGCTATTTCATTTACATCCCCACTATCATCACCACACCTCTACAATTTAGAGGACTTGCCTCCTAGGCCGTCTCATCCGCTTCCGCCGACAACATTCTCCTCATTAGGAGGAATAATGGTTCAAAATCAAGGTGATGAGTCAACACTTGCTCCGGCTTCCTTCTCGGCGTTTTCATCGTATAATCCCATTTGGATTATGACAAATCATCAAAGTCAACCACCCAACCATATGGAAGTTGACACTTCTCTACCACCACCGTCATTCTTGGTTGAGTCATTCTTAAATGCACTTCCACCAATCCCTCCATCCTTTGAAGCTCCACAAGCCGCTTCACTTGATCCTTCGAATCAAGCCATTTCATCTCATCCACCACCACTACCTAGCCATGACAAAGATTGCTATCATTGTCAACATGTTGAAAGTTTGATACATGAAGTACGAGAAGACCAACGTTTCATGTTCTATCATCTCCTCGAACATTTTGACGAGATTAAACCTAAACAAAACTTGAGCTAGAAGATTATAGTGGTGTCTTAGCTTCAAGCGTTAGGTGATCTAGAAATTCCTAGTCATGTATTGTCTATTTTCTTGTTTTTCGAGTCATGTATATCATAACTCTTGTTTATTAAATGGAATTACATGCTACTTGCTATATTTCTGAGTATGTGAGTATACTATATAATCCATATCTCTTTTCGGTATTAACATTTCTTGTTATACCAATCTTTGCAGACTTTATTCATCAGCCAGACGGATCCCTCAGATTTGCCTAGACGGATCCCTACTAGGAGGGAACCGTGGGATCCGTGAGACAGAAATATTTCTTTCTACTAACTTGAATCACATTTGCAGGAAATTGTGAATTATACTTGATCTCTAACCTTTGTTTTGTAGTTATTCAATTTACATATGAAGACTTTGACATACTAAAGCTAGGGGGAGCTTTATGTCAAAGCAATACATTGCAAATTACTTGCAATACTAGGTTTACATTTCGTGACATCCCTTTGAAATAATCAAGGGGGAGCACATTCGTCTCGTAGACGATATATTTTGCAAACTTATTTGCAAACAAACTAGATTAGTATCATTTACTTGACGCCCTTACATAGGGATGGACTCGTCAAGGGAGAGTAAAAGACAAGATCCTTTCCCGTTATTTGCTCTCTATTCCTTTTTACTTTTTCTTTCACATGTTTTTCTTAAAAACAACGTGTTGCCTTCCTTCAAACACTTTTTGTTTCGACAAAAAGGGGGAGAAGAAAGTAAAAACTACAAATTCAAATTTTTACGAATTTTAGCCTTTTCTTTAAAATAATTTTATATTTTGTCATCAACAAAAAGGGGGAGATTGTTAATACAAATAAGCCGTACAAACGTTTATTTATATTTTACGATCTTCTAATGTTTTGTCGATAACAAAAGTGAAATCATTTTAACGAAACAAACAAAATACGTAAATGGTTTGGACTAATAGTTTTCTAACACACTTATGCTTTCACATAAAACACTAAAACAAGTATAAGTGATTTTATGATTTAGATACATATGTACAACAACTAGTGTTTACATATTGGGTTAAACATATACTTAAACTAAGTATACTAAAATGGGTAAAAACTAAGTATATGCTAAAATAGGTAAATACAAGTAAATACTAAATGGGTAAATACTAGCAAATGGTTTTGACCCACAACCCATGGTTTTATATATACCACTTAACCAAGTTCATTGAATCTAGAAAGAAAACCATGGATCAACCCATAACCCATGACCCATGACCCATAACCAAAATTACCCATGGGCAAAGAGGAGCGGACCACGGATCCCTAGCTTTGTGCTAGCCGGATCCCTTGTGGTAGGGATCCGTGGGATCCGGGGAACAGTAGGATTTTTCCTCTATAAATAGTGAGCCATTTCTTCATTATTTCTTACCCCTTTTCAATCCCTCTCTAACACACTTTCCTCCATGAGTTAAATCTCACTAACCTTAGATCCAAGAGATCTATGTTTGTATTTTTGTTTTTGTGTGATCTTTTAGGTTCCTCTTAAAGGCAAGATCACCACCTTTGAAGTCGAGCAAGCTCAAGTCCATGAGTTGCCATGCTTCCTCATCATCAAGGCTACTGAAGTCTTCTTGTTGATGATTCCTTTCTTTCTTCAAAGAAGTGTAGTGTTGAAGACATTAGTGAAAGATGTCTCAAGAGTCAAGACGAAGATATTAGTGAAGGGTATCTATCGTCTATAGGATAAATAACTTGTGGTAGGTGCTTAGAAGTCAAGACAAAGAAGCACTAGTGAAAGGTGCTCAGAAGTCAAGACAAAGAAGCATTAGTGAAAGGTGCTTAGAAGTGAAGACACAAGACATTAGTGAAAGGTGTCTTGTGGATCTAGTCAAAGGCATTAGTGAAAGGTGCCTTAGAAGTACACTCGATATGGTGTTTCTCGATGTACAAGATAGACTAGTATTAGATCCAAGGATATTGATATCCTTGATGATGTTGTAAAGGAGTAGATCTCCTTTGGGATTAGTCGTTGGTGTAGTGTGGTAGTAGTTCCTCCATTGCAATGGAACTAGGTGCTTAGCTTAGTACCTAATAAAGGGTAGGCGACGTTGTGAAGGTGTAGTTCACCTAAGGTGTGAAAGAACTAGGTACTTAGCTTAGTACCTTATAAAGGGTAGGCGACGTTGTGTAGGTGTGGTTCGCCTTGGTGTGAAAGAACTCGGTATTTAGCTTTGTACCGGAAAAAGGTTAAGCGACGTTGTGAAGGCTTCTCCGCCATAAGGAGATTGGTGTAGTGATTACGAACTCTCGAGTAGGTGACTCGGGGAGTGGAGTAGGGCAAGGAAGGTAACCTTGTAGCCAAACCACTATAAATACTTGCGTTGTGGTTTTGTGCTTCTTACTCTTATCTTTTCATTACTTACCTTTATATGTTTGTTTATCAACATCCAACACACACATCCAAATAGATTGACATAAGTCGATCTAAATAGATTAAAATGAAGTTTTAATTGGTAAAACTATTCAACCCCCCTTCTAGTTTTCCACAAATTGATTGTGGGTTGGAGAGTATGGAGGCTACTGGTTCATTATTGAGTAACTTGGCTGCTAAGGATACGAATGTTGATGCTACTATGTCTAATGGTAATGACAATAAGTCTTCATTTGCTTCCATATTTAAGGATAATGTTCAAAAAAATTGATTCAAGTTACAGAGTTGAGGAATGATGAGCATGTGGATGGTGCTGATGTTGTTATCCCATGGCAAGCGGTAGAGGAGGTTAGTACACGTTTTGCTAATACCCTATATAGATACTTTATTGGTGAGTGTCTTGCATTTCCCATTGTGGAAAGTTATGTTAAAAATACTTGGGCTAAGTTCGGTTTTGGAACGTGTTATGCTTAGATATGGTTTTTTCTCTTTTCAATTCGCTAATAAGACGGGTACGGAACACTTTCTAGAAAATGATATGTGGCTTATTAGGTTAGTGTCTATTGTCTTAGATGTATGAACACCTAACATGGTTTTAAAAGATGAGGAAATTACCACGGATATGGTTTTGGGTTAAACTACATTACGAAACCTATTGTTGAGTCTTTCGAAGTTGGTCTTAGTTTAATTACTACTAAGTTGGGACGCCCCATAATGTTAGATGCCTACACTAGTCGAATGTGCCTGAACTTTTGGGGTCGTAATACTTATGCTCACGCTCTTATTGAGGTTTCGTCCAAATGAGTTATATTGGACACTTTGGTTGTGGCTAGGGATGAGCTCGGGACTAGTACCGTACCGAATCGGCACCGTTTAGATGGTACTGGATTTTTCCCGCCCACAAATGAAGGCACCGTTCCCGGAACCGAGAATATGTCCGGTACCGGTTCCGGTACCCGGTTCGGGATTTCGGGTGTAGTCCCGTTTGAGAACCGTTTTTTTCTAAAAATAAATAAATATATCATAATGTTATGCGGATAAAATGCAAGCATACTATAACATCAGGTTTCGTACTCATGTTAGTCAATGAATTCGCTTGAGAATTCATATTTTTTTTTGGTAGATGAAAAGTGCTAATCCTCTTTCTTTAAGTTAATCTACAATAAATAGCAGAAGCTAAAAATGCTATGGAGTTCGTACCCATGTTAACGTTAGTACCGGTAATTAAATTGATCATAACAAAGATAAGTAGGCTGAGTCATGTGTAAAAATAGCAGATGCATTTTCGTATATACACACACGCATTTATCTTGATGCTCATTATACAAAATTAGCATTAGAAAATAATTCCGACCTTAATTATGCATGGAATAAGTGTAGCAGTGTTCAAATTACAAGTCTAGTAAGAAAACCATTAGCTTCTTTGTATTCCAGTACCAAACTCGGGAATTCCCGTCTTGGTACCGTACCGATTTTAGTGGTACCGATTTCTTTTAGCGATTTTTGTGGTACCGGTACCGTACCGAGTAAAGAGAACCGGTACCGGTACGGTTCTGGTACCGTACCGTTTTTACGGTACCCATGCTCATCCCTAGTTGTGGCCATACCATTGCCCAACGGGTTGGGACACTCTATGAAAACTATTGAAGTAGAATATGAATGGCAACCTCCTTGATGCGATAATTGTAAGATTTTTGACCATACGGATGAGCAATGTCCGAGTTAAGGTTCTACTCCTTCTCAGGTTATGGATGATAGTTTTGTCGAGGTTACTCGCAAGGTTTCAAAAATCGCGAATCGGTAGTGTGACGGTCGACCTCCCTGTAGCTTGTAATCGGTCTAGGCGGGATTAATCAGTGATTAATCGGATTGGCATTTTTGGCAAGTTTTGGGTATTTTCGGCGAGTTTTGGGTATTCACAGAAATATTTTCCTTAAAAACATCTTGTAATAGATAAAAACAGCGACTATAAATGATTACATTTGTTCAGGGTTGCAAAAATAGCGAATCGGTGATAAATCGTAGTGGCATTTTTGGCAAGCTTTGGTTATTTACGGTGAATTTTGGTATTCTTGGCAAGATTTTATTTGAAAAACATCTTGTAATAGATACAAATAGTGACTATAAGTGATTAAAACTAATTTACGGAGAGTTTAGGGTATTTCCAGCAAGATTTACAAGTTTTCGGCAAGTTTGACCATCGTTAACTGCCGTTGACCACGGTTGACCAATTTGTTTGAATGATTTACAAAAATCGGCAAGGTCGGTGGCCCAGTAGCACCTAATCGGTGATTAATCGGCCTTGTAGACCTATTTTTGCAACACTACTTACTCGTAAGAATGAGAAAGAGAAACAATCATCTAAGTCGCGACATATATATGAGGTTCGTTTGAATAAACCTAAACCAAATTACTTCTATCGTCCTATTGGTAAAAAGAATTATAATCAAGTGGAACCTAATACTTCGACTCCTATGGACACTAATGAGGCTTCCTCATCTCAGTCTAAGGATGCAAATCAGACATCTATATCGAATGGTAAATAGGCTATCTATACTCCTTTATAAAGGGTTTGGGACATTCTAAATATAGTAGTCTTAAAAATTTTTAACATCAAAAACATTTTCATCAAAAGAAAGTTACTTTGCTAAGCATAATAATTAAGCATACATATAAATTTAAAAAATAATTAATGTCTTAAATTTTCATACTTATAACATCCTCCAATATTGATGCATCTCATTTAAATCATATGAAGACATGTAAAAAAATGTAATAAATTAAAATACGTAGTTCACCGGAAATTAAAATACGTAAAGTTATTGCTAGAAAAAACATATATATAAAAAACATTTGCTCGTCACAAAAATAGTTACCGGGTACCCGCCGTCGCATTGCGCGGGTACTCTTCTATCACGAGTAATGTTGGTTTGAATGTTCAAGCTACTAATAATATATTCTCTACTAACCATTTTGATGTTTTAAAGGACCAAGATGATATGGTTGAAGTCGATACCTCGACTGTGCAGAAGAGTGAAACAAAACTTTTTTGGGACCCTAGGGGTGACATAGGAAGTTTAAAAGTGGATACTAGAAGTGATAGTGATGAAGTTGAAAACTTAATTGATGATACAAGAAAAAGGTGGGGGCGCCTCTCAGGAAAACCGATATTTTGTCGGGTAAGAATGTGGACTTTGACATCCCCACGAAGGATGATGGGAAGAGTATTTTGTGTGGTTTACAGTAGAGTGATGATGATGCTGATATAATTTAGTAGTTGGATAGTTTGGAGTTCTAGTTTGTGCATGTAGTTAGTGTGGTCGTTTTGTGGCATGTCACACAAATAATCCAGTGATTGTTCAAATGGTTGCTTAAGGTTAATGTAGTATTTTAGCCACATTTCATTATAGTTAAATGTTTTTTTGATGTAATATATTTTATCGAAAAAATCCTTTTACCAAAAAGATTAATTATTAGGTAGTACTATTGGGCATTGGCACCTCATGCCCTTCCCACCCCTTCCCTTATTAGTCTTTATATTTTATATTCGATATTTATTTTGGCAGTTTTACTCATTTATTGACAATATAAGATAAACGAATTTTTGTTTTTTGTTTTTTTTTATAAATGTTTTTCAACTTCTTATTTTCATGTTTTATTATTTTTAATTTACCAAATTTTATATAATTTGTTTCGTTTCTCTTATTTCGCAATTTATAACAAAAACAAGATTATCATTTTTTTAACAAAATAAAAAATAAAAATGTATTTCTTGTAGTTTTGGGGTACCAATATCCAAACATTTAATTACTATAAAAGAGGTAATTTGCACGCTCTCATTTCTTATTGGAACACATAAATTTGTGCATTCAGTATTACATGATGCTTTACCATTTTATATATTTGAGTGTGCAAATAAAAATGTGAGTATGTCAATCAATTCCCTTATTTTAGGGTGAATTACATATATATCTTTCGAAAACCTCATAAATGCATATATATCCAACTAAAACTCATAATTGCATATATATCTTTTCAAAAGCCTTAAAATTGTCAAATATATCCAAATGATTATTTTAGATATATTTAATAGAAAAAAAATGTATAATAATTATAATTGATATAACATGACAATTATACCCTTATTCTTATTAAAAAAATTTTACAATTACAAAATATCCTTTAACCATTTTTTAAGAAAAGAAAGAGCAACCATATTCGACGACTCAACCGTATTCGGTATCGACGAATCTTAAATAAGAATATCCACAACACCATCCATCGTTCTATCTTAACGTAAACTCCTATATATAGAAATCAAATGACAAACTAAAATTCAAACCAATAAAGAGATATTTTGTAACTGTAAAAAAAAGAGTATAATTATCATTTTATAATAAAAAAGGTTCCTTGCAAGGATTGAACCTTGGTTGTTTTGATAAATACTTGTGTGTTTACCACTTAGGCAACAAGTTATTTTGATAATTATGTTGCATATTATAATATATAAATGGCTATAATTATATTGGAATCATATACTAAATACAATTTATCTACAAAAATTATATTAAGTAATTATCTTTTTAAAAACTTATTATACATATCTTTTCCTTAAATATATATTTTTTTAATTCATTCATTATTAACAAAAAAAATCTTACATATATTTTCTCAAAAAAAAAAAAAAAAACCCTAATCATACGTATATTTTCAGGAGTTGCAGTAGAGATATGTTTTCCATGTTTTGGAGTTTATTATGAACATAATTTATGTTATATTCTCTATTACAAAACCATATGTTTAGGTCTCTTTCCGTCTCCTTATTTTTGGTTTTATTAAGTATAGTTGAATTAAATAAGAATTTCGTAACTATTGAAGCATCCATCATGTTCCTAGATTTTTGCTTATGTATAAGCTATGGTGTTACCAACAATGTTACTCTGGTTAAGATTTAACATTATACTTACGTTACTATGAATGTTCATGATTTATGTATTAGTCACCACCAACATCAGCAGGGTTTTGATTGCATAGGTAAATAATATCTTCCATTGGAATCTTGACTGCATTCAACAAAACAACTCGACCATTCATGAACAAAGAGTAAGGTTTCTTTTCTTTCTAATTAAAATTAAGCAACATTAAACATGGCTTTTAGAATCTAATATAGTATTTTCAATTGAAACACCCCGGTTGATATTTATAATATATTTGTATATGGTTCAGTCCAAAATCCAGTAACTGCACTGAAAAATCATTCGACTCCGGTTGAGGAAGTTGTAGGAGAGCTTCAAAAGCACACTTACGCTTCTATTGTATGTAACTAATCTTTTTTCTGCTGTAAATAAAACATTTCACCCACATATCTATCCTTGGATTGACATTTTGTTCTCATCGTTTCTGGAAGTTGCAAGTTGCAAAAGGGCATCCTGCACCATCGGCACCTAGAGAGCAGCCTGTGAAAAAGAGTTCTGTCCCTTCAGATTCAAACCATTTGTCGAAGCCCCCTTCACGGCAGTCAAAATCTGAAGCTGAGGCTGCGAATGACACATCCGTCATCGAAGATGAAGGTAACTTTCTGAGTTTCTGATATATGTAACTGCATAAGTCAGTTTTGATGCTTTGGATTTGGATGCTATATTCTTAGTAGTAAGCTTTGGTAACTGTGATTTGTAACTGTGTATTTGTTGTTCTGTAAAATGCCTATAGGATTATTTGCTTAGTAAAGTTGATATCGTTAACAGTGTTATAAAGTTCAGTATGTTTAAGCCTACATCATTAACAGATGTATACATGGTTTATATTGTTTTTGGTGCTCTATTTGGTTTATATTCTATGTTGTTAATAGACGTGGACAAGTGTTACTCGCAACCGTAAATGAATCAACAATTGTGCCTTTTGTTTGTGGGCAGGTAGGTTTGAAAGCTTCTTATATCATCGGTTGATATGCCCAGTTTGTTATTGGGGTGTGAACTCAAAAATGTGTCGTCCACTGTACTTGCTTCCGAGATTGAGGAAGAGTTCAAGAAGTTTGGTAAGATCAGGCCAGATGGTGTTGCAATAAGAACCAGAAAGGTTGGTTCATTTAACATCTTGCATAACATGTCTTTCGAGCGTTAAAAGACACTGATTATGAGTTCCTTATATGGATGCAGGATATCAATGTGTGCTATGCATTTGTCGAGTACGAAGATATCACTGGTGTTAACAATGCTATCAAGGTGTGACTTGGTCTTTTACTGCATCTGTTCTGTGGTCATCAGTTTTTATTGAATCAATGTTCTGGTGTAAATTTAATGACTTTGCTTTGCGAATTGCAATGTATCATGCAGGCATCTTCTGTTGAGATTGCTGGACAACAGCTGTTCATTGAAGGAAGACGAGCAAACAGAAGCAACGCTTATCGAGGTGGAAGTACGTGTTTATACCTTTTATTAAATGACCTTTCTTGTGAGAAGTTTTTGCTTGATTGGCAGCTGATCATTGCGTTATATATTAAGTGACCATTTTACAGTTTTTATTATGAATGGGTCGATATGGGTTGCTTTTATAGGGAATAAACACTAGCCAGAGGGAATTGGTCAAAAGTCTCTCAAAGTCGGTTTTAGATGCATACAATCATTTTTATGATTTAAATTAGTATCTTAATAGGATTGTTTATGTGATCATAATTAACACATTGATCATTCATTAGAAACATGGACACAAAGTACTGAAAATCATCCAGCAGCATTGAAGTCTTTATAGTCTGTTTGTGTGGGGCTAGACTTGTACTATCATCCAGCAGCATTGAAGTCTTTATAGTCTTTATAGTCTGTTTGTCAGTCCTAAATTGCTTATATATTTTCCCTACACAGCCCATTGATTAATGAGTGTTTATTTTTGGTTTCAGGATGTGATCATTCGTGGTAACAGAAGCCTTCCCTTAAATAGGTGCTGTTATCGGTTCCCATATAGAAAACCAACTTTTTTATATGAAAACACGATTCTAACAAATGGGGTAAAATGGTAAATTTTGCAGTCGAGTTGTTGATGCTCGATCACCTCTGGCAATTGTTATTCCTGCAAGAGACTCCTGCTTAAGTACAACATTGCGTGAGGGTGATATATCTTGGCATGATTTTCTAGACCGAGCTAGAAACTACAGGTATGTTTGTTTACTCAGAGTTTGATCCCAGTTAGCTGTAATTCGGCAATTGGCAAATTCTATCATTTGTTCAATGTTTATGATAATATTGCAGGCTAAGTAATGTTGAAGTTAGAAATAATGTGTTTTGCTGTAAGGTAGTTATATCTTGAATCTTGGTACGGGATGAATTTTGTTTATGAATTTACGAATAAAAATCTACAGGAATGTCGAGTTTGTTGCTGTTGAACGACCAATTGAAGCTTTCTCGAATATCTTCTTCTCTTCAGGAACTACAGGTAGGAAGCATTAGTTTTTATTCAAATTTAAATAATAATTATATTTGTAATGAAAGATTGGTTTCTTAAATATGCGCTTAGTTATGGAATGAATTTGATACAGGGGAACCGAAGGCAATTCCATGGACACTTGCAACACCTTACAAGGCAGGTGCAGATGGTTGGTGCCATATGGATGTTCACAAAGGTGACATCGTTGCATGGCCAACTAATCTTGGATGGATGATGGGTCCTTGGCTAATTTATGCTTCGTTTCTAAATGGGGGTTCAGTCACTTTATACAATGGATCTCCCCTCGGTGTCGGCTTTGCCAAGTTTGTTCAGGTGGTTTTCATAAATCTTTAGTATTTTTTTCTCATTTCAGATTGTTAACAATGGAAGTTAGATTGCTTATATGGAACACTAGACTACTAGAGGTGCCAAGATGGGTAGGTTCAGGTTCAAAACGAGTCAAAAGGAGGTAAGTGGAGTTGGATGAGGCATGGAACCTATGTGGATCCACCCTTATATAATAACTGAATTCTTATTTCTACAACCGGGCTTTTTTATTTAACGTGGTTTTTGTTTGTGTTCAGTCCAAGGATACAACAGAATTCAGGCCTCGTGGTGGTGGTAGCACTTCAAGCCGTGGTGGCAGAAGTGGTACAGATCGAGGCTTAAAGGTTATTTAAGTCAAAGTAGTTTGATATGGCTTAAAGGTTACGTATGTTGTGATTTTGGTCATTGTATCTGCGCTTAAATGTTACAGAATCCAGATTTGCCATAACAAGTACATTTTGGACGCACATGTGTTCCTCGACATGTATATCCTTTATATGTAGATGATTAGAATCTAATACGACCTAATCATGATTTCCATGTGTATATAGCACTTAATAGCAATGAAATTTTAAGGGTGTACTTCATATCTTGGTATGGTTTTTCTGGTTATATATATCCTAGAGCTGATGGTTGTTCTAGAGCATCATTACAAAACAATTCCAATATATACATGACCTGTGGTAAGTTACTTCAATTAACCTTTTAGTTCGTCTTTTTATTTCACCTCTTTTACAAACTTGATTACCAATTTAACCACCTTTTATCATTGTCGTATTAATGTTTTGGGGTAATATGCTCGATAAAGGATATCCAAGCCAATTTGCATAAATAAAAGCTATGGCGATTGACATAAATAAGTTTAGTGTGTAATTTGTGCTGTCTGGACATAACCCCCTTAAGCAGCCATCCAAACACCCCCTAACAGCAACAAGACTCCCCCATACAACACGGACCTGATTGAAGCGTATAGGTTAGCCGAAAAAGCTGATCCAATGAGTGATTTTAGTAATATTGTAGTGTTCAGTATGAAAGTCAATGATTGATGTTGAAAATCCTTGTGTAGTAATAAGCCACGACAAGAACAGAGTTTTTGCATTCAGGAAATGACAAAGATAAGTTTAAGGTATGAAGTTAAACCATTAGTACCTTTCCTTGCGCAACATTTCCTCTTAGTGACATGCATGCTTTTTTATGTAAAAGTGTGGGTCAGGGGGGTTGAGTAGCGGTTTAAAATAGGTTCTTTTGGTGTGGGTCTGAACCTGCCGGGTCGGTTTAGGTTGAGCAGTAACACATCTATAAATAATTAGTGGTTTGAAAAATATTTTACAAAAACTATATTAAATCAATACTAATATAATATATAATATTTTAGATAATATCTAAAATACACTTCGGGGGACAACTTTTGTTGTTAATTTTACCGGTTTGACTTGTCAAAGATTAAACATGTTTTGTCTCCTCATTTTTTAACTGTTATTGCTCAGTTTTCAAGCCACACTTTTAAGTCAAGTAGATGATCTGCTCAAAAGTGTCAGGGACAATCTTGACAGGGCAAATGGTGAGGTTGTTGAGTTGGAAAGGTCAATAGCACCTATAGAGAAGCAACTAGATGAATTGCAAGGAAAAATTAAAAGCATGGAACATATAGAAGAAAAGAAATGGTGAGAAAGAAGGTGGATGAACGTGTTATAACGCTTATTCGAAAAGGAGTCAAATTCAGTCACCGTTCATTTTTTGTTATGGTTGATGACAAGTCTCGCGACCAGGTTAGTCAACATTCACCCACAAACATGCATGTTGATGCATGTTTTTGTTGCTCATAATTTTGTATTGATAATATTTTTTAGTTTTCTTAATGAACATATTGTGAGCCTCCATTACATGCTTCACATGGAATCGGTGTCCAGAGCTAAGAATGCTAATGTTTTATAGTGCTACAAGGATAAACTTGAGCTTAGCAGGTTCTTTTTAGTTACTAATAGTTATTTTTGTCAATTGTAAAACTATAATTTGAAAGAGGTGACGATTCAGTCATGGAGTTTGTAAGTGCTTCACAAATAGTGCAAAACAACACTGTTGGAACCAAAAAGTTAGGATTTGGTCTTGTGGGCTCGGGAAAAAGAACTACAGTCCCTTCTCTATTCCATGAAGAGGAAGACGAGGATGCACAAAAGGATAAAAAGATGCGACCTTTGGTTCCTATAGATTATTTAGTCTTTCACCCCATTATTTTGTACCAATTTTGACCGGGGCAACTAAATCCTAGATTAACCAATTAATGGACCAATAGGAGACCGAATTAGCATCAAAATCATGTTTAAACCCAAAGCATTCTTGTGAAATCATACTCTTAGAAATTTGGGGATATAATCAAATACTGGAACGTTTTAAAGGTTTTTTTTGGGCAAAATGAAGATGGTGGCCTGAAATAGGAACTGGACTATAGTCAATTACCACATACAGCTGGCCTATAAGCAAGCGTTTATTATTATCTCCTAGATACTCTCTGCCGCAATGGTTAAGTCAAAAATTGTAAACAGGATACCTGTGTAAGTTCTCTCTTGGTGAGGATGTGGTAGTGTTTCTGCCAGATTCTCTGAATCGCCATGGTGGTAGCAAGAAACCCATATGCAATACCAAGAATCGCAAATATCACCAAGAAAACTATAACCAGAGCAAAGCATGCCTCGACAGATGCTGTAAAACAGTGCAAGACCCCCCAACCGTAACAACAGTTTTGGCAGCCCGCCATCCTTGGATCGCTATTGAAGAAAGAGCAGTGTAGTATGATCCCAAAGAACCCAAGTAACACAAAGAAGACAAGGACCCCTGTTGAACAAAAAAACAACAGCTAAAGAAACCATAGAGCAACGGACACAAAAATGACATGTCTTACAAAGACACAGAAGCTTGACTTTATAGAACAACACACATTTAAAGCTTAGGTTTCCTGTATTTGCTATTACTTCTGTTTCATGTGACCGTAATAGCCTAAGTCAAAACCATGATTTACCACAACAACTATTGATTGCTATATAATATAAAGTGAAAAACTTACTGATACAATAGTAGAATGGTATAGGATGCTTTGATAATATCTGGTCCCAACTATCATTAAATGAATCTCTGAAAGATCCCGTCTTTGTCAGCAAAATATGCTAGGGCTCCCATCATTCCAATCACCTGTTTGGCAGAGTATTTAAATTGCTCAGAAATTGGAATAGCGTATATACGAGAATATGTAGAGACTGTATATTCCAGATAAGGATGATACTGGTGGTAAATTAAGACAACTAACCCCTTGACAATCAACTACACATGCACGCACTATCTACTCACTACTCAGATACATATGCATATGTGGGTGCTTGCTTTGCTTGCTCAATCTACTTTCGGTATAAGGAGGCGGAGTGGAGGCAAAGGGGATATCAAGGACACACATGCATCGAAAGAGAAAAGGCCAATAACAGCTTCACAATGCTAACTTAAGAGCTTGCTTTTCCGATAGTTCCATCATGCAATCAAAATTTGAGTCTTAGTTGAGCTACTTATAAGTATAAACGGTTCAACTTAAAGAATCCAGCAACCCAAATAACAATTTAATAAACCAATGTAGACATTTAACAATGCAGACAAAGTTCATAATCCAAACTTCACAACTCGCTAATTAATCACATATAGAGAGGTACTAGAACTATCTCGGTCACAACAACAATATTTATAAACCTGATACATATGATTTCTTTTAGAGGGGATTACCTTACAGCAGAAAAAGGAAAATGGGTGAAACAAGTAGATAACAACACAACAATACTCAACTCTAAAAACACTTAAATAGCAAGTAAAGTTAGAATACTCACTGTTTGTATAACCAAAATTCCGAGGCAAACATCTCTGGCAACAAATAGTCTGAATTTTATTTTGCGCCATGAGTTCTCTTCTAAGTCAACAACTCGAAGATGAAACTGTGCTTTGCAAGTCGTACAATGTGAAACGCAAAACCTTCCTGCTAAGAAAAAGTTAAACATTAAGATAATGTACCACATGTACAAAGCATGAATCCCATATGAAACAATAAAAGCAATGAGCGGCACTCACCTTGACAGATGGTCAATGATCAAGACATGAACGATGCACAACCTGTTGTGTGCCTTTGCACATGCATGGAGATATCAGATAGTCATCTACACAAAAAAAAGAAACAAATGAAACTTATCGAAACAGTAACGATGTACCATCATCCATGAAATCTTTCTTGACCCGAAACTTTACAAATAATCAGAAGTATGGAACTCTGTATATCATCTTTTAATAAAATTTTGACACCTTATCTAAGAAAATAATGATTATGATTTACGTTGGTCCTTTCAGTTTTGAAAGCTTCATTCACCTAAACTTAAACTTTTACTCATTGCCTAGACACATTTAGGAAGAAAAAAATAAAAAAATCAACAACTTGAAGGCTAGGTGAAACATGGTTACTGATGGATTTGGTTCTATTATGAACAAGAAGCTTTGATGCATAAATTGTGGGAGGAGGAAGATGAAAGAGAAGCAAGGAACAAAAGACATGCCGTAGCGGCTAAGGATCATTGGAAAGAAGTTGATGAAAAGTGTTCGAATCAATAGTTCAACAACAATATGTTTGTTAGAGTCTGTTACAATCTTTTAATACGTATTGAGTTTCATTCTTCAACATATAACATATCTTACAAACTTTAAATCTATATGTTTATTCAAGACATTTATTTTCATCTTTTATATGCTTATTGATTCATGTTATCTACAATGTAGTCTATCAAAGTTTAAAATTACATTAAAGAAACTTACATTATTCTTATGATATTATCCAATTACTTACATAAATTAGAAATGACATACAAGATTTTTTCTCCCATATCCGATAACCGTTTATTTCTTTTCGTTCTTAATGCATTCAATAAAAAATTTGGTACATTTATTCCTAATGATACAAAGATAATCGATAATGGTATATGGACTATTGTCTTTATTTATTCTCGCTTGGGTTTCTTTGGCTTATGAGACTCCTTAGAACATCATTCATTTTACAGGGAACGTTCATATTATCACTGGACGTAACTATTTAGGCAAAAGCATATACATAAAGCAGGTTGTTCCTAATAGTTTGGTTTCATTTGTCACTTTTTCATTTGTTTTCATTTGTAAACAATTCTAAAAAATGTACTTAAGTTAACAAAAAACAACAAACAAATAATTATAAGTCATGCCCGCCTATTGGGCGGGCTTCGAAAACTAGTATATATATATATATATATATATACTAGACGAGTACCCGCGCCTAGCGGCAGCGGTTTCTAGCGGCAGATAATTAACGATATGCGATATAGTGGTAAGTGTTTCGTAACATGCGATAATTCAACTGTATTTGACTGAATCGTTTTTGTTCAAAGCTATTTGTTTGAGGTACAAATAATTATCGCTAAAGATAACAATACTATTTATTTTTTGTGATTTTAATAAACTTACATAACATTATTGATACACTGGACAAAGGGCTATACAATATATATTAACTTTTAAACGACGATTCATATATGTTAGTCCCTTAAATGGTGCAAGAGCAACATTTTTTAAAATAACATTATACAAATGACAAATTACATGTGTCAAAGCAAAATAAACCAAAAACTACAATTACTTGGTCTCTCCTTTCAAAAAAATTGTCACGGGTTCCACAACTACTTCATCATTTCTCATATAATTTTGTCAAATTTGAAACCCGATTTCACCCGGGTGGTTCAACTGGTTGAACCGTTCCGATAAAAAAACAGGTCGATTTAAACCGAGTCAAACCGATAGGTTGGGTCGAAAAAATGTTAAATTAAACCGGGTCAGCCCGCCGGGTTTGAAGCGTCCCGGGTCAACCCGGTATCGGTTTCAACAGGTCAACCCAATATCGGTTTCAACGGGTCAACCCGGTATCGGTTTCAATTAGTTGTTTTTAATTTAGTAGATGTGCTTTTAATTGGGTGTACAATGTGAATAAATTATTGTACTTTTAAGTAATGAGGTGTTTTAATAAGAGTATTAATTATAATATTTATTTCTCTCTCCATTGACCATGTTTTCAACATTCAACTTTCAACATTTTTCACTTTTTCCACTTTGACCATTTTTCCATTTTATATAGTATAGATATAGATATATATATATATATTATATATACACATATGCAATTATGACTTTTGGTTGGATATACATGTAATTATGAAGCTTTGAAAGATATATATATGCAATTTCCCAAATTATATATATATATATATATATATATATATATATATATATATATATATATACTAAAAAGCATTTGGAAATGGGGTCCCACGCAATTGTATTACGGGATAATTAGCAGCAAATCTGTTTTCTTATTGGTCCCTTGAGTGTAATTTAGTGTTGTTGGTCCACTAGGCATTATATGATTCGTCACTTTTGTGATCTATTATAATTGCTACATTACCATATGAACAGTACACAACGTTTTGTACACTGTTTTGAACTGTAAAAACAGTGCAACACAATGTTTTGCACTGTATTCCTCCGTTAACCAAATTCGAATACAACATAAACATATCCAAACATCACAACACCAACAAATCCACATCCTAATCCTACCCACGCCTCGCCGTGACTCACGGCTTGGCCTCGCGTTACGCGGCTGCCGAGAACAACCAACCCAAAACGAGTCCAAACAACTCCAAATGCTACAAAATAATTTAAAATAAGACTAAAATACACCATTGGTCCCTAAACTTGGCAGGACGCATCGCGATGGGACAAAACTCGGCCTTTTCATCGCCACAGGTCCAAACCTTGGCCATTAAATGCCAGAATCGTCCCTTGACCAATAACGCCTATGTCAACGTCTTTTTTTTGTTAGTTATTGGAGGGTATTATAGTCCATACACATTTATAACTCAACTTAGTTAATTCTAACTCGAGAACTATTCCATCCAAAACAAAAAGGGGTTATTGTTTGAACAAATTATATCAGTGTACCTGAGTCCTCACCACTTAAGTATGACTTCATAAAAGTCAAATGGTAAAGAAAGTAATAGCTCACAGAAATTTACCCAGGATTAACAAACAAATTTATACATTATCAACTACTTAGCTAGTTGACTTATAGCAGTCAACTATATACAGTGTTTGATGAAACTGGAACATAACTGATACTACGGAGTCATTGTCTGATACATGTTAATATACTGATACGTTACAAAATATAAAAGATGAATTTGGGCCCAACTTCAAAACGTTCAACTGCTGAATCTTCAAATGATCTACACAGCTCTGATCGATATCTAGAAACTGTTGAACCGACAAAACATGAACCATAAATTGATGATGCTGCTGCCACATTGTCTGCAAAAACAAGTATACAAACAACAAACATATAAGTTATGAACTGTAGTGTTACAGCTTAATGGAATTTAACACATGAAATGGTATTCATCACTGAAACATCACCTAGGGTCGCCTTTGGGCGAACAGTGCTAGGACGCAGTTTGTAATCTTTTCTTTGCTCCGAAAGGGTGTCTTAACACCGCTTGAAACATCAGCAGCAGCACCACCAACCCTTTCAGCCTTCCCCTCCAAATCAAAACCAGGCAAGTTCTCAACATCAAACCCTGCAAACTCAACCATTTTGGCCTTCCCCTTCCCATCTAAACCTCGCTTAAATTCTTGAACAACTTCTCTCCTTTTTTTTGGGCAAAACCTCCTCTTCATCAACCATCTTTCCTTTTCTTTTTCCTTTAATTTTCTCCCTTTTTTTAGCTACAACCCCTTCTTCGTCTTTGATTACAACACCACCTTTCACTTTTGGTGTCCTGGTTCCACTCCCCTGCATTTTTTTCTTATCTATCCCCTGCCATTGACGTCTAGTCCTAAAAGGTGTTTGACTAAGCATCCTGCTCTACCCAACCCACAACTTCAAAACTGATGTTTTTTAAGTAAAATTGTGCTAACTTTTGGGGCTTGTGGGCTACGAAGATATCAACTGACTCATTTGTTTCAGCCATTCCAAAAAAAGTATGAACATCAACATCAGTATGAATCAAATGCAAACCATTTTCTAAGGATTGTTTAGGATCACAGAAAAACAATGCCTATTTTTGTTCATTAATCTCTGATAACACATTATCAAGGCTTGAACTAAATATATCCCTATCACTGGTAAAGGCACACAGATTAATTAATGAACCTCGTTCATACCTGAGTGGGCTATAATCAAAAACCCCATTATAGTGGATTCTGAACAGGACCTCACCTTCTTCTTCTTCCTTCACATCCTTGAAAGTGGAGACGAATATGCTTCTGTCCTGCATTGTTACTTTTTTGTTTTTTAAGAATGGGTTTGACTAGATGTGTGTTTCAGTACGTGATTGTGGATGTATGTTAGGTTTCGTTTTGATTAGGTTTTGTTAATTGGGTCGGGTTATTATGATTGTGTTTATTGTTTCAGATCTTGTTAGTTGGGTTCTTTTGGTGATTCCCAACACATTAATTGTGTATAAGCGTATCAAGGAAGGCAAAAGGTCAAGTTGCAGGGTAATAGGTTTAAAATGTCACACTTGGTCCCTCAATTTGGCCAGTTAGCCGTTTTTTGCACTTAAAATTCCCGCGTATTTTTTCTCACACAAACTTGACTATTTCTCTTTTTACTAACTTCACAATTAGTCCCTGAATTTGGAACGTCCAGTTGTTTTTGGTATTTATTGGTTAATACACTATACCAATTGCATACCAACAATCAAAAGAAACATATCCTAAGAAAATCTCAACAACCTCCCAATGGCTGACTTCCCACTACTTGAAGAACTCGCCAAAGCTTCGAACTCTGACTACATGTTTGACTCGATTTCTCTCTTTTATCAGAGAGAAAACGATAAGGACATCAAAATTGCTAAGGGACTCCAAAACACTTTGAATGACTTGATTCGGGGTATGAAGGAAACCCAAGAATACATCTCTGAGATCGAAGGCTTTCGAACTACAAGGTTATTGAGGATCTTCGCAACAGGCAAAAGGCTAATGTCTTGAAGGCGTTGGAGATAAGGAGGATGATCTGTCAGACACACTCACAGGTGTGTGACAGGAACAATTTCCTTGATGATCTTAAGAAGTGTTGAGAAGGAAATGCCATGGTTATGTTTTCCCTTTTTTTTTTGAAAAATATGTACTGAATATTTAATGTTTAATATGAAGTTAATGAATCTATATGTTATGTTCTAGTGTTTTAATTTGTTAATTATGTTGTTAATTTTTGTATTCGTCTAAGAGAGTTGTTATATCGGTTTTGATTGTATTGGGTGTTGGTAGAACTATGGTCCTTGCTCAAACAGATTAAGAGTATAAGGGACACAGGTTTTAGTCCCCTATCCTGTCCTCACATTTGCATTAACTTATAGCAAGCACTTTATTCTCACATTTTACCACAAATTTGAATTCATATACATAAACTCAACCCTTTCAGAGAAATAGCGTCAATATGGGTAAATCTAGAGCTCGTAAACAGATTAAATGCTCCAATTGTCAAACTGTTGGACATAATAAGTCTAGCTGTCACAAGGATCAGGTACCAAAACCAACAAAGGAAACTAAGGTTCGAGGTAGAAAAAGGCATTGTGATGGCATAAGGCAACAGGTATTCATTTAATTGTCATTTGCATAACAATTGTTCTTGTATGTTTACAATCTAGTTGATGTGCAAATGTATTACTTTTGTAGTGGATGGATGAAGACGATATAAGGAAGACTATGGAACAAGAGTTTTATGATGCTCCTTATGAGCAAGAAGAAGAACACACAAATTTGGAGGAAGATGAAGAGCAGTCCAGGTTGGATGAAGAGGAATTCCAGCAGTTTTTGGAAGAGGAGAGAATGTACAAAAGAATTGAAGAGGAATGGGAGAGGAAAAATTGGCTTGAAGATGCAGAGTATGAGGCAACTTACTATGGAGTGTCTGTGGAAGACTTATATCCAAGACATCCATATGTGCTGGATAAAATTCACGCTCTGAATGGCACAAATTCCAGCAGTTTTCGACGGTTGTAGGCTTCTACTCTTCTAGCCATTTGTAATATCGACAATATTATGTTTGACATGTTTTTTTTTGTTGACTTTATAAGTTGACTAGCTTGTAAGAATTTATGCTGTCTTTACTCCTTATCTACTTGTTCAACAATCACAACTCCCTTCTACTTATATAATACATCTTAAGTCAGCAATTGTTTATTATACCAACATATTATCACCATGGATGTAGAAAATGGTTATCAAATGGTATGCATTGACTGTTGGGTTGAAAGGGAAAACAGGGCTGGATTGGCCTTTTTTGCAAGGCGTCCACCTTATAGAGCTTTCATATGGTATGTTTGTCCAGTGTGCCTTGAGATAAGGGGAAACACATCTTATACTGGTAGCGATGGTGTTACCAGGGAAAACACAACCACAGGAGATAGTGGTGGATATGTGATGGGTCTACATATTTCTGCACCTACTAGTGTTGGTGCATCCTTGGGCAGTGATGAAGAAGAAAGTGAACCACCTACAACTGAAATAGCAAGTGGAGAGCGCCCAAGCCAAACACCACGTGAAGCACCTGCAACTGAAAGACCAAATGGAGAACGCCCAAGACAAACACCAGTTGAACCAACTGCAACTGAAAGACCAAATGGATCACCTACTAGTCATTTAACGCAGTGAATTCCTAGCAAGAAATGCTATGTTGTCTTTCAGTCTAAATGTAGCTTAACTGATATGTGTGTGATTCTTTTGTTATAATAATTGAATTTTGGATACAATTTGAATCTGTTGACTTTATAAGTCAAACAAAAGAGATTTTGAATACTAACAATTCGGTGTGGTTCCTCTAATAATTTGGTTTGTTGACCTTATAAGTCAAAATGGGTTTTCCCAAGCACCCACCTAAACTGGATATGCAAGTGCAAACTACAAAATGAAAACAACATATCCAAAATATACCTACACCACCACCAAATTACACCATATGAAGCAAAATATACATGTTAACAAGTATCGTTTTCAGTAACCATCATCAGCCAAAAAATATACATCTTCATTACATCAACAACTAAAAATAACAGGTGAACTTCTTGATGGGAGGCTTGTTATTCATGGGGGGAGACTTGAGGTCCTTAGGGGGAGGCATATACCACTCATTCCTATTTGTGCCTGAGTATCCCACAGCCGCTACAAGAGCAAGTACAACTTTGGGAGCGGAAGCCTTGGACACCTTGGAAGCTTGGGAACTGGAACCTTTCAAATTAGTGGTCTTAGAAGACATGTTCCCACACTCATCATCAGATGTGTCTGAAATAATGATGACACCCACTTCATTTCCTTTCACGTTAGTATCTGGAAAGATAGACAAAACAGAAAGAATCAGAGTTCACCCATTACAACTTTATTAGCTTGCAAACATTAACTCTAACCTTTCTCAGACTCCTTATTCCCATATTTTTCCCACAAGTCTTCAAGTATCACATCAGCAATGTCATCTCCTATATCCCACTTATTCCCATAAGTAGCCATTGCATACTCAACCATATCGTCAGATACCTTTAGCTTGCTATAATCCCTCTTTTTGACAGATTCTGACACTGCTCGGCGGATTTCTGTCAAATAAATTTGAGTTATTTATGCTCATCCCTTAAAATGGCAATCACACAAATACAAAAAAAACTCGACTAACCTTTCATCACTTGAGCTTCTTTCGCAAATCTGCATAAATCATCAAACATTTCATCAGACATTTCATCTTCTTTTAACCAAGTATCCCCATATTTTGCCTTCACATATTTTACCATCTCATCAGTTACATCTGTAAAAGTAAGCTCATTGTCTGCCATTGTTAAAGTGTGTGTGAGGGTTGTGTGAAGAAGGAGGGAAACGATCAAGATGGTATACGGTAAAGCGTTTCTCAGAATTAACTAAGTTGAGTTATAAATGTGTATGGACTATAATACCCTCCAATAACTAACAGAAAATGACGTTGACATAGGCGTTATTGGTCAAGGGACGATTCTGGCATTTAATGGCCAAGGTTTGGAGCTGTGGCAATGAAAAAGCCGAGTTTTGTCCCATCGCGATGCGTCCTGCCAAGTTTAGGGACCAAAGGTGTATTTTAGTCTTAAAATAATTAGTAAAAATAAGGAAAATAGAAGGAAACAGGTTAACTCGCCCGAGTCAAACGAGTTGACTCGGTGAGCCACCGAGTCACTTGAATCACGGCTAAAATTTTAGATCCACACAAGTTTTTTTTTATAAATAAAATCGGTTTTATTAAAAAAATAGAATTAGGGTTTCAATTAAAATTAAAAAGGGGAAGCGGAGCGCGTGATTGGTGTTACCGTCGAGAGAAAAAGAGGGGGATGACTGTGGCGGCGGTCCGGTGATAGTGGTGGTGGGTGGCGCATGAGTGGTGGTACGGGACGAGTCACAGGCCGAGAAGCTCCAGAAAGAAAGTAGGTGAGCCGATCTAACGATTTGGAAGAAAAAAGACCTCGCCGAAAAATTTTCCGGCGACGGTGGTGACCGTAGATGACGGTGGTTGGCGGATGTAGAGGGGTGGCCGGCGAAGTGAGAGAGAGAGTGTGTGTTGGTGTGTTTTTAGTGAGAGAGTGGGAGAGATATTATGAATAAGAAATTGGTTTTTAAAAATTTGAGGGATCAAATGTGTACAATAAAAACTCAAAGGTTATTATTAAAAATAGGGTGGAGGGACTAGAAGGGACAAGTAGCAAAACTTTTAGTAAACACGCTCCGGGACTCGTTCGACATACCAAACGGACTCGAAAAATTATGAAACTTGCGCAATTGTTCTCGAAATAAATTTTCCAATAAAAACGAATATAAATACGCATAACTTTATCGAAGTCAATTTATTTGACAAATTCGATTCGTTTCTTGCTTTCTAGGTTGTGCCTGCTCGATAAAAGAATATTTTGTATGAAAACACAATACCGCCCGCAGCAACGCGCGTGCTCAAATATTTTGCATAGTATATTTCGGCTTTTGCTTAATTTTTCAGCTTAATAATACCAACAAAATTTAAGACGTATAAGAAACAACAAACGATAAACATGAAAACAAAAAAAAGTGACATTGTCGATAAGGCAATCCGGATGAGTCATTTTGACCCATTACTAAGTACTCCCACAGCAACGCGCGGGCTACCCCGACTTGTTAAGACTAATAACGAAAATGTGATAAACCTGGTTTTTCATGAAGAGATGGGAACTTATCCACGTGTCACCAATTCCGTGGCACATAACACCACTATTCATCAAAATCATCTTCTCCATCCCCAAATTTCCCAAAAGTCAATTGAGCCCTAAACTAAATTAATCAATATGACGTCATCATCATCATCATCATCTCCTCTATCATTCTCCACAATTGGATCAATCTATCATCACTTAAACGACATCGTTCCACAATCATCATCATTATCACTTAATAGATTCATCGATCGTCAATCTCCGTCTCGTTCCGTTAAGTTCACCGTTAAGTCATCGTTAAACTCCGGTAGTGGTGGTGGTGATCCGTTTGGATTCTATCCTTGGGAGTCATCTGGTGGAGATAATAACAGTAGTGATGGTATATATATACATATTTATTTATTTTGTGTTGATGAATATACCCTAGTTATGTTAATTAATTGTAATAGAAAATGTTGATACTTTAAGTGATTGTGTGATTCTGTTGTTTAGATTTTATGATATTTAGATTGTGGTAGATGATGATCTGATTAATAGGAATATCAGAGTGGTTGGTTAGAGCCTTATCCTTCTCAGCTTATTTAAGGTGTTTTGGGCGGACCAGCTTATTTGAAATAACATGACAAGCTAGTCCGAACATTGTCTTCTGCATGTTGTTTTAACAACACATAAGCTAATTAACAACAATACCCAATCCCGCCGGATTGGGGTATGGGGGAGGTAGGATGTAGACAGTCACACCCTTACCGGAGGGTAGAGGGTAAAGAGACAGCTTCCAAAAAGAGCTTCCAAAAAGACCTCCAGCAAGAGTGTGTCTAGAATTTATGTGTGTGTGTGAATGGTAGGGGCACTAAGATAAAAGATAAGAGTTAGGGTATATAGGACTAGGGGTGGCAATATTTGACAGGGCACGATTATTGACACGAAGTTAAAAAGGTTTGGGTCAAACGTAAACACGTCCAATCCGTTGAATAAATGGGTCGTGTTTTGGTTAAGTATTAAACAGGTCAACCAAATCTGTTTAAGTCTATACTCTATATCTCTAACTGTGAAATATATGTATGTGACTCAATCGTGGTGAAAGTCCTAGTTTAGTTTCAAGATGTACCCTTTCTCTTGCTGTAACAGATAAAGTTATTATGGTGAAACACATTCCGAGTCATTAGCAATTTTAAGATGATGTTTACAAAGTTATCCTAATATGCTATGTAATCTTGCTATGTTTAAATCCTTTTTATACCCTTCATTTTGATTCAAGACTACGCAGACTTTATATGCTAGTATTGCTTAATATTTTATTTGAGTTGGTGAAAATATACATGAATTGCCACAACACTTTTACAGGTATTGAATGGGAGCGTCAGGAAACAATCACATTGTTCACTTCTGATGGTCTTGTTCAAATTGGAGGATTAATGGTCCCTAAGCGTGTCTCTTCAGCACAGGTATGTTTAAGACCAATTTTTATTTGTCTTCTTGTTCTTATTGCTAAGGATGCTAACATAGGTACCAATCTCACTCATTCTAGTATATACTCTACACGTCTTTCATTCGTTGACACTGTTATGCAAATGTTGCAATCTGCTGGTTCGAGTATGCTATTTTGATGCCGTGATGTTGTTTAGCATTTTATATATTATAGAACAACACAGTTTTCCGTTGTGTAAAAGGATTAATTGTTAAAAGTTGTGCGTATTGTACTCATAGAGGTTGAAAATTACATATAGAATTTGTGCTAGATGCATGGAAAATCGCACGTCTTAGTTGAGGCCAATACCAGCCTTTAACTACTATGTAAAAAGCTGGATATTTTGTGTGATAATTTTGACCTGTTCAATGGCTAACAATTTTTTTTAGTTTGATAGTGGCTGTTTGCTTTTCAAAGCTGGTGGAAAACAGACATAAACCAAACAATGTTCACTCTAACTGCATTTCTTATCGATAACTTAGTAGATGTGGCATGATGTGCGGGGCGGGTGGATTGGGCAGACCCAGAGCCAGAGCCAGAGCTAGTGGGGTGACTAGCCGGTGCTCAGCACTCTCCAACCAACCCAAAGTCTTGTGTATGGTTGTATCTCACGGCCCACTAACCTCAAGGCTTTCTGTATTTTTTTGTGTGTGTCCATCTCTGTTAATTATCACATTTTATTTTTAACTTAGTCCTTTTATTATTCCTACTTTACAAAAGTAAGACACTGTGACATTCTAGTATTATAATTTAGAAACCTATATAGAATCAGCATCCATTTTTTTTGCCCTTTCAAACTAACTTCTATTTAACAACTTAATAGTTAATGTCATCCAAACTAACTTTTATGTGCATGATGAAATGGGTTGGGTTGGGTATATAGTATACCTTTTACCCTTTAGGTCCAAAATCTTTTAATGTTATCTAAGAACCATTCTTTATCTGGTAAACAGTGTTCTATAGTTCTAACCGGCCACTTGACTCTGGTTCCCCTTTTTAATGACCTAAAAATTTAAAATAAACAAGCATACCAGAAATGTTTGTGCCATTTTGGGGCCTAATCTGAATAATCCTATGATTCTTGGTTCAGAAGAAGCATGCCAAAGGGAAGACATCCCCAAAACTACAGCAGTTTAAGGAGAGCAATTACATGGATCCAGCTCAAGGCTTATGTTTGGGTGCACTATTTGATATTGCAGCTACCAATGTAAATCCTCACATTCTACTCTCGAAGAACCGCTTGATCTTTTATCTATGCTTATGCGTTAAATGTTGGTTGCAGGGGCTTGATATGGGCAGAAGACTTTGCATTATTGGGTTTTGTCGCTCCATTGAAATGTTAAGCGATGTAGTCGAGGATACTGTTTTAGAGCAGGGTGGAGAGGTATTAATTCAGCACTAGGTATTAGGTCACAAGATTGTTAGGTCGGGTAACAGGTTAAAAACAGTGATTTTTTAACGGTTCAAATTGGGTGATTATTTGTATGGGTCCAAATAGGCCGGGGTTGCCCCAAAACAATCTCTTTATAATCCGAAAAATGACATATCAAATCTTTAAACATATTGAGTTGACATAACTAGTTCCTCCTTTACACCTTTTGCAGCACCCATCATTTATGCAGTTTGCTGCAGGGAAGATTTTCCCATAATATTATAAATAGTTAATGCTTTAATTATGATTAAATACATATAATTACAGTAAGAGTCAAAACTTTGAATACAGTTGTTTAGGAGGTTGTATACATTAATATTAGGTTTGAAACTTCTAACCCATTTATAACCCATTTAACCCGTTCCACTTATAGCCAAATTTTTTATGTGACCTAAACACAACCCAATCCTACCCATTTATAAGTAAATGATCGAAACTACTAAACTAAAATACTTATTCAGTTGTGTCTTTTTATGTTAGATCGTTATAGCGGAGAAGGCTAGCAAAGGGGGTTTGCATGAAAAGTTAACAATGACGGTTGCTGTGCCATTACTTTGGGGGGTTCCTCCTGCATCTGAATCGCTTCAGGTAGCTGTTCGTAGCGGTGGTGGAATTGTAGACAAGGTCTTCTGGCAATGGAACTTTTGGTAAATCTACTCCAGTTCCAATCTACTAGTGAACATAAAACCATTGTATAAAACCTACGTTGTATCTATCATTAACATTGAAGTGTATATGTAAATAACTAATCATTCATGTGAATAATAATTTAATGGAACATTTCAATCCTCTTATCTAGTGACGTTCCTTGATACAAATACAAATCGAATTGAAGGTTATGTGTAAAAAAATAATTCATCATTATAAAATACTCAGATTTTTATTATCTTCTCGGCTACAAAAACAACTTGGACAGAACATGTTTAGGAACTTTTGTTGGTTTTTATCAAAAAATAACACTATATACATTGCAAATACCCACGATTATCCTGTGACCCCGGAACCCTGGTTCTGTCCCTGCTCATCTCCCTCTCTCTTATACTACCAACGTCTGAAATCATAAGCCATTATCGCAAATCTGCAAAAGAACCAAAGTTGCAAGCAGTTATTCATCATCATCGCTTTGCACAAGTAATATACTAGATTGCTTTGAATACTACAATGCGTATACCAGGGGTTCCCGCGAGGCCCGAGACTCTCGTGGATTTTTTTCAAAAGTGTTAAATTTTTAAAAAAACATCAATTTTTTTTAAATGCACCCGGTCTTTCGAAATGTGTTTGCATTGTTATTTAGTTAACATACTTATAATTTTTTTTGTGCAATTGGTCATATTGGGTCCTAGTTCTTCCCTGACTTATACCGAAAACTATTAGTAAATGTCTAGCCATTTTTTATTTTTTATTTTTATTTTTATTTTTATTATTTTTTTTTCAAATTTCTTACTTTATACAGCTTAATATTAAGAGTAGTGATTGCCTAAAGATATAACTAACCATATGTGGCATCATCCTATGGCTACAGCAATGAGACCCACTTTTTTATTAACCATCAGGATCATGTCACACGTTTTTAGGCATATCTTTAGGCACATAATTAGGCTTCCAAATCATTTTCCTAATATTAATACTTCGATACCCCCACGACTTGTACCAAATTTAACCATCTTTAACTAATCAATAACAATCAAATAATTGAACTCTTTGCCAATCCAATTAAGGGCAAATTTGGTATAATGAAATTATTAACCGTCAATTAATCTCAACTACGATTAACCGACTTTATTAAGGATATATTTTAGATTAACCGACTTTATTAAACGCTATAAATACATTGCCTTAATTGTCTTTTATGCATTTTTTTCATAATCTTCTCTACCAGGTACGAAACTTTTTTTTAGTCTTCTCGTTTCTTTCCTTAAAATTTTTTATATTGGTATGCATGGTTCCTGATCCAATAGTTCTTAAAACAAGTGTCCAACTAGTAAATAACATTTTTTTTTTTTTAATATTAACCTGGTGCTTATTTAAGAGACTGATCAACTTTTTAAAAGTGCAGGACTAGCTATGGTGAAGAATGAAAGCAAAATTGGTGACTATATGCCATTGCAACCTGAAGTTACCGTCAGAGCGAGAAGGATGCTGATCGAATGGCTAAGTGAGGTTCAAGACGAGGAGAAACTTACTAACGAGACCTTGTACCTAACAATAAACATCATTGATCGTTTCTTGGCGGTTGATACCATTGCTATAAAAGAATTTCAATGTGTTGGCGTTACTGCATTATTCATTGCAATAAAATACCAAGAAACTAATTGTCGTGGTTTCCGACCAGATGTCAACGAATTTGTGTACTTTTGTGATGGAGCTTGCGAGCGTCAGGAAGTTTTGGCCATGGAGATACGCATTTTGGATCGATTGGGCTGGAAATTAAGCGCTTTGACAACACCCAATTGTTTTATCACTTCGGACACCATCGTAAGTTTTTCTTTCCTTCTTATATACTTATCAAAAAGTTTAGTCTTCTGTTACTTCTAGTTTTAATATTGATATTATCTGTAATATTTTCTTTTGTAGACGGAGAATATGGTGTGTTTTTATGGGGAATTGGGAATGATGAACTACGGGATCGTAACAAGATTCCGTCCATCAATAGTGGCAGCAGCGGCATGGTATGCTACATGTGCTACATTACGCAAGAGGTATATATGTCATGAGACATTTAAAATGCAAACGAGGCTTCACGAAAAGCTAGTTATGCAATGTGCAAAGATAATGGTGAAGTCTCATTCGTTGCTCAAAAGTGATAATAGGAGGGCGCAGATTTACCTCAAGTACTCAAGTAAGACACGACGCGCAGTTGCACTTTATCCGCCAGCCAAATCTCTGTTACCCTGCCACCGGTGGCGGATCTAGGAATTTGTACGAGGGTGTGCACTATCAAATAAATTTTTTTGGTTCTCGTGTTAAAAAAAAAAAAGTTTCGGTTTTTCAGGTCGGGTTTTTGTCTCATTTTCTGTTTGGTGTTTCCGTTAATTGATACAAGTATATATATGCTACAAATTAAAATACGATGCATAAATGCATTTGATGATGATTATCTTTTTTCTTATCAACAACACTACAATCATGTCTTGCTTTTAGTAAAACAAAATGCGCCTAACTTCATAAATAACAAATTGTTCTCTTGTTCTTATTGCTAAGTATGCAAACATAGGAACCAATCACACTCATTCTAGAATATACTCTACACGTTCGTTGACGCCATTATGCAAATGTTGCAATCTGCTGGTTCGAGTTGACCTGTTCAATGGCTAACAATTTTTTTTAGTTTGATACCGACTGTTTGCTTTTCAAAGCTGATGGAAAACCGACATAAACCAAACAATCTTCATTCTTTCTTATCGATAACTTAGTAGATTTGGCATGATGTGCGGGTCAGGTGGGGGACTAGCCGGTGCTCAGCACTCCCCAACCAACCCAAAGTCGTGTGTATAGTTGTATCTCACGGCCCACTAACCTCAAGGCTTTTGTTTTTTTTTATGTTTCCATCTCTTCTACTTAATTATCACATTCTATTTTTAACTTAGTTCTTTTATTTTACAAAAGTAAGAAACTGTAACATTCTGGAATTATACTTTAGAAACTTATATAGAACCAGCATCCATTTTTTTTGCCCTTAACCTTATATATCAACATCAATTAGGTTATAAAATTTATCAGTGAATTCATAAAAGCATAATACAAGTGATGCGAGAATAAAAGAGTGATTTTGTGATTTTATAATTTTAATTAGTGTTTACTTTAATACATATACTTTTTACTTATTGAAAATATGATGCATAGCCTAAGTTGCACACTTGCACTGTATGCCAAAGGGAAGACATCCCCAAAACTACAGCAGTTTAAGGAGAGCAATTACATGGATCCAGCTCAAGGCTTATGTTTGGGTGCACTATTTGATATTGCAGCTACCAATGTAAATCCTCACATTCTATTCTCGAAGAACCGCTTGATCTTTTAACTATGCTTATGCATTAAATGTTGGTTGCAGGGGCTTGATATGGGCAGAAGACTTTGCATTATTGGGTTTTGTCGCTCCATTGAAATGTTAAGCGATGTAGTAGAGGATACTGTTTTAGAGCAGGGTGGAGAGGTATTAATTCAGCACTAGGTATTAGATCACAAGATGGGTAGGTCAGGTAACAGGTTAAAAACAGTGATTTTTTAACGGTTCAAACTGGGTGATTATTAGTATGGGTCCAAATAGGCCGGGATTGCCCCAAAACAATCTCTTTATAATCCAAAAAATTACATGTCAAATCTTTAAACATTTTTAGATGTACATTGTTGGTAAAAGAGGAAGTGTATGAATTGGGTAGAGATTAAAGAGCAAACAGAGGATACTCTTATTATTTCAGTTGATACTAAAACACAGAAATAAGGCCTCATTATATAGGCTTACAGCTAAGACAAGAAACATAACTGAAAGTAGGAAACATAAAGCAAACTTATTGCAGACATTACTCTCTAATTCCTAACTGATAAACTCATGAAAGACATAATAAAAGATAGTAACTACTGCCTCTGTAACAGTAGTAGCTGTAATGAGCTCATTTAGAGCACCATTACTCAATACACCCCTTGCTCGAAATTTGCATACTCCGAGCTCTTGTCGAAAATAGTCATGTTTCGCTTGAGAGAGTGCCTTGGTGAACACTGAAAGGTTTTATTGATATTTAAATATACGTATGTCCGGATTCGAACTCGAGACTTCGGGATTGCACACATTACGTATGAGAGTTGATGTTAATAATTAATATATAAAATGTTATTATTAATTATTAGTCACGAAATAAAAGATAACGATAGTTAAATAATTAACGAGGTTTGGTTAACGGTCGTTAAATACAAACTAAAGGGACTAGAGATGAAATTACAAGTCGGGAAAGTTCTAGAACCCCTTGTGGGTGCTTTGGCCGATCGGTTATGGGTTCCCAAACCCTAACCCACTCAAACTTGGTCACCAAGTTAAGTTACCTATAAATACAAACCCTTGTATTCATTCACAACTTAATCTTGGATCACCAATAACCTAATTTCTCTTCTCCTCTCCTTCCTCTTTTGCTTGGCCGATCGGTGTAACCCCCTCCTCAAGGGATCGATTTTTCCAAGCTAAAGAAACAAGTGTTTGGTTTTATTTGTGATTCAAGAAACTAGCTTTTCACATCAAATCGCTAATAGTACGTGTGTACAAGAACGAAGAACAAGTACGCTTGTGCTTGTGAATCTTGGTGGTCGACTTCTTGGTGGGTCGAATTGTATAAACCCTAAAGTTAGGGTTTTGGGTTTTGGTTCTTGTTCTAATTACCGTTTGATTCTTGAATTGCTAAAAGGTACGCGTTTTCTTATTCGGTTAATTAATCTACATGTATTATTCATATTTACTTCCGCTGCATGCTTTGATGATGTTATTTGATTTTATATAATTGTTATGAGTATTAAATCCCAACAGTGGCATCACGAGCCGTTAATATGATGTAATTAATTACCGAAACACATAAAAATTGAATCTTTATGATTATATGCACGCTTTTTATGGTTTCTAGGGTTTTGAATTCAAAACCCTAATTTTTTAATTATAGGGTCGATTACCCTAAATTTTATTGAATTAGGTTTTAATTTTGTAAAACTTGTAGAAACCCTAGGATTGCATGCTAATTTTATGTGGTTAATTAATGAATAATTGTTATGTGCCATGTTGTAACACCCCCAAATTTGGTTTAGCGGAAGCATATGTGTCATTTGGGAGCGTTACGAAATTGGTGAATCATAACACAAGCAATAAAGAACGGTTCCCATTTGTTACTTGAGCTTATATTAAATCTCTTGCTTACTCAGAAGTTACTCTTAAAATCACACTTCAGTCAAAATTAGTCAAACTTGCAGAAATTTGGGTGAATGGTTCTGTATTGCTGATCTAAGGATGAAAATGGGTTGATTATGTTGAAATGGGTTGAGATCATGTTAAGATAGTGGTTATTTTTATGATAAGCAAGCCATAGTGGCTGGGCGTTTGTAAGTACTTATTCAATTTCCAGTTTCAATTGCTTGTACCGTTTGATTAGTATAATCTGTTAGTAGTAGCTTGTTTGTGTTAAATTAGCTTATTAGAATCTAGTATTAGCTTAATTTAGTCAACTATTTTGTCTACTCTCTAATCTGCATATTTTACTATTTCATCTGCATAATTTGTATCATTAGATTTAGTTAGTATTATTGTTTAGTTATTGGTTTACTTGCATCATTTAGTTGTTATAATGATATTAGATCTGTTTTGGTAGTTATCATAGATTAAGCTGTAAGGATTTTCAGAGTAAATTACATTTCAGTCTTATAAAGTGGTGTTTGAATTAAGGTTCAGTTCTGATATTGAGGTCTATTTAGTGGCTGAATATCATTGTTTAAGGATCATCTAGGATAGTATTAGTCATTTTAGTCTTAACTTTGCATCTGCATACACTCTAGGGTCAAAACCATCTTCTAGTTGTTTTAACTTCCACATCAGTTGAATATAGGCTAGCATCACTTGCATTTTAGGCTTAGATCATTATAGTATAGCTTAATTGTGTCATTTTGCATCATAAAACATCATTCTCAATCTTTTTTTCAAGATCAAATTTCATTAAAGTCAAAATCTCAGTTTTCCTTTAAAAGTCAAAATTCCCTTGTAACTTGCAAACTGCTTCTATTTTTATATTTTTAATTTCTTCATTATTCATCCTTTTTAGCTGAAATTTTGGTCATGTAATATTTGGTTGGTCTTCTTCTTCATGGTATTTTTAGTTTATTTTTGTGATTTTTCAAAGCCAGCTAGATTAGTGCTTAAAGTAGGACATATAGGGCCGTTTGGCATTAGGTGGCTAGAAGCTGATCTTGTGCTTATTTACCTTTTGATTGTGCTTTTTGGATTCAAATCAGTTGCAGTAGGTTTATCTCAGTTAGTTTAAGTTAGTTTTAGACTGTGGTAGCTTATTGTGGCTTATAGCTTTTTGATAATAGCTTATTCCCCACAGTTTTGTGTCCAAATCATAGTTCCTGTGATCATTAGTTGTTTATTTTATTTTTCCTTGATTCTCAGCATTATTTTATATTAATCTGGAAGTTTTCATATTTTTCCCTTTTCATTTGCTATTTTTCTACATTTAATTTCAATTTTAAGGCTTTTTAATTAGTATTTAATACAATTAAATCAGAAAAGCTTCAAAAAAATAAGTTTTCAATTTTATTAGATTAAGATAAATATAAAAAGCCAAAAAAATATTTTTCCATAATTTTCTTAGTTCAAATAGTAATTTTTAGCAATTTAATTATTTTAAAATAGTTTTTAAATCATAAAAAATAGAAAATCATCAGAAAAATACAAAATTAGTTTTGAAAAGTCTTGTTAGTCATTTTAGAATTTTGAAAAATAGTTTCATATTTTTCTCACTCATTTTCATAATTTTTAGTTATTTAGTTCTATTTTTAAAATTAGAAATTAGTTTTTAATTCAAATAAATTCAAGAAAAATCATAAAAATTAGTTTTAAATCTTAGTTAATTTTCAAATATCATTTTCAATTTTAAAGTATTTTTAGATATTTTTTAGGACTTAATTTAGACGTAGTTGCATTTAACTCGCGTTTCGTTTAAATCGTATTTTTGCGTTTTAGTTTAAATTTGCGTAATTTGTCATTTGAATCATAGCTTTAGTTGTTATTATTGATTCCCTTTACTTTCCCTTGCACCGTAGATTAGAAAACATCAAATTATCCCCTTTTCCCATTCAAATCCCGATAATCGCGACTTGAGTTGAAAATTCCATTCAACCCTCGTTCGGAACGATCTCGGTGCTCAAACCTAACACGTTTGAGTTACCCAAATACTACAAACTTCTTATTATTGATCTCTATCCCGGAGGAATCAAAGACCTGGTTAACTATCACTTTTAGGAGTTACGTTGTTTTACTCAGTGTCACACGCTTTGACGGTGTGGATAATCGCAAGAGGTGTTAATGTCTCATACTTTGTTTGAGTAGTGAGTACTTAGAGATTTGCTTGAAGCATAAGTTCTCAACACCGTTCTTCCATCATTAAGTGCAAGCTTAAGATACAAATGTGGTGAATTCGACTTCAGGTTCAAGTTTGGTATATCGGATTTTCTTCATCAGTGGTCACTTCAAGTTGTCTTCATATGGGTTGATAAAGATAGTCAGAGAGAGTTTCTGTAGCAGTTGATTCTCACAGGATTCATATGAGCTAATTTTTTTTGTTCTTCTCTCTTTCAACAATATCTGGTATGTATAATGTGTTGCTGATTCTGAGGTATCAAAACCAGCAAGGGGGAAGGAGACATACATCTAAATACACAACGAGTACACGTGATGAACCTAATACTTCTTTTCCATTGAAGTAATCCCGGGAAAGACATATGTCATAACCGTAGAGAAACTCAGTGTTTACTCATAGCCTTTGGTGTATTATTCCAACTATTTGGGGGAAGGATATATTATTCCAACTATTTGGGGGAAGGATGTATTATTCCAACCATTTAGGGGGAAGTGGTCTCTGGAGACTTTTGGTTTGTGTTACTTCACCGTTCAGTTGGATGAATTACGAGAAGAATATTTGGAGCGTGAGATGACATTGCTTATCGACATCTTCTATATGATTTATGGTAGTGCTTCCGGCTATTGCTTAATGTACACAATGTAATGATGATTCCGATGTGATCGCAACCATCAAGGGAGAAATATGTGTACATCAGTGTCACACAACATGTTCACATGATCGAGCTTAATCAGTTATTTCGGAGTTGACATCCGCAGAGAAGATCTGTGATTCAAACCAGTTACTGTGATGTCATTGTTTCTACTCTGGTTGGGTACTTGTGTACTTTATGGGCTGATTGGTTATATGGAAGATAACTGGAATGCACTTGGTAAAATGAAGATGTTGATATATTGTTCCCCAGAATTGACAACTGCTCAAACTCGAAGAGTAATGTGTACATCGGGGACGCACAACCGGATCATGTGATCCGGCTAAATCATTTATTCCGGGTTTGATAAACGCAAAGATGATCCGTGTTATCTTGTTACTTCGGTGTTCTCGTGTTCTTCGGGGTGTTGAGTTTCATTCAATGAGACTGCTTGCTTCACTTATTCTTCTTGAGGGAAATGGTCTTTTTTCGAGGATTGTCGGTTTGGGGGGAAGCTGCCAAAGATTCACTTTTAGAAGGCTCAAGTTCTTGCGACGATTCAAGAGCCTCGAATGCTTTGGTGGTGAAAGTTTAAAGAGATGATGTTCTATCTTCTACAAAGTGCTGATCGATTTCCTTATCTCAGTACTTGTATCATCATCTTCTTAAACTATTACTCTATCTGTAAATATTTATCAAAAACAAAATACAAAAATATAAAATCAACAAAAACCCATAAAAATCAGAAAATTAAAAAATAAAAAATAAAAAATTCAAGACATGTCTTCTGGTATCGATAACATCTACGGTCTTAAAAATGTCATTTAATAATGGCACGGGACCATAGATGAAGTTCGAGCAGGAGGTGTAAATATTCTTTTCCAAAACACGTCTCAAAATATGGTTGCAGCTTCTTGACTGAGTCCCGTGCTTAAACTATGGCTTGCTATTATTTCAGATAGCAACCCGTTTTTTAAGAAAGGAAAGTGTTGCGCTAAACTAATTTTTCAAATATTTCGTGCACTTATCCTAAAAACAATTTGAGGAAAGTATGTCGAAGGACTGCTGTTCCTATACAAATGTTTTTCCTTCTATAAATTCTTTAGAAAAATATTTGTTGTTTTCAAAAATGGTGGTAAATGAGTTGCTTGTAAATCAATCAGATTCAGAGTTTTCGTAAAAATAACTCAATCAATGACTTCAACGCTTTTAAACTTTTCAGATAAATAAGTCATTGATTGAGGGGGAGAATGTTTTCAAATCTATATCATCTAACGAGCTTATCTAATTATCCTATATATTTAAACGTAAAACATGTTAACCTATGTTGAAGGAATAGGTGCCTAGGATATGATTGTTAGGATTAGATGATTAGAGTTTGATAAACACATAATTCCCATGCTTTATATGATCTGATTGACATGTTGGATTGACTTTTATTAGTCGATTACTCTTTGGGTGTTGTCGACCACCATATATGTCTATCTGTGCTTACTAACGTATGCAGATAACATAGTTTATAAGAATGTTCCTGATCCGGATCCCACAAATGAAGATGATTGGATGCCGAAAGGAAAGGGTAACTATTTCTTGGGTCGACAAACGAAGAAACGGAGCTTAATTAGATCTCTCTATGGATAGTTGGCACGATAGATGCAACTTCAAAGGTCTCACTGCATTAGCAGATGGTTTTCTTCAAGCCTTACAGCAACAACAGAAGCTTCTCAACCACCTAACGAATCTTTGTGCAGGAAAATGTAGTGGATGATACCATTTTTCTTAAAACAATTTTTAAAATGTTGTTTTGAAAATGGAAAAATATGGTTTTGAAAATAAATCGGACTTAATTTGGAAATCACCGGACTTCATTTGATCAAATCTTAAGTCACTCAATCATCGACTTCGGTCATCGATTGAGGGGGAGAGTGATTTAAAATAAAATATTTTCAAACGATATCTCTTCATAAAAGTTCCGTTTTGTACAATAATAAGTGGTGATCTAAATATTTAATGTTATGTAATGGTATGATTTTCTTTAAAACTCATGGATCTTTCAAAATGAAATTTTTTCTGTTCTTGTTTGATTGTGAAATTGTTTTATTTTACTTAAAGATCTCTTAAAAACTATCATACCTGGCACTAACAATCTTTAATGTCGAAAAACTGTTCCTTATCCATCATTTTTCAAAATTAAATCTTGCCACGTCTTTCCCCCAAAAATTTTCCAAATGATTTAAATCAATCGGGATCCAAAATCTCAATTGGGTTGAAATTTTTGATCGGGGGAGAGATCGTGATTTAAATCTCAAATTGGTTTTAAAGGGTGATTGTTTCAAAAGCACTCATTCCTTCATGTGCCAAACGATTTTGAAATACATAATGCACATAATTGTGGAAGAGCATTTAACCAAAAACCAAAAGAGTATTTAAACAAGGTCACATATTCTCCCATGTTTTCCAAACCTTATTAAATCACTTGGGATCCAAAATCTCAAAGGGTTTGATATTTTGATCGGGGGAGAATTTGTGATTTAATATGAAATTTGATAAAAGATGATCGTTTTGATTCAAAGTGCAAGTTCTCTCTAATATGTGCCAAACTCTTTCGTATAGCGATGCACATATTGAGGGGGAGCGAATGGTTTCTATTGGCAATCGTGAAAAGTACTTCAAAAACCTCTTGCCTCTATGTAATAAAATGATCTCAAATATCCTACGCACATATTGAGGGGGAGAATTTACCAAAGAAATTCAAATGGCTTTTTCTACGGAAATTATGATCAAAAATATATTTCAAAGAACTCTTCCCTCCATGTGCTAAACAATTTCAATATCATATGCACATGTTGAGGGGGAGCATTTCTAAATGATCAAAACAATTAAGGTACAAAATGCTTTGATATTATATCACAAGTACCTTGATTGATTTTCCAAATGATTTTTCAATTGGTTTCAAGAAGGAAAGAACAATACCAAAAGACCGACCAATTTACTTTATGCATGGTGTTATAAGGATGGTTAAGTTAGGTATTCGTTCCCACGATCCCGCCAGAGCCGGAGGGATCTACCCAGGGACAATCCACTAGTTAGTGTAAAAGTCCTTAGGTATGATGAAAAAAAGGAGAAAAGTGATATATGGGAAGAGTGCGGACTGAGATAGAGCTAGAACTGGAATAAACCCAACAAGGTTCTAGTTATGAAGTCTCAGTAAGTACTGAAGGGGTTGAAGAATGAAAAAGAAATGAATGTGAAAGGGTGAAAAGAAATAGCCCTCCAACAATTCAACCTTAGGGCGTAAACCGTTCAATACATATGCTACTGGTGGTTACAAAGGTAACACTGGTATTGAAGACAAAACGTCATGGACCCAAAGGACGACTGCACCTAAAACTTCCCAAGCTACTCAAGTTCCTCTTAAAAGGGCTTGTTTCATTCTCACGGGGAACCTACAAAATCTATCGACTTTCTCTTAGAGATTGTTGATATTGAAGAAGGAGACCCTCTCCCTAGTCTCCGACATAGGAAACCAAATTAGCACAATTGATTCTAGAGCCAATAGATCATCCACAAAATCTCATTAGGACACTAAATTGATGAATACTTGCTGTTTCACATAATGTGGAAAGTAAGAATATAATAAGAGTCCTACGCATTATTGATGAGTGTGTAAATACTCATCATTTTTTGTTAAATCTGAACTGCAAAACGTCTAAAAATGCTCAGAAATGCATCAAAATACTGAAAATATTCCAAAATTGCATTTTATATGTTTCAGATGCAAAATGTTTAAAATCAGATGAAAAATGAGCAAAGTTTGCATAATTAGCAATTTCAGTCCCCCAAGTTTCTAAAATTGTCAAAATAGTCCCCGAGTCCTAATTTCAAAAGATAAATCACCAAAGGTCCTTTTTAAATCATAACTTGTCAAAATTAGTCCTTTGGTGAAAAGTTCCAAAAGTTTTGAGAAATTACGTTTGGTCCCTGGACTTTAAAAATGGTCATGTTTAGTCCTTGGAATTTCACAAATAACAAAAATGGCCCTTATACTATTGGAGATGGTCAAGTTTTACCCTTGGAGTATAATTTCAGAATATTCATTATTGGTCCTTGGAAATTCATTTTTTGGCATGTTTAGTCCCTAACTAATCCTAAATCCAAAACCTGATCCTAAAGATATCTCAAACCCATGGCCCAATAACTAACCTTGGCCCAATACCATTTTACCCTTGACCCGGTCCAAACCCATCCAACCCGTTACCCACGTTTACCCGCCCACATTTAAAACAATAAAAAAACACTACTCACGGGTTCTTTCTTCATCATCACCCTGCACCCGCAACGCCCCTTTTTCCATCATCACCCCTACTCATTATCACTCCAAACACCCCAAGCCAAAGACCATTTAATGCTTCTTCCTCTGTCACAAGTTATCCCCACAACTGTCAAAAACCATTTCCCGCCAAAATGCATCAAATGGCTATAATGGTCCCAAGTGATCCAATGGTCATAAATCCAAGTGGGATTCACTCAGAGAGAGGAGAGAAGATGTTTGGAGTATATAAGGAAGCAAAAGAAGCAAGAATAAGGGGTAGTTAGTTTTAAATTTTCCTTTAATGTCGTTTTTTTTAATTAATGTCTTAGTTTAATCAAAATGTTGTAATCTCAGTTTCTTTGTATCACTTTTAAGTTAAATTCTCATTTTAATGTGTTGTTAAGTATCAATCCAAGTCTTTATTCAAAGTCCAAGTTATTGTTCACTGTTGCAATTTTTAGTTCCAAACTCTTATGAACAATCTGTTATTAGCTTATCTCTGAGCCCTAGCAAGTTTATTGAAGCTTCTCATAGCTTTTGATGAGCTTAAAATTAAATTTCAAACAAATTTGTGAAATGGTCAACGAAAGTCAAACAGTGAGGCAAAGTTAGTTAAACAGGAATGGAAGCTGCTTGGGGTTGAATCAGTGTGAATTTGGGTTTATGATAAAGTTAGGATAGTGTTTCTTGAACTGTTTGGCAAGCCATTGTGGCTGGGACAAAGTGTAAGTCTATTTTCAAATTTGTTTCTTAAACTGTATTTGTGGTTATCAATAGTTTTTGTCCATTGATTTAAGTGCTATTAAGCTAGTTAGATTTAGTTTAAGTGTCTGTGCAAGTTGAATTAGTAGTTTGTTTAGTTAAAATTGCATAACAGTATAAATAGGTGTGTTTGGATCTGTTGATTCACCTGTCTATTAGGCTTGTTTAGTGCTTAACTCTTGTTGCTTTAAGCTTTGTTAGCTCATATGTACTAAGATCTGTCAATACTTTGTCCCTGCAAGCAGTGAAAGTCAAAATTATACCTTAAATGTCTTAGCAGCTTTACTGTTGAGCTTTTGCAAAATCTAAGACTTGTTTTGTGTCTATAAATCATAGGTGTAACTAGCAGTAGTGGTATTTCATCCATTAACATCATAGTTAGTCCACAGATTGATTGCAAATCTCATATAAGTCAACACATCACAACCGCTTCAAAGTCAAAATGGCAAAACTCAGTTTTGGCCAACCTAAGATGAATTTTCATTGATTCATTCTTGGGTCATTTTAAGTGAAATTTGTAGCTTTTAAAACTTCTCTTGGTCTATTTTATCATTTTCATTTTTGTCAAATTTTGTAAATTTTTCTTAAGCTCTTAAATAACTTGTCAAAATGGGACCAAATCCCTGCGTGCAGGGCATTAAGTCTGCACAGGGGTTATGCAGGTTTTACAGGGCTTGCACAAGTCTCATTTGAGCTTGTCTAGGTCTGTAATTTGGTTTACAAGCTCTCACCCAGGTCTAGTCTAGGTTCCATTTGTTGGTTTTCAGTTTCCAGCTTATTCTAGTGCTTATTTTTCTGCTCAAAAATGGCCCCTCACAACTGTTTTGTGCTTAAACTCAAATAAGCCAAATCATAGCAACTTGAGTTTCAGTGGTTAAGAGCAGTTGAGATAAGTTGGTTTTAAGTGTTTTTAGTCTATTTTAGCTTTTGTATCAGTTTGGAAGTCATTTGGTTCTTTTAGCTTAATCAAAGTGCTTATTTTTAAGCATTTGGCACATCAGTTTCAATTTCTTGCACATAACCCCTTGTTTTTCCATTTTTCCTAGATTCCTCACTTTATTTTAAGCTTATCTTGAAATTTTCAGATTTTTCCTAGCTTGTTTGCTATTTTTCTTGATTTAAATTAGTTTTTAAGCCTTTTTAATTAGCTTTAAATACAATTAATTAAGAAAAGTTTCAAAAAAATAATTTTTCATTTTTCTTAAGTTAAGATAAATATAAAAAGCCAAAAAAATATTTTTTCAGATTTTTATTAGTTAAATTTGTATTTTTAAGAAATTTAAGTAGTTTTAAATAGTTTTTAATTCCTAGAAAATAGAAAAATAATCAGAAAATTACAAAAATAGTTTTGAAAATTCTATTTTAATATTTTAGATTTTTCAAAATCATAATTTTATTTTTCTAGCTTTATTTCATATTTTCTTGTATTATAAGCTATTATTTAATAGTTAAAATTAGTTTTTAATTAATAATAATTAATTAATTAGTTATAAAAATAATTTTATTTTTCTAAAAATTCTCTTTTATCATTAGGATTGTAAAAATGTTATTTTCATATTTTTAGGACTTTTATTTCTTAGATCTCACGTTTTATTTTGTACGTTTACGTAATTTTATTTAAACGTATGTTTTAGGTTTTAAACGTTCATCATTTTAAAAATAGTGATAGCGTTTATTTAATATTTTTTATCTTTTTAATTTTCTTTAATTTGCATTTAAGCCCCTGTAATTTGTTGGCTTTTTCTGTAGTTATAATCATTCTCAAATCCCTTTATTCGTTCAAATTTCTCGATCACTATACGTTTGGTGATCCATTGCATAGCTCGCTGGGACATAACGACCCGGGGAAACACTATTCTCCCCAGATCTTCATTGAGTTCGTTCCTGAGCCGTTTTAAGTTTGTTACGGTCTGCCATTCACAAGTGGCAGGCTTGAGTGATAAAACTTGACTGTTCGGAGCGATCAAATTTTGGCCCGCTTGGGGAGTCTGTCTAATTATCTTACGTTTAGCGATTAGTGATTTGAATATTCACTCCTTGTTCATACCATCTATATATGTTTATATTTTCTTATAAAAATCCAAAAATCCAAAAACATTTTAAAATCAGTTTTCAACAAACACAAAAACCCCAAAAAGATTTTCTTTCTTATTTTTAAAAAATGTTTATTCAAAAATCCAAAAATATCCATCTTTACCCTCTCACATCTTTGATTCTTCATCCCAACCCCTCTGTAAACCTTTGATTCTTTCTATGTCTTATCATCACCCTCTTGGTTGTCAATGGTGTGGTGGTCCTTATAATGGTGGCAATTGCCCCAGTTGTAGCATGGTGGAGTCAGGAAACGGGTCTGTCTATAACCAAGATCCCTATTCTTACCATAACACAACCGATTTATTCCATCAGCTACCACACCTGTGAGACTCGCGTTTTATCTGTTGTGAGTACGTGGTGGTTCACACTCCAGTTCGATTGTCAATCGGAAACACGCTTGTCTATGAGCAGGTTCCTGATAACAATTATGACTACCCCACATATAACTCACACCACATCGCTTTACGTTGTGAGTATTGTGGAGGTCCACACTGTAGCTCTGATTGTCAAACAAGGAATCCATTTCCTTGTAACAATTACAACTCTTCGTATCATGACCAACCTCTACAGTACCAAATAAATCAGGCACCACCTCAGCCTGAGCCACTTCCTCAAAATCTTTTCCTTGATCTTTTAGATTTAGTGAAAGATTTGAAGGAATGTAAACATTCCCAAGATAATCCAAAACCCATGGAAGAATTGTTAGTGAAGAGCAGTCGCTAAATTAAATTCCAAAATTGCGTTTGAAAAATCTATTAGGGAATCAATCGCAAAAGAAAAAGCAGCCAGATCTAGCTCTCGCCGTTTTATTCCCGATGACAGTGATGATGAGGATACACTTGATATCCTTCAATTCTATTAAAATTCATCAAGTTCATCAAATGATATCCCAGCAGTTGAGATTTCATCTCAAACAACTGCTATCACACCCGCAGCTCCCACTCACTCTCTAAACATGGGGGATGAGCATCTTGACACTGTTCTAAAAGGAATCGGACGAATTCATAAAGTCTAGTGTTGAGGACCTTGTCCCAATCCCGAGAGAGTCACAGGGAACTTTTGACCATATGTGTGATTCTCTTTCCCCTCTTGAGTGTTCAAATGATCATTTGGAAACTTTCTCCGATTTTAGCGACGATTGTGCTTCCTATGGAAACATCGAGTACGTTGAGGCATCACTTCCACAATCTGATGTTGATCCCCTTCTTGAGGAGTTCTCCGGTGAACTCACTCACATCAATCCACTCTTTGATTTCGAAGCCGATCTAGGAGAAACTGAAAGTCTCCTTGATAATGATCGATCACTCACTTCTTATCCCAACAAAGTCAATAGAGAATGTTAATCACTTTGTTCCCAAACATTCAAAGCTACTTTCACCAATCCTCTATTTGAATTCGACTCTGAATTCACTTTAATTTCTGAGAATCCACTCTTTGATACTCCGATTGAGGATAGTGATGAGTCCACAATGGAACAAGAGTTCACAAATTCACATCATGTGAATGATTCTCTTCATGAGGAGTTCGCCGGTGAACTCATTCATATCATGACTCCGAGTATGATCGCGGATGGCAAAATCATGATCGGGGAAAAATTCTCAATCATGAGAGTTTGTATTTCTATGACAAATTTTCCAAACCTCCCTCCCGAGATGCTTTCCAAACCAAAGAGCTCAACCGATAAAATCCAAACGAGTGCAACTGCACTTGATCCTGAGGAAGAAGATCTTATCATGATCGTCATCATGACTTTCTTTCTTTTCTTCACCTACGTGGTGACTTCCTCTCTCTTCACTCCTTCTGAATGAAGACACTATCTTTGACCCCGGCATTTTCATTTATCATTTTTGAGCCGGTTCTATATATATCTCATCGGGGTGGAACTTTCATGTACTTCAATGTTTACACAAACATCTTGAATGAAAGTCCGATGGAGATTGTCTCTTCCACTTATTTCCCCAAGAACCAATGAATTCGGGGTCGAGTCAAGCTAGCGACTCGGTAATCAAAAAAAGTAGCATGCCATATGGGTTTTCACCCATATTTCTGACTTCTTTCTATTTTCTACCACCCTAGTGTGGGAGAGTTGCCCCACATGTTTTTCCAAAAAAAAAAAAAAAAAACACCTTTCAAATAATGGCCGTAGTATTTCCCTTTTACGTTCTCGCCGCATAACCGCCGGTACTTTGAATATTGAGGGCAATATTCATTTCTAAGTGTGGGGGGGAATTCTCACGAATTTTATCATGTAATTATACCGCCTAATTCCCCCGTTTTTGGCCAAAAATTTTTTTTGGAGTAAGTGTTTTACACTTACTCATCTTATGGTTATCAGTCCGCCTTGTCTAATAAACAAAAGGATTGGCTAATCCAGGAGCAAACGGCTCTTGGTAAAGATATCTCAAATCCGTTGACGGCTTGCAATTTGCCCAAAATTGTATGGTATTCAACTCACCATATCCTAAAAAGTGAAGAGTTGGCTAGCCCGCAAGTTATGGCTTGTGGTAAAGGCAGTGGAAAAACCATAATTGGTAATCAGCCCACCAAAGATAATATTGATAATTTATCTAAGAGTTGGCTAGTCCAGAGCAAACGGCTTCTCGTAAAGACAAAATCAAATCCGTTGAAAGCTGGTGGTTTGCTCAAAATCACATGGTTATCAGTGTACCATAGTTCTTACTTGAACTGAAACATTTGGCTACTCCGAAGTAATGGCTTTTGGTAAAGAGATTCAAAACCATTAAGTTTTTCTCAAAAGATTGCTAGGGACTAGCAATAGTTTAGTGTGGGGATTGATGAGTGTGTAAATACTCATCATTTTTGGTTAAATCAATCAAAACGCCTAAAAATGCTCGAAATGCATCAAAATACTGAAAATATTCCAAAATTGCATTTTATATGTTTCAGATGCAAAATGTTTAAAATCCGATGAAAAATGAGCAAAGTTTGCATAATTGGCAGTTTCAGTCCCCCAAGTTTCTAAAATTGTCAAAAATAGTCCCTGAGTCCTAATTTCAAAAGATAAATCACCAAAGGTCCTTTTTAAATCATAACTTGTCAAAATTAGTCCTTTGGTGAAAAGTTCCAAAAGTTTTGAGAAATTACAGTTTTGGTCCCTGGACTTTAAAAATGGTCATGTTTAGTCCTTGGAATTTCACAAATAACAAAAATGGCCCTTATACTATTGGAGATGGTCAAGTTTTACCCTTGGAGTATAATTTCAGAATATTCATTATTGGTCCTTGGAAATTCATTTTTTGGCATGTTTAGTCCCTAACTAATCCTAAATCCAAAACCTGATCCTAAAGATATCTCAAACCCATGGTCCAATAACTAACCTTGGCCCAATACCATTTTACCCAACCCGGTCCAAACCCATCCAACCCGTTACCCACGCTTACCCCGCCCACATTTAAAACAATAAAAACACTACTCACGGGTTCTTTCTTCATCATCACCCTCGCACTGCAAGCGCCCCTTTTTCCATCATCACCCCTACTCCTTATCACTCCAAACACCCTAAGCCAAAGACCATTTAATGCTTCTTCCTCTGTCACAAGTTATCCCCACAACTGTCAAAAACCATTTCCCGCCAAAATGCATCAAATGGCTATAATGGTCCCAAGTGATCCAATGGTCATAAATCCAAGTGGGATTCACTCAGAGAGAGGAGAGAAGATGTTTGGAGTATATAAGGAAGCAAAAGAAGCAAGAATGAGGGGTAGCTAGTTTTAAATTTTCCTTTAATGTCGTTTTTTTAATTAATGTCTTAGTTTAATCAAAATGTTGTAATCTCAGTTTCTTTGTATCACTTTTAAGTTAAATTCTCATTTTAATGTGTTGTTAAGTATCAATCCAAGTCTTTATTCAAAGTCCAAGTTATTGTTCACTGTTGCAATTTTTAGTTCCAAACTCTTATGAACAATCTGTTATTAGCTTATCTCTGAGCCCTAGCAAGTTTATTGAAGCTTCTCATAGCTTTTGATGAGCTTAAAATTAAATTTCAAACAAATTTGTGAAATGGTCAACGAAAGTCAAACAGTGAGGCAAAGTTAGTTAAACAGGAATGGAAGCTGCTTGGGGTTGAATCAGTGTGAATTTGGGTTTATGATAAAGTTAGGATAGTGTTTCTTGAACTGTTTGGCAAGCCATTGTGGGCGGACAAAGTGTAAGTCTATTTTCAAATTTGTTGCTTAAACTGTATTTGTGGTTATCAATAGTTTTTGTCCATTGATTTAAGTGTTATTAAGCTAGTTAGATTTAGTTTAAGTGTCTGTGCAAGTTGAATTAGTAGTTTGTTTAGTTAAAATTGCATAACAAAGATAAATAGGTGTGTTTGGATCTGTTGATTCACCTGTCTATTAGGCTTGTTTAGTGCTTAACTCTTGTTGCTTTAAGCTTTGTTAGCTCATATGTACTAAGATCTGTCAATACTTTGTCCCTGCAAGCAGTAAAAGTCAAAATTATACCTTAAATGTCTTAGCAGCTTTACTGTTGAGCTTTTGCAAAATCTAAGACTTGTTTTGTGTCTATAAATCATAGGTGTAACTAGCAGTAGTGGTATTTCATCCATTAACATCATAGTTAGTCCACAGATTGATTGCAAATCTCATATAAGTCAACACATCACAACTGCTTCAAAAAGTCAAAATGGCAAAACTCAGTTTTGGCCAACCTAAGATGAATTTTCATTGATTCATTCTTGGGTCATTTTAAGTGAAATTTGTAGCTTTTAAAACTTCTCTTGGTCTATTTTATCATTTTCATTTTTGTCAAATTTTGTAAATTTTTCTTAAGCTCTTAAATAACTTGTCAAAATGGGACCAAATCCCCTGTGCAGGGCATTAAGTCTGCACAGGGGTTATGCAGGTTTTACAGGGCTTGCACAAGTCTCATTTGAGCTTGTCTAGGTCTGTAATTTGGTTTACAAGCTCTCACCCAGGTCTAGTCTAGGTTCCATTTGTTGGTTTTCAGTTTCCAGCTTATTCTAGTGCTTATTTTTCTGCTCAAAAATGGCCCCTCACAACTGTTTTGTGCTTAAACTCAAATAAGCCAAATCATAGCAACTTGAGTTTCAGTGGTTAAGAGCAGTTGAGATAAGTTGGTTTTAAGTGTTTTTAGTCTATTTTAGCTTTTGTATCAGTTTGGAAGTCATTTGGTTCTTTTAGCTTAATCAAAGTGCTTATTTTTAAGCATTTGGCACATCAGTTTCAATTTCTTGCACATAACCCCTTGTTTTTTCATTTTTCCTAGATTCCTCACTTTATTTTAAGCTTATCTTGAAATTTTCAGATTTTTCCTAGCTTGTTTGCTATTTTTCTTGATTTAAATTAGTTTTTAAGCCTTTTTAATTAGCTTTAAATACAATTAATTAAGAAAAGTTTCAAAAAAATAATTTTTCATTTTTCTTAAGTTAAGATAAATATAAAAAGCCAAAAAAATATTTTTTCAGATTTTTATTAGTTAAATTTGTATTTTTAAGAAATTTAAGTAGTTTTAAATAGTTTTTAATTCCTAGAAAATAGAAAAATAATCAGAAAATTATAAAAATAGTTTTGAAAATTCTATTTTGATATTTTAGATTTTTCTAAGTCATAATTTTATTTTTCTAGCTTTATTTCATATTTTATTGTATTATAAGCTATTATTTAATAGTTAAAATTAGTTTTTAATTAATAATAATTAATTAATTAGTTATAAAAATAATTTTATTTTTCTAAAAATTCTCTTTTATCATTAGGATTGTAAAAATGTTATTTTCATATTTTTAGGACTTTTATTTCTTAGATCTCACTTTTTATTTTGTACGTTTACGTAATTTTATTTAAACGTAAGTTTTAAGTTTTAAGTTTTAAACGTTCATCATTTTTAAAATAGTGATAGCGTTTATTTAATATTTTTTATCTTTTTAATTTTCTTTAATTTGCATTTAAGCCCCTGTAATTTGTTGGCTTTTTCTGTAGTTATAATCATTCTCAAATCCCTTTATTCGTTCAAATTTCTCGATCACTATACGTTTGGTGATCCATTGCATAGCTCGCTGGGACATAACGACCCGGGGAAACACTATTCTCCCCAGATCTTCATTGAGTTCGTTCCTGAGCCGTTTTAAGTTTGTTACGGTCTGCCATTCACAAGTGGCAGGCTTGAGTGATAAAACTTGACTGTTCTGGAGCGGATCAATTATCCTTGTGGTATTGCCAGAACATCCGAGTGATATGTAAAATATTCACGATGAAGATGGAAATCCTTCTAGAGCCAACATCAAACAAGCTCTTGGTGGGTGACATGTGAGATCTTTTCAAAAGATCAAGCTTGTGACAACTGGATAGAAACAATGGGCGATTCACTTATGAATCAACCTTGGTCCAGGAAATGAATTGACGAATACTTTTGAAAAAACCGTTCGATGTGCAAATCTCTTCTTTTCTCTAGTACATCGAATGTGTATTCATGTTTTCAAACATAAAAAGTATCTCTGATTGAAAAAATACTTTTGGAAAACCGTTCGATGTGCGAATCTCTTCTTTTCTCTAGCACATCGAATGTGTACTCTTTTCAAATACAAAAAGTATTTATGATTGAAAATTAATCTTTCTCATAAAACCTTCGTCGTATTGCAAAACTCTTTCTTCTAAGCAATACGCGATTGTTTTCAAATCAATTTTTCATCAATCAGTGAATCTCAATTCGCTGGTTCACTCACTCCGTGTTGTCTTCTTTGAGACGTTCCGGTTTGAGAACAACTAGAACAGCTGCGAAACCCTGTCAAGGAAATTCTTCAGAATTATACCGATCACAGTAAGACTTGTATCTGATCAACGGGAACCGTGGGCCGTGTGTACCTCAATTCAATGAAAGTGATCAAAGACACTTTCGTGTGTTTTATTGCTAACTGTTGTTTGCAGGTACATTTGGACGGTTGCCCTTGATCAGAATTGAGAAGTCAATCCAAAGCCGCATGCTCACAGCATCCACACTTAATTGAAGAAATCATGACTTGTGCATATCTACAGAACCTGGCTCTGATATTTTTATACTATGTTTCTGCTACGCTGCTACAAATATCATGAGCCAGTAAAGCTTCCGCTACTCTGATGAAAAGATGTCATGATCCAAAAAGTGTGAGCATGTCGGTCCGAAAGTCACAACATCACATGAAGGCAACACTACAAAGGGTGATCCTGAGATCTACTGTGGCTGATGATCTCATTGAAAGCTCGACGATCATCAAAGATGTGGATCAGTTAAAGACCTCCACTAAAAGTACAAAGCAGTTGGACTTTGAAGAATCACTGCTAAAGCACAAAGAATACGGACATTGAAGAATTGAAGTCTCCGAGCTCGAGCATAAAGAAAACGATAGAATGCTATGATTCAAAATGTAAATCATGGGGTGACCTCCCTTAGGGGGAGATTGTTAGGAATTAGAAATTCCATAAGGAAGTGTCGGTCACCCCAATTATTGTTTAGCATATCTTAGCTCGTAGACTTTACATTATTTAGTAGTTATTAGTTAATTATTAGTTTAAGTAACACCGTGGAGGAAGAACGAGTCTTTACCCACTGTATGCCTGATCCACAGTCCGAATGAGGACGTGTAGTATGTAACTATAAATACCCTCTACCTCCTAAGGTAGAGGTTTGGACCTTTCACTCAATCTAACATTCTTTCTTTTGTTTATTTTCTCTCTCTAGAAAGGCTCCCACATTCTACTTTCTCTCTCTAAACTCTCTTGCATAATTCGACCCACATATTGAATGTATTATGTGTTTATGAAAACCAATATATAACATTTAATGACTTGTCATAATCATGAATAGGGGTCTTCTTGTCGGTGGATACGATGGTATGATCTTGAAATCTGTGCTCGTTCAAGAATGATCATACCGTGCCTTTGAGGGGAGAAATGAGCTTGAGGCAAGATTAGTAGCTGCTCAAGGTGATGTGTGAAAGTGGAAGATTTACCGTGCTCAGTTGATATTGTTCTTGATTGTTTATGCATTGGGATAACGTTTTTAGCTTTTATGTAATGAGGCGAGATGGTTAATGTTCAGTATCTTGAATTGTAGTAACGTTGTTATGAAGTATTCAGTTTGGTTTGTTTTTGATTTTCAATGCCTTATGGGTATGCAGGTGGTTAGCAATTTGTTTAGGTTTGACTTTTAGTTGTCAACATTTTTATGAGGTTCTGTTTGGCTTTGGTTACTTTTGATGCAAATTATTCACACATCAAGCTTACTCAATCTATAAAAATACACAATAATGGCATGGTTCCATAGTTAATGCAAATGGATATAATTCCAAATGCATAAAATTGCATACTTTCCAAAGCATGAGAACTACAATTAGACACACACACACACATATAGTTTTAGAGTACATAACTTGTCCATAGGGAATAAACTAGATGAAACATTGTCTAGCTAATTAGCATAACAGAATTTACCTATGGTGAGGCCATCATTCTTTCCAGTGCAGCCTGCTGCCTAGTCATTCTTCGTGTAGCAGGCTGGGTTGAAGCAAAAACTGCTTGCACATCACTTGACAGCAGCTGAGAATCAGACTGTGGTTGATCATGTTGCTGGGATTACACTGGGATTGCTCATGCATGCTGTGATTGGAAATTGCTTCATTTTGATGTTGCTGGGATTGTGACAGGGATGCATCATCTATGATGGGATCTTCAGTTGCTTGATCTTGATTTTCAGATTGAACACTACTTCCTTGAACTGCACTAACTTGACTTTCAATAACACCTGTACCTTCAGCTTCTTTATCTGCTGCTACTTTTTTACCTTTAGGATGTGTCTTTTTTGCTGCAGCTTTTGTAGGAACTTGTTTGACATTTCCCTTATTGGTAGTTCGTCTACTTTCAGCTCCACCATACCCTAGACATGTTTTCTGGTTGTATCCAAAGAATGCCACAAATACTACACTTAACACTCTTCCAAGCCCTTGACAACTTACCATTCTTCACAATCTCTTCACTTTCAGGAGCTATCCTAACTCTTTTTCTACCTCTTGAGCTAGGCGGCTTTGTTTCGGATTTCGATGGAACAATTGTTGTTGGCATAATTGATTTTTCTCAATGTTCGCTGCTGGTTATAGGCTAGACATGGTGATGGTAGGTTGCCTCCCAAGTGAGAAGATAGTAACAAGGATCAACTCCTACTTGTTGCCCATTTAAAGCCATATTCCAATTGGTAGAAACAGCATGTTTACATAGTAAACCTGTTATCTCCCATCTTCTGCAAGTACAAGACTTGTGTACAACATTAACTACACATTGGTCACCCCATGGTCCACTAACCTGAAACTTAGTTCCCCCATTCAATAAAACATTATACTTAACAGCGTCTTTCTTAATACCATCTAGCATGTGTTGTGCGCTTGGTGTTAGTAGCCCATCACTCTTCTCAATCACCATAAGAACATGCATTATCCTCTTCATACAGTATTCCTTGATGTATTCTAAGGCTGTAATAATTGGTTTGTTTAAACCCTCAATTATTTTCTCATGAAACACTTGACACATGTTATTAAGTAACACATCAGAAGTAGCTCTCCCTAAAGATAAACAGGAATAAACATGTATTAATTATAACTGTTTATACTGCATTAACAAATACAAATTAACTGAAACAGATAGAGAACTTACATGAAAAATGTGACCTTGACCAATGGATCGGTGGTATCTTACTTAACCAATTATGGGCTGGTTGATTAAGTTTCTTGAAATTAGCCATAGCTTTTTGAAACAAGACAACAAGTTGAGGCAGTTGCACATTTCCACATATGCTCTTTGTAGGCTCTACCTTCCATTGCGAATGCTTCTAATACAAAATATGTGTTCTGCATCTGGAAAAACTTCTCCTAAAGCTCTACTTATATCCTGCACAAAATCAAATATGTTTACTGTCTGTTTCAAAACAGAGACTTAAATTCATGAACAGATTAAGGGAGTACCTTTTCCATGTTAGTAATAAAAGTGATGCTTGAGATTGGCTCAAGTGCCATATCATCGGATAAACAATGAAGAAACCAAGTCCATGATCCTATGTCTTCTGATTCAACAAAAGCATAAGCTAAAGGGTATATACCATTGTTGCTATCAATTCCCAAAGCTGTTATCAGTTGACCATTCAAAGGACCATGAATTGGAAAAGCATCTAGCCCCAACAACGATCTCCCACAAGCTTTAAATCCTTCCTTCAATGCACCTAAACAAACATACACTCTCTTGAATTCTCTAGTTGGAAGAGCCTTATATGGAGGTCGTTCAACATTCATCAGAACTGTTGTATTAGGGTTTGTCTTCTGCAACTCTTGAACGTAATCTCTCAACATGGTAAATTGTAGCTTGAATTCACCCTTGATGGCTATTATTGCTAAGTTTTTTGCCCTAAAACCCTTCTGCAGGGACACTTGAAGCTTGTAATGGTTGGTAAGTTGATTATGCACAGACTTGACAGGAACCAGTGGATTGGTTTCAATTCGTGCTGTAATTTTCTGTGAGATATATCGAAGGTCAAAAGCTCGACGCCCTTGATTGCAAACAAGTGTGTTGCTCATTATATGTTCTGACCGACCACGCACTGTCTCACCATTCCTGCCGACAAACAATAGCCATGGGCAGAGTATTTCTGAAGGGTCCTTTTTGCCAGAAAGTAATGCATTTATACCCCTTCTGCTTAATGGACTTCTGGATGGGCCTATATCCAGTCCAGGACCTTCACTTGGGCCTAAAAGTGGAACACAACCCTTACATCTGACCCTTATTCTTGTTTTGTCATTCTTCAGAAAAAAATAACTCCCTCCTAGTTTATATTGAATGCTCTCTTACTTTAGTTTTGACTTCCACTGCAGTAGCAAACTCCTGACCAGAATAGAAGAATGTGGTATAGAATCCATTTGCAAAGTCTGCCTGTTGGAGAGAAACATATTCACTGCAAAAGACATCATCAACCATCACAGGTAAATCATTTTCCAACTGCATATCATCACTTATATTACTGGTTGTTCCTGCTTCACATAACTCATTACTCTGACCTACTTGGACCAAAGCAAGTTGTTAATACAAATAAACCGTAAAAACGTTTATTAATATTTTGCGATCTCTTTGTGTTTTGTTGATAACAACTATAATGTTATCTTAAGTACAATTATAAGGATACATGTTATTTTTGTAAAGCATTTACATATAGCCATTTAAATACAAAAATGTTGTAATTAATCATTTATTGTAATAGTTTATTAGGATGGGTAAAAACCACAACCCATGGATCATATCCATAACCCATTGACCCATATCCATTTGACTAGATACAATGTATTCATTAGATACATTGAATCTAAAGGAATACCCATGGACCAACTCATAACCCATGACCTATAACCAAAAAATCCATGGGCAAAGAGGAGCGTCCCACGGATCCCTAGGTTTACACTAGACGGATCCCTTGTGGGAGGGATCCTTGGGATCCGGGGAACAGTGACAGAAATTGCCTATAAATAGAGAGCTATTTCTTCATTCTAACTCACCCCTCTTCTTACTAATTCTCTCATATACTCTCATTCTCTTCTAACAAAAGATCACTTGATTTAGAGAGTAATTCCTTCTTTCTTTCTTTAGTGATTCTCATATAGGTCCTTCTCTAAGGCGAGATCACATGCATTCTACAAGTCATCCAAGCAAGGGGTCCTTGATTGATTTGTTCCTCCGCAAGATTTCTGAGCGAAGATCTTGTATTTGATATTTCACATATTTGTTGTGTAATAGTCGTGTTGGTTTGGTCCACCGTGTTACGGACTCGGTATTTAGCTTTGTACCGGTAAAAAGTGTAAGCAACGCTGTGAAAGCTTCTCCGCCAAGTTGAAGGAGTTTGTTGACATAGTGCTTGAACTCTCGAGTAGGTGACTCTGGGAGTGGAGTAGGGCAAGGAAGGTGTCCTTGTAGCCGAACCACTATAAATCGGTTGTGTCATTTCTATCCCTTTGCTTTACTTTATTTACTTGCTTTATCATTAGATCTATACTCTCTCAACATCCATACGATCTCACATATTATCGAATCTAAAGTTTTTGAAACTAACTTAAAATCGGCAAAACTATTCACCCCCCCTTCTAGTTTTCCACAATTGACATCAAGAGCTAAGTTGATAAAAGTTTTAAAGTAAACCGTATTTTAAAAAATTTTCGATCACTATGGGTTCTGAAAATTACAAGGAAGGCCAATCTATGCAACGACCACCACTACTTGAAACTAATGGTTTTATATATTGGAAAAATAGGTTCGAAACATATGTGAAGTATAAAGATATTGATCTTTGGTACATTATTGTTGAAGGCGATTTTGAGGCTACCTCAAATGATGATAAAGGAAATTTAGTTAGCATACCTCATGATAAACTAAATGATGAAATGAAGAAAAAGCTTTCTAAAAATAGTGAAGCTAAAATGGTTTTGTATAATGCTTTACCAAAAAAGGAATTCGAAAGAATTTCTATGCTTAAAACCTCTAAAGAAATTTGGAATTCTTTAGTTGTAACTCATCAAGGTAATCAACAAGTTAAAAATAATAAAATTGATTTATTTGTTCAACAATATGAACAATTTTCAATATCGGATGAGGAAACTATAGATCATTCATTTGCTAATTTTAATACTATTATTACAATTTACATCTTTACAAGCACTTGATGAATCTTTTTCTAGCCGTAACCATGTTAGGAGATATCTAAGGGAACTTCCATCTAACTGGAGATCCAAGGTGACGGCGATCGAAGAGTCAAAAGATTTGATAATCCTCACCCTTGATGAACTCATAGGCAACTTAAAAGTCTACGAGCTTGTCCTTGCTAAAGATTCCGAAGCCTCAAAAGTGAAAGAGAAACACAAATCTCTTGCCCTTAAAGCCAAAAAGGCTTCAAGCGATGAAGAGAACTCCTCTTCGAATAGTGACGACGAGGAGTACGCTATGGCGGTAAGGGACTTTAAAAAGTTCTTTAGAAGGAAGGGAAGATACGTCAAACAACCGTATGACGATAGAAAAGGCTTTCGAAAAAGCAAAGAGGACGAGAAGCCAAAAGATGATCGTACTTGCTTTAAATGGGGACCCAAACCACTTTATTAGTAAGCGTCCCAAACGGGATGATCAAAAGGCGTTCGTGAGCGGCACGTGGGGAATGAGCGACGAGGAGGACGAAGAAATTTGTCTCATGGCAAATGACGAGGTATGTCACGAATACTATAGTAGCTCATCACTAGATGACGACTCATTACATAATGAATATGACAAACTATGCAATATTAGCTTAAAACTAATTAACAAAAACAAGCTTTTAAAAAATCAAAACCAACGTTTAGATAAAGAAGTCATAGAATTAAAAGCAAAACTGAAACGTCTAGAAACTGGTAAAATAGCAAGTGGTGAATGCAAACTTTGCGTTCAACTTCAAACACTAGTTGATCAACTAGATTCTAAAATTGCTAGAATGAGTACGAATACTTTAGATATGATATTAAATAGTGTTAAAACCGCAACAACCAAAAGGTTTAGTTATTCAACAACTTGATCCATCAACTAGTGAAAACAAAGAAACACAATTTGTTAAGGCATTAGAAAAACCAGCCATCTTGCGGCGGATCCCACGGATCCCATCAAAAGGGAACCGGCTAGTGTTAAGCCAGGGATCCATGGGTCTGCTGTAGCAAAAAGTGGTAATAACGTAGCTTCTTCATCTAGAACAGATTTTGTTATCATTAATAAGAAGAAACCAACTCATTTCACCACTAGACAACCACCTCCAAAATATAATACTACTTTTGCAAGAAACAAGGCTCCATATTTTTCAAAACCTAATCCATCTAGGAGACCTAATAAGGTTTACCGAAAGTAACCATCAAATGGGATGGAATCCAAATATGCAAAATGGTTTTCCTTTTCAAAACTTTGCTCCATGGAATGCATACTCATCTTATCCATACATGTCTAACATGAATGGAATGTTTAACACTAATGTACCCATGAACAAATGGGGACCAAACTTTTGAGTTAATTGTTTTCTTAGGTGTGCTTAAAGGTCGACCTAGACCCGGATGAATGGGTCAAGGATAGCGGGTGCACGAGGCACATGACCGGCAATAAGGATCTATTCTCCACATATGAATCCTTCAATGGAGGTAATGTGGTGTTTGGTAATAGCAAAAGTAAATCATCGGTAAAGGTACGATTTCTAACAAATCTCTAACCATTAACGATGTGTGTCACGTAGAAAACCTAAACTTTAACCTCTTAAGTATAGGACAAATATGTGATAAAAAGTGCAATGTACTTTTTACCGAAACCGGTAGTAAGATATAAAAAAATTGCATAACCATAGGAAGAGGAATTAGGAAACATGGAGTCTATGTAATTAAAATCGGTAATGAACCTAAAGACAAACTATGTCTTACCTCTATGGATGATACTTCGACCTTATGGCATTGAAGATTGGGTCACGCCAACATGCGACTTCTTCAATCGCTATCATCCAAAGATCTAGTAAGAGATCTACCTAAGTTAAAATATGAACATCACTTTTGTGATGCTTGTAATGTAGGAAAACAAGTTCATTCTAGTCATAAAGCTAAAAACATGGTGTCTACAACTAAGTGTCTAGAATTACTACATATGGATTTATTTGGTCCATCCGCTATCCAAAGTTATGGAGGCAACTACTACACTTTGGTCATAGTGGATGATTACTCTAGGTACACATGGAAAAAATTCTTAAAGAACAAAACGGAAACATTTAATTATTTTGAAATACTAAGCAAGAAAATCCAAAGACAACTAGGAAGTCCTATAGTGTCTATTAGAACGGATCATGGTAGGGAATTCGATAATGAAGTGCAATTCGGAGCTTTTTGTGACGCTAATGGTATTACTCACAACTTCTCAGCTCCGCGCACTCCACAATTGAATGGGTTAGTTGAAAGAAAGAATAGAACCCTACAAGAAATGAGTCAAACCATGCTTAATGAGCAATCCATACCTCAAAAGTTTTGGTGCAATGCCGTTGATACCTCAACGTACATACTCAATCAAGTCTTAATTAGACCAATCTTAGGTAAAACTCCATATGAGTTACTCCGAGGCAAAAAGCCTACGTTAGATCACTTTAGAGTCTTTGGTAGCAAATGTTTTATTCTTAACACTAAAGATTACCTTACAAAATTTGATCCTAAATCAACCGAAGGTATCTTTCTAGGCTACTATCCAAATAGCAAAGCCTGCGTCATATTAAACAAAGAAACAATGAAGGTAGAAGAGTCATTAAATATAAAATTTGATGAAAGTCCACCAAAACCCTCTCCACCTCTTGTCGATGACGAGATTGTAGAAAGTAAAGCTATAGTAATAAAGAAAAAGATAAATGAAGAATAAGAACCTTTAAATGATGAAGTCATATACATTAAAGAGTCCAAAGATCACCCCGTAGATAAGGTCATAGGAAAGCTAAACGAAAGAACATTAAGGTCTCAAGTTCAAAACCAAAGTAGCTTGTTTTGTTTTGTTTTGTTTCAACCATAGAACCTAAGAATACACAAGAAGCCATAAAAGATGAAAGTTGGGTAATGGCTATGCAAGAAGAATTAAATCAATTTGTTTTTAATGATGTTTGGACACTTGTCCCTCCACCTAGTAATCAAACCATAATTGGAACCAAATGGGTTTATAAAAACAAATTAGATGCAAACGGAGTAGTGTCTAGAAACAAGGCTAGACTCGTTGCCCAAGGGTATAACCAACAAGAAGGAATAGACTTTGATGAGACCTATGCCCCTGTGGCTAGATTAGAGTCTATAAGAATACTTCTTCCGTATGCTTGTGCTAATGATCTAAAGCTTTATCAAATGGATGTCAAAAGTGCTTTTCTAAATGGTTTTATTAATGAAGAAGTATATGTAGCTCAACCTCCGGCTTCATCGATTTTGAAAAACCTAAACATGTGTATAAATTAAAGAAAGCCCTTTATGGTCTTAAACAAGCTCCAAAAGCTTGGTATGATAGACTCAAGTAATTTTACTTAAACACAACTATACCATGGGGTTAGTTGACAACACACTTTTTACTAAGAAAAGAGAGTCACATATAATCATAGTTCAAATATATGTAGATGATATTATATTCGGATCCACTTGTCAAGACATGTGTGATGATTTCTATAAAATCATGCATGACGAGTTCGAGATGAGTATGATGGGAGAACTTAGTTTCTTTCTTGGTCTACAAATCAAACAAGTAGAAGATGGTATCTTCTTTAATCAATCTAAATACATAAAGGAGATGTTAAAGAAATTCGGTCTAGAAGAGTCGAAACCAATTAGGACACCAATGTCATCCGACACCAAACTCACAAAAGATGAAGACGGTGAATCCGTTGATAATACTAAATATCGTGGCATGACAGGTAGCCTTCTGATGAGTGTGTAAATACTCATCATTTTTGGGTCAAATCTGAACTGCAAAACACTTAAAAATGCTCAGAAATGCATCAAAATACTAAAAATATTCCAAAATTGCATTTTATATGTTTTAGATGCAAAATGTTTAAATTCAGATGAAAAATGAGCTAAGTTTGCATAATTGGCAGTTTCAGTTCCCCAAGTTTCAAAAAGTTGTCAAAATAGTCCCTGAGCACCTTATTTCAAAAGTAAAATCACCAAAGGTCCTTTTAAAATCATAACTTGTCAAAATTAGTCCTTTGGTGAAAAATATCAAAAGTTTTGAGAAATTACAAGATTGGTCTTTCAAGTTTCAAATTTGGCAAAAAATGGTCCTTGGAAATTTGAAAATGTGTATTTTGGTCCTTGTACTATTGAAACTTGTCACTTTTGGTCCCTTGTAACAACTTTGCAAAATTGGCAGCATTGGTCCTTGTATTTTCAGAAATTGCATATTGGTCCTTGTTATTTAATACAAGCCTTGGACCCTATCAAAACCCATTGTGACCCCTGCCTTTTTGGACCCCCTTCAATATATTAAGCCAAGTCAAATCCCCTTTACCCGCCTTTTCTTCTTCTTCACCAAACATCTCTGCAACACTCAAGC